>JAKFHU010000485.1:32552000-33190000 GCA_023783475.1 Daubentonia madagascariensis | reverse complement strand
ATGAGAGGTTTCTCAATGTTGGAGAAAGAATAATCAAATAAAGGGGGGAGGCTAGACTGAACCCTGTGGTGTTGGATTGGAATGGGAGTATCAGTATGAACCCGTGGTTTTTAATATCATATATTGTGTGTATATATGTTTATATATATTATGTCTATAGCTACATGTATACACACGTAGGGATAGAAATAAATATAGATGTACGTACTTGTACCTACATAAGCATTTATTTCCTAGCTCTGTTGGCTGGGAGGGCCTAGAATCAATGACAACACAGAAGCAATGACAACACATAGCACCCAGACATTGGTTTCTAAATACCATTCTCTAATAAAAGGAACCATGGATCATTGGAGAAATGGCTGATGTCAGGGCTTGAACATAAAATATACAAGATGAGCCTGGAGTATCATGTGGTGTCAGAAAGTAAGGAAGTGCTCAAAAAATGACAGGGCATATCTAAAGGACATAGCCAATTTGAAGGAACTCTTAACGGCCAAATGTAGGAAAATTTGAGCAAAAAAAAAAAAAAGATATTATTGGATTATAGCCTAAAGAATAAAATAAATATCCATACTGATATAAAAAAATGAATAAATAAATAGGGGAGAAGATAAGCTCTTCCTTAGAGCAGAATTCCAATGAATGAATGTAGAGGGAAAGGGGAAATCATCATTAGGCAACATAACAATTATGGTTGTTGTAAGCAAGAACCATTAATTGATGCTAAAATTAATGGGCAAAGGTATGATGAGAAACAGGATAATTGCATAATCTCCAAGTGTATCCCCAACAGGATTACTTATTAATATATTACAAAGGGAAAAATAGTAACTTTACAGTGGAAAAACTGGCAGACACTACCTTAGTTGTATGGTCACAGTTAACATTTCAAGTAATAAGACATGCCGACATCAATTTCCCTCTGATATAATGCACTAAGAAGGGCACAATGTCACCTTAGTGGTATTCTTGCCAAAAATGCACGCATACCTCAATCTTGTCATGAGAAAAGATCCAACTCAAATTAAGTGACATTTACAACATCGTTGGCCTGGACTCTTCAAAAGTGTCAAGGTCATGAAAGACAAAGAAACTGAGGAACTTGCCACAGATCGAAGGACGCTAAGAAAACCCAGTAACTAAATGCAATGTGGCATCCTGGACTAGATCCTGGGAAAAGGGACACAAGTGGGAAAACTGGCAAAATTCAAATAAGGTCTGTAGATTTGTTAATAGTAATATACCAGTGGTAATTTCCTGCTTTTCATGATTTTACTATGGTAATATATGATGTTAATATTAGGGGGTGCTGAGTAAAGTGTATACAGAAACTCTGTACATTTTTGCAATTTTTCTCTAAGTCTAAAATTATCTCAAAATAATAAATAAAAATATAAGTGTTATGTTTCTCTAGCATCTTCTGAAGGTGACTAAATTTCTAAAAATAGTATCTTTATGAACTTAAGGATTAAACATATTTTATTTGTTTCAATCCATTATAGTTAAAATTGCCCTACCTTTGGCCAGTGGGAACATATTCATGTTGGATCCTGAGTCCTTTTGACATGATCTTTATAGTATTTGATAGCTTCCCTGCTTTCTAATATGTAAAGATATTTGTACATTTCACATATCAAACCTGGAAGCAGCTATTTCTCCAAGGACTCTGTGTTCATTTAGTGGGCAATGGTCTTTAGAGAACATGATATGGGTGCTATAGGTGCTAATTTTTACTGTGTTAGTCATTGTTTTGGGGCATTTTCCATGGACAGATGTAGAAAATATTTTTTGCTCTGTTTTAAAGGTAAACTTCACCATGAATTTATACTGATACTTCCAATTCATATCTAGGACTAACTATCGAGTTTCTACTTAACCTCATTTATCTTACATCTGTATGTTCTTTGAACTATGTTAAAAATCTTGCTTCTCAGTGGTATCAACATAATTACTCATCTGACATACATAAAACAGTCTCAGAGTATCAATTCCAATATTATCACCAACAAGAAGAAATATATATATATATATATGCATATTTGCGTTTATTTTTGTCCTTAAGGTATATTCTACTAGGGATGTACAGTCAAATTACTTGTTTTAAAGTCACTTGGAATAGTTTCTTTGTTGGTTATACCACCAACTGGATACATAGTTAAATTCATTTGTTTCATTTTTCCTTTATTTTTTAGGGACATACTACAATTGAAATTTTGTTTTATGACTATCTAAAATATTTACAGGTTCCAGAATCAAATATATAAATAAACAATACATTCAAAGAAATCTAGCTCCTATCCCCACCTCTTCAACATTAATCCCTCACTCTGCTTGTAGGTGAGCATTTAAAAAAAATGTATAGTTTATCTTTCCATTTTGTTTAAATGTAAGCATATGTGTGTACATATGAATCCATAAGAAAATGGTAACAGATCTACATGTTTTCTCCACCTTGCTTTTTGTCACTGAATATCTTAGAGATTCCTCCAGAGCAATATATAGACATATCTTTCATTCCTTCCTACAACTACATAATTTTTTATTAGTTTATTCAACCACTCCCTTCCTGATAGACATTTGGGTTGATTTTGGTCTTTGGCTTTACGGAGAGTTTTGTTGGCAGAGCCTTAGGGGAGGAGTCAGGGAGTGAGAGAGCCTGGGCATGAGGATTCATTCACAAGGCCAGGGATTCACCCTGCATATCCCGGAATGGGATTCCCATTCTACTGGAACTGTGGCCACAGGTATCCTGGTTCTTGGATACTTGGGAGTAAGAGGTCCTTAAATTGTGTTTTTCATGAACGTTAGCATGAGCTGGAGGTTCTTGGTGGTTTTGACAGGCAACTATCCTGAAAAGCAGGTGGAAGGGAAGAGAACATGGTGCTAGACAATGACCAACCCATGAAAAATGCACTTGGACTCTCAAATGCCTGCTTTTCCCTTGGGAAAGCTTAATTCTGGGTACTCTACCTTCTTGTATTTATCACATCAGAGCTATATAGGGGATATTAATGTCTTTAGGACATTAGTAATACTGTTTCTGACAAGTCTCTCCCTATTTCCTGTCCTCAGTCTAACTTGTGTCTCCTAGTATCATCCCTAAATCAAATTGTTAGATAGCTTCCTTCAGCTCTGACAATAATGATATAACTCTTTTGGAGTAAACCACAGTGTGAGGGTTTTCATCCTGCCTCTGACTGCTGCTCCTTAGTCTCTTTTTTCTCTGCCTGTCCCTTATAGTTGGTGTTCCCCAAGGATCTATTCTTAGCCTTCTTCTCAGTAACTTTTTTGGGATCCTTGATCTTTCAGCGAATTCAATGAAAGCTATGGATTTACTCTTTTCTCAGAAAAATGTATATTTCCACCTATACACAAAATCGTGTATATCATTTCAAAGGGTTCTTGGACACTCCTCCACGTGCACAAGTTCAAAGATATCTGCTCTCACACACTCTGAGCTTCCTCTCCTAAGACCTTCATTTGCCATCTAATCACCAGTGACTCCCAAATCCATATCCCACGCCCAGACCTCTCTCCTGCTCTCCAGCTGCTTCCAGGTCATCCCTATAGATCTGTAGACCTATAGGACATGTCTGTAGCTGAGGTTGCCCTCTCCCTCCCATGGGTCCACTCTTCCACCCATGTCTCAATGGGTGGTTTCATCAACTGGCTTGCTGACCAAGCCACGACCCAGAAGACATCTTGATTTCTTCCCTATCACTGTCCACATCTAATCAATGGCTCTTAAATAGGAGCAAGAGCCATTTATTTCCCTCTTGCCACAACCCTAATTCAGGCTACCATCATCTCTCACCTGGATAGCTCTAGCAGCTTCCTAACTGGTCTCCTGTTCTCTTGAACACACCTCTCCCCACGTGGGTATCTATTATTACCCAGCAGCTAGTGAGATCTCTCTAAATTGTAATCTGATCACATCACTTCCCTGTTGATAACTCTTCAAAAGCATCCCCATTGCCCCCTTGACAGTTCTTGACATGACAAAAAAAGGCCTCATTACTTGATCACTGGTGTTTCCAACTCCTATATCTAATTTTATCCAGGATCTATGCACTGATGGGAGGCCAAGGTGAGATTTGATATAAAACTTTATTTTGTAAATGTCTCATAAACCATTCAAGCATGTTCAGAGATCACCAGATAGAACAGGGCTGAACCTGGGTAACGGGGCCAGGTCACAAACACTTTCTGAGCAGCTGCTGCATGCGAGGAAGTCACTACAAGGGATGCAAAGATGAGTAAGACAAAGTTCTGCCTCCAAAAATGAACTATTCCAGAAAACAAATGCGTAGGTGTCTACCATGTGGCAGGCATTGTAACATAAAATAAAATGCAATTAAATGTCAGAAGAAGAAAGGGAAAGTAGCATGGGTTGTAAAGGGGAGAAATGACTCCCAGTAGAGGTAGGTTAGCGAAGTCTTTCTGGAAAAGAAGCACTTGAAGACCAGAAGGGAAGGCAGGGAATGGACATGCAGAGAAGGTTCAGGGCCTGGGAGTGCCTCCAGGCAGAAGGAGCTGCAGGAGCCAAGGTATGGCCTGGCCCTTTGAAGGTAACTGCAGCCCTGGGGGTTCCTGCTCCCACCTGGGCTCCAGCCTCCACACACTGAGGAGGCTTCTGGAAGCTGAGGATGGCACCACTGTCATCTCTCTACATTCTCATAATGAAACCCCGAAGGGTTCTGGGGTGTCATGGATGTTACCACCCAGTACAGCTGTTGCCCATTTCACAGATGGAAAGAGTGGACTCCAGAGGAATTCAATTAAAATGTTCAAATATTGTACTTTCTACATACTAGGCAAAAATGATAGGGCATAGAGAAATGCATAAAATTAGTTTTCTTCCCTTTGGAAGCAGAGTTATTGCCTATGGGGGTTCAGAAGAATAAGGAATCCCTTTGAGCTTAGATGTGAGGTGGTAGTCAAGGAAGGTTTCTTGGAGGAGGTATGAGTTGAGCAGAGCCCTACAGTGTCGGGGGGTAGGATTTGTAGAGGTTGAGAGGCAGAGGGGGAAACTCCAGCTGTGGGCAATGTACAAGGCATGCTCAGGGGACAGCGAGGACTCCATGTGGGGCCTGGAAAGGGGTGGCCAGTGAGGCTGATCTGTGGAAATAAGGCTGGGGGGTAAGTAGGGGCCAGACATTGGCCCCAAATCATTGAATCTCTCTCTCTGCCTCTGTACTTGCTCTGTATCCCACCAGGACCAGCTGCTCTTCTGCGATGACTGTGACCGTGGCTATCACATGTACTGTTTAAACCCCCCAGTTGCTGAGCCCCCAGAAGGTAATGACGATGGGGTCAACCCTAACAACAGCAGCAGCTACTCCTACTACCATTTACTGAGCCCTCACTACGGGGCAGGCCTCGTGCTAAGGGCTTTACATGTCTTGTCCCATTTAATCTAAACAGCCCTACGAGGTAGGTATGACTACTACCATTTTACAGATGAGGAAACTGAGGCACAGCTCAACCAGCTGGAATTTCAACTTGAGGGCCATGTGTTTCCCAGATATGTAGCTGAGATGGGAAAGGTGTGAGCTTCCAGGGGAGCTGGCACAGGCCAGCAAGGCTGGTTAGGAGGCCTGCGGGAGGAGTGAGGGTCTCCACAATGGGTCAGCGCATCGATCATCTCTGAGCACATACTCTCTGCTGAGCAACAGACACCAGCATGTTTTCAGGACTGGGACTTGGTCTCTGAGTTGTGAAAGTCAGAAGAAAACAGGGTTTACAAGAAGTTCGGGCCACTGGGGTTAGGAGAGGGGCTGCTACTAATGCCATCTTGTTTCTTGTAGGAAGCTGGAGCTGCCACTTATGCTGGGAACTGCTCAAAGAGAAGGCCTCAGCCTTTGGCTGCCAGGCCTAGGGCCCTGGGTCACGGGATGTGACTTGCTGCTGGAGAGGCTGAACCGGAGCCCCGTTCAAACCAGATCAAGCCCTCCTCCCACATACCCAGACAGACAACTGTAAGGAAAAGAAATAGTCCCAGAGGGGCATGGACACGTGGAACCAAGAGGGTGAGGGATCTGCTTACCTCCCCCCCACATACGGCACTTCAGCCAGCACCTCCTTGTTTCTACCTGAAGGACCTTGCACTTTTGAAGAACACCCCCCGCCCCAGCCCTGTGGACCCCTTTCACCTTCACCCTGGCGCTACGGCGCTCTCACCGGTTTCCATTTTAAGGGAAGCCATTTTGCGACCACTCATCCATCATTCGTGTGTAGTTTGGTGTTTTTTATCTAGTGTGTTCCACGAAATCTTCACACAGCCTCCTCCCTATGGCCGGCGAAGGCTTTTCATCCTGAACTCTCACCAGAGGAGCAAAGGGCCATTGAGAAATTGGGGTGAGGCTTATAAGCCTCACCAGAAACTTCCAGACTTGGAGCCTTGAAACCTCTTCCTGTTCCTTGGTCTCTGCAGAGAGGAGGAGTTGCTTTCTAGAACCCCAGCAGTGGCACCCACAGACAGGATGGTCTTGATCCACTGTGTTAGGTCGCATAAGGGGGTGGGGAGGGAAGTAGATGCACTGAGGGATGGGAGGAAACATCGTGAGGATAGTGCTATGGCCCTGCCATGGCCAGTCAGTATTTGCTATCCATCAGGAGACACTTTGCAAGGGACTGGGCTGGTTCCTTGACCTTCAGAGCTGGGGCATCCTGGAGGTGAGACAAGCCACAGCCTACGGACAGAAGAATATGCTCAAGACTCTGCCTCCCACCCACCTGGGTCTAGACGTCTGGTTCAGCTTCCTCGGGGGGCACCCAGGAATCAGGAAGGTGAGCGCAGGCTGCCCAGTCAAGATTCCCAATGTTGGGTACAAGGGACTGGAGCTTTGAGAAACCCTTCAGTATTGATGCAAAGCTATGAATTCCTTTTCCCAAGTAATGTCTTCCTTCCACTGTATGTTTGCCATTGTCTACTGAGACCTGACTGGAAATCATAGGACGGGGGAGAGATGATTGTTACCTACACAAATAATTAGGGTGATGAGGTGATGTATGATCAGGGTGGCGATGATTCAGAACCCTCGGCTTGAGGACCGTCCATGTCTCCTAACATCCCCAATGTGTGCCAGACTCTTGTTTTCAAAAAAGTGTTTCTAGAGAGAGGCGGGGAGGCTCAGCTTCCGAGAACTCTGTGTGTTGGAAGACAGCCCTGCGGGCTGGAGCGAACTGGCTGTCTTTGAATCACAGCAACAGCACAATCACTGACACATTTCTGGAAAAATCATTTGCCCAAAGGGCAGGTCTCGGTGAGCAGGACCCTCGCGCATGCTTGGCTTCCCTGAAATCGGCTCCATCTCTGTGGTCCGGCTGCTTGCAACAAAGGCCCAGGTTATTTTTAGTTCTTCAGCTCCTGAAGAAGCCCCCGGAGACTCGGGCTAGTTGGGCCACTTCTGCCCAGCTGCAGTGTTCGCTCAGCCACTTGGCAGGAGCGTTCCTCTCCCGGCTAATTGCTCTTGGCCGGTGGCCCCAGGGCAGCCTGGCGTGGAGCCGAGCCATGTGGGTCTCCCCCACTCCTTTGCAGAGTGACCTGTGGGCAGAGATGGGGGTCACTCTCCTGCAGGGGCCCGTGAGTTACACACATGCATAATGATCTCATTTAAAGGGCCCCTGTCTGGATGGAATTTTCATCTTCCTCATAAGATATTTTCTCCCCCCTGCTGTTTTGATGAGTCCATCTAGATTAATCTCTAAAAGCCCAGGGAGGGGCAGTGAGGGGTGGCATCACATCAGAGGGGCACATTTCCTCTCCTGACTACTCTGGCTCTCTCTCTCTTCCCACAAAACCCAAAGCAGGGTGTCTTTAAAGGCTGATTATTAGTTTTGTGATTTGTTTTAATTTAATTTCAGAAAAAAAAATTCCCCAAATATTCCTAAATGCCACAAGGACTTAAAAGTTAAAAAAGCAAATCCAAAACCTCAAATTGTGGCTCTACTACTTGACAGGTCCTCTTTGGAGTATGTGCAAATCTGTTCCCCGCAGAAATGCAGACCGTAGAGCAGCCCTGTGCTATCTCCAGCCACCATGTCGACTCTGCCCACGGGAACTGAGCTGGGTCTGGGTCTCCCAAACCAACACAGGGCACTAGAACTTGCCCGCAGTGGTGGGGGTGGTCAGAGCTCTGAAGTGACATTAGGAAGGACCCAGAGTTCCCTTCTCGGTTTCATGACTCCCTGCAGAATGGGCCCAAGCTCTTCATCTTTGGATGCCTCAGTTTCCCCATCTGGAAAGCAAGGATAGCAAAACCAGCTTGTGGGATGGTACTCTTAGGGTACTGTAAGCAGACAAAAGTCTCCAGAGTCACGTTTATCACCTCTGTATTGAAGAAAGGAAGATGTTAGTAAACTTCAAATTGGTCTCTTTCTTTGAGCCCCAGAGAATGAGCCAGAATCAGAGGGTGCATGTGAAGGGTCACTGTTTTAGTTTCCCCTCTGCCATTGAGTAGCTGTGTGACAATGGGCAAGTCACTTAACATCCCTGAACCTCAGTTTGGTTTACCCACCTGTAAAATGGAGACTGTAACACTTGCCCTGACTATTCCACAGTGACATTGGGAGTCTTAAAAAGCATTATGTTACAAAAACAACCACTGCAGAATAGTGCTCATCTGGGAGGAACTCCAAATGCTTTCCCTGTCCACCTTCTTATATAGGTGAGCCAAAGTTAGATGTCTTCTTGGAATCTCCCTTGTAACCAAAGGGGGTTTCTACTGCAAGGGCCAGGCTGCCTGTGGTCAGGGCTACCACTAGTACAAAGCTGTGATCAAGGAAATGGTGACTTGCATGGGCTGTGGTGGGAGGTGAGGGATTTACCATGGGGTTGGGGACTTCAGAATGAATATGCTCAAGATGCTCCCGTCTGCAGGACTAACGCAGCTTAGAATGGAGAGCTAACTTCCGGAGAGGGCCAGCATTCACTTCAGGTCAGGTATTACACTCACTTTAAGACTTGGCTTCAAGCCCAGCTCTGGGCAAATAACTTTACCTCTGGGAACCTCATTTCCCACATCTGTAAGCTGGGGGAATATGGCCCATCTAGCAAGGTTGTTGCAGGGATTAGAGGTAATGCTGGTGACAATCCCGGCACAGGCCTGGCATGAAGAAGGCCCCCAGTCCATGGTAGCTATTGTCATTTTGTGCAGAGGCCACCGAGTGGAGATAATGATGCTGTTGTCTCCTGCTCAAATCCCTGCAACATCCAGGGTATCTTTGCTTTGCTTCCCCCCTAGATGGTGGCTCCAGCAGACCAGAGAGGTGAGGCTGCAGGATCCAAGCTGGAAGCTGAAATCCTGTTTCCTGTAGGCATTTTTGAAGCACTGCTTTTTTGGACCTGTAGCAAATCCAGTGTGGGCAACATTCTGAGGAAATAAAGACAGGGCTCCTGCCGGGAGACTCACATCCTGGCTTTCCTGCTCAAGCCCTCACTGACTCATCATTGCACCTGAGGCAGAAGCCAGCAGGTCCCAAGGCTCTCCTGTGCCCTAGGGCGAGGTAGGCCACCTGGGCAGGCCGACAGCAGCTACATCCCATGGTTCAGGCTCAGATGTCTGACTGGAACCAGGGTAGAGCCTGTGAGTGGGTGGCTGGGTGGGAGGGAGTCCAGATTCCTTCAGAGCTGGGGAAGATAAGAGGTTTTGAGGTTGGGGGAGGGTTTGGGTTTCACAATGATGGTTTCATGATACCCTGGAGAGTTACACTCATGGTGCATTTTTGTCTTTCTGCTTTGAATATAGCACGATTCCTTTCAGCCCTCCCCTCACAAAGTTTAGATATTTTAAGGAAGAAAAACGAGATGATTGTTACTACTTTTCCTTTGTGTCGTTAAAGAAAGATTACTGGCAACCTCAGGCTTCAGGTCTCCAAGAAGAAGGGCTTGTAGTCTCCTCTTTGGGTGCCTGTGTGCGAGGGGGCGGGGGGCATGGCTCTGCAGGTGGCCGGGGTGCCCTGAGGACCACCTTCCTTGCCCCACAGGCTGCGTCTCAGCCTGTTATGGAAAGGCTGGGACAGGAGCAGCCCCCTTCCTCTCTCACTACCCTGCCGCCCATTCCGGGCCCTGCTCAGGGAGTCCCAATGTCATGGCTGTGCCCAAGGGAGAAGCTGCCGGCCCATGCCAGAGCCACCCTCACACTCCCACGGCAGATGGAGTGAGTCCCAGGCCTGGCTCCTTTTAGGGGTGGTGCCGTCGTGTCACCTTTAGCAGGCTCCCATCCTGGGCAGGGGGGTTCTGGGCGGGTGTGGGGGGTATGGGGGTGGCAAGCATCATGAGAGAAGGGAGGGGAGCAGTGAGTGTCTGCGGCAGAACAAGAAGGGGAAGCCTGGTTTCCTGAGGGAGAGATCCTGGAGCTGAGTAAAGAGTAATTAGAACCCATTTTTCCTGAGGCCTGTGCTCCTGGACAACAGAGTTGTTTAAAAAATAAAAAGGCCAAACCTTTGCCCAGTTCTGGACACCAAGCCAGATGCCCCTTCCTTGAGGCCCTCTGGCCTCTGGCTCCCTGTTCGTTGTTGGTGGTGGTGGGGGCCCTTCTGAGGGCAGAGCAGGGGCAGTGCCCCTCTCCCAGTGGCAGCTCAGGGAAGGCTGAGGGGGAGGGATGGCAGCCAGGGGCGGGCTCCCTCACGCCTGCAGCCTTGGGGAGCAGAGGCAGGGCTGTGACGATGCCAGCGGCTGGGAGGTGGAGCGGGGAGGCCTGGCGGGTCCTGTCCCCACCTGGTGAAGTGGACGTGCCCCCCGCCCCCCAGCTTGTTGCCCTTTTTGGAATCTTACTCCTAACCCCAAAGGATGCTTTTGATTTTCAGATGAGCCCAATTTCATCTGGATACCAGGTGGGGAGTGGGGGGATGGTGGGAAGAAGAAGATCTTTTAATTTGCCTGAGGCCTGCAAGTCTCTCCACCTGAACCCCAACTGCCCTGGGGCCTGGGCCCAGAGGAGGGCTCTGTAGCTGTCTGTGGTCAGGGCTCCCTTCCCCATTTCTGAGCACTCCCAGGGGTTGGGGGTCTGTTTATGATTCTCTGCCAGAGGCTACTGCCACCAGCCCCAAGTGCGGGAACAGCAGGACAGATGGGCCAGTTCAGGGCCTTTGGAGGGTCTTTGGGAGCTGGGAACCCCTTCCTGGGGAGGCTGGAGACCCTCTGGTCTGTTCGAGGGGACAGCTAAGAGGGAGGCGAGAGGAAGGAGGGGAGGAAGATGTGGGTGCTGGCTGCGGGCACCCTGGATGTGGGAGGCTGAACAGCCCCCAGGCAGATGGAGGCAGCTTCCTCTAAGCGTCTCTGCTGCCCCCAGGGCTGGGCTTGGTGGCACCCCTGCCACGTATCCGTATCCAGCGCAGGCTGCTGGGAGAGGGGCCCAAAGTAAACCTTCAGGAAACTGTGGGAGAAAGTCCGGGCTTGCCAGTTCTGCATCTCTCGTGGGTTCCCTGGAAGGAACGGGGAACTCCTGTGTGAGGGGGGAGGTTTGGGAGTGAGCGGGTTCCCAGAGAGGGTCCTCTGGGTTCTGAGTGAGCCCTGGCTGTGTCCCCGCAGGCCGCCGAGTCCTGAGGTAACTCCCCAGGGCCCCGCCAGGCTGTGGGGGATCTAACGGGGTCAGAGGGCACAGGAATGACCCTTGGCTTCTGGTCTGTCCCCCCTTGCTCCCTTTCTTTGCTCCAGCGCCAGCCTCAGGTTTTGGGCAGGTGGCCTTGAAAGAGGGACATTCCACAGTCTCCCCCTCTTCGGCCCCACCAGAGAAGGGAGTATTTTGCTGATGGTGACATTTCCCAGGGCAGGCCAGGCAAAGGCAGGGACCGGGACTGGCAGGCAGCCAGAACCCTCTTGGACAGAGATGTAATTGCTAATAATGACCTCTAGCCCAAGCAGCCAGTGAAACGGCCCTTCCGGCCGGCACCAGCCCCGTCTGGCAAATACGCGCTGCCGTGGGGGGAACAGGAGGGCAGGTGAGCGGTCCCTGTAGGAGACGGGGGAGCCCCTGGGGCCTATGGATTCCCTCAGCGACACAGCCTCATAGACCTCCGGGTTATATTTACACTCCCTGCACGCCATTTGCTGGCCTCTCCGCATCTCTCTTATGCGTATCAATACTGTTAGTACTGATGAGAACAGGGTCGCTCATGCACGTATGCACATGTGCACGCACACACATGCACACACACACACACACACACACACACCCCTGCTTAATGAGCTAAAGGGAAACCGATGTTGCTCCAGGCTGAGAGGCAGAGCGGGACCTGCCAGGCAGGATGTGTCTTTCTGTGGCCTTCTCCTGCCCACTCCTCAGCTCCCAGGGCCCGCGCAGCCACAGGGGGTTGCAAAGGGATATTTGTTCTTGGAAAGCCGCTGGCTCCATGGACTGTCCCCACCTCTCCCCTTCACTCATCTCTGCTTCTTTGAGGGAGACTGTTGGCCATAGTTGGGGACTCAAAAAAAAAATCTCAATTCTGCTATTGAAGGGGTGCAAAGATTTTATGGCTGGAATTGAGGTTGTGGTTTTTATTGCTTGGTTTGCCCTTTCAGGTCTGTTCCCCACCAAGACCTTTCCTCCTCTTCCTATCCTGCCTTCTCCCTTCCCTGCGCCCTTCCCTCCCTCCCTCTGCCGTGCTGGGTGCTAAAGCACGGTGGGGGTGGGGGTGGGGGAGAAACTGTGGTCAAAAGGCAAAAGAAAATATGCCCCCTGCACTTTTTCAATCTGTAGCTGAGGAAGCCTAAATTAGGTACTAGAAAAAAAGGAAGGAAACACTGCTAGATATGTGAGAGCATGAAAATATGGGGCGATTATCTCAGAGCAGAGCAGGTGGGGAGCAGGGCTGGAGAGAGGTGGGGTAGGTAGGCCGCAGTCCTGGCTTACTAGTACATCGGGGCCAAGTGGCCTCTGGGAAAGCAGACCCATCACGCTTTTGCAATAGATGGTCAAACGCTCAGGAAGCATTTGTGCTCCTCTGGCCGAGAAAGGGAAGAGTGTCCATCCTAGTTGTCGTCCACTCATCTGCCATGTTTGACCACTCTGGGTGTTTTTCCTCCAGAGGAAAATGAACACCTCTCCTGCCTGCCGTGAGTGATCGCAGGCCTGCTGGTACTGGCTGAACGCTTGGCAAGGCAATGCGCTAGGTCCTGTAGGGGCTGGAAGAATAAACCACATCCTGGCCCAGCCTTCAAGTTGCTTTTCAGCCATAAAATTAAACCCTCCTAAGGAATCGTATGTCAAGTGCTGTGTCGCCAGGGAGTGTGTATGTGTATGTAGGTCTCTCTGTTCAGGAGGCATGTTCATCCGTAGAAGTTGAGCAGGCAAAATCTTCCAGCTGTTTCTGCCCTCTGGAGGTTGGGGCGAGGAAAACAGATGCATTGATCAGTTTTCCGGAGCACTGCATGAAAGCCAGGTGAGGAAGGCACCTGGGCTGGAGTGTGTTCGGCAGCAGAGAGGATCTGAGGCTGTGCCTCCTGATGCTGCTTTCGTGTTTCTGGGGTGGGGGGCAGGGGGTGCAATTGCCAGGCCTGATCAGAGGCAGAAAGTGACCCACACGATGGTCTTGTCCAGTCCCCAATAGACAAAGCAGGGACGGGGAGGGAAGGGGGAGGATGGTGATGGGAGCCTCGTGCCCAGACTGGGAGGTCTCCATGGAGGCCCCAGCGGGGTCACTGCACTGTGCCCGTCTCTGGTGTGGCTGGTGTGTGTCGGGACAAAGGCCAACATCAGAGGCATTTTCAGCAAACCTCCTATGCCCACCTGTGGCCAGGTGCCCATCAGACCTTAGCTTCACACTTCCCTAGACTCCCAATGTCTGTATTGACAACATCAGGCATCAACCATTTGTTTCTTCTCTGCTTTTTTCTAAACACGTTGCAGCCAGATTTCAGCTTTGGGCTATTCCCTGAAGAAGCCACACCAAGCTTGCTTTCAAGCAAAATGCCTGGGCTGGGGGAAAGGCATGTGTCTGCCCATGTGAGGATGTCAGCTCAGAGCTGGCCTGAAGCAGCCTGTAGCTTTTCTGCGGGTGAGACCCTGGGTAGGCGCCTCTAGGTCCCTGGGTAGCACATGGCTCCCAGCAAGGGGAATTCTGGTGATCCCTGTGGGGACTGTCAGGGACATGAGGCCTGACTGTGAGTCTGGTTTTAATGTGCTCGGGAGCCTGGAAGGTATGCTGGAGTCTGATCCACCCATCTGTTGGAAAGCCCATGGGCAAGGTTCTTGAGAACCAAGCCTCCTCTGAATGGCCCAGCCTCACCTTGTCTTCAGTGCTGGTGGGAAGGGACAGGGAAAGGCCTCCGACTTGGATCCTGCCCAGGCCAGACTGACAGCACTGCCCTCAGATAGCCAGCGGGGCCCCCTGAGCCCACAGACCCCAGCTCCATGAGGGATGGACTTGGGAGCCCAGGAGCCCAGGGGCCGAGCTCCGAGGGGACTTCCTCTCCCGCCACCAATCAAGCACACGCTCAGGCTGAGAATATAGTCTGCTCAGACCTTCCCCGCATGACGCTGACCCAGAGGAGTGATGGCCTGTCCATGTCACAGAGTCAATTCCTGAAAGAGTCAGAGCCAGTCCTCAGCTCAATCTGGCCCCCTTTCCAAATGGCTTTAGGCTGAGGGTGATTTTAAAGCCCAGGTTCAATAACTGTCTCCCTTTGACAGCCAAGAATGAAGCATCTCTGCCAAAAAGCCAAAAGAAATTGGTTTCCTTCTTCTAGTTGCTGAAGCCCTACTGTGTCTTTCCTTGGGGACAGGCTGGTCTGGTGGCTTTGGTGAGGGCTGCCACTGCTTATGAACCCTGGGCGGGCTTTGGCAGGAGGCCCCTGGGGTAGAAGGGTGAAGAGGTCCCTCAGGAGAAGACGGCTGCCCCACTTCGCCAAGAGGAAGCTCCCGCCTGCACAGGCTCCATGAGGCGGCGGGAGCCCTCTGGGCTGGGCAGAGTAGGAGGAGCGGCAGAAGGGGCTATTTCAGTCTTACTGCCCTGTCCCAGCTGGTGCACAGGCCAGGGAAGTCTCCCAGCCTTAGGAAGGTGCCGCCCCTGGATTGCTTTGGGCTGTATTTGGAAGGGGGACCCTGGAAATGTCCCACTTGCTGTGTCTCCACTGACACCTCTGGACCTGTAGATATGATGCAAACTGGGGGTCAGTTCTTCCAGGCATGGGCACAAGAGAGGGGAGCCATTTCAACATTTTATCCCCATCATTCCAAAATGCTTTCCTGTCTCTTTTACAACCCCCGCCCCCCAACTCCTTCTGAAATTCTTAGTCATGAAAGAATGGCCAAGAGTGCTGGTCTCCTGCGGTAGAAATGCCTCCTCCTGAGGGCTTGCTCTGTGCTCCTGAACTTATTCCCCAGTGGACCTTGGACCCCACACCCATTGCCTCTTGCTGCCTGGACACCCTGGAGTTTTTGCCTGGAGCTGCTTGGGGACTTCAGACCAGGACTGAGGCTGACACAGCATTCATGAGGTCAAAGAAAAGGGCTACTGATTTGGGAAGTTGTGTGTAGTGGTCCGAAGGTGGGATCTCTGTGTGGCTCGCTCTGGCTTCTCTAAAGAGCAACCACAGCAACAGACAAATAAAAAGCCCCATCGCCTGCCCCACTGTCTCTCCTCCCTTTCAGCCGTGTTGTGGTCGTGGTCTCTGTCTGTAGGTGTGTATGTGCCACACTGGTCCTCTGTCCTCTCGGGGAGCTCCTTTCCCCAGTGTGTCAAATTCCTGCACTTGTGTGGCTCCTAGCGTGGAGATGTTTTTGCCCTGTCTGAGGGATATACCAAGATCTCTCAGTGTTTTGTTGCTGGAGGTGAGGCTGCACTGAATCTCCCACCGTCCTAAGGGGACACGCTGGTTCTGTGACTTCCCAGAGAGCTGGCATACTGTGAAAGTCTCTGGGAGGATCTACAGGTTGGAAATAGCCCACATCTGGATTTGGACTCACTGACATAGGACTTGCCCAGAAGCAGAAACAGCTGCTTTTCATTCAGAGGGCTGGTGGCCTGTGAACCAGGACCATTTCCCCTCTCTCCCTGCCTCTCCTCTCGTCCTGCCTGGGAGCAGGGCTTGGAGAAGCCAACACCTGCAGCTAATGAGATGAAGAGCCACGTGGCGATCGAGCAGCCTTCATCGTTGGGACCCCCAATATCCCAGCCCCTCTGTGGAAACCTCGCGCCCTCACAAAGACTGAGCCACAAGCCCCCATCCCTTCCTTGCTGTGGTTAGTATCTTGTTCTGTGATTGGTTAGCAATGTTGACTACCCATGTAGCAAATCTTTTGTCTGCAATTTAGAGAATGTGTAAACAAATAAAAGGCTTTAAAAATCTTCGAAACTCTTGGTTACTCCCCCCACCTCCAATCTTTAAAAGATCAGTTGCAAATGTATAGACATGGTAGAGCCCTTTCATATCAGGGCATGCAGTGGGGCTGTGTTGTAAGAGTGTGTGTGTGTGTGTGTGTGTGTGTGTGAGAACACACGCATACATGTGCTTCAGGCTCCAGAGGAACGCTAGTGCTTACATGTTTGCAAGGAGATTCCAGGAGCAACAAATTCTAGATCTCAGTTGCTCCCTGGTGACAGAATTCTGACCCTATCATACACAAGAGCCAGGGAAGCCACAGTCATGGCAGCTTTCATGGGCACAGCAGCTGGCACAACCTCAGGCCTCAACCGAGAGCTTCATCTGCAGAAGCGGAGCAGCTCATTCTCAGGAGACCCCTCTGAGAAGATCCCAGGGCATCCTGAAGGGAGCCTATTGGAATTTCTGGGGGGAGGGGAGGCCGATGATGCAGAGATGGCTCCCAACAGAGGTGGGGGGAGCGTGGTGGGGGACAGAGACCTCAGGCTCAGGACCCATCTGGAAGCTGGCTGAGTCACTGCTCCTTCCCTCTTGGCCGCCTTCCACGAAGGCAGTGAGTTGGCTGCCCTGGGCATGGAGCAAGAGGCGTCACCGTCACCGAAGACACATCTGCCCTGGGAGTCTCCAGAGTTTGCCTAGCAACGGCCTTAAAGGAGCAGCCTTGGGTACAGGACTCTGGGTCCACGCAGGAATCGGTTTCCTGAGGCCGCGAGTTAAGAGTTAGTCTTCCAAAAACAAATTTAAGATAAACAAATAAATAAAGCCTCTACTCTATGCTGGGCACTAGGAATACAGCAGAGAAGACAAGGCCCCACCCCTCAGGGGGCTTATGATCTTGCCGAGGAGGCAGACACCAGACAGGTGATGGGGGGTAGGGGTGGGGGAGCTGGGAGAACACACGCTCCCTGGTCTCACTGTGTCACGGCGCTTTTAGTTGGAATCTTCCGTACATTGCAGAAGACACAGGTGGACGTGGCGGTGGGGAGCGCTGCACTGCTCGTCAATAAGTCATTCGCATGCCTTCAGCCTCTGCTTTTCTAAGCACAATATGGGGCCGTTATTTCAGCAGAGGTAGCCATTGATTGTTGCTGCAGACATGGGCCATTGAGCAGGTTGTTGAGCCATCTCTGCAGAGGAATGTCCTCGTCCAGGGGCTGGAGAAGAAAGGCCAGGCCTTCACCTAGACTGGTTTCAGGTGGCAGCTGGGCTTGCAATGCAGAACTGCTTATTCCAGCAGTGGGGGGCTTGGGCTCGCAGTGAAGTCCAGGCAGGAGAAGATCACACAAACAGTCAGGCCTTTGATCTGCACAGAGTGCTGTGCGTGTGTCTGCTTTAACCCCAGGGAGCCCAGCTTTGCATCCCAGCGTGCTGTGGTCCAAATGTTCCGTCTCCCAAAATCTACATGTTGAAATCCCCACCCCCAAGGTGATGGTATTAGGAGGTGGGGACTTTGGAAGGTGATTAGGTCACAGGGGCAGAGACCTCATGAATGACATTGGTGCCTTTATAAGGGAGGCTGGGGAGAGACCCCTTCCCCCTTCACCATGTGAGGTTAAAGTAAGCAGATGACCGGCTATGAGGAAGTGGGCCCTCACCAGACACCGAATCTGCTGGCATCTTGATCTTGGACCTCCCAGCCTCCAGAACTGTGAAAAATAAGTTTCTGTTGTTTTAAGCCACTCAATCTGTGGTATTTTGTTATAGCAGCCTGAATGGACTAAGACAGTCTTATCCCACCGATTACTGAGAGACAGCTTTGGAGGAGACAATAGACACACCATGGTCTGCTGGGCCTGGGGACGTTAACTAACACAGACCAGAACCTGACGTTGCTCTGGGAATCTGAGGGGTGGAGGAGGGAGGGGAAAACTGGAGGGATCCAAATCATGTTCCAGCAAACATGGAGCTGAATGGACCTCCTCTGCTTTTTCCTTAGGGAGAGGAAAAGGCATGGAATGGTGTGTGGAGGGGCGGGAGGACTAAGATGAAGAGATCAGTGAGATAAGATGACAGCGCTGCCCAGCACCTGGTGGTGGATGGAGTCACAGGAGTGGGACTGTGATAGGGACATGACGTGGCCACCATGCCCTGGTTTGGCAGAAAGGACACTGGGAGAGGAATCAGAAGTTCTCGGTCTTGTATTTTCTATCCAGGTGACTTTTGACAGATACAGGCATGAGTTTCCATAGAGCTGGCCCTGGACTTGGGTGGGTTTGGGTAAGGAGCCAACCAGATCAAGGAGGATGTGCACGTGAACGACATGCCTGTCCTTCAGCTTGCGAGGTGGCCTGAGTCAGAGGCCCTCTATGGCATTCCACAAAGCCTGGCTCCGTGCAGCCCCTCAGAGTGGTGTGGTTTAACACCAGACACAACAAAGCCAGAGGTTTGGGTTGTTCTAGAACAACGGTTTTCCAAGTAGAGCAGTGGAGGCCTAGGATTCTGGGAGGGATTTTGAGGATGCCCAGAGGCCTTGGGGGACAGAGGTGGAAAGAAGTTTCCTGAGCTTCAACCTTCAACTCAAACCATTGACCAGCACAGCCCTGATTTGATCCATGTCTTATATTGGTGGTTCTGCTGCTTTAAAAACACACAATAGTTTGAAACCACCTTTGGGGCTAGATGGTGGGAGGGACACAGGGTGTCTCCTGAGGTCGTTTAGGGCGGTGTGATGACGGGAGGCCACCATGGGCCTATGACCCTCTGCCAGGTGCAAATGGACACAGCCCATTCCCAGCTTTCTCCAAGGGGGCATGGCCTCCACCTGGGCCTTCTCCCTCGGCTTTCTCTTAAGCAGAGTGTAGGGACATGGCGTCATGACCAGGAGGCTTTACTTTGTCCTCTTCTAGGCGTCCCTGCAGCCTGCAGCACTCACTGGCCCAACGTGGTGCTCTGCTGTCACATCTGTGCCATAAGCCCAGGCCATGTTTTCAACCATCAGCACTTTAGCAGGGCCAGAACAACAGTGTGTCCCCAAGGCGGGTGGGTTAGGAATGTTCGGGCTAAACTTCAGGTAATTAGCATTGTTAATGCTGGTTCTGTGATGTTACAGCTGTGAGTCTCATTAAAGTGTTCTCCGGGGGAAGGGAGCTGAGAGCCAGGTGTCAGCTCTGCTCTGCGCGCAGGCGCCTGCCTGCCACCCCCAGCCTCTGTGCAGAAGCCTGGCTCATCCCATCCTCCTTCTGCTCTGGCTCCCTGTCTGCTGGCATCTGGGCCAGGACTGCTTCCCTCAGCTGGGATTTGCTCCTTCCACCTCCTTCCTCGGTGTGGAAAGCTCTGTCTCCCTTTCCCCGAAGAGAAATGTGCCCACAGCAGGGAGCGGAATGGCTGCCACTGGCTCAGCTCTGAAAGAAGGGATTTTTCTGCTCTGGGCAGGGAATCCAAGCCTGCCCTCCACAGTGCTGGGCATTTTATTCAGGGCTGTACCCTCCTCTGCCTCCCAGAAAACCCAAGACCCAGGGCCCCCACCTCCTGGCTGGATTTCCTGGGCTCGACTGGCATCTGCTGCCACGGCCCCTCCTCGGAAAGAAACCCGAGTCCCTCTGGCTTTAATTTCTGGGATTCCTGATTCCTGGGAGGGGAGGCAAGGGACTGACTATTTGCCAAACAGAGAAATATGAAACGCTCTTCAACCCCCTTGAAACCTTGAGGAAAATAATGCCAGCCCCTCCAGGGCCTAAACACAGGCTCAACCCAAAACAGAGAGGGAAAACACAATTCCAGAAAGCCTCTCTGGGGGGTATGGGGAGCTGAGGAGGGTCTCACAGGGGCCCAGACCCTCAGTTGTCTCCCCTTTCTGCTTCCCTCAAACCCCTGGGTCCTCTGTGTCCACCAAGATGCTCGGGGGTCATCCAAGTCATTTTCATGAACACGACTTGACCGTCTCATATGGCTGCAGACATGGAGGATACACAGAGCTCGGTATAAACATAGGAACCTCCCAGTGGAAGCCATGGGCCAACAGAGGGTTCTAGCACGTACACTGGTAGATTTAATTCAGGACAGAACCACAGAGGTGTGGTCCCATAGGTATGCAGGAAGGGAGATGGCATACAGAAGAGCTTTCTGGCTAGGTGTGTTGGAGCAGAATCTTGTAGGATGCGTAGGACTTTGACAGCAGTAACTTGGGGATGGGCTTTCCAAGCGGAGAGGGCAATTTGAGCAAAAGCCCCCTTTATTCTAGGGATGCTGGTCTGGGCTGGTCTGGCACCTGTGTCTTGGACACTGGGACCCAGGCTGCACCCCAGATCTAGGACAAACTCTCCCATGGAGCCCTTGTTGCCAAAGGACTGCACAGGGAGCTGTTTTTTGAAGCTGGAAGCTAATGTCGGGGCTCAGAGTTTTTAACTTGTGAGAGATGAGCTGAGATCTTCTAGATCTCTCCTGTCACTCTGATGTGTGGGCTTGGGTCCTGTCAAATTGTAACCTCTGTTTTCTCCCCCACCCTCTATGCATCCTCCGGAAAGACAGCTCCTTCAGCGACTCTCAGCTCCTTAAACCTTCGTCTGAATCCCTTTTGCATGTTTTCTTAGAATCCTCATTCCCCACAACTAACCACTCTGACCTTCCCTTCTTCTTTTGTCGATGGGTTTGAATTGAGTTCAATGAATGAGCAAATCAGAGGACTGGAGCACAGTTTGCCTCACACGCACAGGCTTTTTCCCTGCGGGGCTCGGCCCTGGTGTAATCAGCAGTAGGTCCCCTCCCCTGGCAGCTCTGCTTGCTGGGAATGGGCTGGGCAGCTGGGCCTTCACCTGTCTCTTTCTGCTGGGTTACGACAGCCCGCTTAAAACCCAAATCCTTCAAGTCCCACTGCATTATTAATCAGGATCTATTTTAAGTGGGCCACCCTGTGTTCCTCTTCAAGGAAATCCACTATGTACTTAAAGAAATAATAAATTATGGAAATGATCTCTTTGCTTCTCTGGGGCAGAAAGACCAGCTTTCTCCTTAAAGAGCTCATAAAAGACCCTGAAAATATATATTATTAGTTTAGTCCCTAAACAGGCATCCACAAGCTAAATCTATTCATAAAGAGCAACTAAAAGTACAGGGTTTAAAACTCGTGGTTTATAACTACACTTTGATTTTAAAGGACTAGGTGAGAATCAAGACCCACCTTTCTCTAACTGGATCTAACTTTGGGGGGAGGTGGAATGCAGCTTCTGGTGCGATCTTTTAGTTGTGCTTTTGTTGTGTCATAAAATCATTAGCTTTTCCCTAGTTATGCCATTTAAAAATATATATTGCACCCCTGCATGCTTTTAATTATGTTTTGAGGCCAAAATTATTGCCCCTGGGAATACATTTCCAATTACATAATGGAAGTCAGTAAGAAGATACTTTCAATTACAAAAATTATTGGACTATAACATTTGGCGATCCATTTGTTGACTGGAGAGAGGCACCAGGAAAGCTTGTACCTGCCTTGGTGTACACTATCAAAACACCAGCAAAGGGGGCATTAGGGCCTGAGAACCCTTGGAGGGAAGGCTGGCAATGCCACTCACAGGCTGCATGACTGGTGGTGGGTGTATCACATAACCTCTAGGAGCCTCAGTTCCCTCATCTGTATAATGGGGATAATGACACCTACTTTGTAGGGTTGCTGTGAACATTAAACACAATCACACGTGTGTAGAGCCTGGCACATATGGTTCTTCCTCTCTCCTCCTCTTACCACCCTCTCTCCTACCATTTGATCACAGATGTGGCAGTAGCTTGACCCGAGGATGAAAGGTGAATAAGATCCTTCCCTCAAGACAGAAGTTCCCTCCAGAAACTTAGGTGGCAGAATAGGGCAGAAGAAAGTACGTGGGCTTGGCAGTCACAGAGACGTGGCTTTGCTTCTTCTTCCTTATTTCCCAACGGAGAGAATTATAGCAACCTTCTATCTTGCATTTGGGGGAAGATTCAATGAGACAATGTAGAGAAAACTCTTGGCCCTATACCTGGCACATGACAGGCTCCTACTAAACAGTAGCATCATCTCACGGTGTCAAGTTTACTCACAGAAATTGAGGAGAAAGCGGAAAAGGCCACAAGAGCAGTCGGACACCGTGCCATGAACACTGAGGAGAGAGACCTTCCGACTGGAGAAAGAGCTAGAAAGGCTTCAGAGAGGAGGTAGCATCTGAGTGCATTTGGACATTGCGTGGTGGGAGGAGGAGGGAGAGAAATTATTTGCACATGTGTGGAGACAAGAAAATGTGGCTAGTAGTCCAGGCTGGCCAGTGTGGAAGAGAGTTTTTATTTTATTTTAGTTTTTAAGCTTTAATTTTAGTGGACACGTAATAATTGTACATATTTATGAGCACGATGTGACGTTTCTATACCCGTATATACATTGTGTAATGATCAAATCAGGGTAACTAGCAAATCCATCATCTTGAACATTTATCATTTCTTTGTGGTGAGAACATACAAGATCTTCTCTTCCAGCTATTTGGAAGTATACAATACATATTAACTACGGTCACCCTACTGAGCCGTAGAACACGCTGAGGAGGGTTTAGAGGATGAGGTAGGAACGCCCAGGGCTGGGTCTGACCTGGACAGTGTCGAGTGAGGGGTGGGCAGTCCTGCTGGAAGCCAAGCAGAGCCACTGAGGGGTCCTGAGCCAGGGTGTGTGGGGAGCTGCACTGAGTGGGCTGGATTTGAGCGGGGTGGTGAGGGGGATCCTGACCTCAGACCACAGCCCTGTCACTTAGAGCCTCCTGCCAGCTGATGCCCGTGGGAGGCTGGACCGCCGGGCCAGGGCCGATACCCAGGGTGTGGGATGGGTGCTCTGCAGACCACACCCCAGGCCAGGCTGAGCCCCCTGGGGGTTAAGATGAAGTGCTAGAGGCTGCAACCCCCTGCTCTGCACCCTTCTACCGAGGGACTGACTCTCCTTCCCGTTCCTCCCTTCCTCCTGGCCTCACCCCTGCAGCTGCAGCAGGCTGGGGGTGGGCTGCAGGCAAGTGGGGGAGGAGGTAGGGGAGAGGCTGGGCAGCTGGAATGGCCAGTGTGGTGTGCCTGGCCTGTTTGGTGTCTCTGGCACGGGGCATGAGGACCTGCAGCAGGTATGGTGCTGGGGAGCTGGGCCCAGGCTCCCAGACTCAGAGCATGAGCAGGGACAAGACCCCTGCATAGCTTTTCTCTAGGCCATGTCTGGGCTCAGGGGTCCTTGAACTTGTCTGTAGGATTGTGTGTGTGTGTGTGTGTCTGCCTGGCCTCCATCAGATTCTCAAAAGGATCTGTGACGTTCCAAAGCTTAACCACCCCTTGTTGGTGGAGCTCTTCATTTACCAGATGAGGAAACTGGGGAGGGGGAGTAACTTGCTGGCTCCCACAACTAGTTAACTGCCATCCTGGGCAAACTGGAAGAGAAGGATGTGCGTCAGGACAGCAGGGGTGCTGGGAGCTGGCCCAGGGTGGGGACAGAGAGGAGGGTGGGGAGGGGAAGAAAGGAAAGCTCAGAATCGCCTGGGGAGTAGCCATCTGTGTGTTTTGTAGGGCCCAGAGCCCAGCCAGGATACCTGATTCCTTTCCCAGGTATTGTTCAGGTACTTTCCCAGGATGGACTGGGCCGAGCTGGGCAGAGGGGGAGGGGAGAGATGGAAGGCTGTAGTGAGTTGGTTGTGTGTGTGTGTGTGTGTGTGTGTGTGAGAGAGAGAGAGAGAGAGAGAGAAAGGAAGAGGGAGAGGCAGGAGCACAGGGCAGGTGGAGAGGGAGGCTAAGGGCACACAAGGGGCAAGCTCTCCTTCTCTGCCCTCGGGGGAGCCTTCCTCTTGGCTCAGGAAGTCTTCCCCAGGCCTTGGGGCCAGGACGGCTGTGGATGGTGGCTGAGGCCACTGCCGGAATTCTCCTGAGGGCTGAGTGTGTGTTGACCCGCAGGACTTGTGGGCTGGTGTCGGGGACTTGCCATTTAAAATCTCATCAGCCCCCTCAGCCCCGCTGTCTCTTCCCTCCCCACCTTCGTCAGACGGCCAGGACTGGCTTTGCAACTGCAGAATCTGGCAGCAGGAAGGGACTGTAGGGACCAGTGAGCCCAGTGATTTTCAAAATGTGTTCTTAGGGGATAAAGGGGGGATGAGGGCTGACTGGCCCCCACCCCAGTGCTGCCTCGACCAAGCAGCACCACTGCTACTGACTGAGTGGTGCTCCATCTAAGATTTGGCTGGGGGAAAATTTCCTTGGCTAACAACATGAGTTCTGATCCCCCTGCGCCTCCCCTGAGTTTTATGGAGGGGAGCCCTGAGGTGCAGACTTGCCCAAGACAATAGGGAGCCTGTGGCTCAGTCCAGGGCTCCCAACTCCTGGCCCCACTGCCTGGTCTCTTCCTTCTCCCAGAACAGGGCACAGTCCAAGGCGAGAGGGGACCGAAGGCCTAGCAGGGGAGAAGGGATGGGCCTGGGTGGTTTTCAAGGCCAAGGAAAGGGGATGCAGAGAGCCCTGAAGGATGGCAGCTCCCCTGCTGGCACAGAGGGAGACGTCCTCCCCACAGCCCCCAACATGGAATCCAGGAGCCCGAGTCTGGCATCTGCTCCGGCCGCAGGGGTGGGGCAGGACCGGGGCCCCTTCCTCACTCCAGAGAGGTAAGTTCTTTGCTTCTCCAGCCCAGGGGTGTTCAGATGACTCTTGTGTCCTTGTCAGCTTGGTGGGAATCTGTGGCAAGCCTGTCTCTCTGTCTTCCAAGGCTGAGCAGAGAGATGAGCGTGGTCCCCAGCTGCTGCACTGGGTGCGCTAAGCAGAGGTGGCTTCTGGACAGCTGTGCAAGGCCTCGTTTGCATATATGCAAATACATGCCTGGCTCCTCTCCTTCCCAGCACCATTCAGGCAATCCAGGTGCTGTTGGAAGAGTTCCAGATCCTGCATCGAAATGAGCCTCTCGAATGTTTTTTTGGTCTCTCAATGTGAAAATTCCTTTGAACTCCTTCCAAGACCCTGGGACCCTTCCCAGTCTCAGATCCCACTCCCTGCAGTCATGTAAGCTTCTCAAACTCTTGAAATGGGAGCTGCAGAAACAGATTTGGAGACAGCCAAGGGTGGAGGGCAGAGTTCACCTGGGGAGCCAGGATGTTCGGGGTGCTGGTCCTGGCCCTGCCACGGTTCAGTGTTATCAGGGTGAGCCTCCTGACCTGTCTGGGCCACAATGCCCCTGAAGGGTAAGAGGAGAGAGGGGTTGTTAAAGACCCTTCCAGCTCCCACAGTCTGCAAATGTTTGTGAACCCCTGCACATTAGGGCTCTTTGGTTGTAAATAACAAACACCCACTCAAGGCCACTAAATTGAAATAGAGGACATTTTAGGAGGACATAGGGTATCTCAAGAACACCCTTGAGTGGAAATGGGGTGGGCTCGGGGTGGGGGTGTGGAGAGCAGCCTGCTTCCTCCATCTGGCGTCTCTGCTCCTTTCTGGGCAACTGCTTCGATTCCCTCTCTCTGGAGGCTGATTTTTCTCTGCTTCTCAGCACGCAGGGTGAAAAATGAATGTCCCACGGCACCCAACTCCAGGAAAAATGACCCACAGAGACTGAGTCAAATGTCTGTCAGGACTCAATACAGAGCAATGATGACTGTTTGAGATGACGGATATGCTAATTACCCTGATCACTATACATTGTATGTACCAAGACATCACTATGTACCCCATAAATATGTACAGTTATTATGTGTCATTTAAAAAAGGTCTATCGGAGGCCTGATTTCAAATTACTGGGAGAAAACATCTATTAAATTAATTTGGCTTGAGTCAGGTGACCACTTCTGGTCCAATCAGACATGGCCAAGAGGCCAGGGACACGCAGGAGAAACATGGCTGCCTGAGGCCCATCACCCTGGCTCCTGGAGAAGGTGTCACGTGCTGGGCAGACCCCCAAGGAGTCCACTACATCTTATGGAGCTGAATTATAGTGACAGCCACTGAACCTTTACAATGAGCCTTTACAATGAGCTGTGCTAAACATATTTCATACAATATTCAACAAACTGATGAATTAGATGCTATTCTTACCACATTTAATCCTCCCTTGAGGTGGGTTCCATTATTCTACCCGTTTTATAGGTGAGGAACGTGAAGATTGGTGAGGTTAAGTAACTTGCCAAAGGTCATACAGCTAATACTAGGCAAAGCCAGAAATCTCACCTGAGTCTCTCTGAGCATCATGTTTATCTTCTCTAAATTAATAACTTTTGTCGAGTAGGACTGTCATGAAGATGAAGTGATGTAAGATATGACAAGCGCTTATCAGAGTGTTTGTTGTGTAGTAACCATTTATTTATGATGAAGTGGCTCTTTGGCCTATGCTTGAAACCCTCTAAGAACTGGGGATTCATTACCTTCTAATAGCAGACAATTCTACCTGTAGGCAGTTCTGACTATTAAAAAATTCTTTATTTCCTGAACTTCTGGATTGGACTGAACTTGAATTCTCAGTAATTTCTATTTACTTGCCCTAACCCTGCCAGACAGAGGTTGCAGTCATGGCCCCTCAAAAACCCTCATGTCCTAATCATCAGAATATGTTATGTTACACGACAGGGAGGAAAATTTAGGTTGTAGATGGAATTAAGGTTTCTAATCAACTGACCTTAAAACAGGAAGATTAATCTGGATTACACAGGTGGGTCTAACATAATCCCAAGCGTCCTTAAAAGATGGAACAGGGAGGCATGAGAGTCAGTCGCAGAGTAATAGGATGTGGGAAATGCTTGACCGGCCATTGCTGGCTTTGGAGATGCAAGGGGGCCGTGAGCCAAGGAATGCGGGCAGCCTCTCAAAGTCAGAAAAGCTAAGAAAGCAGATTTTCCCCATGAGCCTCCAGAAAGGAATTTAGCCCTGCCGACGCCTTGATTTTAGGACCTCTGAGCCTCAGAACTGAAAGATAATACATTTGTGTTATTTTAAGCCACTCTGTTTGTTAAGCAGCAATAGAAAAACTGATACAGGGGAATTCCAAGCAAATCAGCTCCTTGAACACCGGTATTCTGTTCCCCTGAGTGTCTTCTCCCCTGGGCTGTACA
Source organism: Daubentonia madagascariensis (assembly GCA_023783475.1). NCBI lineage: Eukaryota > Metazoa > Chordata > Mammalia > Primates > Daubentoniidae > Daubentonia > Daubentonia madagascariensis. The sequence continues at coordinate 33,162,670 of JAKFHU010000485.1, read as the reverse complement.
ACCCTCGTTTCCTCAAGTGTTCCTCACATGAATGTTTTAAAGAGTTCAAACTCTATCACAACCAAGATGAGATCATTAAGTTTGGCAATTAGTGGGTCACTGGTGACTTTCCATAGAGGTAAGCAATTTAAGCGGCACCTAATGGATGGAGTCTAGACTGTATAGGTTTGCAACTGTGTGATGGCCATGGTGTGGGAAAGAGTAAATGCAGGTATAATTTATCACTTCTCAGCCTCTCTCCACACCCTGCTAAATACCAAAGTAACCTTTAAAGAAGGCAGAGGCCATCAATTAAATAAACAGATCCCTTGATGGAGAATAGAAGTGTAAACATAGGCGCCATCTCATAATTTACTGATGGCAAATTGGCTTTATTCACTTGGTGGGCTGTTCTCCATCTGCACTAAAGAAAAAGGAGGAAATCCATCACAGCAGCATGAGGACCTTCCTAAGACCTGCTAAACACCAAAATAGATTACAGAAAAAGGTTTGGTGTCTTCTTCCTGGGGTTAAACATTTTTTTACCAAGAGGTTGCATACGAATCTCCCTGGAATGATTTAGGCAATGCCTTTGGAGATGCAGGGGTATGTATGGGTGAGATGATCTTTGGACGGTTCATCCTGCCTTTTAATTCCAGGATACAAAGGTTGTGATTTATGTCTGTGCATTCACACTCATGATTAAACCATATATACAGGTTGCTTAATATAGATAGAAAAATACACTGAACCAGTGTATATAGTTCCAGTGACCTGAGGATGTGTATGACATATTCAGCAAAATTGGGCCAGGGATTAATATTGCTAAGGTCAGGGTGGTCATTTGGGGCACACAGAGGGTAATCTTTCATAAGAGTTCACCACTCTTCCATACCTTAGTTCATCTATAATGGACTAGCAGAGAGAGATGGTTATTAGAAAATAAAATGCACTTAGAGTCCCCCCATGAATCATTTGTGGAAGACACCATGCTCAGTGAAGACTATGAAAATATGGCTGTTAAGGGCATCTCGGGCACTGTTTCTGGATGGCTTTCAAGCATGGCCACTGACCACAGAAAAGGGCCTGGACATACTGGGAAGATTTAAGCCTTCAAGATGGAAGGGAAAATATGGGGGCAGAGGCTAAGTCCAAGGGGGAGGCCTTCGGAAGTCACCAGGTGGTGGTGGCCACACTGAAAGTCATCCCTTATGTGAGAAGGACCCTTAGTTTCTGCACAGGATGACTCTGGTTACATTTGCACATTCCCACCATGGACAAGAGGAGGAGAGGTCAGCTGAAGAGGCAATTGGTTCAACAGAACAGAGGTTTGGCAATTAACTTTTAAATGGGCAAGCAGTTCAGGAGAGAGAGGAAGTGGTTTTCTCTCAGCACAGCCAGGGAAAGATGGTGTGATGTTATCAAGGCTTTTGGGTAACCAGCAAAAAGTTTTTTAATCCCAACTTTGCCCATGTTCAGTATCAGAGCTGTGATAGCTCTGATAGGGGCCTCAGGAGCCTGAGGAAGGACAGAATTGGTACTCTCTGGGTCAACTATATATAGAATTTGTTAAGATCTTTCTAGAAGGCTGGGGGGAAGCAATCAGCTAACTAAAGAATTATGCAGGAGCCTGCCCTAGGGGACAGTTTGACCTGGGCTTTTTATTTCCTTTATTGTTGATAACTGAAGGCAAATGTACGTGCTTCCTGCAGGTGAGTTTGAATCCCAGCAGGGCGGCTGCTGGAGAGGTCCCCTGGTGGAAGTGGAGGTGGAAGCCTGTGCTTGGGGCGGGAGGGCCCTGCTTTGAATCTCTGCTCTGCTGTGTTTGAGTTGTTGGACCCTGGAGAAGTCACTTTACCTGCTCTGGGCTCCTCTGCAAAGTAAGGGTCAAAATACTTACCTCACAAAATACTTACCTTTTATGAGGATCAATCAATGTTTAATAAATCCACACTATCTTTTGGGGCTTGTGGTGAGACAGAAACTATTGTCCTGGGAGTTAGGAGATCTTAGTTCAGGTCCCATCTCCTCTACCAACCCATTGTGAGGCTTTAGGAAAATCACCCCCCTCTCTAGTGAATCCTCAGCTCCCTCTAACATAGAATGAAGGGGTGCACCAAGTGAACCCACACTTTGCTGACAATAAGTACCACCTGGGTGGTTCAGCTTCCTGGGCCCCTCTCCTAGAGATTCTAATTCCAAAGGGATGGGGAGGTATAGGAATTTGTTTCTTAACACTGGAGATGTCTGGAAAACACTGGATTGGATTACTATCTTCTGGACATAACAGATCATAAGAGTTATAGGGTGGATATAAAAATACAGACTTCCAGGACCTCTAGTAATGAGGCCGAAAAAGTCACATTTCTTGTGACTCACATGATCAGATGATTCATATGATTCAGTATGTTTGGCAAACACTAGTCTATATGATCTTTAGGGTCAAAGTCTGTGAATATTTGCTAAGATGCACAGGTCTGAAGTCTTACAGACTGGCAGTAAGGAAAGGTGGCCTCTGGGCCGCTGGTGGTCTTTTTAGGTGTGGCTGGGTGTCATTAGGAGGCTCTCCACCGTGGCTCCCTTGTCCAGAATGGTCACTCTCCTCTAGCATATTTACAATACTCTTCCCACACTTCATAGGAATTGGAGATCATTTCAGCTTTTCTCTGCTGAGGATGGTTCACCCCTTGAGGTGGGCCTTCTTGGACAGGGCCCAATGTGACCACATCAGCTCTCTATTGCATTATTGGCTCACATCTGGTCCAAGGGAGACTCTCAGGTGTCCTGCCCAGACACACTCTGAGAGTTTGTGGGTCAGTCCCAAGGCTGCAGAAACATCTCCTTCCTTCCACAGTGGGAACAGCCAGCCAGCACATCTCTCCCTACCTTTTGGATTTCCAGACTGGAGTCCAATACCAGTCCACTGTGTGCCCCCTTCACAGAGGACAGACACCGAGCCTTCTGAGTGGAGTCCCTGAAGTTTCTTTCACGATTTGAGATGAGGTACTGGTGCCTCTCATCCTCCCTCTTGGAAAGGGTGAAGCTCGTAGCACATCAATACATTTTTTTCCCAAATAAATCTTCTCCACAAATCCTCTCCCTTAATTTCTAAAAGCCAGACCATTTTATAATCTCAATGTGGTGAGGGTGATAAGTTTGAGTTCTATAATAAATTTTTGGACCTTTACCTGAAAATTTGCATCTTTTTTTGGCACTCTGGTATGTCATGTCTCTTGTATCGTGGTGTCTCAGGCAAAACTTTCAACATACAACATCTGGTTATATTTGCTTTAGTCTTAATGCAATTGCAGGTAGAGAATGAACGTTCTGATTCTTGAAATAGAGACCATTATGCATTCATGTTCATGTCACACATTTCTTGTTGTTGACATTCTCTTGAGAACCAGCAAATTTGGCCATGACCATCAGAAGGTCTTGTGGCTTCTCCCTCTGCCTGTTGTGTGATGGTTGGACAGGTGGATGCGTGTGGCTCGAGAACACACTGGCGATTTCTCAGCCTCCCTTTGAAGAGCATTTCCAGAGAGGGCTCAGGGTGCTCTTTCTCCTTCTTCTTGGCTTCTTCGCTTCCCCATGGGATGACTGATTAAACTTGGCTCTCCTGGAGTCGAGTGTGGTTGAATGGTAGAGAATCCCAGGTGTTTGTTGCCATTCATCATTGTCTCGGACATTTTGAGGACTCTTACCTCCTGGGACTGGGGAGGAGGGGAGTCGACTTCCCAGGGCCTGTGTTGGTTTTAACGTGGCAGAAGGGGATAGTGGGCATTGAAGAGATGGAGGAGAAGCGGCCATGGAGAGGAGAGGCTGCCATTTTGATTCCACCAAGGATGTCCAGGGTGGGGCTGGCCTGGACAGGATACCTGTCCCTTCAGGCTAGATGCATCCATCTGCTGTAGCGCTGGGCACGTTTTCCATCTGTTTTTACGTGCGGGTGTTTATTCTTTTCTGCAAACTGGTCTGCCACACAATGGGGTCAGAGTGTACCTGCATTCTCCGCTTCCAACACCCACACGGAGTCTCTCGTGCACTTCACTGGGCATAGTAAGCGCTAGGTCAGTGCTGATTAAGTGGCTGAAGCTGAATGGGTTCAATTAGAAGCAGTCACCAGCAAACCTTATTTACATTCAGTTCCGCTAATGCCACGAGTGTTCATTGAGGGCTTTCTAGGTGTCCGGCACCACATGAAGCCATTACATAATTATTTTGGTCTGAAGCCCATAGAGAGATCAAATTTAGTACTCCAGCCAAACCTGGTTTAATACACGCTTATTATGAAACAAAAAGTTGGGAAAAAAGGAAAGATAAGATGAAAAAAATCACCCATAATCCCACCACCAAGATAATTATTGTTAATATTTTCTTAAATCTACCTTCCTGCATATTGTTTTACATAATTGAATTCATTTTTATATTCGATTTTGTTTCCTTCACTTCATTTCCAATATCACTTAAAACTTGTTTCTAAACATCATTTTGATTCTTTATATAATGTTTTTTCCCGTTTATAGAAATAGTGTATGCTCATTGTAGGAAATTTGGCAAAATGGAAGAGTCTACAGAAGAGGCAAAATAGCAATATAAAACTTCCACCCAGACATATATAACTACTGTTTAAGGTTTTTTTTTTTCTGTAAATTTAATTGTATGTGCTTTACAATACTGGTAACCATATGCCATCTACAGTTGTTTTAAATGTATTTTTAAAATTTTTAGTAAAGTTATATGTGCATATGGTTAATAAAAACGGCAAATACAGAAGGGCTTAGGATGAACAGCAGTCCTGTCGCCCCCTCCCCTCCCATCCTCAGTCCTGATCCTCAGAAACAGCTGTTTTTAGCCCTTCTGGTATTTCTTTCTGGTGGTTATGTCAGTCTATATCTCTCCAGAGGACAAGGGTCTACCACCATTTCCTGCTTATTAATGTTTGACGTTATCTGCTAGACTTCCTGCTCTCACCATGAGGCTCCTCTGTCTCTGCCGTCCAAATGGTTATGATTGCTCTATTGTTACTTTTTGTTGTAAACGACAAACGATCTTTTAAATCTTGTTCTATCAACTCGAAATAGTTATTTTGACCCTTCACTTTCTATATAGAGGAAACTAACACCCCACACCCTTTTCAACTGTTTTTCCCATTTTCCACAGTTCAGCTTCTGTCAATAGCACTTTGACTTTTTCAGTGTCAACATTTACATGGTGTTCTGCAGCAATTCAGTTTTCCGTTTTTCCTATAGTTTCATCTGGAAAATTAAGACTCAGCTGACAGCATCTATGTCATTGTGTCTGTGTCACTACGGTTCATTGCAGAGCCAAGCAGTGCTCCAAGGGCACATTGCTGTCTTGAACAGCTCTGTGCTTTGCCTACATTTTCATTGTCTATTTCCTTTGTCTTTATCAAATTCTCTATATCACCCCACCTTTTCCATCCAATCAGAAACTGCAAGTTTCTGTAATTATTGTTGTCCAGAGACTTTCCTCCAGGGATCTGGGTCTGCTCTAATCTAGATTTCTGGCCCTCCGGCCTGCACCGCAGGGTCCCTGCTGAGATTCCTCTTCCTCTTTCCTCTTCTTCATGGTTGGTTCCTCGTCTTCATGGATCCCATGTTCCCCTTTTCTATGTTTCTATTTGGTGGCAGCACATCAAGTCACTTCCAAAAACGTGGTGGGAAGGAGGTGTATTTTTTGAGCCCTTGCATATTCTGCCATAATACTTGACTGATACTTTTGTCAGTTATGGAATTCTAGGTTCCGGGTAATTTACTCTCAGAACATTGAAATCGCCATCTGCATTGTTTATGAGAAACCTGAGGTCAGCCTGATTTCGATTTTTTTGTAGATGACTTATTTTTTGCTCACTGAAAGCTTTTAGGATTTTTATCTTCATCCATAGTATTCTGAAATTTTACAATAATTGACAAGTATGGGTCATTTTTCAGTCATCGTGCTAGACATTTATGGGTCCTTATATTCTGCAGGCTCACGTCCTTCAGGTCTAGAAAATTTTCTTGTATTATTTCTTTGATAATTTCCCAGCATGGTGGGGTATGGGAATAGACTCTTCTACCTACACATATTTAATGAATTCTTCTGCAGTCACCCTCTTACCCCCGCTCTTATTCACACTTGGCATTTCTGACTCTCCAGCCTCCCTCTTTTGGCCAAACACCCAGTGCATGTGCTCTAGGTTGAAAGCCCATCACCCCACTAGGTCAGTTAACATTCCTCCATCAGATTTCCAACTTGCCCGCACCTTTTAAATTGGTCTCCCTACTCATTCCTTTTGTCTGTATTAACATTTATAATATAAGACATTAACATGTCTTAGAGAGAGGTGCACACAATTAATATGCCACCTTTTACTGGAAGTATCAATACATTTTGTAAAACTTAAAAATACTTCATTGAGATAAAATAAAATAAAATAATAAAATGCAGCCCCTTTAAATCTATAGTTTGCTGAGTTTTAACAAATGCATTGCAGTCAAGATATAGAACATATCCGTTACTCCAAAATATTCCCTCATGCTTCCTCCCAGTAAGTCCTTGCATCCCCTTCCTTACCCAGCCCCAGGTAACTACCGTTTTGTCCATTCCAGGATTTTATATAAATGGAACATACAGTATGTACACTTTCGTGTCTGGCTTCTTTTTCTCAGAGTATTGTTTTTGAATTTCTTCTAGGTTGTTATTCCTTTTGTTGCTGAGTAATATTCCATAATATGTAGGTGTCACAGTTTATTTATTCATTCGCCCATTGGTGAACATCTGAGTTGTTGACAGTTTTGGGCTATTATGAATGAAGCTGTGATGACTGTTCATAGTCAAGTATTTTTTGTGGACTTATATTTTTATTTCTCTTGCTTAAATATCTGGGAGTGAAATTGCAGGGTTATGTGGGAAGAGGAACTTTAACTTTATGAGAACCTGCCAAACTGTTCTCCAAAATTATTGGACTATTATAAACTCTGACCAGCAATAAACGAGAGTTCCAGTTGCTCCCCATCTTTGTGATGCTTGGTATTGTCCATCTTTTTAATTTTAGACATTCTAGTGGGTGTGTAGCGGTATCGCATTGGTTTAATTTCCATCTCTCTGATGACTACTAATGTTGAGCATCTTTTCGTGCACTTATTGGTCATTTGCATATCTTCTTTTGTGAAGTGCCTGTTCAGATCTTTTGCCCACTTTTTAATTGGGTTATCTTCTTATTTGTTTGTAAGATTGTTTTATATTTTGGAGTCAGGTCTTTCTTTGGATGGTTCCTTTGTTTGTTTGTGAACCCCATGTTTCCTCCACTTAATATTGCATCATAAGTAATTCTTTGTGTAATTACTTTGTTTGAGAACATGATATTTAATATTTGTTAATATTCTACCATATAGATATATCATTATTTATTTTAATAGTTCTCTTTATTTTGGACACTTATGTTTCCACTTTTCTTTTGTGATTGCTCTAGTGACAGCACAATCCTCTCACAGAATTCTGGTTTGTTCCTTAGGATAGATTCCTAGAAGCAGAGTAACAAGGTCAAAAGTAGAACAATTTAAGGGCTTTTAACATATGCTGCCAAATTGCTTCCTAAGAAGTTTGTATCAGTTTAAAGTGCCACCAGCAGCAGGTGAAAACACCACTTTATATCACCACTGCCAGCTCAGGATATCCTTTTTTATTTGGAATACTGATTTAATGGGTGGAAATGGTAGCTGGTTTTAAACTGCATTTCTTAAATTATTAGTGTGGTTGGACATCCTTCCAAGTGTTTAGAAGTCATTTATTTTTCCTCTTCTATGAATTGTTTATTTATGTCTTTTGTTCTCAAATGGGTTTCCGAGGCAAGTTTCCCAACTCTGCAAAGAAGCTGCAGCAGGTAGGAGTGTTCGGTGTCAGAATAGGGGTGGGTTTGCTGGCTTAATGGGGCACCCTGGGACACCTGGAGACCCTGCACACAACTGCCCGTCTGTGCTCTCCTGCACGCTCTTTTCTTCACCCAGGCTGACCAGTTTGTGGAAGTTCCCATCTGTAAATGGCAAGGAGACAACAAGGAGGGGACATCCAAAAAGGAGGAACAGAAGCTTGCCAATTGAGGGTTAAAGTATAACTTGGTTGCCTAGTGGAGCACAACAGGGATAAGCAAGGTTGCCAGACAGGGTCAAAATGGCTCCCAGGCCAGCAAGTTTTCCTAGTAACCTCAACAAAGGAATTGCCAGACCTAAATAATAAGTTTGTCACTTAGGAGGGAGAAGGGGTGCTATTCTTAGTAATCAAATGAGTGTAAAAATGCCCCAAGTCTGTGGGTAAAGAAGGTCACAAGAATTGTAATCCTCAGTTACAATTATAATCCCCTGGGTCTTGCCCTAAACTGATCATGCAGCATGTCCAACCCCTGCAACGGGCTCCCAAGTATTTTGAGCCCATGAATGCCTCACATTCTCTCACGACAAAGCCCTGCACGTGGAGGTGGGAGTCCCCAGAGGTGCCTCTCATGACTTATGAATAATAGTCCCTCCTATGCCTTTTTCAAATTCCCAGGGCATGTCCCCATGTGCTCACAAATGAGAGACCCTTTTGCAATATTTATGGGAGTCTCTAAGGAGTCTCATACATGAGCTCACAAACAAGTCCTCCCAAATATGTCTGAGAACTCCCAGGGGGTGTTTCACAGGGGCTCACAGATGTGAGTTCCCCCAATATATGGGGGTCCCCAAGTAGTATCTTACATCTGGACCCCAAAATGTTCCCATGATGAGATATTCCCAGGAGTACCGGGGGAGAGCTGCACCTGAGTTCACCAACAGGGCCTCATCTTTCCCATGCGGCCACTGCCCCAGCAAGAGGCTGCCTGGGTTCTAGAGCTTCTCCCTAGACATCTGATCAGGCGCTGCCATCTCTTGCTGGCCAATGATGTCTCCCCGTAACTGGAGCCTTTGGGATGTCAACGTTGTAGGATATTGTGAAGCAAAGTTGAGTTGAATCAATCTTTCTCCTCAGTAGCCAAGCAGGGCTGGTCATGCCTCAATGTTTTACATGGTGTTAGTAAGACAGCTCTTTCTGTTTTTATGGACAGGTCTCCTGTTCTGAGTGAGACTTGGGTAGGAGTCACAGAGGGCTGGGCCAGGAGACGAATCTGAGGGACAGAATTATCCTTCTGATGACGGAGGCTTTGTTGCTGGGTTAAATTCATCACATCTGACATCTTTTCACCCCCACCCCCCACCCCGCCCAGTTTGAACTCTTTTGAGGTGAATCCTCAGGCCTCCATGTAAATGGATGTGTTGTTTCGTTGCTAGTTTAAGGATAAAGGGATTATTACAAGGTATGGGATAGATTTTACCAAAAACTCAAGGTATGAGCCAGGAGAAATGCCTGGTGACTACTGGAGCAGAAACCCAGTGCTGGGCCCACCTGGATGCACCTCTTTATCTCCGAGGCCAGGGACCAGGCAGTAGAACTTCCACCACAGCTGCTTTCGAGAATGAAACACGTTATCAGTTCTGATCTCCCAGCACATGGCTGCCACCTCAAGTTAACTCACTCCGGTTTTCCAATTCTCTCATGGGAGTGTCTGCTTGGTGGAGAGTAGGTCACATGGAGTCTGGAAGTGGACATGGTTTTCAGTTCTCAGTGTCCACAGTGCAGGAGGGTATGCTGGGGGCATTGGCGTGGGGGTTAGGTGAGCCATGGCAGGCCTCCACAGACATGTCCCACCAGCTTGCCAGAAACACACAGACATGGCTGGGCCTCAGCTTGTGTTACAACTGTGCTCAGGGACAAAGGGCTGTTATGGCTGGACACAATCCTAACACTCTGGGGGCTGCTGCCCTACTATGACGATTCAGTATGTGTATCTTTTTTTTTTCTTTTTACTGGGGAAACGTAGCCTTCAGTGTAAAACGAAGTTGTATTCCCTCAATCTGTCTATTCTTTGTGATGATTATATGCCTACTGAGTAGATGAGTTTATTAGAGTATCTTGTTTCAGTATTAGTCAGATAATATTACTACTTCCTCTTATTCTCATTGGTTGAGTAATTGATGCATTCATCAGTTATTCACTGAGCACCCATTATGTGCCTAGGCACTGCAAAATAGTATTTGGGAATATTATAAAGAATAAGATACCATCTGTGTTCTCAAGAATATTTCTGTCACTTGGGGAAGGAGGATAAGGCATCAGGCCATTGCGAGAGAGCTGAAGACCAAGATGTTCAGGGGTGGAGTCGGGTGGGTTGTGTTGGGCATATTGTTTCAGGATAGAGTGAGTCTGTACTAAAGGTCAGAGAGGGTAGAGATTAAAGAGGCCTCTCTGACCAAAGAGCCACATGTCCAAAGGATCAGAAAACACCAACTCATGCAAAAAGGCTAAGTAGAATCCAGGGATTGGAGTGGGGAGAGATGAGGACAGAGGAGTCAGTAGGGGCCAGGTCAGGAAGGATCTGGAATTCTGTGATCTGAAATTCGAATTTTATCATGAAGAGCATTCAGATTTTATTCTGAAGACAGCTAATGAAGAGTTTTAAACAGCAGAGTACTGTATTCAGATTGTGTCTGAGAAAGATAATTCTGGCAGTGGTGTGGAGTATAGACTGGGGAGGGCCAGGGAGAGCAGGTTGAAGACTGTCCAGGTGAGAAATTTTGAGACCTGAGCTAGTGACAACGTGGAAGGAGAGAACAGGATGCATGGGAGAGAGGTACAGAAGGCAGACTCATTCTTCATGGGAAAATGGGGATGAGACAAAGGGAGAAGAAGTTAAGGGTGACTGAGTGGATGCTTTTATGTGCTACCCAAAACCCCTTAAGACTAAAGCACTTACTCCTCCAGCTGCTGGGAGAATTGTCCTTCGCTGAAGACAGCCATCTTTTCCAAGGCCACACTGCCTTCCTGGACAGCCTGCATCCAATGACTGGTCAACTTCTGGGTATCAAATCTACATCCCAGAGCCTTCGCCCCAACTCAAGTCAACTCTGAAGGGCCGTCCCAGCTTCAGAGCTCCCTGAGGGGTTAGCTGAGGCCTTGAGACTTCACTACAGCTGAACATTCTCTCTTTCCAGTCCTGCTTTCTTCCCTTCCCTTCTGCAGGTGGGATGTTAACAGCACTTTCTAATACATCTCCTTATGCCTGTCTCCATCTCAGAGTCTGCTTCTGAGGAGATGCACACCTGCAGTGGCCACGCTCCCGGCTTGTGAGGAGTGATGTGGCGCTATTCACGGTGTGTGGAACACAGGACGAGGAGGCAATCTGGAGTGGATGGGAGGGAGGTCATGAGTTCAACTTTGGAAAAGTAGAGTTCATGTTTCCTGAGACTTTCAGAGAGTTGAGACTGAAGTTTAAGAGAAATGTGTAGGCTGCAAGTATAGATTTGAGCATCATTAGTGTTCTGGGGTTAGTTGAATCTTAAATTGGCCCCATCCTAATAGAAAGTATATGCCAAATTTCTTGGAAATGAAAATGCCACAATCCTTGGGTCTCCTTGTCTTTGTCTTTGTCTTAGCATCTTGTTCCTGGTCCCTTGGGTTATTCTGTCCTCCAGCCCTGCTCACCATGGGCTTGGTTCAACCCCATCCTCCAAGCATACCCTAAACTTGACATAAGCCTCTCCTAAACTTGCCTGCTTCATTTTTAGTTTTGACCCAACCCCCCAAAACCTGTTTTTCCTTCCTGTCTCATGGCCTCATGCCAAGCCCAGTCCTGATGTGAACCCCTCTCCTATTTCTGAGCATCCCAAAGGCAAATATTGTTGAACTGGTCACTATCAGTCTTCACCTTCCCCAGCCTCTTTCAGGTGCAGGTAGGGATGCCTTCAACCCGTGGCTCTATCAGTTTCCAGAACCCTCTGCTGTTGCCTAGAGTTTTACTCTCTGTAGGATCACCCATTGTCAGGATGCTGCTATTGCAACTGTCTTTGAGCATCAACCTATCTTGCCTCAGGCCTTTGCATTAGCTGGTCTCCCAATCCCCACATGGTTAGCTGGTCCCCTCCTTGTCATTCAGATTGTCATTCAGCTTCATGTCAGCTTTTCGGAGAGGAGCCCCTTGACCACCCAATATATAGTAGCCACCCAGTTCTGCTCCATCACGTCACCCATTTTTACTTTTCTGCATAGCACTTATTACTGTCTGACATTTTCGTATTTGTTTGTCTCTTTGTCTTCCTCCTCTGACTGGACTCTGACTGGAATGAAAGTCTCTAAAAAGGGGAGTCTTGTGAAAATTGTTCACCATTCTGTCCGCAGCATCTAGAATACTGCCTGGCACATGGTAGGTGTTCAATAAACATCGAACAACTGGCTAAATGAATCTGTTCTTTGGCTGCTGTGAATCCTTATTAGATTGAATTTATTAGATTGAACACCCTCAGATATTAGATCAACTGGAATTAAATCTGAAGTTCCCACACCCTCTGTCTCTGAGTTTCCGTCATGCTCTGAAGCAAAGCCTATCTGAAAAATGATGATTTATGTCATGGGAATCCAGACAAATCCCCTGCCTCCTTGGCCACCAGTTAGTTCATTTCACCTCTTGGATGACGATTCTTTCTCATTTTGTTTTCTCCTGCACCACTGGCCTGATTGGTGGTGATTAGCAGAGGGTGGTCCATTTATGTGAAACACCTGCTTCCCACCTGTGTCTCCATGAGCAGTCAGCTCTGTACCCAGTGCAGGAAGCTGGTGGGTGTCCTTCATGGCTGAGTGGGCTCCCAGAATTTTCTTCAGGAGTCAGATCCAAACTGGCCCATATGGGTGGCCACCTGGATGACATTTTGCCAGAATTGCATTGAACACATCTGCCAGCTTATAAAAGAGACCTGAGAAGGCCCAGGGCATCAAGGCAGATTGGCAGAAAAGCTAGCGCAAGAAGAAGGCTGAGCCAGAGGGAAGCAGCCTCCACTTTGTGATTCGGTTGTAATTTAATTGGCCTCCCTTCACTTCTGCGTGAAACCAGCAAACACCAGCTCACAAGACTGTGTTCTTGCACCATTCCCACTGACCCATTCTGACGAGAGGGGACAAATGCATCAGAGGTTATTTTACCCCAACCCGTTGTTGAAAAGCACATCCTGGCACAGCAACGTTCCTATGTGTATTAGTTAGCGTTCTCCAGAGAAATAGAGCCAATAGGATCAATCAGTCAATCAATTGACCTATCTATCTATCTACTGGATAGATATAGATGTAAATATAGATATGAGAGAGGGGATTTGTTAGGAGAATTGGCTCACACCGTTATGGCGGCTGAGGAGTCCCAGGCTGTCTGCGAGCCAGAGAACCTGCAAGCTGGAAGCGCGGTCCAGTCCAAGGCTGAAGGCCTGAGAATCAGGGGAGCTGACGGTGCTGCTCTACATCTGAGGCTGAAGGCCTGAGAAACTGGGAGCCTGCTGGTGCAAGTCCCAGAGTCCAAAGGCCAGAGAACCTGGAGTTCCGATGTCCAAGGGCAGGAAAAGAGGGGTGTCCCAGCTCCAGAAGAAAGAGAGAGTGAATTTGCCTTTTCTCTGCCTTTTTATTCTATCTGGACCCTTGGCCAATTGGATGGTCTGCTCACATTAGGTAAGGGCAGATCTTCTTTACTCAGTCACTGATTCAAATGCCGGTCTCTCTTGGACACATCCTCACAGACACACCTGGAAATAATGCTCTACCAGCTATTTGGGTATCCCTTAATCCAGTCAAGTTGACACCTAAAATTAACCATCACACCATGGTAGGGAAACTAGACAAGGTAGAGGCTGTGATTATTCTCCTAGTTATTGCATTATAGCCAAGTCATTCAACCAGTACTTCGTCAGATTGCTGATTAGGTATGCTTATTACCAAACACTGTTTTTTGGGTCAGTGATGAGACTAATAGAACCAAGAGTCAATGCATTTGGTTGTATGGGTCTAGGTGGGACACACCACCCAAAACTGCAGGGGAAACTCTATGCTAAAAGGACTCCATCTGAAAACATTTCTTAGTTTTGCTTGTGTTATTTTCATATGTGAGTGTGTGCTTTTTGCATGTGTGATTCTGCCATCTTAATCTTCAGTTGTGCTCACCCCAAGCTATTGGCCCATTGGGTGATATACAGCCTCCACCATTATTTTATTTGTTCGTGAATTCAATCATTTGAAGCTTCATTTGAATTCAACCATTTGGGATGGTTATTGTTTAACAAAAGTTTATTGTATTAATAAGACAAAATTCCTATAGACAAAAATTGTTAATTTTTTAATGAGGGCAGTGACTGAGTATGCGTCATTATTTTTTTTAACATTGATTTGATGATTCCAGACATAGCAAGTCCATGATATGGTTCTCAATGAGTTTATTTTGATTTCTGGCTTTAATGACAATCAGAGTTAGAAAAGATATCTTGTTGAAGAAGTGCCTCCTTGGCTGAATTTGCTAAATCATAATTCAATCCCGTTAACCTTTCATGCATAATTCTTGGTTGAAATTCAGCTACTAATTGGCTTTCTCTCCTGTTGTCTTTGGTTGTTCTTGAAAACATGTTCTTTCAGCATGTTTCAAGTCTGAGATATAGAAAAAATAAAGGTGCAATGGAAATCTGGAAAAAAAAAAGAAATGGTTATTGTTATATGCTGTAATAGACATAGGGTGGGGTGGGGAAACTTTTTGTGTTGGAAGGTCCCATTAATTTAGCTATAATCAAATAAGGCCACATCAAGAAACTTCAATTATATATAATTAAAAATGTACATTATTTTGTAAAAATCTAACTACTATATACTTAACAATTTCAAAAAATGAAAACTATTTGTTAATTTAAAGTTAACTAACCTTTTAATGACTTTGCTGTGTCTCCTTTTTGTTGGAAAGCATTTGAATACTTGGTTGCAGCATGGAGGGCCACAGTTTCAGTTGATCTGCGGATGGGTATCAGTCATTTGTGACCTTTAGGGCATCTTGATTTGGGTTAGGTAGGAGAATGTAGATTTGCAGCAATAAGTGGTTGAAAAGCAAGAAAGCATTTTTCAGGAATGTTGCCGAAGGCATTGGTATTCTGCTGCATTTTTCCATATTTCAATTGGATCTTTCTTAGCATCATACAATGACTTTAAAATGTCATCTACTGAGAGCTCAATCAATTCCATCTGTGGTTCCTTAGGTACCGTGGTGATATCAACTAGGTGAGGCTGAAATGCTAATTTGAGTGTGATGTCATGATTCTCAAAGTCAGTGAAACTTTCATTGTATTCTCCAATTAGTAAGTGTATAACAGCTGTGTATTCTTCAAATGATTCCCATATATCATCATGCTCATCAATGACCTTTGCTAACCGGGGAAAATGTTCATCTGAAATTTCCTTTTGAAGAAGTGTTTTGAAAAAAGATAGCTTTTTTCGAAATGCTTAGATTTTTTTTTGCCACATATCATATATAGACTTAGTTTTACCTTGCAAAGAAATGTTCAAGTCATTTTGATTTGACATGATATCACACAGAAATGATGCATTCTTATAGAAATCTTTCAATAATTCACATTGCTGATTCTGTTCTTCATAAAATTTAACTCTGTTCTTGCAGAGATAAAATTTTGGCTAACACCTGTCTCTGTGATAGCCAATGCACTTTAGAATGATATGGCAAATCCACACTGAATATGTCATTGTTCAACTTTAGCATGTTATGAAACTGATGATGCCATGTTGCATTTGCACAAATATAGTTAACAATACTTATAACTTGTTGCAAAGTGTCACTTAAAATAGTAGCTTTAGCACAGAGATTTTGCTGATGCAAGACACAATGAAAAGAAATGAGAGCATCTGGATCTGTTAAAAAGTTAAAGATACTTTTTTTTATCTGTGCAATAAACCCTCATGTTTTCCTGTCATGGAAGGTGCACCATCTGTACATACACTCACTAAATTTACCAAATTCAGTCCAACTTCATGACATTTATCTTGAAAGTTGTTGAAGATATCTATTCCCAGTGTTATGTTCACAAGAGTACCCAAAGTGAGTAAGTCTTCATAGCAAAGAAAATCTTCTGTTATGATCCAAATGAGGTATAAAGTCTTCATTATAACCTTATAAATACTGTGCCAAGCATCAGTTGATTCATCCAAAGTGATTGAATAATATATATTTTCCTTTTGAAGTATTGCATGAAGTTGTTCTGTTAAGCTGAAGGCTAATTCATGCTGCTGATCAGTTGTGGTTCTCCTTGGAAGAGGCAGTTGTTTGTACTTTCAAATGTGATCAGGATCTAAGCATCCTACAACTTCAACAATGGATTCTTTCACAATTTCTATATCACTGAATGGCTCCCCTTTTTTCCCAAGTATATAAGCTACTTTATGAGTTGCTTCAGAGGCATTATTTCCAGGGTTTATTGCTGCTTGAAAGAACTGTCTTTGCTTTTGCTTTTCATCTTTTCATTTCTGCAATATAACCTTTTGCACCTCTCTCTCTAATTTAAAATATTTGTGGTCCTTATGGGTGTTATAATGCTGATGAGCACTGAATTTCTTTAATGTTGATATTGCAGTATCACAAAGCGAGCAAATCATCTTATCTTTAGCAGAAGCAAAGATAATACTGCAATTCCCAATCCTCATTAAAAAAATCTGTTTTCTTTCTTTAGCCTTCTCTTGGTCTTCTTTGACATGATGGGCTGTTAAGCAGACAGAATTGTCAAGCTGTGCAACTATTCACGAATTCCACTTCAAACAGAAACACAGTGCACTGCTGTCAAAAGCTGATAACAGACCGGTGTACTTAACCCCCATAAACTCTCGCCAACCAGCCTCATGCAGTAGTGGCGCCAGTCAGGCAGGGGAAGTTAGAACTAAATCATGAGCGTAGCAGCCGTCAATTTAAACCTTATTGCTTACTAATCTTCTAATTGTGCCAGTCAATCTGGGAGGATTATTTCAGTGAAACTTATTTTATTCTTTGGTGTTTTTAATACATTCATTTGAAAAATAAAATAAAAATATAAAAGACAAACAAAAATGTATTAATAAAAATAAAAGGATTTGTTCTGTAAAATTTGGCTTCAGTCAAAAGGCCGCATGTAAGAACATAGAAGGCCACGTGTGGCCTTAAGGCTGCAGGTTCCCCACCCCTGGACATAGGGGATACAAAGTTATCTACAACAGCTTCCTTGCCCTAAAGCATCTCAGGCAGCTGAGATAGTACATCTATACTATATTACATGATAATACACTGTAATAGCTCATAAAAGGGGACCATGCTATGGTTTGGATATAGTTTGTGTGTCCCCACCAAAACCCATGTTGAAATCTGATCCCCAATGTGGTGGTGTTGGGAATTGGGGCCTAGTGGGAGGTGTTGGGTCATGAGGGCAGACCCCTCAGGAATGGCTTGGTGCTATTCTCATGGTAGTGAGTGAGTTCTTGCTCTGGTGAGACTGGATTAATTCCTACAGGAGAGGATTAGTTCCCACCAGAGTGGGTTGTTATAGAGCCAGGATGCCCCTTGGGTTCTGTCTTTTCATGTGTGTCCACTTCCCTTTTGACCTTCTCTGCTACGTTATGATGCAGCATGAAAGCCCTTGCCAGAGGCCAGGGCCATGCCCTTGAACTTTCCAGCCTGCAGAACTGTGAGCTAAATAAATCTCTTTTCTTTATAAATCACCCAGCCTCACTATCCCATTATAGCAACACAAAACAAATTAAGACAGACCCTTATCCCTTGTTTGGGGAAAAGAGCGATCAGGGAAGCTTCCTGGAGAGAGAAGGCCCCTGGAGCCAAGCTCTGGAGGAGAAATAGGACTTAGTCTAGTAGGGAGGAGAAGGGACATCATTCTAGGCACAGGCAGCAGTATGTAAAAATGGTGCTAGTGAGAGAAAGAAGAATTACTGGGACACTGTGAGTAGTTTTAGTATGGCCGCAGCTAGGTTCACAGAGGTGCAAGGGGTCAGAGGAGCCATTTGGACACCCATCCTAAGGACAACAAGAGCTATGCAAGGATTGATCAGAAGAATTACAGGATTAGACCTGAAATTGTGGCAGACAATTCTGGCTACAGTGTGGAAAGTGGATTGGAGAGGGGCTGAACTGCACACAGAAGGCCCTATTGGGCTGTCGTGGTGGAAGCTGGAAACAACTTGAGTGGCAGTGGGGAAGGAGGAAAGCGGTTGTGCTGAAAGACAATAGAATTTGCAACTCACTGGATGTGGAGGGGGTTGAGGGAAGAGATGAGACCCAAAGCTTAGCCTTGGAGAAATGGATGGATGGTTAATGCGCCATGAACGAAGACAGAGAACCCCGAGGTGGAGCAGGTGGGAACATGCCTTCCTCTTTCCGTAGCCTCTGAAGAAGGAGGCCTGGATCCACCAAGGGGCTGGGCAGGAGGCTTCATCTACTGGGGACCCTGAAGACCCCCTCTCCTCAAGAGGCTGCCCCTAGAAATGAGGCTGCTGTTGAGTCCCCTTGGAAAGCCTGACGGGGATGAGATGGCCACACTGGGCATTGGGCACTGCCTACCCTGGGGTGCAGCATGAGGCCACCTGCCTGTGAACTGAAGAGAAAAGTCCCTAAGCCAACCAGCCATGCAGGGACTCTAGACCCTGACTTGAAATATGTGAAGGGGGCTCGGGGTTTGCACTTGCTCACACAGGGCAGGTAGAGCAGGCTGAGGGCAGGGCTTTGCCTGGCAGACCCCACTGCCTTCTGAGGGCCAGGGAAGTAGGTAGCTCTGACTGTGGCCAACTGCAGTCCCCAGTCCTATCTTGGTCATGTAGGAAGCTAAAGAGCTGCTTGAAACAGATCATATGCATAGATTATTCCAACACAGGCTCTGCTTTCTCTGAAAAGCAATTTCAAAGGCACTTCATTCTCTGCCTGCATTTGGCTAATAGCCTGATCACAGCCACCCTAATAACCTTCAAACATTCTCAGGAGCAGCCTTGGCTCTGAAAGGTGCCACCTCCCTTCCTCCTTGCCCTATTTCATGCTTCTCTGGGACCGCAATGACAACAGCTGTGCATTCCTCCCGGGCCTGGAGTTACTTGGAGGAAAGGCAGACGACTATGGACTAATTCCTTAAGTGCACGTCTGGAGCCCATCAGCCCCAGCTCCCAGCCTGACATCCCACTCAGGGCTACAGGTCAGAGCATGAACAATTCCACTTGAATATGGATGCTGAGGGTGGCTGCTGATTGCTTCTGTCCTGCAGGGCAAAGCTGTCACCCTGGGTGAGGATGACATTTTTGCTGAGATACAGGGTCGGGGGAAGGGTTGTCTTCTGAGTCACAAGGTAGGATACTTTAAAATTTAGGATGCTGGCCACTTGGAGAAATGCGTCACTATCAGGAGAGGCAGCACAAAGAGGAGTTTGTGTCTGTTGTACAATCCCTCCATTCAATTCTTGCCTCTCACCCTGACAACACCAATTGTGAGGTTGGCCGGTCTGGGTGCTGTAGGAGGATTTTTGCAGTTGCTGAGGGTGTGGATGGGTGAGCATCCAGGTGTCTTCCAGTTCTAAGGGGCTAGGTGCCCTCACCCGTGCCTTGGCTGATGGTATGCCCCCTGGGTTGCACTTTGTCCCTCTTTCCTATTGTCCAAATCCCACCCAATCCTCATGGTTCAGTTCATGCCCCACCCACCTACTCTTTGAACCCACCCTTGATGGCTCCAACCCACACTAGCATGACTTTTATTGTCTGAAGAGCTCAGCTACTGCTATGAGCTGAAGGCAGAACCTTATTCTATGCTGCCATGCTTACTTGTCTCTCTGCCTGGATCCCAGCTACCCAGTGAGATTGGAAGACCTTGTGATCAGGATCGGTGACCTTTGCTGTCCATTGCTAGTCTCTTATGTCACTTGATTAGTACTGAGAAGCCAGCATTCAAAGGGATGAGACTCCAGGACACTCAGTGGGGCTGGGCATTGCCACCATATGTTATTATCCTAGGGCTGTGGGAATGCCTCATCCCAGGAGAGACACCACTGAAGATGGGGCCATGGGCTTTCCTTTAGTGTCTCCAGGAAACAGGGCTGGACATTTCCTGCTTGTCCTGCTCTTCCTTAGCCCTTGATAGAGCTGCAGGGAGAGGGATGCATTCTGAATCGGGTTTGTTATTTGGATGACTGGCTTTCCATCTGGTGCAGCAGCCAGGACAGAGTGCTGCACTATGGCCTGATTTTGAGTGTCTTTTTACTAAAGATGGTACATGTGGCACATGACAGTGATGGCCAGGGGCAATGATTACCCATTCAGAGGCCCTGAACCA
The DNA here is from genome assembly GCA_023783475.1 of Daubentonia madagascariensis. Classification (NCBI taxonomy): domain Eukaryota; kingdom Metazoa; phylum Chordata; class Mammalia; order Primates; family Daubentoniidae; genus Daubentonia; species Daubentonia madagascariensis. The sequence continues at coordinate 33,142,467 of JAKFHU010000485.1, read as the reverse complement.
TTCAGGGGCTTCCATGTGGTGGTCATGGAGCACCTGGGATTATTATTCTCAGATTTCTCAGGGTGGTCACGCTGGGCTCATCCCTTCTCCCTAGGGCCAGCCATTGATCAAGAACCCAATTGGTTAGATCTGGGGCATGGGAAGGGAGAAAGAGGGGGTAGAAGGGAGAGAGAGAGGGAGAGAGGCGTACAATCTGAAGCAGGTGGTAAATGCAGGTTGATACTCTTTCCTAAGGAGTCCAGACTTGGGAGCCCTCATCTTGGATCCCGTTCTCCAGGCTCTCACACAGTGCACTTGCTTATTCCTGAAATGCCAAGATGATCATCCTTCTATACCTTTTCCCAAGCCATTTCCTTTCCCTGAAAGACCCCTCACTGCCTTTTTCATCAGTGTCCACTTGACAAATGCCTACTTACCAATTAAGCCTGAGCTCAAATACCACCAGTCTTCTGTAGTTTCTTCCAATCCCTGGCCCCCAGAATTCCAAAATGTTTTATAAGTTCCTTTTACCCTAGCACTTTTCCTAGGGAGCATATTCCTTTCTGTGCCTATCTCACTGTGAACTCTTGAAGGCCCCAGACGATGCCTCATTCATCTTTGTGTCCCCGACACTCACCCAGTGTCTGTCACCTCGTGGGTGCGCAATACACATCTGTAGAATTGAACTGAGTGAATTCTGATGGCAACAGGGAGCCACTGAGATGTTTTAAGCAGGAAACAGATATATTTTGCTAGTGGCTTTTGACTGGAGACTGGGATGTTATGCAAATAGCCAAGGTCAAGTTTTGGACCTCAGCTGAGACAGAGCAGTAGGAAAGCATGGAGTGAAAGCAGAACTAACAGGATTTGGAGTCAGGTGGGGCATGGCGGCTGAAGGAGAAGGAGGGCGAGAAGTTGACTCCCATGCTCCCACATTAGGAGGCGGGACCTGTGGGTACCGTTAAGGGAGGCCTGTTGTATGGGAGGAGGAGGATGTGGGTGTGTCCCAGAAGATGGTGAAGATTCTCCAAAGCCAAAGAAAAATTCTAAGAGCATTTCTTTTCCCGAATTAGTAATACATATGAGGATCTTTAGAATGAAGGAAACTAAGTTCTAATGGTCAGAGCAGGTAGATTGGGCTGTTTGTGTTCTGGGTTGAAGGGAGAAGTAGATATGCTCTGAGTCAGAAACCGGAGGGAAGGTCAGCTAAGTTCAGCCACTTACTGTAAGGGCTGGAGCATTTTAGAGGTCAAGGGCTCTGTCCCCTGGAGGGAGAGGAGAGGCTTTTATCCTGTACCAATTCCCCGGACAATCATGTAACCTCTGCACTTTGCCTGGAGGTAACTCACACTGGGAGTCTTACCTCTGACTTCTTCCTCTGTTTAGAGTGACATATATTCTGGGCTTTGAAAGCAATAAACACATCTGTTACTGGGGCCGGTGGCTCAGGTTAGATCGCCACTAATCTGGTTCTTCCTGTGTCCCTAAGGTCTGGAAATAGCAGCTCAGTGGCACGAGGAAGTGCTTTCTCCTGTGGGGGCTGTGCTGGGCTTCTTCCAAGAACATCAGGGCACATAAGTCCCAGTTCAGCTTTGAGGTGCCTGATAGGTAGGCAGTGCTTCCAACAGCATGTGTACCTGGAGCTCTAGCGTCACGGTTCAGACAGGTGTGTGGTATGAAAACACTTCTCTTCTCCCTGAGGGCATTTTTGTTATGTACACGGGCAACCTAATCCAGCTTTCTTCAAATTATACTCTTCTTGATGTTTCCTGGTGACATTTTAGCTATTGTACAGTCAGGATGGTAAGAACCTGAGCTGCATGGGAAATGTGAGTGTTTTCCAGGGGTGGTGTAAAAAGGGGCCAACTTTAGACGTAGCAAGGGTCGGAAAGAACGCGTAAGAGGTCAGCACTAAGAGCTGGCGAATACTACAGGAATGTAGAACCCTGGCCATGTTTATACGAGAAAACTCTGTCTCTGTGTTTCTTTTTTGAGAGTATTTGCTCGATGTCTAGAATTTAGTCACAGTGCACCACTGTTAGCAGATTACATTTCAAGCTTTCAACTTATCTGCTCAGAAAATTTTCATATAGATATGAATTTCATATGGCTATGAATATAGAATTCTGGGCAAGAGAAATTACTGGTAACATCGTATCACCCAGGAGTTAGGTACATTAATAACGAAGACAGTTTAGGCAGCATTGTTACTGTTAAATATAATGGTATACTTGTCTGTTACAGCCCCCTGTTGGGAACTTCAGTTCAGATATGCTTGAAGATGAGTTTAGGAGACAAAGTGAGGGTGCACTCTTGTGTGCCTTGGGGCCTTCTTCTAGCAGCCTCACTATTCAGATCCCAGTGATGGCTCCAGAAATAAAGGGGAGGAATTCTCTGAGCAGAGGCAAGTGCTGTCACCTGAAAGGCACAAGGAATCTGAGAGCCTTAGGCTCTTAAACTGGGGCCCAGATTCAGAATCTGGTGTAAATGAACATTACTAACATTATTCTTCCCAAGGTGCAGTGGGCAGCAGGTGAGAAGCCCGGGGGGCAGGGAAAAGACAGTTGGATCCATCATGCTGAGAACCCCTGATTGACAAGGAGGAAGGAGAGAGCCAGATTTCAGCTCCCCAAGTCTGGTTGCACCGTGAGATCACAGCACGGCTCTAAGGATGAGTATCACGTGTCTGTATCACAGAACAATATCACAACAGATACTCATTTTGATGATGTTTTTGCAAATAATTCTGTTCCAAATGGCTAAAACAGTCAAAAGGGTTTATATTTCAAGGTGCTGAAAGCATTCTACGAGATTACAGAAGTGTCCTAATCTGTCTGCTGCCAACAGCATATTAAAGGAATGATATCGTTATTTGGGAGCCCTAGGTTCTTTTGCTACAAATTATCATCATTTATTTTATTTCTGTTACAGATTATAAGATGATGGTATTCCATAAAAATTCTGTATGCACTTTTTGGGGGGAGAACAATACCAGCTTGTTTTGTTGTTGGGAACTCTGTATGTGGGTGTAATATACCCACCCTTGCACAGCCAGACAGAGCCATATCTAAACTGGTTTTGTTGGACCTAAAGGTAATGTCCTATATGGAAAAACTGGGAGAATAAAATTTGTGCTGCTTTCAGGGAAAGGAAAATAAGATGTGACAGAAGAGCTTTCCTCAACTGTGTTCCTGGACACTGAAATTTGGTATGAGGCAGTTCACCTTGAACGCTACGGAAGGGTCTAATGACTGAAAAATCAAATGGATGTCGTCATCAGATTATTTTTCTAGTAAAGCAGTTCTACAAGATGGCTCTTGACGACAGGAATGGGAGCCCCTGGCCATCCGAGGAGGTGTTCCCAGAGCGGTGCGGGAAGGACCGGTGGGATGCCAGACCGGAACAAGGTAAAGGAGAAGGCGGCAAGCCGGCGTGGGGCTCTGGTCTGCGTGGAGAGCCACACGACGGCACTAACTTCCAAATGGGACTGGCTTTTTTTGTTGTTCTTTAATTTTTACCTGACACATCATAATTGTGCATATTTATGGGGTACAATGTGATGTTTCCATACTTGTATACATTGTGTAATGATCAAATCAGGGTAATTAACAAATCCATCACCTCAAACATTTATCATTTCTTTGTGGTAGGAACATTCAAAATCCTCTCTTCTAGCTGTTTTGAAATATACATTATTCCCAGAAGTGATGGAAGTGGTGGAGAAAGGCTTGTTCCAGATGTCCTTCTTTTGTTATTTATTTATTTATTTTTGAGACAGGGTTTCATTCTGTTGCCCAGGCTAGAGAGCAGTGGCTCACTGTAACCTTGAACTCCTAAGCTCAAGTGATCCTCCCGCCTCAGTCTCCTGAGTCTGTGGCACTACAGGCGCACGCCACCATGCCCGGCTAATTTTTTAATTTTTTGTAAAGACAGGATCTCGATATGTTGCCCAGGCTGGTCTCCAACTCCTGTCCTCAGCCTCCCAAAGTGCTGGGATTACAGGTGTGAGCCACCACGCCTGGCCCCAGATGTCCTTATAAGGGCCATCTGGATGGACCTGGAAGTGTGTCCATCCCCTCCCTGTCATCACCGCCTCAGGCCACTGACCTGTGAACTCTGCCCAGGGGCCCGCCCCCTTCTGAAGGAGCACTGGTTGGTTATTCCACCCTCTCCTCATCCTCAGTGCCCTCATCTGTGGCTCTCCAGGTCACATCTCCATATTCCCCCAGGATGAGGACTCTAGTCCCGGCTCACAGGCTCTTCCCCCATTCCACCTGATGCTGTTCCGAGTGACCCCAACATCCCCATTGCCCACACAACCCCTGTCCTCCAAGGCCCTCCCCTCTTCCATGCTCACCTTCCTGGGCCTCTCCCGTCTGGCTACCCCCACAGCGTGCCCTGGGTGCTTCAAAATTGCTCCACCTCTGAAATAACCACTCTGCAATGACCTTTCTCAACACCACCTCCTACCACTTCACCTTCCTTACTGCCTTTATTCCCGGGTAACTTGCTTCTGGGCTGCCAGCTCTGTCCTCACCCTCTTTGGGACCAGCTCTTGAGTCTACTGGCTCCACATAGCTCCTCCGCCCTGATCTGAATCTTCTGAAATCTCAACACCTATCTCTTCCTTTCCACCCCCCATATTCACTGAGTCACAGGGGCCTTTCTATCCTACCGAGGCATCTCACGCACCTGTCCCTTTCCACTCTTTCTGCCAGGCTCCAGCCTGGTCTGAGCCACCATGATATCTCTCTTTGGTCTCTAGAGCCAGCCTTCTCAGCCTTCGTGCCCATTCCCGCCCCCCATACTGCATGCTCTACTCACAGGGTCCACCCGCTGCTCCCTAAACAGGCCCCTTCCTTCCCCGTTTCCTCCTAGGTCAGATTAGCTGCCTCTTGCCTTGTGCATTCTATTTGCACCCAGGCTCCTCTGACTTGTGTCATAGTAGGTCCATTACTTATCTGTATCTTCTATTAGAAGGTGTGGTCTTTGAGGACAAAAACCACTTTTACTCAACTCTCTAAGCTTAGCAGCTAGCACAACGCCAGCTGCATGGCCAATCTCAATAAGCACCTGTAGACCTAAATGTCCCAGGATGTGCTTTTTCCATTAGACCTGCCCCCTGGGTCGACATCAGGGGAGCCCGGCCTCATTCCTGTCTTTTTCTGGGAGGAGATGCATTCCTGCCTCCTCCTAGTTCATCCTCCTCCCTTGCAGTGCTGATGGCTGGGGTGGTCATTTTTGTTCTGCCATAACACCAGGCTAGGCCGTGGAGGGGCGGGGGAGGCAACAGGGACTGGGGACAGTCACAGAACACTGCGTGTGAATCCACAGAAGTTCTGTGGGCTCCCCAGCTGGTGTGCTGGGAGACAGCCAAAGGGAAAGTTCATTTTTTCCTGCCCAAAGCTCAGAATCCTGAGAGCAGTCATGAATCTAAGTGCTAAAGGCTTAGGAGTAAGAAGTGTCAAGGTCACCTCTGCTTTGTGCCTGACCAGGGAGGGGCATTGTGGATGTTCTGTGTGTTGGTGTGTGTGGGTGTCGCAAACCACCAGGCATGTCCAGATAGCTAATAGCGTGCTTCCACTGCAGAGCAAGGGGAAGATCCACTAATCCAATTTGTAATTTATCTTTTGGTTTGCTCCCAATGTCTTCCCTTTGTTTCTGACTTGATACATTTATCTGAGGGCTCAGTGAGTTCACCTTGGCAAAGTCTTGCATGAACAGAAGCATTTAACTCAATAGATTAGCTCATAGTTGTGTGTGCATGCGTGTGTACGTGTTGCTTCCTTAACCCATAAGTGAGGGCCTCCCTCCCAGGAGGGGAACCCAGGATTGGTTACTGCAGAACTGGCTTTGTGAAGGTGGCAAGCAGAGAGCCAGTAGAGGGGGCTGCAGTTGGTTTAGGGAGGTTCTGTATGCAGCCAGACCACAGCTCACAGACCTCAGTTCCCTTTACCCTGGGGAGGATGGAGGTAGGTATTTTTGGTTGGAGAAGAGGTGGATAGGAGGTATATGTCTATTCTGGACTTCAATCAAACCCCCTTTCCAGAGTCATATAGTTCTCAGGCTCAAAGAAAACACAAGAAGCATCTAATCCAGTGGGTCCCACCTGCCTGTGCTTCAGAATCACCTAGGATTACTTATTAACAATGTAGATTCCTGGGGTCCTTCCCAAACCTCCTGATTTGCAACCTCTGGACGTGGGGCCTGGGACTCTTTCTTTGAAACATTTGCCCCAGGTGAGCTGGGTTACCAGCTGCCTAAGGCCACACTGCTAATGGTGGCAGATCTAAGTCTAGAACCTGAGACTTCTGACTCTCCAACAGGGACATTTCCTCTTACAGCCCAAGTGTCCCTGGGGCTTAAAGTTTTGGGAAACAAGGCTCCTATTGAACGCAAGGGAGAGTGTTGAGTGGCTCTCTTATCCTGCAGACCACTCATGCACCTAATTAAATTCATTTCCTACAACGGGGGCTGAAGGGCTTCAGTTCCCAGAGTGGGCAGAGACAGCTGAAATGGGCCTCTCGCTCTGAGATGACCTGGCACCTCCTGACCCTGTCTTTGGCACCAGGTAGCATTTCAAAGTTCTCTGTGGCTGTCTCTACCAGCTTTCTCTGGGGACCAACCCTGTTCTCTTGGCAACTTAGTAACACAGGCTTGGATTATTCCTGGTCTGTAGCTACCTTCCCTCTTTGTCTCCTTCCTTGGCTCACTGTTTCCTTCCCCTATCCTTCCTTCCCCTGTCCCTCCCTCCCTCCCTCTCTCTTTCCTTTTGGTTTTGAACAGTTTACTGAAATATGATTCACATTCCACATAATTCACTCATTTAAAGTGTATAAGTCAATGGTTTTAAGTATATCCACAGAGTTTTGCAAACATCACCACAATCAATGTTAGAACATTTTCATCACCCCCAAAAGAAATTCCATACCCATTAGCAGGGACTTTTCATTTCTGCACCCAATTTCCTTAACCTGAGGCAACAACTAGTCTCCTTTCTGTCTGTATAGATTTACGTATTCTGGACATTCTACATAAATGGAATCATGCAAAATGTGGTCTTTTGTGACTGGCTTCTGTCACTTAGTATAATGTTTTCAGGGTTCATGCATGTTGCAGCACATTTGAGCACTTCATTCCTTTTTATTGACAAATAATATTCCATTGTTTTGTTTACGCATTTGTCAGTTGACAGACATTTGTGTTATTTCCCCCACCCCCTTTTTTTTGGTTGTTATGAGTAACGCTGCTAAGAACGCTAGTGTCCAAATTTTTGCATGGCCGTATGTTTTTATTTCTCCTGGGTATGTAACCAGGAGTGGAACTGCTGAGTCATATGGTAACGCTATTTTTAACCTTTTGAGGAACTGACACACCGTTTTCCAAAGTGGCTGCAGCATGTTACATTCCTACCATTTGGCATTCCAGAATTCCATACGTTGTGTGACAGCTCTAATTTTCCACATCTTCACTGGCACTTTTTATTATCTGTCTGTTTTATTATCGCCGTCTTAGGGAGTGTGAAGTGGTGTCTCATTGTGGTTTTGATTTGCATTTCCCCAGTGGGTAATGATATTGAGCATCTTTTCCTGTGCTTTTTGGCATTTCTCTTTAGAGAACTATCTATACAGATCCTTTGCCCATCTTTTAATTGCAATATTTGTCTTCTTATTGAGTTTTAAGAGTTCTATACATATTCTAGATATAGATTCCTGTAGGTTACATGATTTTCAGATATTTTCTCCCAATCTGGGGGGTGTCTTTTTACTTTATTGATGGTATCCTTTCAAGCACATGTTTTTTTAATTTTGATGAAGTCCAAATTATCTATTTTTTTCTTTTGTTGCTTGTATTTTTGGTGTTCTGTCTAAGAAACCATTGCCTAATTGAAGATCATGAAGATTTATTCTTATTTTTCTTCTAAGAGATTTATAGTGTTAGCTCTTTTATCCATTTTGAGTTGCTTTTTGTATATGGTGTGAGGTAAGGATCCAACTTCATTCTTCAACTTCAATTTCATTTAGTTATCCCACCACCATTTGTAGAACAGACTGTTCTTTCCCCCACTGAATAGTTTTGGTACTCTTGTTAAAAAATCAATTGACTGTAAATGTGTGGGTTTATTTCTAGAGTCTCAGTTCTATTCCACCCATCTATATGTCTGTCCTTATACCAGTACTACACTGTCTTGATTACTGTAGCCTTGTCATAAGTTTTGAAGTCAATATGTTTACACTTTCGATGTCCACCTTTCAGCATACACAGGGGGTGCAGCTTGGGTGGAAGGGTCTGACTGGATGGGCTGAGGACATGTAAAGAGGGAAGGGCCATGGAAAGCACTAGAGACTGGGAGTCAGGACACCTGGTCTTTAACCCTTGCCCCGCCTTAGCCCCACGTAATCTAATGTAAATCACCTGGCATTTCCCAGCCTTTGTTTCTTACTCTGTAGAATGAAGGTTCTGGGCTAGCTGATTGTTATAGAATTTTCAATTCTGATACTCTGGAAGCACAGGAGACTCAGTTTACACAGGCAAAGTCCATGACAGGATCCCCTTATTTTATAGCAGAGCACTCATAGTCTCTCAGTCCCTTGGAGCTTAGGTGCATGGGGCAGAAATTGTGCAAGATGAGTCCAGATCATACCAGACAACAATGACGCTATCAAAAACTACCAAGATCTTACCTACAGGACTCAGGCTCTTACTGGCCAAAGACATCAATAAAAATAATAAATGTGATGAATTGAAATACATTAAATAAGTTCATAATGCTGCTTTTAAAAAACTCCAATCATTCAGAACTTCTGGATTTTGAGATCTCTGAGAAAACCCCTGGTCATCCCTCCATGTGGCCTGGTTTTCATGGCTGCACCACTCTCCCATGGGTCCCTGGGGTCTGTTCCAGCACATTATTTCCAGTTAGCTTTTGTCACTTTGTTATTCTGTGTTAATCTACTTGGAAAAGGCATGAGCGTGCTCCGGAGTTATTGGGAGGGGTTGGCCAACCCAGAGCTGCACCAAGCACTGCCTGCTAACTGAATAAATAATGCCTCACTCTGATATGCACTATTGCTTATACAATGACATAACCACCACAAAAAATCAAGATGGAGAATAATTCCATCACTCCAAAATGTTCCCTTTGCCGCTTTATAGTTAATCCCTTCCCCCCACTCCAACTTTGATATGTATCATTGCTTCCCTTTGTTTCCAGGTACTGCCCCTCAGCATCTGTGGGGGATTGATTCCAGGACACCACCCCCCCTCCACCAATACCAAAATCTAAGGATGCTCAAGTCCCTGGTATAAAATGGTGTAGTATTTGCATATAACCTACGCACATCCTCCTGTATACTTTAAATCATCTCTAGATACTTAAAATACTTAATACAATGAAAATGCTTTGCAAATAGTTGTTATACTGTATTGTTTTTTAATTTGCATGATTTTTAATTGTCATATTGTTATTTTTTATTGGTTTCTTTCCCCAAATATTTCCCATCCGCAGTTGATAGAATCCGAGGATGTGGAGCCCCAGCCATGGAGGTGACTTTGAGTAGCTTCCGTTAGAGGAATAAAGCATGTGTTCTCTCCTGTGTGCAGGTTCTGTGATCATGTGCTTTCTCCAACAGGGGCTCACAGATGTTGAGATGACTTTTTACTGAAGAAGTGTAGCCAACTGGCCTGAGAGGCTGGGTGGTAGTCAGGACCTGGGAGCTAAGCCCTGCTCCTCCAACCCTCTCTGCTCCTTCCACTAGGGGCCTCCGTTTCTTTATGTGTAAAAACAAAACGCTGAGGAATTACTACCTATACGTGCAGCAATGTGCACTGCGCTGAGAGAAGCCAGACTCAAAGGTCACGTAGTGTACGATTCCCTGTAGGTGGCTTTCTAAAAAAGGCAAAACTATGGGGTCAGAAAACAGATCAATAGTTTCCAGGAACAGAGGGGTCAGGGAAGGGATTAACTATAAAAGGGCATGAGAAAACATTTTGGGGTATGAAATTACTCTCTATTTTGATTTTTGGTGGTGGTTACATCATTGTGTAAGTTTTTCAAAACGGATAGCACTGTATGCAAAAAGGATGATTTGTAATGTAGGTAAATTATGGCTCAATAAACACAAAAACTGTATCTCTCTCTCTCTCTCTCTCTCTCTCACACACACACACACACACACACACACACACAAACACACACACAGAGTTGGATCAGAAAATCTTGACGGTCCCCTGGTGCTAATCTTCCCTGACTCTCTCCTGAGGGTGTGATCATGGACAGGCAGCAGGAAGAGATACCCAAGGCCTTGTCTCATTTCTGAAACTTCCCCCTCCCTGATCCCTCCTACCCCTTCCCAACTCAAAACAGTCTTTCCTTGATGTAATGGGAGAAAGGAAAATTCAGCTTCGTTTGCTTGGTTGGCCCTTTTAGGAACGAGGCTGCTCCTTCCATGGAGGTGCACACGTGTCCCTGTGGATGTCAGATGTTCTCAGAGGACAGAAGCCTTGCCCAGCCCCTTGTCCTGTGTCCGAGGTCTGAGTCACTGGCTCAAAATGGAATATTTCTGAACAAGAGCTCAGAATCCAAGTCCCAAAGATGCAGACATGAGGCCTGTTGGACAAATGGGAATCTAGATGGACAGTATAGATCTCCACTGTTTCCATTTTCTACCCAGGGTCTGAAGGAGGAGCCCCCAGCCTTTCCTGGTGCTGTTACTGAGGCCGACTGCTGGGTTATTGATTGAGGCCATCCAAGGGACACACAGCAAGTGAACCAGGGCCTTGCTGGATAGAAGAGAGCAAGGAGCTTGTCACAGGCAAACAGGCCACTGCCTGCACAGGCAAACAGGGCCCCCAGCCTCCAGGCTGGCACTCAGGCACTAGCTGCAGGGGGAAGCTGGGTCTGGCAGGGATTTGCAAATGTGTTCCACCTTCACCACCTCTCGATGCCTGTCTCAGATGCAGCACCAGCTAACACCAGAAACACCCATTTCGTGAACATTTGGAAATGGAAATCCTGCTCAAGGAGGTGGCCTAGGGGTTCAGAGATGATTCGGTTTCCAGTCAGGTGTGCCTGTAGCCCAATTCCCATGCCTCTGAAGTCATTTCTATCTTTCTTTGCCGGGCAAGGTTCAGCCCTATGTAGCAATTCACAGCCACCATGAGATTTTGAAATTCTTATTCCTGTATCACAATGGAGGAAACTAATGTTCAGAGTGGGTGTGTGGCTCAGCCTCTGCAATCAAGGGCTGTTTCTGTGTTTCGTCTGCTGAAATAAGCCCAACCTGGCCAGGACAGCCCCAGGGCTTGAGAAGGAGGACTGAGCCCATGTTTTAAGAGAGCAGGAGTGACCAGAGAGCTCTGTTCCAGGTGGAACTCAAGCTGAGCTAATCCCCCCACCCCAGGGCCCTTTAATATAAACCAGATCCTGTGTAGCCTCTCCTTGGCCAGGAAGCCCTGCCCCTCGGTGTGCAGTGTCTGAGACAGGTCCTGTAACCCCCACTGTGGGTGCTGAAGTGCTGGGTGCAGGAAAGGCCCACCACAAGGAGCCAGAGTTCATGTGGTGCTGCTGCTGAGGAAGGCAGGCTGAGGGACAGACTGCGTGGCAGAGCTCTGTGGGCCCAGGAGGGGACGTGCCCCTCAGAGGGCCATCTGGGCTTGGAGGCTGCCACAGCCCAGGAACAGTCCTAGGATCAGAGACTCCTATCTGAGGCTCTGATGGTCCCTCTGATGGTCCCTCTGATGCTGGGACCAATGAAAAACTGGAAGCTGGCACCAAGGGAAAGGACAGCATCATACCCATTATGCCAAAAGTCCCCAAAAGGGTGTAGGGAGAGAGGAAGCCGTCAGGGCAGCTCACAGACAGACCTGGAGGTGGGCACAGCTCTTTGTGTTATAACCGTAGCGCCATATCTCCACGTCAGCCTGGGAGAAGCCAGCACCCTGTTCTTGGGTGGTCACAGACTGTGTCAACATGGCAGCTTCGATACATAAAGATCTGGAAAAAGCCAGATGGTCCAGCTGGGTAGGAGGAGCTTCAGGTTCCCTGGAGGTGGTGGCCATGGTCAAAGAGGACAGGGAAACATGGCTGTTTTGTGGGCGGGCCAGGATTTGATGTTGGGACACACTATGGACCTGGGGCAAGTGTGGCCTTGATCTTGACCTTGGGGGCAGGAGGACACCTGCCGGGCAGTGGCCTAGGGGTTCAGAGACGAGTTGGTTTCCAGGCAGGTGTGCCTCTAGCCCAAGTCCCATGCCTCTGAAGTCATTTATATCTTTGGGTGCAAAATTTCTGCCACCGAAGCATACTGCTCGGTGCCAGCCTCCTCGTTAATAGAGGGATTGCAGTACAGTGTTTCCTTTCCACCTCACTCTCGTCCTCCTCTTGTCAGCCTGGCTCTCAGGCTCTCAGAGTCCTGCTGCTGTAGTGTTAGTGGGAGACGAGACTGTCGCTCAGGAAACCAAGACTCCCTGTAAGAAGCACCGTCTGTATGCAGCAGACTCCCATCCTGGGACTTCACTCAAGAGGGTGTCAGAGTAGTCACTGGGTTTTGCACCGGAGCACAGACAATGGGGCATAGAGACCATCCAGCCAGAGACCCTGGCAGAGTCGGGGGCTTCAGCCTTGTGGTGACACCACTGTCCCACCCCTCCAGGATGAGTCTGACACCCCAGAGATCTGGCTTTTCTGAGCTCCTTAGCATCCTGCTTGGGAATGAGAGGAAACAGACCCTGTGTGTGTGTGTGTCTGCGTGTGTGTGTGTGTGTGTCTGCGTGTGTGTGTGTGTCTGCGTGTGTGTGTGTCTGTGTGTGTTTGTGTCTGTGTGTGTGTGTGTGTCTGCGTGTGTGTGTGTGTCTGTGTGTGTTTGTGTCTGTGTGTGTGTGTGTGTCTGCATGTGTGTGTGTGTGTGTCTGCGTGTGTGTGTGTGTCTGTGTGTGTCTGTGTGTGTGTGTGAGAGATAATGAGGCAAGGCAGGGACTGGGGAAGGGTAGTAGTTTATTATTATTTTTTTTCTAGAGTTAAGTCATGCCTAAGAAACCCTCAAACCAAGGAGCCACACAGAATTAGCTGGATTGTAGGGGTTCAAGTCATTTATTTTTAGACTGTACCAGCATGTTTGGTTCTGGGGTCCAATCCCCAAATTCCAGAAAAATAAACTAATGAGAACCACATGCACTATGAGGAGGCCATTTCGATGTGTCCGTGATCATGCGGTGAGCGGGCTTAGAGTCTAGAACAGGGGCCCTTGGTGTGGAGCAGGCCCCCCATGGACAGCTGACAGCAGCTGGCTCTGAGCCCTCATCGGGGCTGGGAGATGGCCAAGGCCGGGTCATTCGGGCCCTGTCTCTGTATGGCCTCAGGCCCCTTATTGCTACATTTGCTACTTTGCTACTTTATGACCCCTGGGTCTTGCCCAGGGGATGCCTTATCACGGGGTGGTACTAATGAGTAGGTTGCTGGCATCTGCTGTTGCCATGGTTACACCAGCACAGGCCTCTCTTCAGAGGGCCCCATGGTGAGTTATTAGTGATTCATTTGGCCACTATTCAACTTATACCATGATCCTTGCTACGTAGTCAGTGTGGGCAGCTCCTTTTAGAAACTGGTGGCACATTATCTTCCCCGTAGCCCAGGGCCTCCCAGCTCCCGGACCTTGCTGGAACACCTCCCTCTAGTGCATTCTGCAAGGCTCAAAGAACAACGGCCCTCAATCCTTTCCATCTTCTGGAAAGGCTTCTTGGAGGTGGCTTTTGAAGCCCATGCACTTGGAACAGGACAGGAGGGATGCGTTTTAGGAAGAACATCATCTTCCACAACCAGCAAGGGGGCCAGTCGCATGGCAGGCTCCTGGTTCAGTGTCCTGTTGGTGAGGTAGTTTGAACATACCAGGAATCCTGCCAGGGAAAAAGCCCCTGGGGCATGTCCCCATGTTTTCAGCTAGTCCAAGCAGCAACTCAAGAGTTGTGAGAGGTCCCTTTCAAGGTACTGGCCTGGTACCTGACTACTCAGCAGTGGCGATCCTGGAGCGCAGGCCCAGCTGACTGCACTGGTGCTAGGCCCAGCTTTGTTCCTGGGGTGCAGCGACACTTTCCAAGAGAACAAAGCTGATGCATCACTTTCTGGAAGGGCAGGAGCCTTCTCCCCAGCCCAGAGACTTTCTACTGCTTGGGGCAGGCCATCTGGTTGCTGCCGGGCATCTGTATATGCCAGCTGAGAAGTTTTGCTCTTCCCATTGAGGGAAAGCTTATTTCAGTCAGATGCCCAATGTCTGGTGCCTTGTGTGTCTGACCTGATGGGTGGGTGGTCACTTGCTAAGGTTGCCCTAGTGCTTTGGCTGTGGGGCTGCCAAAGTGATGTTTGCCCTGTGAGCCCTCATAGGGAAGAGTCCTGGGCCTGGAGACCACCTCCAGTCAGGGAGCTAAGGCAGCTTCTAGAGGGCAGGGTGGGGCAGGGGAATCTGCTTTGTTATAGAACTGCTTTCAGAAGCCTAATCTAGTCTGAATCTTTGGCTGTGTAGACCAGGCCAACTGGGAACTGGCCAAAACCAGATCTTCCAAATGTACTTGCATTACAAGGTCTGCATGGTAGACTGACCTTGGACTGGCCACCTTGGGTGGAACAGCCTTATTCCATATCTTTCTTGCAAGCCTCTTATTTGATCTATTGGGGAGCATGTGGTGGTGGTCACAGGACTGAGCAGGCCTTAGGTGGGGATAGGTATGAGGGGGTTATTGCTCTGGGTTTGAATCCACCTGAAGGGTCCTTACCTCTATTGCGCCTACTGACTCTGCCCTCTGGACATCCCCAGAGGTGTTTGGAAGCCTTCAGCCTGTTCCATCCCAGGGCTATAGTCTACCTGGCTCTGGGGAGGCCCCCTGGGGACCTCCAGGGTGAGGCCGGGTCGGAGGGAGAAGGGGGCACAGAAGTCACAGCCAGGCAAGCCAGCCCTGCCCTGTTCGCAGCCTGACTTAACATGCCCCCTGCAGCCCACAGGGAGGGCCAGGGGGCAGCCAGGCCCCTTGTCCTGGATAACTGAGGGCACAGAGGTGCCTGCTGCTTGGCAACACTCTTTGTCCACATACCTTATGCTTGGGGGGTCCTAGGTAGGGAAGAACTTTTTTGGGGCAATGTTGGGGGCAGATCAATTTGGACTGCAATTTTGTTCTGAAACAGGAGGTTTGTATAAAGAGAAGGGGGATTAAAAAGGGTGGAGTGAGGAGAGGGGAAGTCAAAAGACCCCACGGCCTAGGACAGGGCTTCATTCCATTCATTCAGTGATCACAGAGTTACTGAGTGTCCATGGGGTGCCAGCCTCTGCGCTGAGCGTATGTGAGTGTCCGACAAGAATCTGGGTCTATAGTGCCACCTTTGGAGACCCTCTGAGGACTCAACAACCTATGGCACCTCTCTAGTTTCCCCTGTACCTTCCGCTCCTGCCAGTGGAGGAAACTGAGGCATGGTAGCCAAGACTCCACAAGGATACAACATCGTGAAGACCTCTAATACTCATGTGGCTCTGCTGTGAGGATGGAAGGCTGGTGCCCTGGGGATGGGGCTGTGTGGAAACAGACGTGGACAGGACTCAGAGGCAGGGGCTGGACAGATGGGCTATAGGGAGCGCCCAGGCGGCCGGGACTGCAAACAAGCAAGCATAGGCGCTTTTGGTCATCAGCTGACAAATTTGGCTACATGAGTGAAGAAATACCAGCGATTGCTTTTTTGCTTCTATGTTTCCTGTTTATACATTCCCAAGGGAGACTTTGTACCTATGTTCAAAAATAGACCAAAGGAGGATATAGTCATAGCAAGTTGGGGAGTGAGTGTCTGAATTTGAAAACAGGTTACTTAATCCGGCTCCGTTGTCGGGCTCACGGGCATCACAATGACAACAATGACAGTGGGGATAGTATCAGCTACTGTTTGCCAAGCACCTCCTCCGTGTCAGGCTCCTGACTTGGTGCTTTACAAATACTACCTCACAGCCACGTTGGCAATTTGACACACACACACAAAGGGAATACAAGTGGATCTTTTGTAGGTTTTTGTAGGTTTTGTTTTCCCCTAGATAATCGGTTTAGTGGGGTGCTTTTGCCGGGCCTTTGGATCAAGCCTGGGGCGAAAACCATGTGGCCCTGGCCTGGTCCCTCCGTAGCACGCTCTGCCCCAGCTTCAGACCCAATTGAGACGTGACCCTGCGAGGGTCTGGCCGTGCCTGTCAGGATGCCACCACGTGGGGGCTGCCAGCCCTGCAATCCAGCCACCTCCCCGGCTGGGGACCCTCCCAGCTCCCTCCTGGGGCTGTTGGAGGGGACACTCCCAATGGCCCCTGAATTCATGGCCATGTTTATTTTTTAAAACATGAGGGAATAAACCAAGGAGCAAGGGGGTGAAAACAGAATGGATTATGAAGTAATCATTTTTAAAGGATGATCATGAGAACCTCCACAGCTGTTGAACAAACTCTGTCATCTACATCAGTGCTTCCTCGAGTGCTGGACCCTTGAGACATTTGCCAGGACCAGACAGAGGGCAGCCACCACGCTGGTGAAGACCTCTCCGAAAGCTGGTCTCAAAGCGGGTGGGGAGAACTCGAGGGGAAGCGAACCATGAGGCTACTCTAGTGCTGAGGACGTGATATGGACATTTTACGTGAGAGCGATACTAGGGGGGCCGCAGAGACATGGGGCAGACAGGTGGCGATGGGGATGCAGTTGCTGTAACTATGGTAGGTGCACCAGAGAGAGGGCAGGGAGGTGATGCATAATACTGGATGTGCTCCTGTCCCTCTTGAGTTTGCCAGAAGGTGTGACCCCCCCCAGATAGCGGGAGGAATGAGGATGATATAATCTCAAGTGACAGTCGCGACAGGAGCCCACGCGGTGTTCCCCCTGAAGGAGTTAGCGTCAAGGGCCTCTTAGAGAGTGGAGTGTTGGACCACAGCTGTGCAAGCGAGAGGGTTGTAAACAGGAGCCTCCGCCACCGACCCCGGGCTCTTTCTTCCTGATCTCCGGGTTCACCCACCAAGTCTCCCCACTGTCACCCTTCATCGCCCTCACTCCTTCTCCTTCACAGTGACCAAATCTCCCCGCAAGGAAACCCTGTCCGCAGATGTGGAGCGCCGCCGCCCGGCCGTGGGGTCCGCGGGCCTGGTCAGGAGGACTGCATCAGGCCGGTGAGGCGCTTGCCCGCCAGCGACTTTCCCTGCAGGGAGACAGCGACAGAGAGGCACGCACAAGTGCACACACACACACAGATAGGGACAGAGACAGAGCCAGACAGGTGAATTCATTAATTAATTGCACGAGCCACGGAGGCCAAATGACCAACCAACCCGACTGACCTCTTTGATATTTGATCTCTAGGTGTGGGAGCCTTCGCTGGGGACAGGTGGAAAAACCAGGACTCCAGGGTAGGTTAGGGGAATGGGGGCGTGTTGCCGCTACTCTTTTTGGGGTGTGGGAATTTTACTTACCAAAAACCAGGCATTTAAACCCTTAGGTGGAATATTTCCTAATGCCTGTGGGCTGCTCCTGAACTTGATTTTATTCAAGTGGGGAAGGAAAAGGTGGATGGGAGAGTATTGAGGTCAGGCAGGGTGGGTTGGCCCAAATGGTAGCCACGGAGCTGGGAGATTAGGAACTAATGAATTAACTAGTCTTAAGAGGGCAGAAGACCCACGAATCCTGTTTGAAATGCAAGATAGACACACAGGCTTTGGGCCCTCTTGATGATGCGTTCTGGGGCTGTGAAAGTGACAGGGTGTCTATGGGGACTTGCAGCCACTGTGGGTGCCAGGGCAATGTGCTCCTGCTGTCTCCTATGTTCTTGCTCCCATCTGTGGCACCCAGAGGCCGAGTTGATGACCCTCCACCAGGAAGTGCACAAGCCCCTCGACTACAACCTACGTGGCAGTTCTTCTCGAACACTATAAAGGTAAACTGGACCCTGAGGCCTGGTGCATGCAGCACAGAGGTGCTCAGGGAGTCCAGCTGTCTGCATGCCTGAGAGGTGGCTGGGGAGCCCCTGATCTAGGAGAGGATTCAGGCCAGGGAACCAAGAAGCAGGGAGGAGGAAGATGAGTGGGGCTCAGTCACTCTGCTTTTCCATGACGTGGTCTGTGCCCGCTCCCCAGCTCACCCTCTTTGGAAATCCATACCACTGGACAGGGGGCTAGAGGACAGTGTGGCTGGACCCAAGCAGATTGATCACTGCATCTGGGAAAACTCTCAAAACCCATCCTGTTATTGACAGCGGGTCAGTGACACCATCGCCGTCTGTGCAGGGTAGCACGTGATCGCTCGTCAGCAAGGGCTGCGGTGTTTAGTAGCGAGAGTGCAAGGGCCAGCAATTCCTCATGCTCATTTCCAAGTGGGGTGTGAGGGCTCATCTTGTTTACTGGGCTTGGCTTCGTGTGAGCTAGATGTAATTAAAAACAATTGATCAGGTTTGTGAAGCCTGGTAGGGTACTCAATAAACCTGCTGACTGATGAATTGATGGATAATGGGTATGTCTAACAAATGAACAACACAGGCTATGAGTTTTCTGGATGCAGGACAATGTGGCATCTGCCTTAGATCTCCATGGAGGGACATGGCCTGCCTGACTTTGAGAATTCTCATGGCACGGATGGGAGCTTTGTCCAGAAACAGAACTGCCCTCAGGGGCTGTCAGAAAGGCTACCTTTCCCTTGCTCTATTTTTTCCCTTTTGTTCACTCCCCGTTTTCACTAGTGAGACAAAACTTTTCATTTTTTTCCTCCCCCATCTTAAAAACACACACACACATACACACGTGCTCGAACACACACAAAATCTTCCCATCAGCAGCCTTATCTGATTCTTCAAATACACTAAACTTAGCCTGCAGCAGTATACATTTATACCAGCCTAAGGATTTTTTAATCAGATTTTTTTTTTAAATCCTAGAGGGTTATAGCATCTGTCTTTGAAAATCACTAAAACAGGATGGCTACTCCTTTGTCTAGAGTAGGTTAGGTCCAACAATAGCTCTTAGAAGGCATGGGCTGACTTTCAAGGACTGCCCCAGCCTCAGGTTCTGCGGCACACAACTCACAGTCTCTCCTTGCTGCCCCTTCTTACACATGGCACGAGGCATTTGTCATGCAGTTGGTTCACCCGGGAATGTGCCTTCTCAGTACAGGCCTGAAGGCAGGAAGCATAGGAGTGTGTGTGGGGGTCCTCTCTGGGAGAATTCGGGGCTGCTGAGTCTGGTGTGAGAGCTCTCGCAAGCCTCCCCCAGCCCTATCACCCATGTCCGTCCCTGCCCTTACGAAAGGCAGGAAGGAATTTTGCTTTCCTCTTGAGTGCTGCCTATTGCTGTGGTGACCACACGCCAAATATCCACTCTTCCTCCTCCTCCCAACCCTCCTCCACCAGGGCCCCAAATGACACATCATGTACCCAAATATATGTGTTCTGGGTTTACTATACACAGAGTTTAAGGCGCTGATTTAGCTGGCGGATGTGAAAAAAAAAAAATCTCTAAAGCTTCTGAATAAAAGTCTGTTGCCAATGTGTATGTTAAAAGCCCAGACACAAAGAAGGTGACGTTTACCAGTTGCCCAAATCCTCATTACAGCTTCATCCTTATTAGCAAGGTCATTTTGGGTGGAGAGGGGCTGTGGGTTGAGGGAGGTTGGAGATTCTATTTCTGGAGGATTATGTGTCTGTCTATTTGTTTTAGGTGAATTCGGCCCTGAGGCTCTCCCACCCTAAGCCCCTCCCAGTTCTACAGAACCAGCTAGGCAGGGCTTGGAGGTGCTAATTAATCTCTTCCTGCCTAAACCCTGGAGCTCAGCCTCACAGCTCTGATGCCAAGGACCTGTGGCCAGCCTGTCACTGCCGCTCCCCCCAATTGCTTCCATTTCCCAGGTCTTCAGGGTGGGATGGTGCAGCTGACCAGCCTAGGGGCCACCCCTGGGATCATTCCCAACCTCTCAGCAATCCAGATGGTGCTGCTTGCCATTTTTGTCTCCCTCTCCCCACTCCTGCGCTCACGCATTTACCAAATGCCAGTTCTGCTGCTAAAGATGGAGGTCACGAGGGTTCAGGTGGGCTCGGGAGGCAGCTCAGCCTAGCTGCAATCTACCCGCTACCCAGCGACCTCCCGGGTGAGCCAGGGCAGGCTCAAGCTGGAAGGTAGTTAATCATGCAGGATGCAGGCATGGCTAGATGCCTGGCCCAGGGCTTTGTGGAAGAAATCCTGCAATCACACTTGCTCAGCAGCTGCCTCCCTTCTGAAGAGCTGAGGCGCCTGCAGTTTTCAGTGATCAAAGTGAAATCTGACAGCAGAGGCTACCTGTGTTCAGGGATGAGCTGCCCCAAAGCATATGCCCCTGTGGGCTTGCAGGAAACTCCTGAGGTACTTGGTTGCTCTGCCCAGAGAGAGGAGAGCTCCCTGCACCCTCTAGGGCTCCATCCTCCCTCCTCTGTACTCTCCTCCCTGCCTCTACTCTGGGTGCTCCTGAAGGAACAACTTAGGGAGGGGAGTGGAAATTCTGCCTGTGCCTGGCATTTGCATAGTTACAGAGGAAGCAGTTTTTTCAGGGTGTGAATGTGTGATGTTCCTCAGTGCTGGTCAGTTGGGAAGGGATCATGGTGCCAGGAAACTGCAGCCAGCTCAGCCTGAGGCCTTGGCGTAGCTGAGCAAAGCAGCTGAGGATGGTTGCAAATGCTATTAGCAGGCAGCCTTTGTCCAAGTGAAAAAATATACAGTGATTAAGAACCGAGCTGTAGAAGGTACATTCCAGGGACACCAGCGCTTTGCAGATAGACAAAGCGCTTTTAAGACATTTGGCAAAGTGTAATCCAGTAGAATTTGGGATCCTTCAATTTCATGGACCATGGGCTCAGTGCTGGGTCACAAACACCCACACATTCAACTCCCACCCTCCACTCTGATTAATCATTTCAGCTCTGTGGCCATCTTGATGGCTAGATGCCTGGAAGGTGGGCATGGAATCCTTTGTTTCTGAAAGGAAACGCACAAAAGGAATAGCTCCCTTTTGTGCAGTACTTTAAGAAAAATCAACATGCTGCTTGACATGCTGTGGCTCTGTGCATTGCACTTCCAGATATTAATCAATAAAGCATGCACTATCCGGGTTACCACGAGCTTTTGCCACTTACCTGGGAGACTGATGCTAAACTCTTTGGCTGGGAGGAGGGCTGAGGACCAGAGAGTAGCCCTTGGGGTCAGATGACATAGTGGGGGCAGCAGAGCCAAGCACTGGGGGCCCAAGGAGGGCCCTTTTCAATGCTAAAGGAATAGGGACATCTAAGCTGCTAATGAGATTCTCCTGCTGATTTGCCCAGGCGACAAAAGACCAAAGTTACAGATCTCAAGTCCACCAAGCCAAAATCCAGGCTATTACGGGGAAGGAAAACAACCATGGTTGCCTCTGGTGGAGAGGGATGAAACTGATTGGAAAGGGACATGTAGGAACTTTCTAGGTTGCTGGGGTACAGGTGATACGGGTGCATATACTTATCAAATTCATTGAGCCATATACTTCAGATCTGTCCATTTTACTATGTGTAATTATACCTCAAAAGAAACAAAAAATGATTAGGAAAAAACGCCCAGCTATCACCTATCCTCTGCCTTGGAGCTTCCCATCTCCTATTCCTTCGCAGCTGCTAGGCCCATGTCTGCCTTTGGAGAGATCGGGTGCTTCCCCCTCCAGGATAGGAGAAACCGGATTCCTCCGCAGGGGGAACTGGAGCTTGCAACAGAACTCATTTGGAACACTATTTCGAGCCTCCACCGATCCAAACTGATCCCTTTGGCATTTTTCATCCTTGCTAAAGAAAAATGGTGTTTTGCTGAATATGGCTCACCAAGTGACCTCCGCAGGCAAGAAGTGGGAGGCCCCAAAGATGCGCTGTCCTTTCAAGGAGCCTGAAGGTCACCTATGAGTAGATGACACTCAAGTTCATGAAGGATGTACGTGTGTGGACTTACAGGCCTGGGGGTGGGGTGGGGAGAGGACCCTACAAGCCAGGGGGAAAGGTAGGGGTTCTGCTTGGGTTCTGCAGGGGGGAGAAACCAAGGACCTGTCTAACTTCACTGGGGGACTCCCTGGAGGTTGTTGCCCCTCATACCCCTTCTCCACGGAACAAAGCAAAACAAATGATTTTAAAAGGGAGTACAAGGAATTCCCGGGCACTTCCTTTTCTCAACGATGTTCAGAGTCGGGGAGAGAGACAGTGCCATCTGCTTGGGATGGTTTAAGGGTCTGAGAAACTCTGGCAGGGGATAATAGGAGAATCCAAACATAATATAGAATAGTTTCAAAACACTTTTTAATTCTCTGTCTCTTATCCCCCTTCATTCAACTTTGTGAAGCAAGGTGGGGCAGACGAAATGGAAAAACCAAAGATTACACACTGCTTGTCCACAGCAGAGTTGGCCAGCGCAGCACAGGAAGGCAGGGGGCCGTTCCTGGCTTTCTCACCCTTCCACGGTGAGTAGGGCAGGGGCCTGCGGCAGATCTGTTCCTGGGCTCTGTGTCACTCCCAGGTCCTCGCCAAGCTTTCTGATCTCTCAGGCGTTGAAGGGTATTTTATGTGGTTTGAAAATATTCTCCTTATTCAACTGTTTTTATAAGAAGATATACCACAAACATAAAACAATACCCGAATTTTAAAAAATCAAGGAACAGGTGTAAAGTGAATTAATAAAAAAAAGAAGTTCACTGGCTGAAGAATTAATATACAGTACACTCATGTATAATTAAACCTAGGCCTGTTAAAAATATAAGGAATATAAGCCTGAACAGCAGCGAAACCCCATCTCTACAAAAAACAGAAAAATTAGCTGGGTGTGGTGGCACACACCTGTAGTCCCAGCTACTCGGGAGGCTGAGGCAGGAGGATCACTTGAGCCTGGGACTCTGATGCAGTGAGCTATGATGACACCACTGCACTCTAGTCTGGGCGACAGAGCAGGACTCTATCTTAAAAAAAAAAAAAAGGAATATAATCAAAATAAAATAATGGATGCTTTTGAAACAGTGCACCATCTTACGCACAGTGGCATAAACAACCAGGTTTTGCCACGTCCATGGTGGCGATATGGAATCTACCTGAACACAATTCCCACAAAACGTCACTGAAACCATTAGCAGGTTCAGGCAACTTCCTCTATCCTGTATTGGCAACTACGAGTGCTTCTAAAAATTTTATTTAACATTTTTGAATTTAGAAAAGACAAGTTACCAGTTCTTCTATTTGGATTAAATATAAATGGACCAACCTATCCCCTAATCTTCCAGGGCTTTTCTCTTTGGATTTGTTATCCCTGTTCAATGGAGTGGCATTGACATCACACGTACCCTCCCTTCTCCAGGGTCCTTATCTTCAAACTGCCCAGACCTTGATGGTGGCAGGGTGGGGATGGTCCCATGACCAGGGACACAGGTCAGCTGCTGAGGACAGTTACTAACAGCTCTCCGTAGATTGGCCATTGAGCGGCTATTGTATGTCAAGCCCACTAGGCATTTTACAAACACTTGCCCTAATGTCCATGCCATCCCTGTCTGTTAGGTATTCCTGTAAACCCCACCAAACGGATGAGGAAACAGACTCCCATAGAGGCTGAGTAACTTGCCTGAGAGCACTCGGCTAGTCAGTGGCAGGGCCGAGCAGGTCGGCCCTTGTGACCTGTACACCTTCTACTTTGCATATGGTCATCACTTGCAAGGAAGGAGGCAGCTGGAAATACTGCTCAGGGACTGCAGACTCCCCCAGGCCCACCCACACTGGGCAACCTCTCTAGACAATGTAGGCTGATTTTCTCAACCTCTCTGAGAAGCTTGAACCTATCCCATGAGTTTCTCCTCTGTTAAGGTGCTTTCCCTTACCCCATCTGGGGGTCCTGAGAGAGGGGAGGTGCCATCTTCTGGCAGACAAGCCTGGCAAAAGGAGCCTTTGGTTACTGCACTGAGCTGGGGTGTGGGTCGTCACTGCTGGTGCATATGGACTTCAGGCTGTGGGTCAGGCCGGGGGAAGCCACGATTCTGTTTGTGGCCCTGTGCTGTTGGTGCCGATGCCTCTGGGAACACACATGGCAACTGTTCCAGGGAGGACAGAAGCAGGTGTGACGTTTACCTTTCTAAGGTGGGGCAGGCAGGGGGGCCTTACTCCAATTAGAACCAACCTCATTTCAAATCATTCTAGGCCAAGTGCCTAAGTCGGGGTGCCCCGCCAGGTTGGGGGAGGCCTCCCTAGTGCTGTTCCTGGCACCTCTGACCTTTACCCCCATGACACTCACCACTTATGGGGCTCTTTGAAGAGGCCAACTTCCTGCCAGTTTTGGTGAGTGATGGGGGACCTTCCTTATGGCCCCCCAGCTGTGCAGGGACAAATCCGGAACCAGGGAGGGATGCCAGGCAAGACCAGGGCTCAGCAGCTGAGCCCTACATTAGTAGTAAAATGCCAGGCACAGACGCCCTGGTCTCCTTCCCAAGTTGTGCATTTCCATTTTCCCTGCTATTCTTTATCCCTACGCGGTGGAAATACCCACTTTTTACACCAGATCTCTCCTCTCTCCTTCCTCTCATCCACCTGAACAATCCGGTTGCTTTTTCTACATTCAGCTTGCAGGAAATTGTTGGTGGCCTCAGGAGTGGAGTGCAGGGGGTCGTTCTGCTTGCAAGACCCCTCAGTAGCGTGCCTTCCCGTGGCCCACTTGGTGCCGCCTCTTCCTCTCCTCCTCCTTCTCCTCCTCCTTTCCGAATGTACTTTGGCATCTAAGCTCTGGTTCACTCCAAATTAGGCAAAGGCCGAAGACTCAAGGAAACAGACATGGCTGTGTTGCTATTGGCAACAACTTGATGCTACTTTTTCTAACTAGGAAGTTCAAATAACCCTTGACTATGACTGTAGGGGAGAGTGTAGCTGCAGTGTTCAGTAACTGGATATTGTGGACGAAGCTGCAAAAGAAAGTCACCTGCTTGGGAGTATGTGATTTTCCCAAGGACCTATGAGGACTCTAACTCCATCCTCGTAAGGTTACATATCATCTCCTGTAAATGTGTTCACTCAAAACACGTACATTGGTTGGGGTCCCCGGTTAAGCCAGCTGTCAAGATAGAGCCTAGAAGGCACAGTCAGCTTGCTAACCCCCCACGCCCCCTAAAAAAGCATAATACTTCAGTGAATGTCCATGTCCATTTGAATGCACACACAAAGAGGGCCGGCTCATTTCTCTTTGCTCCCTATGCCCAGGAATGCAATTCAACAGGCATTTATCAGACGTGCATTCCTAACCTGAAACAGTACAGCAGCATTTTCAAGAAATGCTGGGATAGAAACTTGGGTTGTTGCAATTCCTAGCCAAAGAGAACCTTCTCACTTTCCTACAGATTCTTCTCACATGTTGCCGAGATGTTTTTGGTCCCCATGGGACAGTGGATGGTCAGTGTTTCCCAGCTTCCTTCTCCCCTGGTGGTCTAGTATGTAGAAACGTGAGATTTCTAAGTTTCCTGCAGGACTTGGCCCTGGGCCCACAGAGGAAGACTAATGAAATCTTTGGCCAGGAGATGAAGCCTAAGGATGCTGCTACTGGATTTAAATGCATCTTCGAAGGTCGTAGGCATTTCTGTCCTGTTCTGCTAGGGAATGATGAGAAGCAAGTTCCTGGATCAATGTTATTAAGGATGTTATTTGCACACTGCCTCTGGGGTAAGGGACTCATCACAGCATCATTTCTGGACCTCTCAGCTCCTTGTTTCTTAGTAAGGAAAAACTATGGGTGCAAAAAGTGTGCAGAAAAAGTGGGGACACCAAGAAATGGGTGCCACTGACCATCCCTAGAACCAGGGTATGAGAACAGGAGTGGTGGGCAGAGACGAGGCCATGGACAAACAGATCATCTCTTTTGGATTTTGGAACGCCTCTGTGTAGAAGGATCCCAAAGGTTAGAGAGTGTGCAAACGCCGGGATCACTCACCCACTGCTGGAAGGAAGCCACCTCGGGGGTGAAATGCAGCGGCCATTCTGACTCTGCGCCAGCAGCACTAGGCAATTGTGTTTTTAGGAAGGGAAGTGAAGAATAACTTATCCAGCTGAAACTGTGAAGACCTGTGGCTTTAGAGGAGCCCCTGCCCAGACATGCACACAGCTGCAGCGGGTATGCAATCCATGCAACACAGGCACGTGCAGGTCTGCAGCATATGGTTATACACATACCATACACTGAACATGGAAGCGAACATCAGGCAGGTGGCACATGCACCTGTGTATACACCTGTGCACACATTCATGTGCATGTTTACACCACAGGCACTTATAGAAGCATCTCATGCAAGGTGCATAAGCCATCTATCTCATGATTGGTTGTAGAGTTTTATATCAGCTCCTAAGATGCCAATCTTTGACAAATACTAATACAAACTTAAAGCGTTTACCTTAAAATACATATATAAAAACTGAATTCTCCCGATGAAAAAGCCATCCATTCGTGTCAGTGGAAATGGCTTCTCCACTGTTTCTGGGGGCACTACAAGCAGTAGAAGCGCCCAACCAGGGGGCTGGTTTATCGAGGGATTTCAGAGCATCCCCTGCCACTTGCTTCTGACTCCTCCAATAACCTTGCCTTGGAATAAGCGGTTAAAAAAGAGAAACCTGTGTTTATCTGGCAGCTGAAGCAACTGGACTTGTTGAGGTTGCATTGCTCTGCGTGGCCCCAGGCAGGCAGACAGCTGAGAGGTGTTTCTGGGAACGAGGCTCTGTCATGCAGAGGGCTGCCTTTGGAGTATTGGATTTCATGCTCTTATCATGGGTAGAACCATTTTTGATCTGTGTCTTGCAGCAGGAGGCATCTTAGGGTCCTGAACCTTCACAGGGGGCCAAATGCCAGATCCTGCCAACATATATAATGTTTGACCAGTGGCTCCACCTGCCTCCCAGCACCTCACAGGCTGACAAGCCCCACATCACCCACGGCTTCCTGGGAAGTGCTTGGGGGTTCCAAGAAATCGACCACAGAGCAGAAGCTGGCCTGCCGGGCACCACAGCTCCTCCATTCCTGGGGAAAACAGAGAAACTACCTCTCTGAGTTGACTTTTAAAATAAGCCACTGTTAATAGCTACCTTTATTGAGTAGTTACCATGAGCCAATCACTATAATAAATGCACTTTGCATACACTGCAATAAATCAGATACCCACTTACCCACCCTCAACTGCAAAATAAATATAATAATCCCTACCTGGCAGACTATTGTTGGAAATTAAATAAGGTAATAAGTACAGAGCTAAGCACGGGCTGCAAATAACATCATAATGATGAAAATAATACTAAGAGCTGTACCTGTTAAGCACATGCACCATAAACGGTGTACTAAGCACTTTATGTATTTTTTTCCCAATTAATCATTTACTCTTATCTCCCTTTTATGGATGAGGAAACTGAGGCTTAGAGAAGCTGCCCAAGTCACACAACTAAGTGATAGAGTTGGAGTAGAACCAAAGTCCATCTCAGGCTAGGCCAGCTTGACAGAGCATAACACTGTGAGCTTCCAATAAATGGCAGTGCTTGCTTTCATGCCCTCCTTTAATGCCATCACCTACCCTGTGCAGGAGGCTTTGTTGTACCCCTCAGGCATGTGAGTGACTTGCCCAAGGTCTTACATTAATATCAGGTGGAGGAAAAGGGATGCAACTGGGGCTGCCTAACTTAGCTTACTTCTCTGCATTTCGGTGGGCACCAAAAGGACACTGTTCACATGGGGCCAAGCAAGTAGGTTGTCTTCAGTAGTGGATGGGAATGTTGTTGCGGGAAATGTCACTGCTAGGTTTTGACATCTAACTCTGGGTGGTCGGTGCTACTCAGTCACAACCCAGCTCCTTTCTCTTTCAAGACACAGGCAGTGAGGTAACTGGCTACCATCATTGTACGGAGCAGTCTGGACGGCATTGCCATCAGTCATAAGGGTCCGATCAGGGGCCTCCCCAAAACACTCTCCTGCTGGAGCAAGATGCACCTCGCTATGCAGGCATCTTTGCAATCCCCGGGGAATATGGAAATGAAGGGAACCCTGACATCAAACCTGGATGGACCTGCTGAAGAGCAGGTCAGGGTGCTCTGGAGGCCACCCACCAACCCACACTGCTTCTTGGTGGTCCTTCTTATGATGTCCTACAGATATGATAACTATTCAAGAAAGCTATGATTGAGGGCTAGCAAATAGTGAGATCCAAAGCTGTGTCATTACCAAGGACACCTCTACCAAGTATGTGACCACCGGATCGTGATCACTCATGAATGCTAATGGTTGACTCCTTTACATATTCAGAATTATGAATGCCCCAGAACCTTCCAGCATCATCCAGGACAGAGAACCCATCAGAATTTCCCTACTCTTGCTGCAGTTTAGAAGACTGGGTTGAGTTTGTAGTGGATGCTCCATATCTGTTTCCCAACACAATCTGCTGTGATGTTAAGGTCAGGATTTCTGTACTTGCTTGACAGTCTGTCTTTTCCTATTAGGCCTGGGGGTTCAGATGCACCAAGAGCATGGTGCATGGTGAGAGGGAGGCCAGGGGCATGGTGTAGACTGGTCCTCCAACCCTGTGAATGAGTATAGGTGCCCCTGGAGCCATACTCTTCCCTCTCCCCCACCTCTTACACCCAGGCACCAATTGCGCCTAATAGTTTTAAAGGAAAGTCTGAGAGAACAGAGTAACAATCAACTCTGGGCTTTCTTTAGCTTTAAAAGTGTCTTATTAAAACTTTGCTGACTTTACCACGATCACCATGTTTAATGAGAGGCCTCAAAGAATTTGAAAGCAAAAGATGAAGAGAGGAAAAAAGGCACAAGCTGTAATCACCATAATTATACAATCCCACGATGAGTTGAAAGCAGCCCTGGTGGAGCCCAGAGAGGAGGGAATGTCATCAGCAATCGGGTTGGTTCTTAGGACAGCTGGGAAGAATGTGACATGGAAGCCCTTCCCTTCCCCTGAGTTGTGTTGAGGATGAGTCCCCAGGCAGGGCTCATAGGAGAGGAGCCCGGGAGGGCAGTTTCTCCTCGGTTTGAGGTCTCTGGAGGTACGCTCTGCTCCTGGCCAGGCTGAGACGATTTTGGTGTCCGCTTGTCCACCTGGAATCTGCAACTGGCATTGGGTAAAAGGCAAGTGGCTTTACCATTTTTTTTGCTTTCAACAAAACACTCCTTCCGGATGGGAACTATGATAGGCCAAGCTTTCTCCAACCCAGGGCCAGGGTGCCCCACAAACATGGCCGCCCCTGGCTGGGCCCAGCCTCTGCACTACAGCCACCAGCCTCCTGTGCCAACGGGCACCTGCATCCTCCACTCGCTGACCTCCTTTTAGGCATTCAGGGGAGATGGCTCTAAGGCCCAGAGCTCAGCTGCTGCAGCAGCAAACGACTCAAAAGAACTGCAAACCAAACCAAACCAAAACAAAACAAACAACAACAACAAACCAGGCAAGGATGACATGTGAAGGGCAGTAATTCCACTTCTTGACAGCTGCCCTAGCTTTGAGTGTGTCATCATCTGGCCTTTTCTCCCTCAAGGCAGGGTCTAATCTGAATCTTTTAGATTCTTCTCCTCCAATCTCAGCAACTCCCTTCATATAATCCATTCTCCTTTTCCACCGCTTATTTATAAACACAGAATGAAATGCAGTAAGATCCATTTAAGAAATATTTAATGCAGCATAGGAGTCCAGTTGCAAGATACCAGGGCATCCAGTGCAGAAAGCTACCCTACGATATCCCTGGCCAATCCGCTTCTAAATGGCTGGCCAGGGAGCTCATTGCTCCTTGAGGTGACATAGTCCATTGTTGGGTAGTGGCTGCTGTTAGAATATTTTTAGTAGAGTGACATTCCCCATATTTTCTAGCCATTTGTTCTAGTTTTGCCCTCTGGAGCAATCCAGAAGTGTCCACTCACTCTGGAAGACAAACGCAAATAGATTTCACGATGGCTGTTGTCCGCGGGGGGCTGTCCGTCTTTACTCCAGTTTCTCCTGACAGGGCTTCCAGAGTGTCTTTCTCTCTCTCATTATTTTCTTCTGAATTTTCTAGTTCCTGATAAAATGTGGGGGCTTAGAACCAAGACTCACTCGAGAGCAACACTTCTCTGACCATTTCTCTTTTGTCATCATAGTCTAAAATCGCCTGTTTTTAAGTGGCCACATTCTGCTTTTGCTTACATTAAGCTTGCAGTCAACTACAAGCCCAGAATTTTTTTCACTTGAATTATAGTAAGGCGATGAATGCTATCCTATAGTTGTGAAACCGAATTTTTTAAAAACATAACTAGTATCTGGTAAAATTTTATACAATTGTTTTTAACCCCTCATCCCAGTTGAAGGAGATGATTTTCAAATACAATTCCATTATCTGCCAAGTGAGCAATACTTTCCAGGTTTGGATCTTTGAATATGGTTGGCATGTTTGTCTCTTCATCCGAGTCATCAGAAAGGATGTTGGATGGGCCATGGCTGGACCGTTCTGGCCCACTGCCAGAGACTGCCTTTCCAGCTGACATAGATGGATTAATTCCTCCCTCACCAGCCATTAAGACACCGAATATACTCACTTTG
Source organism: Daubentonia madagascariensis (assembly GCA_023783475.1). Classification (NCBI taxonomy): domain Eukaryota; kingdom Metazoa; phylum Chordata; class Mammalia; order Primates; family Daubentoniidae; genus Daubentonia; species Daubentonia madagascariensis. Next base: position 33,111,891 of record JAKFHU010000485.1, on the reverse strand, counting down.
CCTATATATGGGCAAACAGAGGGAAGTGGAGGTGGGCAGGAGGAGGGGGCCAGTAGAGAACATTATTTTCAACTCTATCGCACTACTAACAGGTCACAAACAAATATGTCCCAGAGCAGGGGATGTAGTTATTATGGTTACCATCCTATACCAAGCCAGACTGGCATGGGGGTGTGGATGGTTGTTGGCAAATATAATACCCCAGCGAGGCCCATTCCCATTTGGGGCCAAGGTGCTGTTGCTCAGGTGGACAGGATTTGACCAGGACAATGGAGTGTGGAAGAACCACTGCTCTGTGGGCCCTGCCACTGCCAGGGTGGCTACACACTCCCACCCTGTCTCACCTTCCCACCCAAGGGTCTTTCTCTCATTAGCCATCGGACAAACGTCACAAAACTGAAAGTCCCACTGCTCTGAGCTCTTCTGAGCTCCCCTGCAGTGTTCCATGTGGCCGTGCCACTTGAGACCAACATCTTACAGATTGTTCCTATCCACGAACACGCAGCTGCTTCCTTGCAGAACACCGTACCTTCCTGACTCAACTCAACCCGGGGAGACTCATTAGCTGCTTTAGAGAGGGGAAGCGTTGTTTCACCAGGATCTTGTTTTGGGGGGAACTCCGTGGGGGTTCTTACTTCGTGGCCTTTGAGGTCCTTAGACCTTAAGCTCTATGACTTCCCCTTGAAGTGTCCAGTTTGGACAACAGGCAGAGTTGGGTCTCCTCTCCTTGACCTTGACATTGGCAGCATTGTCCCCTTATTTCTCTCTTTGGCCCCTTTTGCTGTGGTGTCATTGCTCCCCTGACAGGGACTGAGGCGGGTTCTGTCCTCTGCAGAGGTGGGCGTCCTGTCTGTCCCTTGGCATAAGTGACAAGGCGCAGTCTGCTACCCCACAGCCCCATCAGCCACTTCTACAGTGAGAGCACCTTTCCAGAAGGGTGTCTCTCCCGCATGGGGTGGGAGGAAGGCAACGCCACGGCAAAGGACTGCAGGCCACCTCCCGAAATAGATCCCCACCTGGCACACACTCACATCTGCCCCCCACCGCCTCGCTGGAGACTGGCAGTGTAGGCGATTTGGATGGGAATCAGTGGCTGTAAACACACAGCTGTGCCTTTCTGCCTCAGAGGAGTTTGATTTTCACTTGACTGCCTGGCACACTGGGGTCTGGGGAAGACAGGAGAGGGCCTGGGAGGGGGCGTGGGAGGCCGGCAGGGGAGGCAGGAGCAGCAGCCCTGCAGATCCCCACTCGCTCCATGTGCCCGGAGGCTGATTCACCACCGCTGGGTTTTTTTTCTGAGTGGGCTCTCAGTGGCGAGGGCCTTTTGGCTGCTTTTGGCTGACAGGTTGAACCATCAGCTGCAACAGCTAAGGGTTCTTCCTTCCAAGAGAAATGGAAGGGTCTAGGGCCTAGTGTCTCAAAAAAGACAACCAACCTCTGGCCCTTTTCGATAAATAAAAATCTCCCCCATTCCCCACAGTTTGGGAAAGCTCCCTCCCCCATCCTTGCCACAGAGAATCACGTTGTCACTGTGTCTTCTCTGTATCCCACCAGCCATGCTGATTCTGTTGTTTTACATTTTATAGTTTGTTTATAAAACATAATTTTTTACATTTTTGTTTTCTAGATACAAAACTAGAATAGTAAACATGCTTTTCCTAATTTTACACGGAGCCAAGAAAAAGAGTGAAGGATAGAGACCAGCGGAGACTTGAGCTGGTCTTAACCGTGGACTTAACCACTGACTGTAACCAGGATAACACTGTCTTTCATACCCTTTTTCCCATCTCTAAAAGAGGACAGCAACAAGCTGGCCCAGGGTTCCCTAGGGAACCAGAAAGTGTGGCAGCAGGTGAGAGCAGAGTGATGCTGAGATTCCCGAATGCTCACGTTTCATTCCTTCCCATGCCCACGGGGCCCCTGGGATCCCACAGTGCAGGCAGTGATGTGGCAGCACCAACCTGGTGCCCACCCTTCTGCCCAGCTGACCTGGTCAATCCCCCTCCCGACACACGCAGCTGGGCATCCAGAACTGGCCAGGCCACAGGGTGGAGGTCTCCCTCCCTGTTCTTTGTGAGCTCCCTCTGCCTGCAGCTGCTCCCAGTGTAGGAGTGAGCCCCGAGCAACCGAGCAGGGCCTGCTGTGCAGGTGCAGAGAGCCCAGGGCACTCAGTTTTCTCACCAGCATTTGTCCAGGGTTTGTAAATACACCCAACTCAACCCATGGTTTATTTCCCAGCCTTAAAGGCTGGCGGACACTTCCAAATCAGGTAGCTAATTGGGCAGAAGGCAGCTCCTCTCGGATTCTAAGGGATGATTCACACAACTCAGCAGTCTCAGGATGGAGAGACATACGGACCCGTAGAACACTTCAAGCTGGAAGGGTCACAGAGGTGAGAAAACAGCCCCAGAGAGGGCTAGTGATTTGCCTGAGGTCACAGAGCTAGCAAGCTGAGGCTGGAAGCAGGAGTCACTTTGCATGGGGGCTGCTGAGTTGTTTCCCAGTCCCAGGAGACGCTCTTGCTGCTCAAGAGAGGCAGACTATCATGCTTCCCCTCCCAAATACAACTATGGAAGTCTATCTCCATCTCTAGCCATGGCCAGGCTTTCGCTACCGCTGGATCTCAGCGCTCGGAGATGGGAGAGGCTGGCATTAATGCATGTGACCCAGTGGTCCTAAAGGGGTCTAAGGACTGTTTGCAATCAAAATTAACCCTTGTAAAGATGCTGGAGGCCTGAAAAGATTTTTTCAGCTGAGGTCAAAGCCCTCTGGGGATCTGCAGAGTCTGGGTTTTGGGAACTCATTCCACCAGGTGCATGGCTGTTCCTAGTCACATGCCTAGAAGGAAGAGGAAACAACCCCCAGGGAAGGAGCTGTGCTGCTAGGTTGGCGTTGTCTACCCTCCTCCTCCCCTGCCAGGGGCCTCAGCCTCCACTTCTTCCTGCAGGGCTGTCTGGAAGGGGGAGGGGAGCTGCTGACTTCTTGGCTCTCATTAGCTTTTCCTTGGCTTTTGGCTGGGGAGGGAGCAGAAGGGGAGGGTGGGAGGGGGCGAAGGCGGGTGAGTGGCAGCTGGCTCTCGGAGCTTCCCGCTCTCCATCTGACTTGCCTGCTGCATTCCTTGGCAGGCAGGACAGGAAAGCCTGCCACAGAGATGCACTCCTCATGTGCCCAGGCCCCCTCAGCTTCCCGCCTCGGCCCTCGCTGCTGCGATTCCAAAGAGCACCTTGGCAAAGCTAAACTCCGATGTTCCCTTAGGAGGTGGATGAACGTCTGGTCCTCGTCTCCCCTCTCCTCTGTGGCCTCCAGAGCTTGCTCAGGCACCAGCACCCCCATTTCCCATCTTAGGAGCCCAGGGCTGGAGCTGGCGAAGCTCTCAAGATGCCAGCTGAGGCTTCAACTGAGCACCCAGGGAAAGGTACCCAGGGAGCCTGATGCTGGCCTCACTCAAGACTGCCATTTCTCGTAATGGACGTGCCATCACCCTCTGCGACTTCTTCCGTGGAACTGTACACAAGGAGCAGATGGCTTCCTCCAGCTTCTCCTCCAGGGGCCATCCCCAAAGGGAAAGTCACATCGCTCTCTTGTGGCTTGGCTGAGGCCCTTGGCTTCCTCTCGCCCTCCCTCCCACGCATCTTCCTGGTCCTCGAGGTCAGAGCTAGACCCTGGGGAGGCCCCCACCCCTTTGTGGGAGACCCTGTGGAATCTAAAGGAACGAGCACACCGAAAGAATGGGGAGGCAGGTGAGCCTCTCAGCTCTGGAAACCCTCATGCCCCCCACTGTCATCTGTTAACCACAAAGCCAGGAAGATGGCAAAGACTGGCAGCCTGGCTGGGAGCATCAGGAAATGGCCTTTAGTTAGAGAAGCCACCTCCTCTCCCTGCTCAGTAATGTCTGGGACTTTCTACAAAAGAATCTGAAGAAGACGTGGAAAGTGATGCAAAGGCAACCAACAATGACTAGCCAGATGTTTTCTACTGTGGTTTTCCTATTTTACAGCCACTGTGAAAGGAAGCTTCCCAGTGAGCAGGACTAGGGAGAGATAGGCTCCCGTTCCTTTGGCCTGTGGCCATGTCTGGAGGCCCCCCCCCGAGAAGCTGCTATGTGTTACAGCTCCTTCTGAAACTGAGGCTCCTTGGATAAGGGCCACCATGGACACTGGTGTGGGTTATTCACTGGACAAGGGCAGCTCGGGGTCACGTTGGGGCTAAAATCCAGCCTGTGTTTCCCTTGGCCAGCTGGGCATCTATGGGGCTGGGCCCACCAGAGGGAGTCCTGTTTTCTGTTTTGAATAAAGGCCCATTATGGGCTAGTTGTGCTCTGACATGGGCTTTATTTAGTCATATTTTGTTCTGAACCTGGGCCTTCCCTGTCAAATAAGCAGGATTTTAGACAGGCTCCATCATTCCAGTTTGCCAAACAACGTGATGCTTGGCACAACATTCCCAGACATTTGCTTTTATAGTCAAGTCCTGGGTGACTTAGGATGAAACTTCCATTGGAAGGAGAAGCTCACACAGCACTGCCTCTATTGATTAGGGAGTGCCAGGTCCCTTCTGTACCCAAACTAGGATGGGCCTAGAAGCTTCCATGAGCCACAGTAAACTACTCATTAGGATCTAATGTTAAATGGGGCATCTTTGGCCTTCAACAGACAATCCCTCCGTGTCAAAACACACCTTGAGAATTGGAAAAAACAATTTGCTTTCTCCAAATGCTCCTCCTTTACCAAGAAAAAAAAGAACATTGGCAAGTTCTGGGAAGAAATTCTGGATACAGATTCAGTCTTGACAAGACTCTAGCTGAAAGAGCTATCCAGCCCACCTGGGTCAACATTTTTTGCCATCCATTAGTCCTAGTGGTAGTTGGCCTCATGTCCTTGGTCTGTGAGCAACTAGCTTCACTCCCCCCTTTTTCCGTGATTAGCCCCATGATGTGTGTGGTCTTCTTACCCTTCTTTCCCAGCAATGTGGGAATGCTGTTGAACTAGCCCTTCATTTAGTCTTATGGCCTGCAGTATGTAACAGATAAAGGGGAGATGTAGATCTCCCCTTAGAGAAATCAAACATTTTATGTATATAATATTCATACACTGGACATCAAATTGCAGGGCATATTGGTTGGTTGGTTAGCTCCGTTTGATTAGAACACTGGGCTGTTGAGACCAAATTCTTGGGTTCCAGCCTTAAGTAATTTGAGAGCCAGTACTGTTCTACAGCCACAGGCCATATCCCCAAACTTAGCCACATATTGTGGGGATGTGATTTTATCCCAAGAGCACAAGGAGCAGGGATAGATCAGTGGAAATCCATCTGTAACACTAGAACCAAAAATTCCGAATGCACCACCCAGTAGAGTCTCCTGTTCATAAAAAAGCAGCAGGGAATTTAGGACTTTAGGTATTTTTTAAAAAAGTTTGGGCCTTTTGTCCATACCCTCAGGAGTTTGGGATAATTTTCTCCTTCAGTGTGCCCTGAAAACATCTCTGTAAGTTCTCCCATGTGCACATTTCAGACACTTTGGGGGTGTCTGGTGCTTTCTTGTTCCAAACACCTTGTCAACAGAGCTTGGAGAACCACCACGCCAACTCCACTTCTGGGGTGAAGGGAAATCAGTGGATGTTCCTCGCATGGCTTCACTGAGACCATTCTTGCCTTTCCTGATGCCCACTTCTCACGAAAAGCAGCCTGAAGATGTTGGGACGTCTTGTCCAAGTACCAGGCTTCCTCTCACACCCTCAGGCTGCACGTCAACCTGAAGAGCTTCCACGGGGCTGTCAAAGCTCTGCTTTCCTACAGTTTGCACTGGAGGGGACTGGACCCTCAGCTTATCAACAAAATCTGTAAACATCCTCCACCCACAGCAGCCAGGCCTCAGAAGCGAAAGAAAGAGATGGGATCCCCCAACTTTCTGTCAGGCCACTGTGGGTTGGAGGAGGTCCCACAGGCCTTGCTTCTGACAGCCCATGGCACCTTCTTAGCGTATGGAGCCACGTGGCCACAGCTAACCAGCCATGGAGTCAGACGAGGGACCAGCCGGCCTTGCATTCTGTAAGTTCTGATTTCTCATGAGGAAAAACCATAGAGAGGGAAGACCAAAGAAGAAAAGGATGAGTACTGATACTTTAACTGCCACCTACTAGAGTTATTGTGATGTCTATATCTACTGAATTCAAAATAATGTTTACATGCACTTAAAATGCTTCTAGCTATGGCAGGTAAATGACTAGGTTGCTTTCAACCCAGGATTCTTAGAATTTGTGTTAAAAGGATGAAATAAGGATGCTAATCATACAGTAGTCAGGTTTTACAAGGACTTTCCTCTTCAACAGAGGCAAAACAAACAAACCAAAAACCAAAAAACAAAAAAAACCCAAGTCAGCATCACTGGGCTTCCACCCTTGGAGAAGGGAAATGGGGCCAGGTCCCTGTGTGCGATCCCGGCTCTCTGGCTGCCGTCTTGGCTCCCTCTGGTTTGATGCTAACAGGGCAGGCTGGGCCCCATGAGCCCCACAGCTTGTTTGTGATGAGTCAGTGAATGAGCAGGATTGAGTACTTCCTGTGCACCGAGCTCCATGCTCAATTCTTGGCGAGACCAGCATGGAAAGAGGAGACAGGCCTGTGCTGTTCTATAGACCACGGTAGAGAGTCTCTACCATGTGCCACAGGGAAGACCCACTCATTTCCTACTCTTGTGTGTTACTCTGGGTCTCCTTAAGTGCCACAGTGGGCCCTACCGCTCTCTAAGGGAGTGTGCGTGGGAGAAAGTCACTCCCCTACAGGAACAGTGAACCTGTAGGAACCCGTAGCCTGTAGCCTGTCTTTACTCAGGAGCTTGATGAGACCTTGCAGCTGGGAAGTTCTAGGGACACTGTTGGGATTCAGCTACTGCCCTCTTCTCCCTGTCACACTATGCGCATGAGGCCGACTGGGGCTTGGCGGGACATAGGGACTCATGCAGAGGCGACTAACACACACGCCAGCTAGACCACGCCGCCAGAACCCATGCAGCACGGCCGCCTACTGCACACAGCCAAAGCCGCCTACACAGCAACATCAGCTTGCGACCCGCACCGGTGTGACTGCCAGAGTTCACAGAGGGAAATTTGGCTTTTGTTTTGTTTTGTTTTGTTTTTTAGGTGAGCTATGGTTCTGAGCCAATTTATTTCCTGGTATAGTTCGATGGCCTTCTCCCCGGGCTGCTGCAGAAGATGCACAAACCGCGCAGCCCCGAGGGCAGCAGGGTCCTTCCTCCTCAAAGCCCTGGACAGAAGATCAAATGCCCAGGCCTGAGGCTGGGCGATCAAGTGTGCACCTTCTGCAGAGGGAGCCGCTCGCTCTTGCAAATTCACCCTAGAAGAGAAGCTGCAGACGCGCAAAAGAAAAGGGCTGAGTCGAGGGGGAAAGCACTGGACTCCCTCCCACCCCAAAGAAATGACAATCAAAAAAAAAACCAGAAAGAAAGGAAGAAAAAAACAAAACCAAAAGCAAAAGAAATGTGGAGGGAAGAAAACAGACTGAACTTACCACACTGCGAGTGAATTTTTCTAGGGAAGTTCTACGACCTTGCTCACTTTCTGGCTTTAGGGGGGAAAAAAAAAAAAGGCAGGGAGGGAGAAAAATACAGAAAAAAAAAAAATCTTCAGCTTACACGTGGTTTCCAAACATCAGCAGCCGCAGCTAAAGAACAAAAACCAAAGCAAAATGGGGCAAAAAACAGGAAAAGAGAAGCAGCCAGAGCTGTTGGCAGAGTCGATGGGAGAGACAGAAGACAGAAGCCCAGGAGGAAGGGTGCTGCCTCCCTGGAGCAGAGAGCAGAGGGGGGAGGTTGCTTCTTCAGGGGCCACGAAGTGCTGCAGGGCTTGGGCGAGGAGCCACCAGGGCTTTGCACCCGCGGCTTTGAGGCCCTTGCTCGCTGCTTTCAGCTGGCCGTGCCCACAGGCAGGAGCCCTGGCGGTTGTGGCCATGAGTCCCCAGGCAGCCATCTGGGGGCTCCAAGTGGTGACACAGAACAGACTAGCTCTGAGGGCTGGCGGGGTGTGGGGGGCTGGGGGGGATGCTGATGGGATGGCAGGAAGTGGGCCACCAGGGAGGTGATGTCATCCACTCAGCCGGAAGTCTGGTTGGGACTGTTTTCTCTCTTGAGATTTCCCTGCCCAGAGGCAGCCAGAAAGTTCGCTAACTTCAGTGACTTCCTAATGACCCTTGTTCTGCATCCTTAGAGCAAGAAGGATCTACCATGTCCTGTGCAATGACAAAGGGTCTTGGGCCTGAAAAGACAATAGCATGGGGATTGTTCTCAACAGAAAATGCTCTCTCAGTATCCAGGCAGGTGACACCTTCCAAGGTGTACTCATGACAGGCTAGAGGAGGCTCAGGAAGCGTCCTGGGGAACTCTTAGCAGGGGCAAGGGGGGCAAAGCCCTCACACGTTCTCCCAGGCCTAGCTGCCCTCTGCCACCGGAGGAAGAGAGGTGTGGTGTGCTCCTGACCTTGCCCCGCATTTCCCATCTGCGGGGGTCCCAGGAGAGTAGTACTACACCCAAATACCTGCTAGTTTATCCTGGAGCCCCGTTCCAGGGTCCTGAGCCTGAGGCTGGGAAATTCGAAGAGTACACATGCTCACATGGATACACACAAACACGCAGCAATAACTGAAATTAGGGAGCTGAAGAGGCAGCCAGGTGTCTGTGGGTCTGCAGGATGTGCTGAAAGCAGGAAGGGCAGGCTGAAGGCAGCCATCTGTCGTGTGGATGAGGCCGGGGGGCTTCCCTGGCAGCCACCCTGCCCCCATCAGCTCAGCCAGCTGCCAGAGGCAGATATGAGGTTGCAGAAGGAAAACACAACACAAACGACACACCACCACAGAGTTGGGCTGGGCTTTCTTCTTGCACAAGGAACTGAAGGATCCATGTTTGGCCCTGGGTACCATACCAAGTCTCCATTCGGGGGATGGCAGGACTCTACTTTAATCTCATGGCAGCCCAGGTGCCAAACATTTGGCTCAAATTGGGCGAGTCCTAGGCCCTGAATTCTGTGCTTGTCATTCCTGTCCTCTGGCTACCAAGTTGCTGCTCACAGAGGGTAACCACTGGCCTGACTCACTCAGCTTCCTTTGCTTTGCACAGGCCATCAAGCTGCCCTGGAAAACCATCATCACTGGTACTTAATTGTCCTGGAATAGCCCTCAAACCCAGCTCACCTGCGCCTGGAGAACCTAGTTCTTCAGAGTGACTATCCTTTACTTCGAAAATATTAGGAAAGAGGATGAATTAGGGACGAAGGAGGCTGTGCCTCCAGACCCCACCCGGGGGCAGTTCTTGGCAGACAAGTGAGGTTGATTTGTATTCCCTCTCTTAGCTGGAGGTTGATGGTGAATCTCGCATGCCTTTCATGACCTGGACATTAATAACACACGGTGAGCCCGTCCCTGAAATCAGAAGATGCTCCAGGCCTACCTGAAAGTGCTGAGTTACAAATCAGATCTGTACCTGGAGACTGTCAGCAAGAAATGGAAGGAGGAGTAGGTTTTGTCACTGTTTTGGGAAAGAACTCCTCGATGGTATCTGCAAGGGCTTGCGGCCTCAAGAACGTCCCTTAACCTGGGGCCTGGGAGGCTAATTCTAGTGAACTTCATTTGTAACATTTCACAGAAAGGCTGTCAGTTCCTTCCGCGCTCAGATAACCTCCTCTGAGAAGTTTTCCTCTTGTAAGAGAGGAGTGGTAAGCACAGACATCTCAGCCCACTTCCTGGCTGGAGCTGCATTTTCCCTTATGTTCAAACCCGCAAGGAGACTCAACAGCCTCTAACTTCTCCTCGTCTAGGTGCGTAGATAGACCCAGATTGGCCAGATTGCTAAAGGCTTATAGTGTCCCCAAAGTATGATCAGTTCAGGTGTCTTGAGCAATAAGAAATGAGGAAAACTTACTTTGACTTTCTCCCATGAGATCTGGGCTGGAGATATCAAAAGTCTCTATAACCTTTCTCTTTCCTCCAGTTCTTAGAAACATGAGCCTCACAGCCCTTTGTGGGGGTGTCATCCCCCTCTATCAGAGCCCCCCCATGGATATCCTCCAGCAAGGGAGTTGGCAGGAAGCCAGGCTTCACCTCCTATACCTGATGGGAGGGCTGCAGGAAGTTAAGAGAGCTGGGTTTCTGAAAATCTGGACATTCCAGAGGTCCTTTTCCCTTTCTCAGTCTATTAGGGCTCTTCTCAGGGCTACGTATAGGCAGGAGAGCAGGGTGCAAATGCTGTCCTGGATGCTGGAGTTGTGTGGTACCAAGCAGATATGCAGACAGGATCCTGGCACATGGGGTGGCAGTACACAGAGAGCAGGCCAGTGTGGCTGGGAGAGGCAGCCTGGCAGAGAGCATGTGGATGGACAACTATGTGTTAGGGCCTGGGGTTGGGAGGTCAGGAGGGGAGAAGAAAAGGACGCAGGTGCTCCTAAGTGGCGTGGCACAGAAGTCGTGGAGTCTGATACAAGTTCAGCCACACTTAACCACACATGGGCCTGAGCTCAGAGGTGAAAAGTACAGCAGTTGGGTAGGCATACTGGGCCCAGGAGCCGTCTCTCTTGCCCCCCCTCCTCCCTGCTCTTCCTTCCCTCCTCCCAGAAACCCAGCTAAGTCAACCTCTGCTTCTGTCACCCCTCACCACCTGCATGCCGAGGGTCCCTGCAGCCTAAATCCACGACTCCCAGGGCTACAGCGACCCGTGGCTTAATTCTAAGTGGAGGAGGAAGAAGGAGCTGGGTGCAGTTACCTCTCGGTTAGGAGAGCAGGGGGCAGGTGAGGGACAGGAAGGGGGTGTTGAGGAGGAAGCAGTCCTGAGATGACTCCAGGTATCCGATCACCCCCTGGAAACCGACAAGGTTTCCTGTCTGGTGAGGGGGCTGCCCAAACCCTTGCCTCATGCCTATCTGGGCTGGTCAGGGAGAGAAGTCTGTGGAGAGGGGATGGACTTTGCAGTGAGGGGCTGTCTCTGGTGTGCTAAGCGTTTTGCTGGTGTTCTTGCCAGCCTTGCACTCCTGTATTCGGTCATACTCCCTCCACTGCCATGGGCAAAGCATACAGACAGAGGCAGCGGGGATGGAGAGGCAGGAGGCTGTATCCTGGACCTTGGGGGAGGGGTGGGGTGGTGACCATCCTAACTCTTCCATTGGAGTGGGAACAGATAGAGAAGGGAAAGAAGAAAAGAGAAAATAAATAAACCCAAGGGATGATATTCTCATTTCACACCAGCAGCAAGCAGCAGGCGAGAGTCACAGTGCTGAGAAAGGCAAGCCTGCCCTCCCCAAGATACCTTCTTCTTGGCCAGCAGCAAGTCCTGGTAAGCATTTGACCGGAGGAAGCGGGCATAGCTGTCACTTCTCATCAGCTTGTAGATGTGCTCCTGGGAACACAAGGAACAGCTGTCAATCAACGCTGGAGGAAATTACGATCCAATTGATCACTGTTTGGGGAAAGAAACAAAGGAATCTAGGTATGTTTATATGGACCTGGAAGAACTTGCAACGTGTTCTGCCCCTGCCCCTTCAAACTCAGAAACACCAAATAAAACGTATTTTCTCTCTTAGAGTAAATGATCCTTGAGGATCATATCCCAAAGGGTCTGTAATTGGGCCTGGGTGCTGTGTTGGGGTGCTTCATGATTAAAACCACAGACAGAGCAATGAGAAGGAACAAACTGTTGATATACCCAACCAATTGCATGAATCCCAAGGGAATTACGATGAGTGGAAAAGCCAATCCCCAGATTACCAACTATGGGATTCCATTTATATGACATTCTCGAAATGACAAATTATAGAAACAGAGAACAGATTAGTGGTTGCCAGGGGTTAGGGGTAGGGCAGGAGTGGGATGGAGGGAGGTGTGGTTATCAAAGGCAACAGGAAGGATCTTTGTAGTGATAAAGGGGCTCTATATCTTCACATATCTTACACAGGTGATAAAATTGTATGGCATTAAATGCACACACATGTACACGGGACAGATAAAACTGGGAAATCTGAGTAAAATCAGTGGATTGTAGCCATGTCAATACTGTGGCCGTGATTTGTATTAATACGATAATTTTGCAAGATGTTGCCATTGGGGGAAACTGGGTAAATGGTGCATCTCTGTATTATTTTTTACAATGGCATGCGAATCTATAAGTATCTCAAAATAAAAAGTTTAAAAAAAACCCCTTAGGCAATGATGCAATTGGGTCAGTTTGTGCATTTTGGGGCCACCAACTTGTTCTGGAAGGGGGCTCTTGGCAACCAGCTCACAGGGCATGGGGGCGAATAGGCCAGGCCTGTGGCTAACATCCAGGAGGGGCAGTGCTGTGGTGCAGTGCCTCCTCTTCTCCTGGGCTCCTAGAGGCATTTACATTCTGGCCTCGGCAATGGATTTCACTCCTGACTTCTGGCTAATTCCTGTGCCCTCATGGTTCCTTCTTAACAGATCTTTCCTCATCAAGGGCAGGAAAATCCTGGTCCATTCAAAGAGGGAACTTGTTGGTGGGAAAAGCATTATTCATCCACTGGAGTGGGTTCAGCTCAGCTGCACAGGAAAGCTTGGCTGTCCCAAAGGGGACCTGCCAGGAGGGATGGTGTGATCGTTAGTGGCTGGCCTGGTAGAGGAAGCATCTTCCCCTTGCATGGCCATTGTTCATCCCATGAAGCCAGACTAAGGCCCCAGTGCTGGGGGGAATGGACAGCTGGTTAGCTGGGAGGCAGGACTGGTCATTAAGAACCTCTTCCTTAGGTCCTCTCCCCAAGGAGGATATTGAAGGAGGAAGCACAGGCCGCCCATCAGCTGGGGGCACATTTTAGAGATGTCAGAGGAAGCTGTAACAATGGCACGGATTCACCAAGACTCTCTCCCTACCCAGCACAAAAGAAAGTGAAAGCACAATTGCCAAGATAGGGCATCAACCTAAGTGTCCATCAATGGATGAATGGGTAAAGGAAATGTGGTATATGTACACAACGGAATACTATTCAGCCTTAGAAAAGGAGGAAATCCTGTCATTTGTGACAACATGGATAAACCTGGAGAACATTATGTTAAGGGAAATAAGCTTGGTACAGAAAGACAGATACCATGTGTCTTCACTTATACAGGCATACCTCGGAGATATTACAGGTTTGGTTCTGCACCACCATGATCAATAAAGCAAACATAGCAACAAAACAAGTCACACAAATTTCTTTTTGGTTTCCCAGTGCATATAAAAGTTATGTTTACAGCATATGTATTCTATTAAGTGTCCAATAGCATCATGTCTAAAACAAATTGTACATACTTTAATGAAAAAATGCTCTATTGCTAAAAAATGCTAACAATTATCTGAGCCTTCCGTGAGTTGTAATCTTTTTGCTGGTGGAGGGTCTTGCCTCAATGTTGATGGCTGCTGACTAATCAGGGTGGTGGCTGCTGAAGGTTGAGGTGGCTGTGGCAACTTCTTAAAATAAGACGATGAAGTTTGTCACATCTATTGACTCTTCCTTTCATGAAAGATTTCTCTGTAGCATTCGACACTGTTTGATAGCATTTTACCCACAGTAGAACTTCTTTCAAAATTGGAATCAATCTTCTCAAACCCTTCTGTTGCTTTATCAACTAAGTTTATGGAATATTCTAAATCTTTTGTTGTCATTTCAACAATGTTCATGGCATCTTCATTAGGAGTAGGTTCCATCTCAAGAAACCACTCTCTTTGTTCGTCCATAAGAAGCAACTCCTTTATCCATTAAGGTTTTATCATGAGATTGTAGCAATTCAGTCACAGCTTTAGGCTCCACTTCTTGCTCTAGCATTCTAGTGCTGTCACTATTTCCACCACATCTGCAGCTTCTTCCTCCACTGAAGTCTTAAACTTCTCAAAGTCATGTATGAGGGTTGAAATCAACTTCTTCCGAACTCCTATTGATGCTGATATTTCGACTTCCTCTTGTGAATCATGAATGTCCTTAATGATTTCTAGAATGGTGAATCTCTTACAGAAGAGCTTCAGTTTACTTTGCCCAGATCCATCAGAGGAATCACCATCTATGGCAGCTAGAGCCTTATGAAATGTATTTCTTAAATAATAAGACTTGAAAGCTGAAATTACTCCTTGATCTGTGGGCTGCAGAATGGGTATTGTGTTAGCAGGCATGTAAACAACATTAATCTTCTTGTACATCTCCATCAGAGCTCTTGGGTGAGTAGGTGCATTGTCAATGAACAGTAATATTTTAAAAGGAATTTTTTTTTTCTGAGCAGTAGGTCTCAACAGTGGGCTTAAAATCTTCAGTAAACCATGCTGTAAACAGATGTGCTGTCATCCAGGCTTTGTTGCTCCATTTATAGAGCACAGGCGGAGTAGACTTAGCATTAATTCTTAAGGGCCCTAGGATTTTCAGAATGGTAAATGAGTGTTGGCTTCAACTTAAAGTCACCAGCTGCATTAGTCCCTAACAAGAGAGTCAGGCTGCCCTTTGAAGTTTTGAAGCCAGGCATTGACTTCACCCTTCTAGCTATGAAAGTCCTAGATGGCATCTTTTTCCAATAGAAGGCTGTCTTGTCGACATTGAAAATCTGTTGTTTAGTGTTGCCACTTTCATCAGTGATCTTGGCTAGATCTTCTGGAAAACTTACTGCAGCTTCTCTGTCAGTACTTGCTGTTTCACCTTGTATTTTTATGTTATGGAGATGGCTTCTTTCCTGAAACTTCATGAACCAACCTCTGCTAGCAAGAAAAGCTTCACTTTTCTTCTACAGCTTCCTCACCTCTCTCAGCCTTCATAGAATTGAAGAGCGTTAGGGCCTTGCTGTGGATCAGGCTTTGACCTGAGAGAACGCTGTGGCTGGTTTGATCTTCTCTCCAGACCATTCAAACTTTCTCCCTATCAGCAATAAGGCTGTTTCTCTTTTTCATCTTTCGTGTGTTCGCTGGAGTAGCGCTTTTAACTTCCTTCAAGAACTTTTCCTTTGCATTCATAACCTGGCTAACTGTTTGGCTCAAGAGGCCTAGCTTTTGGCCTATCTTGGCTTTTAACACGCCTTCCTCACTAAACTTAATCACGTCTAGCTTTTGATTTAAAGTGAGAGACATGTGCCTCTTCCTCTCACTGAACACTTAGAGGCTGTTGTAGGGTTATTAATTGGCCTAATTTTAATATTCAATATTGTTGTTGATCAGGGAATAGGGAGGCCCAAAGAGAGGAAGAGCGATGGGGGAATGGCTGGTTGGTGGAACAGTCAGAACACACACAACATGTATCAGTTAAATCCATTGTCTTATATGGGCACAGTTTGTGGCACCCCCAAAACAATTACAATAGTAACATCGAAGATCACTGATCATCATAACAGATATAATAATAATGAAAAAGTAGGACATAGTGCACGAATTACCAAAATGTGACACAGAGACACTAAGTTAAGCACATGCTGTTGGAAAAATGGCACTGATAGACTTGCTTGATGCAGGGTTGCCACAAACCTTCAATTTGTGAAAAATACAACATCTGCGAAGCGCAATAAAGCAAAGTGCAATAAAACTAGGTATGCCTGTATATGGACTCGGAAACAGTCAAACTCATAGAAGAAGAGAGCAGAATGGTGGTTACCAGAGGTTGGTGGGGGGTGGGAAGGATCAGCGAGATGTTGGTCAAAGCAAACAAAATTTCAGTGACAGAAGGGGAATAAGTTCAAGAGATCATCATGGTGACTGTACACTATAGATAAAACGATATATTGTATACTTCTCACTACAAACAATAAGTGTATGAGGCAATGCATATGTTAAATAGCTTGACTTAGCCATTCCACAACGTATACATATATCAAAGCATCATGTTGTATACCACAAATATATACAATTTTACTTCTCAATTAAAAAATTAATAAAATGTGAAAGCAGAAATCAAGAAATGTCCTGGTCCCATGTGGGGCCCTCTCTGTCTCATCTTTAGCTGGACCCCAAAGAGTCCTTTTTTGGAACCAGATTTATTCTTCCTGAGATAACCTGCATATTTACAAAAGCAGGGTGGTTACTCCACGAATGCGAATGGACCCACTGCAAGGAATCAAGTGCAATTAAATAGTGGCTTGGTTCTGAGACTGCTGTGATCGTCCAGATGTGTTCTGATTTAACAAACTTAGTGGGAACATATCTCACTAAGTGTTTTTCTGCAAATTTCAGACAAAAATCCAGCCCACTCTAGTTTAAGTTCCTTGAGGGTGGGAATAGCATGTTTTTGTCCTCTGTAGATGCACAGCATCTAGCACAAGGTCAAATGTTAGTTGAATTTACGTGGATTCTTGGTTCACTGAAATGCCTGTTTGAATTTAATGTTCAGCAAGTTTGCAGGCTCCATACTTGCTCTGGATTGTGATTGGGTAAAATTTCTGGCTCTCTGCATGGAAAGGGAGTGAGGATTCCCCTCAGCTGCGGCGAGTGTGAGATTCTTGCTTTAGCTACCCCCGAAGGCCTCAGGGCCCAGACCGAGGAACATCATTGGTCTTTGCTTTCATTTGTTGTCTCTATAAATTGTTCTAACATTTAAATCTTAGGTACAAATATTAGTCCAGAGTAAAAACGACTCACCGTCTCCTTCTTGTGTCAGGCATTGCTGCTGTCTGGCTGACAGAGCCAAGTGGCTCCTGAATCATCTGGAAAGGCCTATCACAATGCCTGGACCCTCTGCAAAGCAAAGTCCCTGCTTCTTGCTCTGACTTCTCACAGGAATGTAGGTTCCCTAGTATATATCTCACAATACCCCCCTGTTGCCCCAAGAGAAGTAAGGAAACCTCTCCCAGCCCAGCCCTTCTGGCCTTGGCAACAAATTTCACCCCTAATCCAGCTAATTCCTATAGACTCGTGGACAGGAAAAACCTCCTGCATTAAAAGAAAGAAATTGTCAATCAAAATAGAGCAGGATAAAGCAGATGCCTAAACGTTTAATTACAGCAACATTCAGCAAGTATTTATTGAGCATTTACTAGGTGCCAGGCACTGTGTTAGCCACTGAGATTACAGCCTGAACAAGAGAAATAAGTCCCTGCTGTCATAAAGCCTAGATTCTATTAGGCAAGACAGACTTTGCACAAAGGTGCATTTAGCCAATTTAGCTTAAGGACTGCAAAGAAGAAATACAAGAGCAGTCTGCTAAGAATGGGTGCACCCGGGGATGGCCTACCCTGTTCCGGGTGAGGGATGGTGGTCCATCAACCAGAAAGATCCTCACCAAGGTAGAAAGATCTGAGTAGACAGAGAGAAATGTGCCTCCCAATTCTGTGGGAAGCGGGGAGGGAGGTATCTGACTCCAAAGTCAGATACCAAGGCAAGGATGGTGTGGGGGGAGGTAAGAAGTAAGAGCACAGCCTCTTGGAGGATGGGCCACATGAGGTGGCCTTACCCTGCCAAGACCATCGCTAGCCCTTGCCTGTCACTATGACCGTCCCAATCACCCTTCAAGGGAACAACAACTAGAGCAGTAACAGCAGATCCAAGGCACAGGTCTGAGAAAAACAGAATCCCAGGGCCTCTGCAGGTCTCCCACACCCCCTGCAGGGCCCACGGCTTCAGCTTCCCTCTGGCCTGGGCCTCTCTTTCCCACAGCCTATGGATCTGCGATTCTCCCTGCCCTGCTCCTCCTCCGCCAAGCAAAGAAATGTAGCCTTTGATGTACCCAGTTATGGAACTGTGTTCCTTCCTCCTTGCCAGCTTTGTCTAGGAAACACAAAGACAGTACACAGGGGGTGGGTGAGCAGAGAGCTGGTATTTTTCTGGGAATGAGAATTAAGATCAGACTCAGGGTCTTTGGCCATTTCCCAAATGCAATGTGTTTATCACTGCCAGGGACAGCAAGTGTACAAAGCTCTTTGCAGTGACCTCCGCTGATTTATGAAGGGTTCTGGTTTGTTTCCCCTGTTCTGCAGACAACCAGTCTTAAGGGAAATGTGTATCTAGAATCTGCAAAGTGCAAGGGAGCCATTGGCAAAACCAGCCAAGCCCCCACAGAGCGGAAATTCCTAAGGGGCTAGAGAAAAAGAAGTTCTCTCTCCCTCTCTCTCTCTCTCCCCACCCCCCCGCTTTGTCTTATCTTCTTCCCTCCCTTCCTTCCCCACTCTCTCCAAGAGAGATGCTTGAGTGCGTTGACTATGAACAAGCAGAACTTGTTTAGAGGTCACACCTGTTTTTGGACCCAGTGGAGTGGCACCTACCCCAGGGAGGATGAGGATGGTTCTCCACCCATTGAGAAATCAGTGCTATAGGGCCCTAAATCACACCAAATGTTTTAGCCACAGTTCTCAGCAGCGGGAGGGAATCACACCCCTGTAGTGGTTGACAGCTGTAGTCCAGGGCTGTCGCTCTGAGACACTCCACCTTCATTTCCCCCTCTTGGGCCAGGATGCTCTGAGGATGAGGGCCTCTGCTTGCCTGGGTGCTAAGGCAGAAGCAAACACACCCAGGATCAGTAGCGTCCAAGACACACATGAGTGCTGGAGGAGCGAGCAGCGCCAGCTGTCTCAAAACCACACCTGCTACAAATCGATATTTTGCTGTGAGAATCCTCATTTGGAAATCTCCTTTCTTTTTAGACAAAACACAGTAGTTCTCACAAGAGGAGGGGAAGGTAATCAGACAAATAACTGGGGCCTTGGGCTGCAAGCATGCCGGAGTAGCTGAGCTACTCAAGAATACCCTTACGTATGTCCCCTCCTTTGCGGTGGGTTCCTAAGACAGCGAAGATCTCATTTTCCAGCCTCAGAACATCCTCGTGGAGTAGAGAAGCACTCAGCTGGAGCATTGCACAACGGCCAAGAGCTCTTCTTATGATTTTCAAGTGTCCTATTTTTCTTTTTGCAGGTGTATGAGCCTCATCTCTGCCCTCCATACCTAAGCTTCCTAGAATAAAACATAGACTTTGGGAGCTGTTGGACCCCATGTAGTCCCTTGAAAGAAGATGAGGCTGCAGGACAGAGTGTGAAGCTTCTGGGTAGGTGACAGAGAAGGAACTGGGCTGGGAGTCAAAGGCTCGGATTCAGGTCCTGACCCCGCCTGTCTAGCTCCATCAATCACTCAATGAAACACAGAAATATAAGTGGAAGTGCTGCAAAAATCATTATACATGTCAAGTCACAATAACGCTGTCATGTAGTGACTGTCCTTGTGAGGGATGACATGCGGATGAGGCTGAAGTTTCCAGAGAAGGAAACAAAGAGGGAGAAGGGAAGCAAAGGGGATTTGGGAGCAGAATCTAGCTGTGCTATTTTAGTTGTTGGTGTGGCTTGCTCTGAAGCAGCAATAGGTTTAAACAACCCCATTTTACAGACGAGGACACTGAAACTCTAACAGGTTAGTTAGTGGTTTGCCCAAGGGAAGTGCAGAGTCAGGATTTGAATCCAGAGCTGCACCACCCCAAAGCTCACATTCTTCCCACTTTGATGTGCTGCTTTTCATTGTCCTTGACTTGGGGTTCCCAGGGGAGTCAGTGTTGCCTGGCTGAGACAAATAAAGTCCCTCCCTGTGTGGTCACAGGAACGTAGGGGCCTCCTCTCGTGTCCTAAATCTGAGTCCTCCTGGTAGCAGATGTAGCCACAGCTCACCACTCACTATTCCCTTTGGAGAACTATTCACAACCACCACTGGTAGCGATGGTAGAGGCCAAGACACCAGGGTGACCCAGGTTCTGGTTTCTACCTGTCAGGCAGGCCATGCACAACTTGCCTTGCAAACTTGAAGGAAGCTGTGAATGGAATTTGCAAGGTCCCAGCCTGGCAAAGCATTGAGGGCTAATGAGCCCCTAGGAAGTCGTAAGTGGAAGTCTGCATCCTTGAGTCTCACCTTTCAAGAGACTTTTGAATATCTTAAATCAAAAGTCTTCAGAAGTTAGGTTAGCTGTAGCCTAAAGAAAATTAACTTTTCTTCAACATGGGTCTTTCAGGACAGTGTACTACTGCATGGTGGGAAGGACTTAAAGGGGATCACGAATCAGTATCTGCTTAATAAACACAGAAGAGGCAATAGAAAGACCCCCACCAATATGGGCACACACATAAGTGAAAGACAGTGGGCCGTTCCTCCTCACGGACGCAGCTTTGGATGACCATCTTAGGATCACAGGGATCTGAAATGAGAAGCCCACATTCGGACTGCCCTGGCCTCTGAAGCAGGACATGGGGGCTCCTTGTTTCCATGTAAGGCATCATTCAAGGTCCTAAGAGGGTGTAAGAGTAAGTGATCATTTGCCTTTACCCTGCTAAACGTGTTCGATTTAACTGGCCAAAGGGTGCAGTATTCTCATGCTGTTCAATCCCTATTCTTAGATAAGGGTAGCTTCAAAGACAGCTTTTCATATTGTCTTTTACCTACCCAAATACCATGGGGTGTCAACTTAGAAAAGTGTTTTCCTTTTCCTCTTCAAGGTCAAGGGGTTTGGTGCAAGGAATCTATGCTTAGAAGTAACAAAAAAGTAATTTTGGAATTTAACTCTCTGACGCCTTCTCTCTGGGAACTACTAGCCTGTGTGGTATTAAACAGAACTGGATCACAAACAACTGATTTGTTCTTTTCAAAATGTATCCCTCCCTCTGCTGTTCATCTCCCTAAAATAAAACCACCCACAGAATAAAATGAGTAACTCCTGGAGCAAGCAGTGCCACAGCATTCTTTATTAAAATATGTCTGGCCTGGGAGTCTACCAGGAAATGCCCTCTGATAGAGGATTAATACCAGGAAACTTGGTGTGGTCTTGTGATACTGGCACACGATGCCACCACCCCCACCACTGGAGCAAAGATGAACAGACATCATCAGGCTAGGAAGACTTCTACTTCTGAGTAATCTGGGGGAAACATAAAATTGTGCTCCACTGGGCTTTGGCTTTTAACAAAGCAAATGTTAGAAACCTTGCATTTCTTACTCAAATTGCTTTTATGTAAGTTTTGGTAATAATATAAAGTTTTGGCTAGAGGATTCGTGTCTTCTCATGGTGGGTATAGACTTGATATCTTTCTCAGGTCTTTTATCACCCCGACCTCATTCTGGCCTTGATGTTGCTCTTTGGTCATTCCATGAATTGAGGATGGCTGAGTAGAGCTTTGGTAACTCAGACTGAGGACTGTTTAAGGGAAGGGACCTGCCTAGTCATCTGCATATTCCCAGAGCCTAGAACATCTGGTGCTTAGTGGGTATTTCAAGGTCTGCTGAATTGGCATGTTGTAGAAATTTAATTTAAGCAGCATTTATCGATTACCTACTATGTGTGCTCCCCCAGGTTGTTTGGTAAGTCTCTTTAAAGTTGAAAGCTAAGGGACAAATTGTACCCTTCCCCTTTTTTTTAATGATAGGCACAGCTGAACATGCTATACTTCTGGACTGAGTTCTCAAGGAAATTTTTTTAAAACCTCAACTATATACCAAGCATTACCTTAGTGTCGTAGGGACTTATAAAAGGTTAAGAAGACCAGATTTCTGCTCCCATCAAAGAACTTCCAAATTCAGAGGTCTGGAAGGCTCAGACACTCCAGGTACAGAGCAGGGTGGGCGTCTCAGCAGCTACCGCAGGTCAGGAAGGCAGTGGAGCTTGGACAACTAGGAAGGCCAGTGAGAACCTGCAGGGAACCAAATGGGGTGGGCTGGCTCACCCTATCCAACTGTCAATCCATTTGAAGAACAGATTTCCAATCCAATCCAATCTCATTGAAGTGCTTTCTTAGACCTGTTTTGTTTTGTTTGTAAAGAATAATGTGCTCTTAGTCAAGCTCTGCCTGATGGCAAAACACCATCTGGGCCTCCTATTTCCTATGTAATTTCCCTTGGCATGGAACTTCATGCCCCACAGGTCAAGGTCTCCCAACTTGAAAGGGAGAATGGATGTTCATGAGATGGATGGATGGGCAGATGGACAAATGATTGAATGGACCCCGGGACACAGTCCTTGGAACATCCTTGGATACTCTGAGACTTTTTAAACTGAAGCCACGAAGCTGTAGTGCCAGCCAGCTGACTCCTTTCCTTCTAGAGCCTGTGGAGACTCTGGAAAGAGGAAAATGCCCTAAGAGGAAGGCGTAGGTTGACAATACTTCCTGTGGTTTAATTCTCTCCTCCAAAAAACTGCCAGCAGAGCTTCAGACTACATGCCCCAAGATTCGTATCTCTCTCTTGGCTCCAGCCTACTCTGCCCACAACCATGTGATGTACCCTCTGCCAGGTCAAAGCCTTAATGTTTTTCTACTGTCTTCAGGATGAGAAAGTTCTAATTCCTTAGGGTAACACTCAAGCCTCCCCAATTCATTCTGTTCTTATAGCCTTTTCCTACATTTTTCCTGTTCCAAGAGCAGATATTTTCCTTGAGAGAATTTCTTCTGGATCTAGCTTGGAATTATAAGATCCCAGAGGATACTAAAGCCATTAATTTTTGTGAGTTCGTGCTTACAAATATACAGCACTTTTTACTTTTTCAAAGAATTTTCAGGGCTATTAGCTCATCTGATTTCTCTCAAGTCCCCAGTGGGCTGTAGAGAAGACATCATCCCCATTTTATAGATGTGGAAAGGAAGGTACAAAAGGTCAAGGCCCTTGCCTGAGGCCACTAGCAAGTAGCTAACAATGCAGGTCCTCTCATACCCCAGGGTTGAAAACACAGAATCTAATCCCCAGCATAAAGAACTGAGTCCTTAAAAAAAAAGGAAAAAAATCATGGCCCATTTTTTTTCCCTCCCCTCATAAGGCTAAATATATGAAATTAGAATGACACAACAAACAGCTGATGGCTACGGTCACAGTCCACAGACCTTTATGGAAGATTTGGTCTTGGCCCAAATTTTCACAAAAGCCAAATAGATCAGCAAAACACAAGTGTAAATGCTAGGCCCATGCTGACAGGGTGTCTTGTGAAATATTTCCACAGGAAGCAAACACAGGCAATTCACTTTGCTATAACAATGCATGTGGTCAATAAGAAACAAAACCCTCAGAGAGAGGCTGTGCCCCACCCCCAGGCCCCACTTCCAGTGAATTCATAAATCTGGTTGGGCCTTCACTTAGGCTACTGACCGCTAACATTAGGGCACATGACCACTGTGGGGAGCATCTGAGAACTATCATAACCAGCTGAGGAAGCCACCCAGAGCTCCTGATCTGAATGGGGGGGTTCCAAGAGCTTAGCTGTCACCATCTCCACTTAGATGGGCAAACTGAAGAAAGAAAGTTTAAAGGACTTAAATGTATAATTCTAGAAAAAGTGTACTGCAGAAACAGGATCAGAGCCTGCTCCCTGGCCCTAGTCCCTTCTCTAGGGACTAGAGTTTCTCCAGGTCTCAGTGTGACAACCAAGCCCTCATCACCAACAATCCAGGGACACTGTGGTCTGAGCAGCAGATTCTGTCGGGAGATCTGAGTGCAAGTCCTTGCTGGTCATGGGCTGCTAAGGATTTTAACCTCCTTTCCTTACCTGGAAACTTCTGAACTGCACCTGCTTTGCTGGTGCAGGCAGCCAGTGCTGGCCAGGAAGGGTAAGGCAGTATGAATATCCTGGTGCTGGCCAACTTCTGCTCTGTGGCACCCAACCAAGATGTAGAGACATTTGCAGAGATTACTGTGTTGCCATGACTGCACCAAAATGAAGTTGCCTCTAACCTACTCTGCCCATAGAAAACAAAGATTAACCATTCCCAACCCTCTATCCTGTATTTTTCCAGATTTCTTGAAGCATTTCAATAGTTTTCATGATGTATTATTTAGTACAGGGGTCACAAACTAAAGCCTATGGTTCAGATCTGGCCCGCCATCTATATCTTTACGTCCCATTAGCTAAGTCCCATTAGCTTTTACATCTCTAAATGGTTGGAAAAAAAATAAAAGAAGAATTATTAGTATGTTTTTTAGAGACAGGGTCTCACTCTGTTGCCCAGGCTTGAGTGCAGTGGTGCAATCATAGCTCACTGCAGCCTCAAACTCCTGGGCTCAAATGATTCTCCCACCTCAGCCTCCTGAGTAGCTGGGACTACAGACATGAGCCACCATACCTGGCTCACAGGATTAGAAAAGACAATCCTAAAATTCATATGGAATGAAAAAAGAGCCTGAATAGCCAAAGCAATCCTAAGCAAAAAGAACAAATCTGGAGGCATCACATTACCCTGACTTTAAATTATACTACAAAGCTATAATAACCAAAACAGCATGGTACTGGCATAAAAGTAGACACATAGATTAATGGAACAGAATGGAGAACCCAGAAATAAAGCCATATACCTACAACCATCTGATCTTCAACAAAGCAGACAAAAACATACACATAAGACCTGAAACCATAAAAATTCTAGAAGAACGGCTAGGAAAAACTCTTCTGGACATTGGCCTAGGCGAACATTTATGACTAAGACCCAAAAGCAAATGCAACAAAAACAAAAATAAATAAATGGGACTTAATTAAACTAAAAAGCTTCTGCACAGCAAAAGAAACAATCAAAAGAATAAGTAGACAACCTATAGAATGGGAAAAAATATTCACAAACTATGCATCTGACAAAGGACTAATATCTAGCATCTGTAAGGAACACAAACAACTCAGTAAGAAAAAAATAAACCACCCCATTAAAAAGTGGTCAAATGACATGAACAGGCATTTTTCACAAAAGGATATACAAATGGTCAACAAAGATATGAAAAAATGCTCAACATCACTAATCATCAGAGAAATGCAAATTAAAACCACAATGAGATATCATCTTATTCCAGTCAGAATGGTCATTATTAAAAAGTTAAGAAACAATTGACATTGTTGTGGATGCAGTGAAAAGGGAATGCTTATGCATCGTTGGTGGGAATGTACATTAGTACATCCTCTATGGAGATCAATACGAAGATTTCTCAAAGAACTAAAAGTAGATCTACATTCAATCCAGCAATCCCACTACTGGGTATCTACCCAAAGGAAAATAAATCATTATATCAAAAAGGTACCTGCACTCATATGTTTATCGCAGCACAATTCACAGTTGCAAAGATATGGAATCAACCTAATGCCATCAGCTGGTAAGTGGATAAAGAAAATGTGGTATATATATATACCATGGAATACTTCTCAGCCATAAAAAAGGATGAAATAATGTCTTTTGCAGCAACTTGGATGGAACTGGAGGCCATTATCCTAAGTGAAGTAACTCAGGAATAGAAAACCAAATACTGCACTTTCTCACGTGTAAGTGGGACCTAAGCTATGGCTATGCATGGTCATACAGAGTGTTATAATGGACACTGGAGACTCAAGCGGGGAGGATAGTAGGGGGAGGAGCATGAGGGATGAAAACTTACCTATTGGGTACAATGTACACTATTTGGATAATGGGTACACTAAAAGCCCAGATTTCACCACTATACAGAAAACCAAAACTCCACTTGTACCCTCTAAATCTATTGAAATAAATAAATAAATAAATAAACAAATAAATATTACAAAGAGTTATACAATATTAAATTCTATGAAATTAAATTTCACTGTCCATAAATAAAGTTTTTGGGGACACAGCCATACTCCCTCATTTATGTTGTTGACATTGTTATATTGTTACTTTGTAGTTGCTCTCCTAGTGGTGTAATGGAATAGTTGTGACATAGACCATATGGCCCACAAAGCCTAAAATTTATACTACCTGGCACTTTACAGAAAAAGTTTAGTTCTTAAACTGATCTCTAGTTTAATGTAAAAGGCAGGTTACAGAATCACCCTATCTGCATAATCAGCCTGTAATGGACTGATGTTTGTATGCCCCCAAAATTCATATTGTTAAAGCCCTAACCCCCAGTGTGATAGTATTTTGAGGTGGGGCCTTAGGGAGGCACTTAGGTTTAGATGAGGTCATGATGGGGGTCCTGTGATAGGATGATTGTTCTTATAAGAAGTGGAGGAGAGACCAAAGCTCTCTCTCTCTCCTACTGTTAGGACACAGCAAGAAGGTGGCCATCTGCAAGCCAGGAAGAGGGCCCTCACCAGGAACCAAATCTGCTGGCACCTTGATATTGGAATTTCCAGCCTCTAGAACTGTGAGAAATAAATGTCTGTTGTTTTAGCCATCGTCTGTGGCATTTTGTTACAGCAGCCCTAGCAGACCTTACACATACCTATACATGTAAATTGAGGAAGAAAATATACCAAAATAGGAGTTATCTCTGGGTGCTAAGATTACATGCAATTATTTGAATTTTTCACCAAATATGTTAAACACATAAGTATAAAAAATATTAATGACATGAGGAAAATAACATAGTAAATATTTACCCTATCTTCCTGTGGGCCAGACTCTATTAGTGATTGACATACTCACTTCTGCTGGTCCCCATTCTACCCCGTGCATAAGTTCCATTGTATCTGTTCTACAGATGAGGAAAAGATGACTCAGGGAGTTTAAGTAACTTGCTCAAGGTCACTCTGCTAGTAAGAAGCACTTTGTATATTTATGGTGGAAACACATTTAAGAAGCAATAAGGAACAGGCTGAAAATATGGATTGGTTTAGGAGAGTGTTTTATGGGAATTCATGGGAGACCAATCCTAGCAGATAATGAGGAAGACAGGGATGCTTAAGACATCCTCATGTCTAGTCTACCTCCCAAGATTGCTGTAGACATGAGATATAATGTATTTGGAAGTACCTAGAAAATGGCAGAACAATGTACTAACGAAGGCTGGGTATTAAGAAACTTGTCACAGCACAATATGCTGACTTCCCAAGTTCTCCCATCAAATCTTTCTTGAATTAGAAACAACATAAATGTTCAAGAAGAGAGGACTGATTGACTTAACTATGATACCTCTACACAATGGAATAATACTATGCAATAATTTTTTAAAAAACAGGCAATAATCATATTGTGTCTCTAGTGTTGGCCTTGCAGTTTTGAGACTGCTCTGTGGTAATGTAGGGTAAAGCAAATGAGTAATTATGCTATGATCCATGGTGTCCTTGAGAACCAGGATTCTTAGCATAGAGGAGGCACAGATGGAAGAAGAGGTTAAATAAAATCCCCTATAGTTCTGAATTTGAGTTGAAAATATCAGTATGAACTCATGATATATTTTTATCACAAACAACAAATATATTCCTCTGTCCACTGAAAATGATGAACAACCCAGGAACAATGAGCGCTCCTAAGTGCCTAGATTGTGGCCTCTAAAAACCATTTCCCACTAAGAAGAATGAGGGATCCTTAGAGACACAGCTTATTCCAGGTCTAGGGCAGAGCCTGGAACATCTTAACTCCCTTGCTATTTGGATGTCAAAGACCACTAGGGTCATGTCAGAAGGAGCCAACTGGTTCCTGGAGATTGAGATGGCCCAAGTATCAGTAAAAATAATAAGCAGAAGGGATTAAAACATATCAAATATGTTTAAACTCATGAGTTTATAAAGACACTAAAAACAAAACAAAAACCCTAATTGGTTTTTGGAAGATAATAGTAAACCACTCATTATTTCAAAAACTGGCCAATAAAGGAAAAGAAATCAAACATTTATCCTGCCTTTCTTACATGAACTGCACTACTATTAGTAAAATAGCAGTTGAGGGAAGTTTCTATTTATGAAAGCATTCCAGCTAGTAAATGAAGAAAGAATGATAAAATTAAAACATTGCTATTCTGTAACTCCTCATTAACTAATGGATCTAAGCAATAAATATCAACAGCTATTAACATGACAAAAAATAAGATAACTAGACATTATGTGCCTTCTAATAGGAGAGTACAGCACAGTCCATGAAGTAGTTTTGTTCACAAAAATCAAACCTAAATATGATTAAATATCTAAATCAAACAACCAATTTATAGGAAACAGAGATGATAGAAGAACATGTGAAATAGCACCACAGTCTGCAATCAGAAAAATCCAGACCTTGGAAATCTTTATAGGACAAAGAATCCAATTCCTTCATCAAATAAATTACAAAGGGAACCTATAGATTAAAAGACACTCAAATGTCAATCTACTGCAATGTGTGGACCTTATTTGGATTCTGATTTTAAATAAAGGTTAAAAAAAGGCATTGACAGGACCACTATATGTTTGAACACTTACCTGACATTTGATGATATTAAGAGATTATCGCTAATTTGTTAAGATGTGATAATGGCATCGTGTTAATGTTAAAACAAAAGGGTCGGTTTCTTTCAGAGATGCATACCAAAGTTTTACAGCTGAAATGATATAATGTCTTGGATTTGTTTTGAAATAACCCAGTGGCAGGTGAAAAAGTAGGCAAGGATACAGATAAAATGAGATCAGTCATGTATTGATGGGTGTTGAGGCTGGATGAGGGTCTACAGAGGTTTTTTGTTTTGCTATTTCTACTTTTCCATATGTTTAAAAGTTTCCATAGTACAAGATTAAAATAAATTCTTCTTGATATCATGCTCAGAGTGATAGCACTGTGTGCATACCTCATGGTTCTGCCCCTGTGTTCCATGACTAATGGAGAGTCAAGGTTGGGGCTTCAGATCATCCACGCAGGGAACCCCATGGAGTTCCTCTGTCGCCCACCTCACTGGGCCATGTCAAAATGGTGCTTGGGAGCACAAACACATACCAAAATATCTCAGGATAAAAGGAGTTCTCATGACTCAAGTGTTTTGCTTCAAAGCTGCAAAGGGTGTGAGAGAGTCACGATTTCATGAGGCAAAGGCACTGAGCTCTAGAAAACCAAATCTGCTGGTGTAGAAATTTGATGGAGTTCTATCGAAAGATGCTTATGGTGTTGAGGTTAGTAGGTGTTTCTATCCTGACATTCTCAGCAAATGGCAGGGCAAATTCGACAACAAGGGACACTGGGCGTGTTCTCACGCCATTATTTGCATTGGTGCAGCTACACTGAGTTTCCTAAAGTAGATACTAATGCCTGCAGGAGGGCAAACTACCCAAATTGTCTGCTGGGGACCCCACAGGTGAGGAGTGTGGTCTAGAAGATAAGAGCAAAATCTTAAGCCCTGTCACTGGGAAGATGGGAGGAAATAAAAATTAGGGGACAGGAAATAAGAAACCAATCCGATGCTCATCTTTAGAAATGCACCTCCCAGCCCTCAAGATTAAACCTGCTGTTTGGGGTAGCTTCCGTCTCTTTCGCCAGTCCCCCCAGCATCTGTGAGCATCCTAATTGTGTCATACAGGTTGGGCTTGCTTAACCCTAGAGGTCACCCCTTTGGGGCACTTCTCATACTGTTGAAATTGCCTGTTTACTTGTCTGTCTCCCACAGCAGCCTGTACCCTTGTTGAGGGCAGGGGCTTTAGTCTTTTCTTTGTGCTGTCTCATCACATAGCATAGGGCCTGGAACGCAGATGTGCTCAAGAAATATTAGCTGCATAGTTGGAAATCACTATGGAAGCAGTGCAGAGCACTGGTTATGAGTCTGGGCTTCATAGTTAGACAGATGTGGGTTTGACTTATGGCTCTCCTAACTCACTATACCTCCTTTACCAATGCTGTGTTAGGGTTTCCAGATTCGACTACTGACTTACTACAATACTTCAGATTTTATAAAACACTTTGGGATTTTCCTGGAAAAGGTAAAGCATATAACTGAAAATTTCAGTTTCTATGTAATAACACAACTAATCTGGGAAAACAATCCTGGGATTTTGCTGTGCACCTGTCTGGGATGGTTTCTGTTGATGGACTTACAAATAATAAAACCTGAAATTCCAACTATCCACAATGCCTTAGACTTGTGTTAATGGGCCAGGTGATGAAGTGGACAAATGAACACATCCATTCAAGTAGATAAGCAAACCTGGGCATCTTCAAATGTGTATCTCCCTCCATCTTTGACATTTTGACTGGTTATCTCATAGCTGTGAGAATCCAGGTTGATTGCACTTGGGGCCCCTGGAGCCAGAAACTCTTGCCAGATTTCTTCCACCCTCTTGGCCACATCCTGTAGGGGTTGTTTCTTGAGATCTTGGACAGCCAGCCAGAACCTGAAGTGGAAGCAGAAACAAAGTCACTTCCAGGGGACTCAACATCTGGACCCTGCTGAAGATGGTCCCAGAGCTGATGTCCCATGAAACTCCTTATGCCACATCCCCCAACCTGCCCTGATGCTACTGTGGGTCACAAAGACCATGGGAACTGCTAAAAACCCAAAGGGTGTTCCACTATTGTGGAGAACCGACATGTATATTAAAAGATCAGTGTGCTTCTGATTACCAAAAAGAGATTTCTCTCCCTCTACATCCAAGTTTCTCAACCCCAGCACCATTGCCATTTCAGGCTGGATAATTCTTTGTCGTGGGGGCTGTTCTGTGCATTGCAGGATGTTTAGCAGCAACCTTGGCCTCTACCCACTAGATGACAATAGTACCCCTCTTTCCAACAACTAAAAATGTTTCCAGACATTACCAATTGTCCCCTGGGAGGTGAAATCACCCTGGTTGAGAATCACTGCTCTACACAGGTGCCACTACACAGACAACATGAGTCCCTTTGTCAAATCTGGTTGGGATCAGCTGGGGATGTCAAAATGAAGGAAAGATCACAGAAGCAGGCAGAATCCTGGAATCATAAAGAGTATGTGATTCTCCATAGATGGAGAAACTGAACTGATTCACATCAGTGTTCAGCATTGTGCTTGGCAAATAGTAGGTGCTCCATAAGTGGCTTTTAGATTCAAGATGGGCTCATCTGGAACAATGCTGAAGAGGCATACATGGGTGACTTCTCTGCCAAAAGATTCTCTTGGGAGTGCCAGGGAGAAAAATCTCCAGCTCACTTCCATCTTTGCCTCTCTGTAATACCCCAGCACCCGCATGGGAGCAGCCACTGGGAGGCCGCGTGTGAGCTCTTTTTTTGCTGAGAGCAGCAGCAGCCAGAGCCAAAGCGTGACAACAGCTCCCAGGTCCTGAGGATGGTTCCCACGGCAGCCTTTCAGCAGGACCCAGGTCTGGGTGGCATGCCATTTGCCCTGTGAATGGGACAGGCTAGCTTCCCCACCAATGAGATAGGAGGACCGGTCCTGGGTGGTCCCTGCAGCCCCTGGAATCACAAGTAGTCTAGTCAATGAAAGCGAAGGGACGAGAAAAGCTAACCCATGACACGGTGGAAAGTGCATTCAGTCTGTCAGCGAATTTCACCCAAAGTAAGATGTACTTTTTTTCTTTTTCTTTTTAAAGGTTAACCATATTTTTCTGTTGCTGTTCAGAGAAATGTCTTTGGAGCCAAGTGCACAGCCCAAAGGTGTCACTCAGTGGCAGACTGGGGTAATGCAGCTCCGTTTCCACAAGGTGAGAAGGCATGTGTGTGTGTGTGTGTGGTGTGTGTGCGTGTGTGCATGTGTGTGTGTGTGTGTGTTTTCCCAGAATGCTGGGATTCTAATGATCTCCTCAAAGAGAACACTCATGGTTCCTTCACTGATCCTGCACAGCCAAGTGATAGGCAGGGAAGGAGACTTCATGACCTCACTCCATCAGAGGACCAGGAAGCACACAGTCCTGCCCTCATTCTGTCTGTGGTGTTGTCTTGAATTGTTGTATCTTTCTGGGTGTCTCCTTCCTCGTCTGTAAAATGGGCACAAAGTGGGTGGAGGGATATGTGGCACGAGTCTGGAAAACTTCCCATCCAGACTTAACTCGGAAATGCTTTCTGGTCCTGTGGTTGGGGGCTCTTGCTGCTGCCATCTGGCATCCCCCACGCTTCAGCGTCAGCCCTCTTTCTTTCTGCCGCAGGGTCCTTGGACCTCAGGCCTTTCTGGCTACCGGAGGAGAGGAAAGCAGCAGTGTTTCTTTAACCAGAGACCAGAGGGGCGGGCAGGGAAGAGTTTGAAAGGAGCTGTTAACCTTCGGGATTGTTCATGTGGGCGGGGTCTGGGTCTCCTCCCTCTCCCAGCCCCTTTCCCTGGGTTCCTTAGGGCTCTCTGTCCACCTCTAAGGTCTTCCTTGGAATGGAGGAGGGGCCAGAAGGCTTAAAGGTGACAACAGCCATCTGGTGAGGAGAGTACCTACAAGCCTTTCTCTGCCTGGAAGACGGGGTTGTATGGCAGGTGAAAAATTTAGGAAACCTGGCTCTAAAGAAAGAATCTGGTGTGGATTTTTCCAAAGACTGGAAGGCGTGCTCAGGGGCAACTCCAAAGCCTAAGTCAGTGAGTCCTCCTCCATCACATGCCGGGCAGACAGGAGAACTGGCTCACTCATGGGGTCTCCTCTGGGCTGAACCCCTGGCTGGAAGCAACCTTCTGGGTCAGCCTGCATCCCACACCCGGCGGACCCTACAACTTCTCACACAAATGGATGAAGCCAGTGATCTCTCGCCCCTCAATCAATGTCCTGTGGGATGTCACCTTCTGTCATCTCTGTCCCTTGTTCCAGTCTGCTCTGAGGAGGAGCTGTTGGGTCCCTCTGGGAAGGCCCTGAGGACTCCGGCTGCTTCCAAGCTCTGCAGGCTCCCTGTGCATTCAGAGGCCTCAGGGTCCCTTTTATGGGGTTATTTGGTAGTCACACGAATGCATATCACTCAGATGGATATATAGAGAAGATCTGGAGCTGATGTCAATGCAAATGTCAGAATCAAATTTAATAAACTTTTAGATAAACAATTAAAACGTTCCCTTTGTCAAATAAAGCCAGGAATTTTTAAAAAATGTAGAAGGAAAAACGACAGGCATGCTGAGGCGAGGGAGGAGGGGGCGGGGAGGATGTCGGGGTGACATTACCCAGGGAGCAGTTTTCTCTCCCTGCACACACAGGGACTCTCCTCAGCTTTCTGTCTGCCTTGGAGATGACCTGCTTCATCCCTCTCAGGTGACAGCAAAAATGCTGTCACAACGGCATCCTGACATCCCATATGTATTTACTATCACTGGCTTCGAAGAACCTTTGTGTCAATTTGAAATTCAGAACAGGCTCTGTTTGTGTTTGCCATCTCTGAGCCCCACAGGCCTGAGCTGGGAGCTCCAAGCCCAGGCTGTGCGGCCACACTCCCCCCACAAAGAGCCACCAAAGCTCCAAGCTCCGTTCTGCCCATCTACTGCCCACGGGAGGCCCGTTGAGGCTTGGAAGCTCCTGCTCTTATCAAAAGGCTGCAGGTACTGCTCCTCCCCAATGACTCCAGCAGGGAGTAAAATGCCAGCAGCAGCAGCGTCAAATCCACCCATCCTGCACTAAGCCTCCGTGGCTTGCAGCAGAAGGGCCGTGGTGACTGGCAGGCCGCAAGGGCTGGTATCTGGGAGACCACCTGTCCTGCCTCTGGTCCCTGCCAATCGTCAGAGCTGTGGGAGGCAGCCCGTGTGCTGGCATTTGATCTGCGTTAATGGCTCAGAAACACTGGCCTTTGGGGAGAGCCAGCCTGGGCTCAGAAGCCACTGGGGCGAAGCAGCTGGGACGGGACTTGAGGCAGTCCAGGGGCTGCCCTGGGGGGCCTCCTTTCTCCCCAGGTGCCCACCAGGATTGGGGTTCTTTCCTGGAGGCTGCTGGCTGGAGCAAGAGAAACCGTGTAGCCGTTGGTCATTCTCTACCCTGCCAGGAGGTCTGGGTGGCCCTTCAATTACCAGTTTCCATATCTTTTCATAAACTAGAATTTTCAAGGGTTAGAAAATACAGCTTTTGGTTTGTTCCCAGAGAGAAGCAAACTCTACGGCAGAAGAAAGTGTTTCTGTGCCCCCTGCTGGTCAACCAGAGACTTAGGAACAATGGCTTAAACTTGATTTCTGCCCGGCTGCGCTGAAATTCTGGGGTGCCTGCATCATGAGCCACCGGCACCACCAAAGCTGGGAGATGCTCACTGGGCAGCACCTGGAATGCTGCTGGTGGCCATGGTGTCACGGTGTCACCTCTGCTCTGATTAATCATGCGTTTGGTCAGTGGTGGGTCCTACTGGGCCTACTGAGCCTTCTGAGGTCTTCCTAGGAACGGGGGCAACTGCCGGAGACCGGAGCTCTCCAGGCAAGCCTGGCGCCCCACCGTGTTCTCTTTTAATTGCTTCTCCCTTCAGCTGACACCGTGTGGAACTCGGATCATCAATCTGCAGGTTAGAAGAACAACTATATTCTGTCAGGAGATGTTACAGCTCATAAAAAATGTACAGGGGATGCTCTTTGCTGGGGGTTTTGATTTTTAACTAGTGCCCTGCCATGTGGCAGAGGGTGGCAAGCCAGGGATGTGACAGAGGGGACAAAGGTGGCAAGGAGAGACCGACACCATTCTGGGAAAATGCCCAGAGAAGGGGGGAGGACGTGGCCACATAACTAAGCGGGGCGCCCCGCTTCAGAACCGAGAGGCTCCTGCCTTGTGGATGAAAAGCTGCGTGTGCATTCCAAAAGCTCTCAGCAAACAGCTGTCTCTGTGGCCCTCCCAGTGTGAACGGAGCCCTGGGCTCAGCTCCGGGTGGGTTGGGAAAGGAGGAAGAGAGGCAGCCCCTGCCACAGAGAGCTTACAGCTGCAGCAAAATGCTTTGCTGGCCGTGCCCCTCCAGTCCTGGAGACGATGCCCCTATCTCAGCTCACAGACTCAGCCAGAAGAAAATGATCAAAAAGGACTTCAAATTCTATTATAGCATCATAGAAATCATTCCTTAAAGGATCCAGGGTGACACGTTGAGGCTCCTCCGTTCCACATTCTGAAGCTCTGGTATAAATTTGGCCACTTGGCCACTTAACTGGACTCTGTGTGCTGTGTAAAAATGTTAGGCTCTAAGCACCCCTTTCACTAGAGAGATGCAAGGGAGCACGGAAGGACAGAAGTGGAGAGGCACTCTGCAATATATCCAGGTGGGTTCTGGTCAGTCTCTTCCTGCCATGCTCCATCGCCAGTAGCCTGGGCCCCTGACCAATCCTGGGACAAGGGATGACCCCAGCATGGCCAACACAACAGATTGGCAGGATTCTCTAGTCGTGCCACATTGCACAACTCCCAGGGGCCGCCATTTCCATGGACCAAGGTGGAGGTGTACCTGCCTGCACTGGACAAAGGGGAAAGGTGGGTCAGCTCTGAATCCTTGGGACCTGGTTCCTGGTAGATGAACACAAAGGGAAGGAGAAGAAACCACCTTGTGATGGGTGAACAAAGAGTCCTGCAGTTGTGTGATTTAAAACTGAGCCTCTGCCCACGTATCCAATTATGCTGAACATCATAAAAATGGAACTTGGGCCTCCAGAGTGGATTTTAGAAGCTCCTGGGCTATCCTTCTTCTCCCTGCTGTTCTATTTTCTTTGCTCCCTTTCCTGTTATGGATCAGAGAGGTGATCCTCTTAAGTCTGGATTTACACCTGCATGCTGGGGTGCGGATTCAGCTCTGGCACACTAACACGTGCTCACACACACGCTTTCACCCAAGATTAAAGGTAGCCCTCCTGGCAGGGGGAAGGAGCTGGCAGAGAGGCAAGAGGCGACAGCAAGAGGAAGCACTGAACACCTGCCAGGGACACACTCCTCGGTGCACTCCGGGCCCTGAGCGTAATGCATATTTTGTGAAACTAGTATGAACTGATATGTGGCTCTGGCTACACCAAGGGCTTTCCAGAATGAATCCCCAGACTGGGCAAGGTGGAAGCTGAGCCAGTAGGTGCTCCTGGGACCCTCACAATGACCAGGACCCTGTGGTCATTCTTCAAACTCCCTGTAACAGTGCAGGCAGCAGCCCACTGCTTGCGGGCTGAGAAAGATTTAGGTAAAGGGGGCCTTGATACCACTCCATCTTGGGGACTCAGGGGGACAGAGAGAAGGGAAAATGGGAAGGATGCCCAGGTGTGGCTCATAGGGCCCATGCTGGGGTGGAACCTGGGACTGAACTGGCCACACAGAGAGGCCTCAAGCATATATCAAGCTGGCCACAGAGGGGCATAGCCTGGGAGGCTGGTCTGAGCTCCACTCCACTGAAGAGTATTAGAAGTCAAACTTTCTGTTAGAAATATATCATTAGGCATTGAAGCTCTGAGATGTGTTGAATATGCTTCAGCATGAGGAAAGGACACATGTGTCATAAACAAAAATAAGATGCTCGACCTTATCCGGTTTATAATAGACACGTGGATGCCTAGAAAGGCATGGGGAAGTAAAGTTAGTAGGCATCTACACTTCCCCCCAAGGCTTTGTGGTGTGAGAGAGTCCCGCTATCACCACTGTGCTCATGACAGTCTTCCAGCTTGGAATATTCTCCCTCCCTCTTCTTTGTCTATTGATATCCTGTGTATTCTTCAAAGGCCAGCTTACAATTTGCCTACTGTGGCTTATATGGATTCCTCCCTCCTATAAATGCTTCCAAAATAGTTTTTATAATTTACACTCACTTATGTACACTTAATGATTTAATTGTTTCTTGTGTTTTTTCATCAAGAACCTACAAGGTTGTTGCAGGCAAAGATCATGCATCCTGACTTGCACCCCTCAGCAGACACTGTGGGGCTTGGTACAGCATAGGTGTGTCATAAATATCACTTGATTGATGTGAGGGTTTGAAATGGTCTCTAACTTCAAATTAATAACACGGATTTTGAACATTAACATTGGAGAGGACAATCCTTTGCCTGTGGGCATACACTGCGGCATATGCTCTGACTTTTTAAAGTCAAAAAACATTCAAAAATTATTAAAACCCTTTTAAAGAAAATAGCACTGGAAGATGGAAGTTAACCTGGTATCAAAAAGAGAAAACTTGTGCAAAAAAACAAAAAAGGGAGAGAGAAAGAGTTCCATCTTACCCATTAAGAAGTCACCAGTTTGCTAAGGTCACTAAGAGGGCTTAGATGAGTCATGTCTTCCATGGGTCTCTGATTCTTCATCCAATACAACAAAAGGCTGAATAAACAAGTCCCCAAATCTTTCATGACCATGGAGGCTTTTCCTTTCTAATGCACCCCCTTTTCATCCTCTCACATCGGATACCATGTTTTGAATGTTTTATTTTTTCTCCTATTAAATGGTAATTATTAATGCATTTCCTTCATAACGTATTAGTTATAGACCAATAGAAACAATCAGATGCTCTCACTGGCATCAGATGATCAGGGCATCCACTACATGGAGTTGACAGAATTCCCTCAAAAAGAAAGAGTCATATTTTAATTAGCTTGTACAGTTACGTCTCCAGTTACTGAGTGATATTTACTTTGGCTCTTTGAAATTCTGAAATGTACTCATTAACTCCTCACTCTTCTGTTTAGCCTTTCAGATATTCAGGACCCCAGACTGGGAAGTTTTGGAAGAGACAGTCTCTGAGCTGCAGCCCCTGCCCCCCCACCCCACCCCTCCGCCCCCGCCAAGTTCTGTAGTTCTATGGTTGTTCCTAATGGATGGTGTTGTGGAATTCATCTGACTGTTTAATTATTATTGAAGAATTGGTCCCAATTAGTTGAACAAATGTCATCTGGACTTGAACTAAAAAATGCTAGTGTTGGTAGGTGCTATTATGGTGGTAACAAGTTGTGTATTTTAATTTGTTCTTCTCCGTTTCAACCTCAGATTAGCTCGCATTTGAATTTGAATCCCGATAGTGTTTTATTGAAAAAGGGAGGTGGAGAGACAGATTATGCAAATTTCTTCACACACATTCTGCACACAGCTCAAACCTTTGAGAGATTTACCTGAGGTTTTCCGAACTGAACTCGGACTCCAGGAATCGCAGGAACTGGTCCCGCCCCACCTGATCCTTCAATATCTCGTCGAAAGAGAAGCCCCATCTTTTTACTCGCTGCTGACTGGGCTCTTTGCTTTGGGATGGGGGGAGAAGGTTTAAAACATGATCAATACCAGGGAAAAGCCTGTGTCATATTTTCTTCTATGACTCAGATCCATTTTGCTGCCACACACTGAAGGAAAATGTCTCATAGTTAAGGGAAAGAGTCTACAAAACCTGCGCAAATTCAAAATGTAGACTTTGTATACCAACAGTAACAAACGGTAAAAAAGTTCCTTTAAAGGAGGCATGTGAAAGGGGCAGTGTTCAGGGAGGGTCACCAGGGTGCCCAGTGGCTGCTGTCTACAGGAAGCAACACCACCAGTCATTAGACCTCTCTGGACCATTCCTGTCAATTATGGGCCCAACTTTTGACTCCATCATTTTTTCACTTTTACTATAACTGAGGATGCTTCATGAACCCAACCTTTCATCAGAGACATTGTCCCCCATCCTCCACCCCTTCCTCCATCCACGGAGGAAGAAACTAGGGTCCTGTTTAGAGTCGAGTAAAGTACAACGGTCAGAAATGCATCAACTCATCCAGAATAAATCATATTCACTTGTTTAGAGGCATAATGTTGCATTTGCTTATTGATTTAACAACCACGTGCAGTGCATACAATGTGCTAGACATTATTCTAAGCATTTCATATCTGCTAGTTCACTGAGTCCTCACAACTACTCTAGGAGAAATGTACTAGTACTATTCCCATTTTCCAGATAGGGAAACTGAGGCCTGGTGATAATTTGCCTAAGAACACATAGCTAGGAAGTGATAAAGGCAAGAATCAAATCTAGACCACATGCCCCAGAGTGCACCTCTTAACACTGCCGTGACACGTGGATCACCTTGGCTGTGCTATCTCACATTCAGACTAAAGAAGAGGCGCTGGTCTTATCCTTCTGGTATTGGACTATGAGAATAGTTCCTTCAGCTTCTGTCTTTCCATTAAAGTTCACTTGCTGTATTTATTCCTCGGACCCTTCAAGCAGCAATAGGGTCCTAATTCACAAGTCACATGCTATAATTCCTCCCTACTCAAGGTGTGGTCTGTGGACCAGAGCAGAATCATAGACCCCACCCACACCTGCTGAATCAGAATCTAGAGTTTAACAAGATCCCTAGGTGATTTACGTCCACATTAAACTTTGGGAAACATTGGTGTAGCAATATTTAAAAAATAGATACATACTGTTTATTCTTTCTAACAGACGGTAAGTGAATAAAATTATGTTTCCTCTTATTATGGAGTTGACATATTCTCAATATTTATCTTAGAAAATTACACTTAGTAAAAAGGGGAAGAGAGTTCGTGTGTTGGAAGGCTTAGAAAAGCAAATAACTCTAGACTGGCGCTGTCCAATGTAACTTCCTGCGATGATGGAAATATTCTATAACAGTGCTCTCCAATGTGGTAGCCACTAGTCCCATGTGGCTATTGAGCACTTCAAAAGTGGCTAGTGTGATTGAAAACTGACTTTTAAAATTTATTTGATTTTAAATAATTAAATCTTAAATTTAAATAGCCACATGTGGCTAGTAGCTACTGTATTAGGTACACAGCTCTAGACATAAACCATCCAAACCCGACTACTTCTGCACACAGATATATGTAATTAGCAATAGCAGTATTTTCTAATTCCAAGGACAGTGACCAACAGACCACGTGTTTGGGGATCAGGGAGGCCTTTGCTGTACAACTTTGTGTTTCCAGGCATAGTCCAATAGGGTCACAGTGGGAGACTAAGCCCATCAGGTCAAAGAATGGGGAATTGCATGAAGGATCTCTTCCAAAGCACCAGGCTGGGCCTTTTACAACAAGATATGAAGATAGATCCTGGATTCTCTCAAACACAGCCACAGAACTAATCAAACTCGATAATTTTCCAGGGGACGAAAAATACTGCTTATGGAAAAATCACCCTAGGGTGGAGGCTAGCAGCAAATTTAAGCCCCAGAGAGCTGCAGGACATCATTTCTTTCTGCCAGGGTCAGGCTGTGACCTGGGATGGACACAACCATCTACTCTTTGCTGGCCAAGGGTTCAGGGCTCTGCAAGGATGGTGCTGGTGGCAGCTGCACCATGATCAAAGGCTGTGCCCAGGGAACCAACTGTGGAAAGGCACTTAGTCTTTGTAGTGATGGCCTCGTGGATACACACCTACCACAGGTGTTACTGCTTTCTGGCACCCAAACAGTGAACCCACATTCACCCCACCAGATTCCTTGTTGTGGCAAGGGTAGGAGAAGAACAATTTTTGTGGTGAGCCAGAAAGCTTGGGGTGTCACTATCGATGTAGAATCAGAGGGAGGGCTAGGACAGAAGTTAGTAATATTTAGAAAGCTACAAGGTTACCCTTCAGAAATAAGGGGGTCTGGAGAGACAAGATACCCTGGTGTACTAGTTTCTTAGGATTGTCTAACAAAGTACTAACAAACTGGGTGGCTTAAAACAGCAGAAATTTATTCTCTCACAGTTCTGGAGGCTAGAAGTCCAAAATCAAGTTGTTGACAGGGCCACGCCCTCTTGGAAGGCTTTAGGGGAGAATCTGTTCCATATCCTTAACTTCTGATGTTGTAGCAATACTTGGAATTCTTCGGCTTGTAGACACATCACTCCAAACTCTCCTCTGTCATCACATAGCATCCTACCTGTGTTTCTGTGTCTTCACATAGCATTTGTGCTCTGTGTGTCTGTCTCTATTTTCTCTTCTTATAAAGACACCAGTCATATTGGATTAGGGGCCCATCCTACTCCAGTATGACCTCATCTTAACTATTTGCATCTGCAACAATTCTATTTCCAAACAGCATTTGGAGATTATGAGGTTCTGGGAAGAACATGAATTTTTGGGTGATACTATTCAACCATATATACCTGGGTTTCCTCAACTATCCATTATTCACTGTCCTATTTCTACAACTGGATGCTCCACATCTTCTCCTTGTTTTCCTGGTACTATTTGGCTATTGGGATTCTGTTCTATTAAAAGCTTCTTGGATACAACTTCCCTATACATATATTTCTTGTATCACTTGGGTACTTCCAACATCATCCACTATAAGGTTCAAGAATAGACCTGAACATGTTGCTACCACTAAATGGTCTCTTGTGGTTATACAGTAATTCTGAAAATTAAAATATCTCTCAATATCCATCCCCAGGTAACTGGTACAATAACTCTTCCTCAGCCAAACTCAAGCAAATAATCCACAGAACTCATAGCCCCCTTTATTTACATCCATTGTGTGGAGATGCTTCCTTGTGAAGTAGTCTTTGTTAGAGTTTTGTATCATCAATTGGGTGTTTAAGAGTTTATGTCATTGTCTTTCCAGCTATATTCTGAGCTCTTTCTTTGTCTCATGCATCTTTGTATTCACCACAGTACTTTTCACATGGCAAGTATTCAACACTAAAAGGATCAATAGAAAAATGTGCATAGTGATGTGGGTGATGTGTTCTTATCCTGGCAGTGTTTTCTAATCACAGGCTAGGTGCCTTTTTCTAACTCTTATTTGTCTACTGTGCCCATTGAATGTCACCAAATTCCTGCCTCCCTTTGGGCAGCCCAAGCCAACATATAGCAAAGACAGGTGGCTCTCCAAGGGAGTCTATCTTTCATCCCAGCTGATCTCCCAGCTAAAGAGCATGGAAGAAATCTCCCAAACCAAGAGTAAGAAAGCCAGATTCAGAGAAGTAACCATCTATGAAAAGTTCATTTCTGCAGGGCCCTCATAGTGCCAGGCATGGGTGCAAGGAGCGTTCCTTACAGTGCTCCATTTAAATCTCAATATAAGCCAGGGAAACAAACATTTGCACTTAAATTTCCATGGTTCAAAAGAGGTTAGATTGTCCAATGCCACACAGCTGTTGAGTGGCAGTCTGGAACTGGAACCCAGGTCTGCCTGTCGCCAAAGCCTACACTTTTTTCCACTCTACCACCCTGCCTTCCACTATATTTCCCTCATTTGATGTCTAAACTAAGAGTTGGGGAAAGATGTAAGCTATCTTCAAAACACTTTTTTTTTAAGAGTCAGGGTCTTGCTCTGTCTCCCAGGCTGGAGTTCAGTGGCACAGTCATAGCTTATAGCAGCCTTGAAGTCCTGGGCTCAAGCAATCCTCCCATGTCAGCCATCCAAGTAGCTGGGACTACTGATGTGCACCACCATGCCCAACTAATTTTTTTAAAAAATTTTAAATTTTTTTAGAGACAAGATCTCACTATGTTGCCCAGGCTGCTCTCGAACTCCTGGCCTCAAGCAATCCTCCCTCCTCAGCCTTCCAAGTAGTTGGGATTGCAGGCATGAGCCACTGTGCCCAGCCAAAATATTTTTCAGTTGTGTTATAGATTGAATGTTTGTGTCTCCCTCCAATTTAGTATTGAAGTCTTGATCCCCAATGTGATAGTATTAAGAGGTGGGGCCTTTGGTAAGTGACTAGAGCATGAGTGGGATTAGTGCCCTTATAAGAGGCTCCAGAGAGCTCTCTTGCCCATCTGCCATGTGAGGGACAGCGTGACACGATGGCTGTCTATGAACCAGGAAGCCGGCCCTCACCAGACACTGAATTTGCCACGCCTTGATCTTGGCCTTCCCAGCCTCCAGAACTGAAAGAAATAAATTTCTGTTGTTTATAAGCCACCCAGTCTATGGTGCTTTTGTTATAGCAGCCCCAACAGACTAAGACAGAAATCGGTACTGAGAGTGACATGCTGCTGTAACAAATACCTAAAAGTGTAACAGTGGCTTTGGAACAGGGTAATGAATAGAAGCTGGAAGAGTTTTGAGACATATGCTAGAAAAAGCCTACATTGCTGTGAGAAGGCCTTTAAAGGCAATTCTGGTGAGGGCTCAGAAGGAAAAGAGGAGCTGAGGAGAAAGCCTCAACCTTTTTTGGTGATACCTAAGTCACCTTGAATAGAATGTTGGTAGAAACACAGATGGTAAAGGCCATTTTGATCAAGTTTCAGACAGAAATGAGGAACATGATATTGGAAACTGGAGGGAATGTGACCCTTGTTATAAAGGGGCAAAGAACTTGGCTGAATTGTGTTTGTTTTCTAGTGTTTTATGAAAGGTAGAACTTGTGAGTGATGAAATTGAATATTTCGCTGAGGAAATTTCTAAGCAATGGTTGAAGGTGCAGCTTGGCTCCTCCTGACTACTTAGAACAAAATGTGAAAAAAAAGAGAATGACTTAAAGACATAATTGTTAAGCAAAAAGGAACCAGAACCTAAAGATTTGGAAAATTCTTAGCCTATCCATATTGCAAAAAAAAAAAAAAAGAGACCACTAATGGTGTGACCAAATGATTGTTTGCTAAGGAGATTAGTATGGATTAGCCATCTTACCAGAAGTCAGGAACTGTTCTTCAGGAATGATCCTGAAGATGATTCAGAGCTTGTTAGAGCTGCCACTCCCACCACAGGCCCAGAGTGCAAGGGGCACGTGGAGGGAGGGCAGAACAGTTTCAAAGGGTGGGGTCACCTCTCCAGTTCAGGCGGGCCAGGATGTTCCTGCCCAGAGCCTTGGGGATGGGTGTCGCCACAGAGAGCTGTGATGGGGGCTGCACCCAGCAGAGCTGTGAGGACTGGGCTGCTCAGCAGAGCTGCAGCATGGTACCCCAGCCTGGGAAAGCCATGGGGGTTCCAGCAGGGAGCTGCTGTGGGGCCATCTCATCAAGCTGTGGGGGTGACATTGCCATCCAAATGGGCCTGGAAGGCAGAGCATAAGCCCAGGAAAGCCATGGGAGTACGCCTCCAGCCCAGGAGGGCCGTGGAGGTGGGGGCCCTGCCCCAGTGGGTCTGAGAGGCAGAGTGCCAAGCCAAAGAGGATTATCCCAGAGCCTTAGGTTTAGTGTTGTTTACTCTGTTACATTCGGAATTTACTTGGGACCCATTACCCCTTTCTTCTTTCCTATTTCTCTTTTTGTTGGGATGGAAATATCTACCCCATTCTTCTCCCACCATTATAGTTAGGAAGCACCAAACCTGTTTGGTTATGTAGGTTCACAGCTGGAGAGAAATTTGCCTCAGTATGAATCATACCTTGAGTCCCACCCATATATGATTTAGATAATACTTAGATTCGACTTTGGACTTTAGACTTCAGAATTGATGCTAGCACAAGTTAAGACTTTTGGGGCTGTTGGGATGGAATGACTGTATTTTGCATGCAAGAGGACACGAATCTGGGGGAGTCTGGGGTAGAATATTATGGTCTGAATGTTTGTGTTCCCCCCAAATTCATATGTTGAGATCTTGATCCCCAGTGTGATGGTATTAGGAGGTGGGGCATTTGGGAGGTGATTAGATCATGCAGAGTGGGATTAGTGTCCTATAAAGGAGATCCCAGAGAGCTCTCTTGCCTTTCTGCCATGTGAGGACACAGAGAGAAGACAACCAGCTGTGGACCAAGAAGTGGGCCTTTTCCCGACACCAAATCTGCTGGCACCTGGACCTTGGACTTCCTAGCCTCCAGAACTCTGAGAAATAAATTTCTGTTGTTTATAAGCCACACAGTCTATGTTGTTTTTGTTATAACAGCCTGAATGGGCTGAGACAAGTTACAGAAAATTACAAAAGAAGGAGACAGTTCCTTAAAGATAAAATATCCAATGACCCCATCTCAGGGCCAAGGCCATTGGAAAAATAATCATATCCCAAGAACAACCTGAAGGTCCTGAATGCTCCAATGGGGAGTCATCTAGTTATTTACCGCTGTGTAACAAACCATCCCCAAACCTAAGGGCTTAAAACACCAATTCATCATTCTCTCTCACTATCCTATGGGTTAACTGGGCTCGACTGAGTGGTTGTCACTTGGGGTCTCTCTCATGGTTGTAGCTGGATGGCAGCTGGAGGTGGGCTCACTTGAAGGTTTGACTGGGCTGGACACAACATGGCAGTTGATGCTGGGTGTTGCCCAGAGTGTCCACACATGGCCTCTCCAGTGCCTTGCATGTTTCATAGCATGGCAGATGGGTTCCAAGAAGGAAAGTCTCAAGAACAAATGTTTCAATGGACTAAGGTAGAAGCCACAGGGGTTCTGTATGACCTGTTCTCAGAATGTCCCTTCTGCCACACTCTATTGGTCAAGTAAGACACCAAGACCAGTGCAGATGAAAAGAGAGGGAGATGTCCCCTTTTGATATAAGGAGCAGCACATACATGCAAAGAGGGTAGGCACTGATGGGGCCATATTTGGGGACTGACTACCACAGGAAAGGAACTTGACTAATATCCTA
Organism: Daubentonia madagascariensis; assembly: GCA_023783475.1. Lineage (NCBI taxonomy): Eukaryota > Metazoa > Chordata > Mammalia > Primates > Daubentoniidae > Daubentonia > Daubentonia madagascariensis. Next base: position 33,067,005 of record JAKFHU010000485.1, on the reverse strand, counting down.
GATGAATAGTTCTGCCAAAGTCACTGTGTATGGGCAGCTCAGGGACAATCTCTGCCTCTCAGCAGCTCAGGCTGGCTGGGAGTAGATGCTTACTGCCAAGCAGGACAAGCCAGGTTCCTTGTAGCTCTTTTCATGTGCCTGACACCCAGCGGAGAGGAGACCTAAACTTAAGTCATGTGGAGACAGCAAATCACAAACCACATTCTGCTGGCAATACCAGGGTTTCACCAGACTCCAGTACCTGGTTAATGGCACTCCCAGAAACACTTCCCATATGCCTCCCTGGGACACTCTTCTGGTGGTGTTCAGATGACAGAATTTTCTCCAACTGCAATCTGGCAAATTTTGGCTGATTTTGCTCAATGATAAGCCCTGGTTGTCACTATTTTCTTTAATTAAACTTTACTTCCCAGAATTTACATTGTACAGACTTGAAGTACAGCTTGTCCATCCTTTAAAACCATAGCTTTTCATTTCCCTCTGAATATACACTTTCTTATTCTTGGACTTCTGCTTCTAATAGTTGCCTGAGAAAAATAAAGGATTAAAGCATGATTTTCTATTATTTATGCTACATCCTGTGTCATCCTGTCCATTATTATGTTAAAGCTGCTGTCAACATTCTCTACTAAGCCATCTAGAACCTCCCTATGGCACAGACAGTGTATTCTCCATCTTTGTAGGATCTAGGTGTTGATTGTGATGTCCTCTGCCCCAGCCATCACAGTGAGTTTGCCTGGACCCCTTCACCCAGCCCAGTGGAGTACAAGCCCACCTCAGATAGACATGAGTTCCTGAGAGTCATGCTTTATACACGCTGCCTCTGCTCTCCCACACACCTTCACGCACGGTCACCAAATCCTCCTCATGTGAAGTATTTGTGAGTGTGGGAGCCTTTACTGGAATCTGAGGGTCTTGAGAAGGGGGTACATATTGCACCTCCTGGCAGCCCACAATTTAAAAATCATATACTCGACATTTCTGCTTCTGAAAAGTCCTTGGTTGCCTCAGTGCTAGGGATTTCCCTGGCCTTGCACAGAGACTGGTTTCTGTCATCCCCTGGCTCCTCTCCCTCACCTGCTCCTCATGGCCCTTAGCTCTCCCCTCTCAGGAACAGAGAATACATTTATCTTATTTTCGCAGCAGCATAGCACAACCCTCTCCCTTTGCTGTTCAAGTTTCTGCCAATACCCCTACCCTTAGGGCCTTACTTTCTGCCCCGCGTGGCTTACTGTCCTTTTCTAAGCAAGGTGGTAAGATAGTGTGTTTTATTTGCCGTGCTACATTTGTTGCCTGAGAGACTTTCTTGCTCAGAATACAGTACATAGTAGGCTTCAATACAGAGGTATTGAATTAAGCTGAAACTGAGAAAAAAATGACTTTTGATTATTTTATTGGTCACCTTCAGCCTTTGTTTCATGGACAGAAACCATCCCTAGGCTGAAGTGTGATGTTGGCACTGATCCCATACTCTGTTTTTCCTAACACCATAGTGCCAGCGTCTGAGTGTGTAGAAATGTTCCGTTGGGAGAAGAAACAGGGCTTCATTTTCACTTGTATATAAATAACTTGATTTTGCTTATAGATGGACAGAACATTGTAGCTGTCTTAGGTTAAGCATGAAGATCAGAGTAGACACCTGAACAGTAAGAGCAGAACTGGAGCACGAGTTATAGGGGCAGGTAGCACCCCCTTGGGGAAAAAGTGCTGAGTAGGTTGGGATAAACCAATGGGCCAGTGACTGCTGTTTTTCTGAACTATTACATGTTTCTTTGCCAACTTTCAAGAACAAAGGAGGAAATTCATTTTATCATGGTGAATTAGGTTCACGTGCTTACCTCTCCTCCTTTCCCAAATACCAATAAAATGATCAAATAAAGAATCACTAATCCATCTATCTTTCTTCCAATCTATATAGTGCCTACTGTATGCCATACAGGCCTGGGTGCTAAAATAACTATGAGTCCTATTTAGAAAGTGAACCAGGGGGAGGAGTTGATAGAGCAACTGGAGGGATGGGGTGGCCACTTTAGACTGGTGGCCACAGAAAGTCTTTCTGAGGAAGGGATCCTATGCTAAGTGAGACCCGGATGAGAAGGAAAGCCAGCCATGCGAGGGTCTGGGGGAAGGGTGGTCCAGGAAGAGGCAACAGGCAAGAGCCTGGAGTTCACTAAACAATATATTAAAACAAACAAACAAACAAACAAACATGGTATGTAGAGGCAAAGACATTTCCTTTCACCAGATGCTAAACTTTGAGGAATTTCAGAAAGGTGTGAAGCAAAGGATTGAACTTGTGACAAAGCTGAGTGAGAGCAGCCTATGATTCTAGTAGAGCCATCAGAGAAGAAACTAGATGGGTATCCCCAGCAGAAGCCTGGGAAAACCCTAAGCTCTGAGCAGCAGGACTGGAAGCAGAGGCAGTGGGTGGGCACCAGACAGGGGGTGTATGGAAGAAATTCAGAAATATGGACCAGGCTCCACACAGCAGAAGGGGTTTGCTGAGTTAAAGGGGGTGTTTCCTGGCCAGTTTCTAATATGGGCGATAAGACCAAAGGATGGTGCTTCTGTTAACCCAATGGTAGTACAGCAAATATATACAGAAAAAACATCTCTGCAAACTTTGCAAAGCAGGGAGATTTCTAAAGACACTCTAGCTTTCTCCCTACTTCTCATTGGTGTCAGCAGATCTAACTGGGTTCCCCTAAGACCTGTCAGCAGAGGGAGAAGAGCAGACACGTTGAGGAGCATCATAGGGGGAAGGACAGCAGAAACTCCACTGGGCCTGAAACACAGTGGAGCACGGCTGCAGGGATGTCATGCTAGGAAGGTGGGGCTCTACCACCTGAAGACCCCCATAGCCACCTGTCTCATTCTGAGAGAGGACTCAGCCCTTCAGTCTGTTCTTGGATCATATTCCCAGGACCCAGAGGGGACACTGACAATTTACCTGTGTCCACTCATTCATACACTCAGGTGATACCCTACAGATGCCTGAACTGCTCAGAGGAAAGGCAGGGGGAACTCGGTGAGCCACCCAGGAGTCACCTAGAGTGTCCAGGGCAGGCTGCTAAGAAAAGAACAGTCCAAGAAGTTAGATTAAGAAGCCTTGGAAATGAAAAGCATGTTTGTCAACCACCCCTCCCAGCACTCATTAGGGAAAGAAAAACTCATTAAAGTATAAAAACACAGAATGGACACCACTGAAAACCAAACTGGTGACCCTGAAGAGCCATCCAAGGAATTCTGTCCTTTGAATATGGCATAAAGACTCAGAGATGGAAATTATGATAGAGAAAACATGAGAAATATGGCAGCTCCATCCCAGAGACCCAGAATTCTCACAAAAGGATTTCCTGCAAGGTGAAGGCAGAACAGACAAAAGAGTAGCAGTAATTTAAAAAAATAAAGAAAGAAAGAAAGGAGAGAAAAAATCCTGAGTTAAAGAAAGAGTTAAGTTCTCGGATTAGATCAGAAGGAACTACCTAGGGCACATCAGAAATATTAAAAAGAAGATACATACTATATACTATTATTTTGTTAATGTTCATAGAAATCTAAGTTTTAAAATGTTGGTTTAAAATATATCAAGTTAACCTAGCTCTGGGGAAGAATGGAATTCAGAGGAGGTAGAGGAAATGTCTACTTTTTATGATTATTGGAAAGAATGAATATTTTCAATAAAAACATTTAAAAGTAAATAGGACTAGAATAGAAACTAGAGTTTTAAAAAAGCTAATATAAAACTTGATTAATAAAGCAAGTCAGGGAAGAGAAAAAGAAACGAGAAGAAAGAATGAGACTCAGAAAATGTATCAGGCAAAAGATAAAATATATGATTTAAGTAAACATGACTGTTTTACATCCCAATATCCAAGGCAAAATACACTACTAGAAAAATGGGCAAAGGACACAAGAACAGGCAAGTCACAAAAGGAAAATGTATATCTAATAAACACATGAAAAGATTCTCAAGTACATTAACAAAGAAATAAAAAGTAAGAGGAGAATTTTTTTAACCTATCAGATTTGCAAAGATACGAAGATCGATAATGCTCGGGTTAGTAAGGATGTGGGGAAGGGGCACTTTTAAGCTGAGGGCATGAAAACAGTTTGTTACAGTTTTGCTCAAGAGGGATCTGGGAACATGAACTAAAATTAAAACATGCATGCCATTCCTAATTCTACTCCTGGAAAGTTTATACTAAAGAAAACACTGGACTTGTACATAGCGATGTTCCTTGAGTCATGGTTTATGTTAGCAAAAAAAAAAAAAAAGACACACAACCTCAATATTTATGACCCAGGGATTAGTAAGATAAATTTTACCTCATTCATGCTAGGCGTCATTATGTAGCTATTAGAAAGTATAAGGTGGTTCTATATGTGTTTATTATGGAGAGATTGTCACGATATATTGTTCATTAAAAAAATTATTGGACAATGTATGTATAATGAACCCAATTATACAAAAGAGTAGAATATTATATATGCATAAAAATCCAAAGGGACAGACACTAAAACTTTCTGAGTTCACAGTACCCTTAGTGTCTCAGTAAGTTTTTCACGGTGCCCCTGGGCCAAAAGAAATGCCTAACAGTTTCGTTAATTAAGGTCACGACCAATCAACTCAATAGGTATTTGTGTCCTAACAACTTAGTAGCTGTTTAAAATACATACAAATTGCAAGGAAAAACATTTTAATTTCATTCTTAAATAACCACAACGTGCACCTGTTGGGCACTGCACACTTTCATAAACTTTGGAATCAGATTGTACCCTACCACCCTCATTTCCTACTCCATGTTGATTTTTGCGTAGTATTTGCTTTTTATCACAGCAACTGGTCTGAAAACCCAGATTAGCCAAGATGCAACATCATCAAAAGGGATGTAATGTTCTCTGATGTTGAAACCGAACTACCTTAAGTGAGTAGTTTATGCAGTATCTGACCTATGTCCAACACTACTGTGTTTCTTTCAAATATTTAGCATCTCCCGTGGTAACCCCGTGAGTTCCTGCACTGCCCCAGGGTGCCCTGGCGCAGTTAGGGAACCACAGCATGAGATTATAAACAAAGGTTCTTCCTGGAAGATGAGGTTGGGTTGGAGAAAGAGAGAATTATTTTCTTTGTGCACATCTGGCTAGTTTGAGCGTTCATAATGAGCATCTATGACTTTTATTAGTTTTTATAAGGGTTTTCCATTTCTGGGAAAGATGCCAGAAAAAGAGCAAAAGTGAAAGACAACGTGAAAGTGACAGAGAGACGAAACGTGACATAAAAGGCCGTCCAGCGAGGGGCAGGGAGCGCGAAGGCACAGCACACCAGATTTATCTGTGCCTTTCCTTCTGTAATTTTGAAAGTGATCTGAGTCTCCCTGGGCTTTATTCCTCAGCTATGAAGTAAACACACCGGCTTCCCACACAGGGAAGGAGCTACTGCGTGGAATTCCTGCTTCCAGATAGTCCGGAAGAGCAGAGTGAGGAAAATCATGGCTCTGGAGCCCTCTGCCTGGGTTCTAGTCCTAGCTCTGCCGAGGACTATCGGTGCGACCTCAGGCAAGCCCATGACCTCCTCTGTGCCTCAGTTTCCTCATCTGCTCAACGGTGAGAATAAAAATGTTTACCTGTTGAGGGGACTCAATGGGAGACACTTACTGTGGCGTGTGGCCAGTACACAGTGAGTGCTAGCTATTATCTTTGCTGTTGTTGCTGTCAGGTATGAAAAAAAAAAAACTGGGCCAACAGATTCTTTCCTTCCAGCAATTAGAACTAGGGAACGGTAAGGGACTGTCCCAAAGGGTCAGAGAGAGGTCAGAGGGAAGCCACAAAGGATCCACGCACAAATCGAAGCTATAAGGAGGTAGAAACTGTGAGAAAGTAGAACTCAGTTGGGAGGTTACTTGAGGGGTTTCTGTTCTAGCAATAAAAAGAGTCAAATTAAGACAGGAAATAAGGTAAGCTCATGATCTCATGGATTTTTTTTTTCCATATCCCTCCTCCTCCCAAACCTAAAAACATTTTTTTACCTCATCTCTATGTCCCACAAAGTGACATCGTCGCTGATCCAAGGATTGGATGGCTCAGCTGGTGTTATCAAAGGATCATATTCCACATACTGCTCCGTGTAAGCAATTAAGCTGCAAGAGGGAAGCAGAGCAAAGAATGCCACTGATTTCCTAAAAAACACCCTTTCATTCTGTTTTACACAAATGTCATAGCAGTCTCCATATAATTCTGAATTGAAGGAAAAAATTATTCCCACTCCTACTTCTTACATATCAAATCATACTATCTTCGTTTGTCCTTATTTCCTTCTCATTACGGACATCATCAGTTTTGCATTGTTGCCGTCATAGTATGCAACATCACATGCATTTTATGTCTTTTTTCCCCACTTGACTCTTCACCTGAACCTTGGTGCATCTCTCCCTGGTTATGCTAGCCTTATTGGTACACTGGTCCAAACCTGCTTCTGTATTGCCCACCTGCAAAGACTGTGGATCTCAAGGTATCTGGAACACATAGAAGACACTACGGTTCCACCAGCCTTCCAGCCCAGCACTCCCAACTGAAGGACTTTTTTATTATAAAGACTCTACGTCCTGGCAGACCACGAGGAGTTAACGTACGCATTTTTCCAAAAAAGCAACTTAATTTTTCTAGTTATAATTACAAACTAATATATATTTTAACCTAATAGAGTAACATAATTTATTTTAAACTAAATTTTTAAATCAAAATGCATGTGGGTAGTTAAAATAATAAAATAGTACAAAATGATTATATATATTAAAGAAGCAAAAGGAATGATTTTTTTCTCCTATCCCTTCTCAGAAAGGCATCCACTTCCTACCTTCTGTTTCTTCTAACATTTACCTGTATATTTCTAAATTATATGCTTTTATAGCTGTTCTTGATTTATCAATTTTAGAGAAAGATTTAACTTTCTATTCATCAGTCCCCAATTTGCCTCTCTTTTTCCTCTAATAATCCTCCAAATAGACTTGTAAAACATTTTTGTTAAATCAGTGGTCAGTGTCCACATTATTAAACTAGATAGAAATTGCTTGCTATTCAACGAAGTAGCACACTACTTTTTTCAAGTGTTTTAACAAACCTGTAAAACATCAAGCAATAATTTTTCCACATCTTAAACACACCAAATCATCAATCAGTTCTGTCCCCCTGTCTCTTGGAGGTCCTCTGCCCCAAAGTCATTAGTCTTCTTGCTCCAATCTGGACTGTTTTCTCTATAGGCTTGATGTAAAATCATCGTCCTGGGACTTCTTCACTTCTGTGTTGGGGTCCTTGTTTCCCGGATGCAATATGTTTGTCTCTTGGTTTTACTCTCTGGTTGTGTTGAAGCAAGTCCTTGCAGGTCTAAAAATGCTTTTATTTTCTCTCCATACTTGATTGATACTGCTGGACATAGAACACTAGGTTAAAAATCCTTTTCCTTCAGAATTTTGAGGCATTGCTCCACTTTTTTGGGGGCACCCCGTGTTACTATTGAGAAGTCTGGATCCATTTTGATTCTGTTCTTTTGTTCAGTTTCTTTTCTCTCTGTCAACTTAGAATCCTCTCTTTATTGCTAGAGTGCTCTGAAATTTCATGGCTCTTGCTGGTTGTTTTTATTCACTGTGCTGGGTACAATGTGCAATACATAAAAAAATATTTCTGAGAAATTTTATACTATTTCTTTGCTAATTCCATACCCTCCATTTTCTTGTGCTATAATTTTGTAAAATATTGGACTTCCTGAATTGTTAATCTATTAATAATATTCCCTCCCATCTTTTAACTCCTTGTCTTTTTGTTTGATGGTCTTTTGACCTATTTTTTTTTTTTTTTAATTTTGAGCTGTCATTTTCTTATGTTTCCAGAGTTCACTCTTGGTTATCATAGTATCTAGTTCTTGTTTTATGGATGAAATATCTTCTCATATCTCAGAATATATTAATTCTATATTTTTATTGTAAGTTTCTTCTGTTTGTTGAACTGTTTTTGGTTCCTCCAAGTTCCTTTTTTCTGTTTACTTTGATCATGCTCTTTCATGTTGGGGTTTTCCTTGAGTGTCTAGAAAATCTTTGGACATCCGTTTGTGCTTAAGAGTTAGGCCCTAAAACCTGCTTGGAGGCTGAGTGTGCGTGTGGACAGGGTTTGTCACTGATGGGCTTTATCGTCAGGGCTGGGGCAGTTTGCCAGTCTTTTCACCAGAGCTTCAAATGAGGAATCTGGCATCTTTCCTCTGGGGACATCTATTTTTCTCTAAAGCAGGGTTGGCAAGCTTTTTCTGCAAGGCCCAAATAGTAAATATTTTAGGCTTTGTGGCTTTGTGGGCCAGATGGTGTTTGTTGTGACTATTTAGCTCTACTGTTGAAGCATGAAAACAGCCATAGACAACTTTCAAACAAATGCGTATGATTGTATTCCAATAAAACTTTATTTTCAAAAAACAGAATGAAGTAGATTTGGCCCACAGGTTGTAATTTGACAGTCTCTAGCCTGTGGGTATATATGTCTGGTTCCTGGAGGCCTGAGAGTAGGGGAGGGGAAGGGCCAAGGGTCTGTTGGGGCACAGAACAGGATACCCCAAAGTATGGCACCTTGGCATGCTGAGTACTTTGCACTAAAGGAGACTGAAAAGGCCTCAGAAGCAAAGTCTTTCTGATCTTCTCCCATCCTCCTGTCTCCTGCCCCTCTTCTTCCCCCTAAGCGAGTCATGGAAACAAAAATTCTTCTTCCCTAAGGAAGGTCATAGAAACTAGAACCCTTTTCTCCCAAAGCCGACCATAAAACCTAGAAAGATCACTCTCTCCCTTCTCTCTTGAAGACCCTTATTCCAGAGGAGTCCTGCCCCTGCCCCACGCCTGGGAGGAAGGAATGCTACTCAGAGAGGCCAAGAAGAATCTGAACAGACAGGCCTTGCTGGGCTTCCCCCTCTCAGTCTGTCACTGTTAGATCATTCCCTTTTGTCCAATCACCTTTCCACGTGGCTGTCCATTCTTCATGGAACCTAAGCATAAAAATAGACAGTTTTCCCTGGGTCTTTGGGTCTTCATTTCTAAAGTCTCCTGTGTCACATAAAACTTTGATTAAATCAATTTGTTATGCTTTTCTCTTGTTAATCTGTCTTTTGTTATTGGAGTGCTGGCTGTGACCCTTATGATGGGGAGGACACCTTTCTGCCCCTCCAGGTCCCACAGTTTAGTATGTAGAGCTTCCATTAATTCTCTTGTTTTCAGCTGACCCCTTATGATGTCTGATGTGCTGAGTTCTGAGCTCACATGGCTCAATTTCTCTGGAGAATAAACTGCCCATCCCCTGTGGCAGTGGTGAGTGGGAGAGATTGTCTCCTAGTGGGGCAGAAGATCTAGGGGTCCAAAGTCTCCAGAGACAGACTTGACCATTCCTCTGCTGTCAGCCCATGCCTCATTCCTCCCTCCCATGGTCCCTGGTGCCTTCAAGAGCCAAGGCTAGGTTTGGTTGGGCAAACTGGCTCACTCTGTTATAATACTTCCAATCCCAACATGTAGGTTATAACATTTGTCACTTGTCCCCATTCACTTTTTTTTAATTAAATTTTGAAATATTTCAGGCATATAGAAAGGTATAAAAACTATAAGAAATCACCATTGTACTCACTGCCCAATTAAAAAATTAAAACATTACAAATAGAGAAACAGGAGCCTGTGGTTATGTTCCCCAATTCTGTAGACTTTCTATCTTGGAAAAATGTGTTGAAACAATTAATTTGCTAATCTGTTTGCCTTGTGAGTTCACACCATTTTTATTCCTTTAGTGACATGTTGCTTTGGGGGAAAGAGAGAAGATAAACTTATGTCTATAATATCGTCTTGAGTGAATTTGTTATAATTTACTTAATCATTTATTTTATATTAGACAAAGACTTTAAATTTTCTTTCAGTATACACAGTGTTATAGTAGGACACCATTGTTCATAGAGGTTTTTTCATCTTCTGGGTTATTTATTTAGAATTCACATCCATAAGTTGAATTATTCGGCCAAAAGGTATAAATATTTTTATGGTATTGATCTACAACAAAACTTTTCCCCAAGCATTGTCAGCAATTTCCTTCACAACAGCAAAGTCTGAGCCATAATTCCTACTACTGAATTGCAAAGGGCAAGCATGTCCAATTAGCTTACTGCTGAAAATGTAGAGAAATTTGTCAGCATCTCCATCTCATTGCTACTCTCAAAGTGTGATCCCATAAACCAGACACACAAGTATTACCTGGGAGTTTGTTAGAAATGCAGACCCTCAGGCTCCACCCCAGACCTACTGAGTTGGAATCTGCATTCTAATAAAATTCCCAGGCGATTCATATATACATTAAATTTTGAGAAGAACCACATCTTATTCCTCAATTTTCTGAAGGGTTCAGGACACAAGATGTTTTATTCGTCAAATCAAAATGAAGGTGCCTCTACTAATTTTGGTTTTAAAGATGGATGCAGATTTTCTGACACCTCTGAGCCTCCTTGCCATCCTAGGTGTGGACCATCACCTAGGGTAGAAGAAGCAGTGGTCCAAGTTGAAAATCCTTGGTTTTAGTTCTTGGTGGAGTCATTTAACTGATCTTTGTCAAGTTTACCATATGTTATAGAATGGCCTCGTTGAGCACTCAGGACCACCATGATAGAGAATGGGAAACCATCTCAAAAGAATCTTGAAAATCCTCTAAAAATATAAAATATACGGTTGAAACCACCACACATAGGAGAGGCACATCATTTGTCCTGTAAATCTCCTGAAAGGTAAGTACACAGCTTGCCCAGGCAAGGCTTCATTAATAAGAGTTTTATAGCATCTTGGGCAGAATGAATAGGCATGGGGGCTCTAAGAAGGCATCCTGGCAGGAAGGATCAAGCCACAAATTGGTGCTGCAACAGGGAGCCATTCCTTTGCTGCTTGGGCTGATTTTATTCTTCCTGAAAAAATGGCATTGCATGTGGAGGAATATATTAGTTTCCTGGGGCTGCTGTAACAAATGAGTACAAACTTGGTTGCTAAAAACAACAGAAGTTTACACTCAGTTTTGGAGGCCAGAAGTCTGAATTCAAGGTGTCGGCAGGGCCTCCCTCCTTCCCAAGGCTCTAGGGAAGAATCCTTCCTTGTCTCTTCCAGCTTCTGGTGGCTCCTGGCATGCCTTGGCTTGCGGCCACATAGCTCCAATCTCTGTCTCTGTCTTACACAGCCTTCTCCTCTGTGTCGGTGTCATCTTCTCTTTTTTCTCTTATAAGGACATTGGTCATTGGGTTAGATAATCCATGATGATCTTATCTTGAGATCCTTAACTTAATTACATCTGCAAAGACTCTTTTCCTAAATGAGGTCACATTCACAGGTTCCACAGGTTAGGAGTTGGACATATCTTTTGGGGGTCTTTGGAGACAAAAGTGATTCCATCTTGGATGCTAATCTGCCTTGTTGACTTCTGAATAACCCCTGGTGAATGACTCCTGGTTCCTTTATTTACTATTCTTAGTGTAATAACATGTACTTATTACTATAAATCCTGCCTTTAGATCAAAGCAACCTTGATGTTATCGCACGAATTATAGGCTGTGATGCACATAGCATTCTAGCCTGTTCTGGAGGGTGGCCTTTAATTGTCTCTGTAGAGCACATACCCTGCTTTCACCATGGTATATAAGCCCTGGGTATGGGGAATAATGATGCGGAGATCTACCTGTCTTGATGCCATCCAAGACCACACTCCCACCTGCAAGCTCCCCAGTAAATGCCCTTTACTGACAAACTGGATTTGTCTGCCTTGTTCTTTGGTTTCTTAGCTCTTTCTGCATTTGGGGACCGCTTTGCATTTTATTCAACCCACTACAAGGAACATGAAAGAACTTGGCCTTCTATTACCTTTGCTCAGATCAGCACAAAGACCAACCAGCAGCAGGTAGCCTAAATCCTGTCCAAGGGGTGACAGGCCATACTGAGGCACTCCAGGGTGTCTGAGTCATGATGAGGCATCAAGGGCTCTCCTGATTATGAAAGATTTGGGCATCCATGGCTCTCAGAATCTGAGATGATGCCTATGGTCTAGGGGGCTCCCCTCAGCCATGGCCCCTCTGTCCTCCCAGGATGCCTGCCCTGGCCATTCCAAGCATCTCAGCCTCAGCTGGCTTTGTATCTCAAATAAAAGACATCAACTTGGCAGCCCAAGGCAAAAGGTGGGGCCTTTTTTTTTAACTAGTTAATTACAAGTTATGGGGGCACTTTTTAAAAAAACCAGAAATAGATTTCCCTGAAGTAGAACTTAGGGGTTAAAAAATGAAATTTCCTCCCCTTCCTTCCACCCCCCTCCCTCAGATTTCAATGAGATAGGCTGGGGGTTTAATTAGATCCCTCCTGGGCTGTGTTTTATCAGACCCTCCACGTGGACACACCTCCTGTCTGAGAAGGAGGGGTCCAACCAGCCAGGTCAGGTCCCATGGATTGGTCCCCAGATGGAGCCCTGAATGAGCACTGGGGTGAGGAGAGAGCAGGGGAGGCTCAAGAGAGGCTGGGGTGAGAATCAGCGAGTGCAGGGGCACTCAGAGGAGCCTGCAGGGTCTGGCTGCCTGTTACTGCACCAACAGCAATGAAGGCAGCTGTCTGCTGACCAGCCCAAGGCAGCGGCATCTGAAAAGGCGAGAAAGCAACTAAGGAAATGGGACATAATATCGGATGACTCAAGCTGTTATGAAATACAGGCTCATAGCCTGGTCTTCTTTAGAGAAATCTGGGAACACCTTCAGAGAAGTGGTTGGAGAGGAGGTGGTAAGATTTAATGGGGATGTTCGTTCAAGAGGTGATTGAGAGCCCAAGGCAGGATTTTGTAACCACCCAAGTTAAGAGCACAAAATACGACTTTGTTAACAGGCAGTAAGCGTGTATGGCATTGTTCCTGTGAGCTAGCACCACATCACGCCTTCTCAGATAAAGGTCTGGGCAAGCATCAGGACATACTGTGGAGGAACACGTGGAGAGTGGGTACAAGCTTCTCTGCAGAAAGTCCTGACAATCTGAACCCAGGCAACAGAGCTAAAGGCATGATCAATTCATCAGTTGGCCAGTGTCAGTGATGAGTGGGATTGGTCAGAAGGGAAATTTATTGTACTAGAAGAGGGAACTCTATTTTGTTAAGTTACATAAATAAAGTTTAGAGGCTTTGTAAAGGAAACAGTGAAATTATATGGGCATGTGTATTTTGAATGTTGCATTTTATTGATAGATGTAGAAGTATTGAACCACCAGAATTAGACACACATGTCTTGGGGCTATAAAAGGAACCCCCGATCAGCAAGATACATGGAGACGCCAGTATGTTAAAGAGAAGGAGGATGAACAATTTGATCTCCTCGAGATTCTAAAAGAAAGGGAGAGATTAGGGTTTTATATTAGTTTCTGATGGCTGCTGTAACAAATTATCACATATTTAGTAGCTTGAAACAACATACATGTATTGTCTTACAGTTCTAAGGGTTAGAAGTCTGAAATGAATCTCACTGGGCTAAAATCAAAGTGTTAGCAGGACAGCATTCCTTCTGGAGGCCCTAGGGGAGAATGCATTTCCTTGGGGGTGGGGAACCTGCGGCCTTGGGCCATGTGTGGCCTTCTGGATCCTTGAGTGTGGCCTTTCGACGGAATCAAATTCTACAGAACAAATGCTTTTATTAAAAGGGGTTTGGCAGAGAAAGATGAAGCTTTTCTTGCCTCCTTTGGTGCTTAAAAAAGAATAATCTTGAAATCCGAAGGCCGCAGGCTCATGGCCCCCTTCCATCTCCAATGCCAGCAATGACTGCCCAAGCCTTTCTCATGCTGTGTCACTCTTGCACCAACTCTTCTGTCTCCCTTGTCTACAGTTCAGGACCCTTGTGATGACCCCGGGCCACCTGGGCAATCCAGAATAATCTCCCTATTTTAAGGTCAACTGATTAGCAACCTTAACTCCATCTGCAACCTTAATTCTCCTTGCCATGTAACAACCTATTTATAAGTTCTGGGGATTAGCATGTGGACATCTCTGAGGAACCATTAGTCTGCCAGGTACAGTTTGAGCTGAATTTATGCAAAAGGTAGAAAATGAAGTCACCTGGAGGAAGGTGTGGCAGTAGATAAAAGGTATACAGAGGCCTGCATGGACTTTTTGGGAATGGCACCAACATGTTTTATTTCACTGGCATTGTCACAATCCATGCAAATAAACCCAGTGTTCATGAATCTATGCTTCCTCGTTTGTCCTGTTTGCCATCGTTACGCCATGAAAAAGATAGGAGACAGCAAAGTGCATCTTCTTGGAGGTCCCCGTGGGTGACTTGGGCTTTTAGCACTCTGCTGTCTCAGCTGCTCCCCTGGCTTTAGGGGGCTTGATCCTTCCCAGAGAGAGTGGCCAAGAGGGTTAACTCCACAACTGGGGTAGTCAAGGCCTGAGAGCAGGTGAGCGACCACCCACACTGGGCACAGAGGGAAGGTGGGCTCCTCTTCCCTCCACTCTCAACACCATCTGACTGCGCAGAAACAGCGCAAGGGATGAGAGCAAGGACCACTTGCCTTCTTCTCACTCTCCTGTTTCTGTCATGGGGGCCGGAGGTGCCTTAAGCTTGGGGGCTAGAGTTTCCAAGGTGGGACACAGGACAGAAATGAAGGTTGGCCACATAGGATAAGATCTAAGCTTAATGCAGAGAAATTAAAAGCTTTTGGGTTTGCTTCTAGGTTGTCCAGTGCCATTTCTTGGGAGGCAGAAGTGCTGCCTGGGAATACAGTGAATGTCCTTGGTTGCGCTGACACTTATGCTGGGTCTCTTGGGAATCTGAGCAGAGCAGACAGGGATGCTGGATGGTGAGAGGTCCTCCAAAGCGGGCAAGCAGCCACCTCCAGGTTTCTGCTCGGTTCCACCTGTCTCCTGAGAATTGCACCCTCCCATGTACACAGGACTGCTTTAGGGGCTGCCATGTACTTACAAGCCCTGGCCATGGTTGATTTGCCTGGGAACAGACCCTTGACCCAAGCGGGGTTCAGTCCTCTTTCCCCAGCTTCAGCAGCAGCAGGTGTACAGTCACACCATGTTTCCTAACAACTGCCTGTCATGAAACGATGAGGCCAGCAAGGCCAGCATGGAGAGTGGGCAGGACTTGGAGGCACCCAAGGCCCCAGCTCCAGGGCTCCCTGAGCTCAGTGTCATTGCTGACCTTCCCTGGTTCAACTCTACCCCTCCTTGCATTCTGGGAGTCAATGTATGCTCTTTCTCGCTGAACTAGGTTCAAGCTGGGGTTTTATTGCTTGGAACCAAACTCATACAGTGGAAAAAGGGATGAACGTGGAAACAAGTTCATTGAGGCAGCCTTTGTAGAATTAGCCAGAGAGATTCCCTCTCTCTCAGAACATGTGCTGCCTGGTGGGGCACAGACCGCAAGATGGACAGTCTGCTTGGAACACACAAAATGATGAACAGGCCAGGCAGGCAATGAAGGAGGCCGCTCTGGTCGATACACAGGACTATTTGAGTCCAAAGTCAGTTCCAGTGACCACGGAAAGGCTTGGGGTAGGACAAGAAAGGCAAGAAAGGAGGACAAAATAGAGCCACGTAAAGAGCAGCACGTAAGAGCACACAGCAACAACAGCCCACGGGCAGCTGGGTGTGCGTGGCAGAGAAGTGGAATGCAGAGGAGATGAGCAAAAGAAAATAAATCTAGGAAATCCAGAAGTCATCTGTTAGGAACAACATTTCTCACCAAGCAATTTTGACATTCTCGTCCCCTCATCCCTGACTCCTTCTAATTAGTATATGGTTTTGTTATTTTCAAATGACAAATTCTTGCATCATTAGAAGACTGTGACCTGTCAACCTTTAGTAAATGTGCCACCTAGCCACCATTGTTGGGGGCTTTGCACTGGGTCTGGGGTAGAGTGTGGAGCTGGTGGATTTGTCCACATGCTCCTGCCCCATCTCCCTGTAGTAAGTGGCAAAGATCTACCAGATGGCTGCCAGGGGTACGTTTTGTGGTCAGTCATTTAGTAGACATTAGCCAGGACCTACTGAAGTCATTAAAGAGCAAGCAGCCCTCTGGATCCCAGGAAGATGTTAGTGCTGAGCTAACAGCAAAGTCACAGTTTCTAACTACACTAACCGGTCACAAAACCTTCCCCATTTAGATTGCTAAGGGTCTACCTTGGATAAACTTGGAGAGGCAGGAAACAATGAAAAAAAAGTTCAGCAAATATTTAGTTCAACTGAAAAAAAGAAGTTTTAGATTTTGTCCTCTCTCCCTTAACAAAAAAAGACTCATAATTTTGTTACAAATTGTATAGACGTGACCAAAAAAAGAGGACGGCAGGTTGGAGAAAGCTCGAGAAAGAAGAGGTGCTGTTTATCCCGGGTTGAGCACCCAAGGGCCAAGTACACAGGTATGGAATTTGCTTTACAGAGCAATAGGGGAGAAGATGAAGAACGGACATGGTTAGACTGGAGGAAAAAGGGACAGGGAAGTATGGCCTGCAGCTATAGGAAACTATTATTCAAGGGAAAAAAGGCATGGAATCTAGAGTATTATGGGATAGTGACCGTCATGCCTACATTAGAGATACAATAAAAATGCACTAAAGCACTCATTGAGAAATCAGGGCCTCTAAGTGGCAAGAAAATCTGGAAACTGAATGTGAAAGGGGTGAGTAGGGGAGTATGGGCTGTTTCTAAACTATGATGCATGAAAGGAACCAGGACAGGAAGAGCACCCGATTAGAAAGGAAAAGGAGAGCAGCACTGCGGAGAGGAAAGACGGAAGTTTGGTTCCCATCAATGAATTAATTAATTAATCTAATTTTTTTTTCACTTGGAGAGGGTGGGAGGAGAGAGAATATGAAGAAAGAACTCCTTAATTGCAGGTACCCAGAGAAAATATATTCAACAGAGAAACTTGGGATGAGTGAAGGAACATGACAGTGAATTTAGACCTTCAGGAAGAAGAGCTTATGCCAGGCCAGGATGGGGGCCCTGTTTTTAATACATGCTACAGATTTCAGATCCTGGTCTGGATACAGTCACCCTGGTTGTAATGTTACCTCTGATCTTTTTTTTTGGTTTTTTCTGTCACCTAAGATGGGTGGGGAGAAAGCAGAAGTGGAGAACCCCAAGGATTCTAGCAAGGATTTTGCTGGGCTCACAGAAAAGCAAAATTGTAGTGACTGCTTTGACCCCCCTTTTTTCCCTACCCTGAAACTATCATTAGACACTAAGTTCACAAACCTCCATCACCCTAGCAGGTTTTTAATAGACCCTTAGGGTATCCAGGCCCTTGCTGTCTTACCTCATTTCATTAATTACATTTCATGATCACTGAGGATCAGGAGGTGGAGGAGGAACCAGCGTTCAATTTCAGGGAGCAGCAGCAATCTCAGACCGGGCAAGTGAGATGATGCTACAAAAATCAATTTGGCAGTCAGCTGTGACGCACAAATGGCTCCCGGTAATAGGGTAAGGGTGGGCCAAGTACAGATGCAGATATAAGATGAAACAACTTGATCTCTGCGTATGCAGGCAGGGAGGTGGGACACCTGCAGTGATTTGGGGTAGCTCACTACGGGTGGGGAGAAGTCTCTGGGAAAATGCACCAAAATATAGAGACTCCAGACAATTTGCAACTCAACTGTATAGATTTTTGCATTTTCAGAGTTGGTTTGTCAAGTGCTGTGAGGCTTGGGTGAATAAAAAAGGTACTTCCTGGGCGACTCTTGAAAAGAAGAGTAAGACCTCATTTATTTGGCAACTCCAATTATCCAGAGAACACAAATAAGATAAGTAACCAAAAGGGCCTCTGAGCTGAATCTGCAGATGAAATAAACTCTATGCCTCAAGGTTCATTTTCGGTTATTTAGAAGAGCACACCTCACGGAGAAGACTCTTCACTCTTGCTTTAGGATCAAGGCTAATGAACTTGGTTATTTGATTTCCTGGTGTGGTAGATCAATTTAAAAAAACAAAAAGTGGAATCTATTTCCCCAGCCCTTGAATCTAGTCTGGGCTTTGGACTTGCTTTACCCAATAAAATGCAACAGAAGTGACAGAGTGCCAGTGCCAGTTTTAAGTCTCAAGAGTTTTGCATGCTTCTGTTCTCTCTCTTGGAATCCTGCTATCCCCATGTGAACAAGGTCAAACTAGCCTGCTGGAGGATGAGAGACCATGTGAAGGAGAGCCCAATTGTCCTAGCAGAGGCCGCCCTAAACCAGTGGAAGCCAAACATGTGAGAGAGCCCAGCTGAGATCAGCAGAGCTACCTGTCCAGTCCACAGCTGCACACAGACACATGGCGGAGCCCAGAGGGTCCAGCTGCCACAGAGACATGTGGGCAATATAGTAAGTGCCTACTGTTTTAAGCCACTGAGTTTTGGGGTGGTTTATTATTCAGCAATCACTCACTGATACACCTGGTCTGCTACAGATTATAAAGGGGTTGGGTAGAGAGGAAGAAGGGCTAGTAGAAACAAGCATATTTATGGGAACAAGAAAACAAACAAACAAACAAATAAACCAACAACTAAAAGGCAGAAATAGGAACTCAAAGGACATAAGTGTCTGGGGCCATTTAAGGAAGGAGCAGTTTGTAGCACCTTATGAGATCCTGACCGCTGAGAAAGTTTTAGAGCACAATATAAGAATACTGATCTACATCATCCAGAAAAATTAACCAAAACATAATGTCCTTTCTTTAGGAAGGCAAGTGCGTGAACTATATTTAAGAAAGATTTCCATTTAAAATAGACGTTAAAAGATTTCCATTTATAAATTTTCTAGTGAAAATAAAAAGCTTATGGTCTTCAGTGTTATTTATCTGGAAAATTCATTTGTGTGTGCAGGGACAATACTTTCTGAAACAAAAATTGGGTAACATCTCAGACAGGCTTCTGCATTGCTTCCGGGTACAAAAGGAAGCCCAGGAAATGCAGTTTGGCTGCCATGATGCTGGCCTCTCAGGGACATTTAAGCACTCATGGGGATGATGGACAGAATATTTGAAACTGAGAAAATCTGTGCAGAACAGTCAGTCTCTTCGTGTATGACCCCTCCCTCCCCAAAGACACCAGATTAGTGAGACATGCAGATTGTGGCCTGCAGGGCCAGCCTTGGGCAGCTTGCAGAGATCTCCTGTGGGAGGCTGAGAAGAGAGACAGGGTATGGAAAGAGCGCATTAGCAGCCTCCCTCCTTGGCCTGCCCTTTGTTCCTCTGAGCACCAAATCCCCAGTTCATTCTGTCTCAGGCACTTGAATTCTGCTCCTTTCCAAAGCACCATTAAGTGCACACTGAGAAATAATAATAATCGTTCACATTCCCCGCGTGCACGCTGAGTGCCAAGGACTGGACCAAGCTCTTGCCACGCATGAACTCATTAACCCTGTAAGTTAAGTGCTTCTACACTCTCCCCTCTAAAGAGGTGGCAGCAGAGGCACTGAGAGATGAAGCAACTCACTTCATCAGTTAGAAACAGGAAACGGCAAAGGCAGGAGTCAAACTTGGATGGTTGGCTCCAGACTCATCGCCTAAACTGTCTGTTCCACCCTTTACTTTGCAAAATTCCCTTATCCCATCCCTGCTGGTCTGCCTGCACCTTTTCACCCAACCCTGGCTCTTGCCTTTTCAGAGCCAGCCCTCCTGCCTGTCCCCACTGCCATTCTCAAGGAACTAAGCGGGTGTGGTTCTGACTAATTGCAGCTTATCACGTGGAGCAGGCCCTGGGAAAGCAGATGCGTGTGCCCACCTGAGCCAGCTCGGCTTGCGCCCCTGGCAGCTTGTCCCCAGGCACCAGCGCCTCCTCCCTGCCCCACCCCCGCAGAGCTGCTGACAGGCCAGGCTCTGGGCTGCTTTATCTCCGGCTAACACCCGTCTTCTCTCCCTCCTCCTCCCTATCTGGGGGTTTCCTTGTGGCTCTAATGAAAAACCCCTGTGTCGCATTGAAAAGTTGCCAGTTATTGCTGCCGGGAATAAAATCTAGCCTCTGCTGGGCAGAGACTCAGGAACGCTTCTAGCTGGGCAGTGAGGAGTAGCCGGTTGGAATAATCCCTTCAATGTGAACAGCCTCACAATCATAATTAGAAGGTACCAGGTGGGGTATAAACAAACAAACAATAGGATGTGCCAGGCTGCCCGCCCCCACCTGGGCTTTCTCCCTGCCCTGGCCTGGGCACACCTGCCTGGCTCTGCCTACCTCAAGCTGAGTGGTGCAGGCTCTTCCCCACACCCCAAAGACAAGAAAAACGGGGTATCCTTTCTGGTGTGAGCACTCAGGTCAGTCTGAGTAGCAGACAATAGCTTCACCAGAGCCTCAAAAATTATCCAAAAAGCAGATTCCTCTGCTGTACCCCAGACACAAGGAATCTGAATCCCTATGGCTGAGGCTTGGGAATTTCCATTTTTTAACCCCTGTCCCTTACCTGGATTATGGTGCTCAGAACCACTGGACCTAAGCACTAGACCTGAGGAAAGATGCTCCCCCATATACTCTCTCTGACAATTGCAAACCCCAAAGAGCCCTTCCAAGGCACTGCTAGCATGCCGACTCACACAATATACCAGGACAGTTATTTCCATCCCTATTTCACAGGCTATGACAAATAGAGTTGAGGCCATCCTGCTATGTCACTCACAGCTACTTTTTTGGAGCAAAGGCAACCACAGTGAGACCTAAATGGCATTTTCAGAGCCTGGTACTCTGGCCAGAAGCCCCACACGATGACAGTGGAGGTGTGAGGTAGCTCAGCAGCCTGCAGTTAGCTGAAAGTGTGACTCCAGAATGATTGGGATCTAAGTGTGCCCTGAGCTCCAGCCACGGCAGCCTTCTGCAGCACTTGCATTAGGGAAAAAAGGAATAGCAGTGATTCTCAATGGGGATGATTATGACCCCACCCAGGGGACATTTGGCAATGTCTGGAGACATTTTGGGTGGTTACAACTGTGGTGGTGGGGGCGGTTAGGAAGGTGAGAGTGGGCGCTGTTGGCCTCCATGGGGAAAGTTCGGGAATGCTGCTAAATATCCTACACCGCACAGGACACGAAGAGCACAACAAGGAATCATCTGGCCCAGAATGTCAACAGTACCGCTACTGAGAAACCCTGGAACAGATGCGAGATGCCACCAAAGACAGGAGTCCGGATCTAGGGACGTCCTTAGCCCCCTGAAGGCAGAGTGTTAATTCAAGCTCTTTGGTCGGGGCCGGTGTTTGTAGCTTCCTTTTGTTGTTATTTATGTAGGAAGAAGACGTGGATAACACAGGGGATAACACAGCAGAGAAAGGCTTACAGGTTGATCACACAGCCAGCTCCCTGTACGAGCTGGGCTTTAAAGACTCAGTTTATATGACATCCAATAAGTACTAAGACCCGATGTAAGCCCTTGATTCCTTCAGAAATTGGTCATCACTTTAATGGCAGCAGATGGATGAATAAATGTTCAGTCCTGGGCTGCCTGATTAGATTTATTCCATACAGATTCCCCAGGTGGTCTCCCCTCTTCACTGAAGAGTTAAAAACAGACCATTTAGTTGATAAAATTGAGTCTCTTGTGAGTTAACAGAGTGGAACTAGCTATTGGCGCAGATTGTGGCACAAATGCTGCTGCGGAAGCCAGGCTGGAGGGGCTAAATATTTTCTTTCCAGTTGATTCGATGCAGTTCAGTGGTTGATGGTGTGTGGAGTTGGAATGCCTCCTGATGATCCAGGCCCTCCTGTTTACGTGGCCTGCTCCTCAAAGGACACACATAACCTCTTTCCCCCTATAAAGTGAATCTGGGCATTTTGTAGCTGAAAAGGGAGCAATTCCATTTGAGTTAATCCAGAGGCTGGAGGCAAAGGTGAATTATGTAGACTTTAAGGACATTCTTCCTTGATTGACAAGGTCCCGTGGCCACTGCCTGTAAAGCTTTAGCTACGGACCATTTCCTGACATCACTCAAGGGAGCTCTGTTATCTTGGTTATGCTCATGCAGAGCCTGCGGGGTTTTTACACATTAGTCTAAGGAGTAACTACAGTCTGATTCTTGGAATTGAACATACTTGTTAATCATAACCCTGAAACATTTCTTTCTTGTTGAATTAAAAGAAAGCAGCCATATTATTGAGGGGAAACATACCTTTCAGCCACTTTGGACATTTTCAAACAGTGTCTGTCAATCTGTGCATTCAAAAATATAATCTGGGGAAAGACAGAACAGGGATATTAAGACAAAAATAGAATTCTATTTTCACTTCATTCCATGAACCCAAATCCTATACTTCCACCAAGATCCAAACACCTCCTCTGGCAAGACCTCTCCAACCCTCCAGCTTTGCATGCCAGCAACCAATTTGCCCTCTGGACATTTCTATCACACTTAAGATTCACAGTCCACAATTTCACCCATGGCACATATTCTGTATTGCATCATGATTTAAGTCTTGATTTCCAAAACTTAAAGGCAATGTATACTCTACGAAGCTCAGCAACAGCATGGACAGGTAATATGTGCACCATAAACACCCGTTTTCACTAAGCCCCAGGGACCTCTCCTCTGCCCACCTTTCACACGTATGTCACACCTGTGTGCTTGATGTGCTTGACTGTAATCATCAAATAGTTATTGTCATATACATCTGCTTCCTCTCCTCTACCCAATAATAAACTTGTCAAGGGCAGGCACCTAAAAGTTTACTTCTTTGGGTTTTTCCACCCAAAAGGGAGTAAGGCATAAGATAAATAGTGGGCCCTATGGTTGCCTCATTACCAAGAAACATCAGAAGCGGGTAATGTAACTAGCCATTGTCTGTTAACCTGGGCTCCTCATCACGAAGGAAAATAACATTTAACCAAATAATGCTGAAATGGCATTGGGAGTAGGGCTTTCTTTATTCTTAAGTTTTCCTTTGGGATCAATCAATAAAATAAATAAATAAATAAATAAAGGGCGGTCCTGAGTTGGTTTGCTGTGGAAGCGCATTACCATTTTAAGGATCCTTCCTCTAGCTCCCACAGAGGAAACAGCAGTAGTGGCACTGGGATAACCCATTTACATCCTTCTCTAATGGAACTTGGTAGAGAACTCTGCCTCTTAAGCTCCCGTGCGTTGTTCACACACAGCACTAAAAGGTTCGAGTCACCCACAGCTGGGTTCCCCTGTGGTGTCCAGGAACTCAAAGCTCACTCAGCCTTCAGAGGGGAACATTACAAGGGCTTTTCAACTAGCCACGTCTCCTGCCCGGCATGCAGCTCTCAACTCGTTCACCTGTTTCCGGATGTCCTCTTTTGTAGTTTTCCTGATGGGCTGGCTGAGTACGTGCACAGGGCTTTGCGACTGGGACTCTTCAGTCACACCGTACACTGACTAGAAGAAGCAAGGACATACAGTCATCTACCCCTGGAGCTGAAGGGGGTCTGGGGGTCAGCTGGTTCAACACTCATCCGATTCTTTGAATCCCCTCCTGACATCCGGACGGGAAGTGACCACCTCTGCTTCGGTTTCTTCAGTGCTGAGAACTCTGCCTCTTAAGGGATCTCACCCCACCTTTAGGCCACCACTTAGAACATGCTGCCTTTTATGGAGCTGAAAATGGCCTTCTGGTATAACAGTGTTTCTCCAAACACCGTCCATAGACCATCTGCAAAGAACCATCTGGGGGTTCTTGGTGAAGATGCACATTGCTGAGTCTACCCCAGACCTCCTGAACTAGAATCTTTGTGGGTGGGTTTGGGAATCTGCACCTTTATCAAATGCCCCAGATGATTCTGAGGCAAAAGAAAGTTCAAGAACAACTGCTGAAGATGATGCACAAAAGATCCCGTCTAGATTTTCTGTTGGTCAGCAGATGGCATGCCCATCAGGTACAAAGTTGGGATGGCAGGGTTTCAGGTTTTCCCTTTTAACAGTTTTGTGGCCTTAGTTTCTCAACATATCCATAGCTATAGCTATTAATATTTTTAAGTTGCTCGTGGTGGTATGGACAGACTAAACACAATCTTTGCTTTGGGAAAGAAACAAAACCAGATAAAGTGGATGGGAATCCATGAAATTATACAATATCAGAATTAGGGGCCCTTAAAGATTGAATTAGGACAATTTAAGACTAATACTTTAACATATAATATAGTATCTCAGTGAAGAACAAAATATATAAATAGATTCAAGAAGTTTATATATATATATGTCATGTATCTCTCTCTCGTGTGTGCGTGTCATATACATATATGAGAGACAGATAAATGGTCATTACAAGAAACAGGAATGTTTGGGGACACGTCTCCAACTTTTTGAAATTAATATTATGGAGCACGGCCACATTCTCCTACAATGTTGACCTTGGTGCCATGGTGAGGGTGGGACGTATGGATTGTGGGGCAGTCTGAGTGTGGCACCCATGGGTATGCTATGGCCACTATGCCTTTCAGTAAAGTGAAATACAAGTGACCATTGGGCCATTCACGGCTGGGCAAGATGATGATTTGAGTTTGGATGATCCAGCTCTACTAAAAGACTTTCATTTGCTTCTAAGTACCAAGCTCACGTTCACCTGTGGGCTTTCCCACCTTTTGTTCCTTTTGTTGCCTTTCCTTCCTTCTCTGCCACCTCCCCAGAGCCAGCTGCTACTTTTCCTTCAGCACACCTGACCCTGCTTTCAGGAAGCCCTTGGGAAGCCCCCCATCTGGCTTAGCTGCCCTTCCTGGGCTCCTCAACCATCCCGTCCTTCCCCAACACGGCACCCACAGCCCTGTTGCCTGTCGGCTTGTTTCATTCCCTGCCAGACCGTGGGCTCGGTGAGGACCTGCCACTGTATCCCAGCGCAAGCACACGTCAGCCACGCAATAGATATTTGTAAAATGAATGATTGAAATGGTTTCAAAAGACAAAGTGTGTTAGAATTACAAATAGCAAATTACTGTTTGAACAGGTCTAGAATTGGGAGGGTTATTTAAGAATTTTTAGTTCAGCTAAACTAGCCAACCTTTTTAACCTTTTGTGGATTCTTCAAACGTCGACATTTTCTGATATCCATTTCTGTTGTGTTCACACAGCCTGGCTGAGAAAAAAAAAATCATCATGTAAATTACTAAGTGAAAATTACGCTTCCAGTTTAGCCCAAGTAATACCGTGAGAACCAAACTTTATCTTTCCCATTACAGATAATGCAGGACTTTTTTTCATCTTGCCATAATATGTGTTTCTCTATGGACTTCTCATATGAGATTTAAAAGCTCACCTCATGATATCTAAGGATGCTATGTAGAGGGTATAGTGTACAGTTTCTAAGAGCAAGTTTATTATTCAAATGGCAAGATTGCTTCAGCCACAGCCTTTGTTA
Organism: Daubentonia madagascariensis; assembly: GCA_023783475.1. Lineage (NCBI taxonomy): Eukaryota > Metazoa > Chordata > Mammalia > Primates > Daubentoniidae > Daubentonia > Daubentonia madagascariensis. The sequence goes on along the minus strand of JAKFHU010000485.1, from coordinate 33,041,664 downwards.
TTTTACATACCTAACCATCTGAAAAGACTCCAATATCAGGACGGGCAGCTACTTTTTTGTTTTTGCTTTTAATCAATTTTTAGGAAGACTGAAATAGTTTATTCATTTTTAGTTCCATTTCATGAGGGAAATGCAAGATTTGTTTTAGTAACATGAAATTAGAAATACAATCAAATCTCATTATTTACAGATTTTGTATTTGTGAATTTGCCTACTTGCTAAAATTTATTTGTAACCCCCAAATCGGTACTCGCACTTTAATGACCATTTGCGAACATTCATAGACTGGTAAAAATTTTGAATCCTCCGATGCGCATGTTCCCAGCTGAGGTCAAGCAATGTGACACTCTGCCTTCTTATTTCAGACCTCATACTGTAAACCAGTCTAGTTAGGGTTTATTTAGTGCCAAGTTTCCTGCATTTTTGTGCTTTTTGCTGGTGATTTTGCTGTTTAAAATGCCCCAAGCATAGCGCTGAAGTGCTGTGCACTGTTTCTAAATGCAAGAAGGTAGTGATGTGCCTTAGGAGAAAATACACGCATTAGATAAGCTTTGTTAAGGCATGAGTTACAGTGCTGTTGGCTTTGAGCTCAATGTTAATGAATCAAAAGTATATATTAAATAAGGTGGCTTTACACAGAAACACACATTAAATAAGGTTATGTATTGATCGGTTGACAAAAACGTTGTGACCAGAGGCTCACAGGCACCTAACTTTGTATTTTCCCAGGAGCAATCCTACAATATTCACTAATTCAGTGTTTGCAAAGACTTTATAGAACACAACTACCATGAGTAACAAGAATTAACTGTATTTGAAAGGGAATAGTTTAAGATTCAGAGTTGAATGACAGTGGAAATGGAAATTATTAATTTTGGGAATATAAACTTTTGGGACCCAAAGGTCCCCGGATGGAATTGCCATAGCTCCTCCATTTCCAACTCCATATTTTCATGGATGGATAATTTTTAAAAGGCGGAAGTGACACACATTCCAGAAAACCTACTGAGATTATATGAATGAATGGTAAAACAATTCCACAAAGCAGAGCAATTTTCTTAAGAATGAGACACCTGGTGGCTAAAGACAGTCTTTTCTTTCAAGAGAAGGAAACAGAAAAATTAAGAAACAAAACAAAACAAAACATTAAAGAACAAGTAGAGCTTTCTCACCACTGGCCTGTGGACATCCCAAAAGGCCCGTTCTTGACTGTCCAAAATTTTCCTTTCTGTCTTGTCCTTTTTGCGATCAACCCTGAAAGAGAACAGAGAGGAAATCAGAGGCTTTTGTATTCTATTTTTTCCTTCTGACCCTTGCCCCAGCAATCTGCTCCTGCTTCTAGGAGCTAAGTGCGCACAAGGGTGTTGGCACTTGTGTGGTCCCTGCTCTCTGCAGAGCTGTGAAATCTAGGTGTACAATTCCCTCCAGGAAACCTCAGAAATTCCACACATGGTGAAAGAACTTGTTTTAGGCTAGATTACAGATTGCCATATATGTGTTATGAACTTGGTGGCCGAAGGGAAGAACAAGAATGCAGCTGTTCATCTGAAGTATTAAGATTTGGATTATTAAGAAGTGAATTAGCCATTCGACATGCCTCCCTCATCAAAGTAGACACTGCATATATAAGTAGTAAGAAGGAATACAGCCACCACCTTGCCAGTGTTCCATCTTCAAATTTGAAAGTTTGCTTTAGATTTAGAATCAGTAGAAAGGTCTTTAAAATGCTGCAATTATGTGTTTTAAAAGTCACTTAAACCACCTGGCTTTCTAAAGGCAGCGTAATGGCCCAGGCGTGTGACAAGATCCGGAAGACAAATATCACCGGCCTCAGCTGGCGGAGGCACAAATTGCAAGAAGAAAATTACAGGTGACAAGGACAGATTCTTTACATTCTGATCTACAGCACAGATAAGAGGCTTTTTGTTTTTAAAGCATGTATTACTTCATATTTTCTCTCCAAGTAAAAAGCAACTCAGATTAATTGCTGTGTAACTTCTGGTTTTTGGCTCTCTTGGGAACACTTCAGTTTACTGGACTGAAATAAACCCATAATCACCCTACGGTTTTTGTGATAATTACTGTGTACTTAAATGGTCCACAATTATAATGTAATCACATAGTTAATCAAAAAAGTGAATCGAGAGATACCATATATGTACAAAGTGGCAATTTCCCCTCCTTTTTATACCTTGTGATGCTGTTTGATTCTGGAAGAACAAATTAGCATTCCTCTTTGCTTCCCAGTGGTTTCTGAGTACACAGGTACAATTCTACCTTAGCCCAGTTGAATCCCAGCCTCCTTTCTACCCACTCTCCCACCTTCCTCTTCCTCAGGTGCCTCCTGCTGCAGCTCAGCTCCCACTGCCTGGTGCCCACCTCCCTTGGGGTGCAGAGGGAGCGTCACAGCAATGGCAGCATGCAGACCACTGGACCAGATGGCCTAGGTCATTTCCCACCGTGACCATGGCTGTGATTGATTTATATCCACACAGCCTGAGGCCCGGTGCTACCCACCACAGGGATGTTCACATGCAGGTGGTGCACCAGCTTAGCATCCCTTTCCTGCTCTCCCTGTCCAACTTCTCCTTCTAATGCTCCTGGCTAAACCAGACACTATCCCAGGAAAGGACAAGGAAGATCCTGACTGGAGCAATTCTGTTTCCCAGAATTAAATGGATCTGGTTGACACCCACGTGTGTGGGCTGGGGGACGTGTATTCCCCATCCCTTATGTTTCCTTAGAGAGGAAGGAATTTCTGCTATATATATGGGAGAAAAAAATAAGGGAAAAACCCTTCCAACTTTTTTCTTCCTTTCATCTCTTGTCTTTTAGGGAGGAAGAGTGACTTAACTTATTGGTAGATTTGAAAGAAGAAACTGAGAAAGCTCAGGCTGACCCTTTCTGGGCCCCATCTGCATCAGCCTGTCCTTAGAATATCTGTTCTCTGCACCAGTGAACTTACAGGGGTGGGTTCTGCCCTGGGGGAGGCCTACAGATACTCACCTCTGCCCAGAAGGGATGAGTTTAATTTGGATCTGTGGCCACAGATCTATCTTCTAATTAATATAAATCTGACAATTTGGACTCCAAATGTCTGACTTCTGTGCCTTATTTTTCAATTGGTTCTAAACCCCTTCCCTGTGGGAGAGGGTGCTTGTTGTTCTCCCTGAAACTCCAGTATGTTTTCCTATGAAGGTGAAATCTCCAGTCCTGCAGGTAAAGTGGGTCTGATGTGTTTCAGCCTTCAAGCACAGAAGAATAATTGGGAATCTCTTGGGGAAATAGGTACACCTTCTTCTAACCTGAGTTCTACATTTGGGAGGCTCTCCCTTGTCCGCTGAAGCACACGCTTTTGAAATAATTTTAGAGCAACCTTGGTTACAGAGATGAAACTTATCCATTGTGCTCCTAATTTCCACTCAGCCACTCCGCTGAGAAGTTGGAGAGGCTAACACCAGTGGGAACCCCACTTGGCCATCCCACTCTCATACCATCTCCAAATTCCAGCGTCCTTTTCTCTCTGAAAGGGTCTCTATTAAGTTCACTTACTTGACTTGTGCTTCTGCTTGCATGAAGATGAATTCCCACTTCCTTGCAAAGGCCCTCTGGAGTCTTGCTAAGTTTTCCTAATGAGAAAGGAAAATCGACAAGAAGGCATGAATCGTCGTAAGTCAGCACACGCACACCTATGCTTATCACAAGGCAGCTGTCCGTTTCAGCTACTCTCAACAAAATAGCAGGGCCCACTTTGAATCCACTGGACATGCACTCAATTTGACTTTGCACCAGACCCTGCCGTACAGAGCCAAACTATTCATATTAATTTACACACCCATTAAGTCTGAAGTCTCTATGGTTCATCTGATTCCTCTCTTCATATGTATTTCACAAGAACACGACCCACACAGAACTTGTTATAAAGGCTGCTGGAAATAGAATAGTTTGTGGCAATTGGGGAATGAACAATGGGCTCCTTGCAACCTGTAGGACATCTCTGAGAGCAAAGCCAAGGCTGGATTTCTTAGGACTCATCTTCCAGCAGGGAGCTGGGAAGGTCACAGAAAATGTGAACCCAGAGGATCTGGCAGTAGTGCTTTCTAAGGTCAGGACTGAAAAGTGGCCCAAAGGGAGTGTCTATGTTTGTGATATTCATGAAAAGAAACGCCAAAACCAGAAAGAAAAGCCATAGAGGGTTCCATTAGAGAAAAAGGGGAGAAGTATTTTCTGTAAGTCTGTAGAGTTACCTAGTGGAACTTTAGGACAGTGAGTAGGGGAGTTTGATAGGTTCCCTAATAATCCTACTAATTCAGATAAATGCAAGGCTGGAGCCCACATGATGCTATGTATTTTCATAGAGCTCATGCCAACATTAATTGATTACCCTCATTAGTGGATTATTAATATAAAAGGAGCTTCAACTGGAGAGCATCATGCATGAACTCACAGTTGTTACCAAGGCTTGGTGTGCAAGTGCTTCTAAAAAACTGTCTCTTTGACTCTTCCACTGTTCATAGGATATAAAGCTGGTAATGCCCAAATGTCAACCAATTGGGAAGTAGTTACATGAACTGTGACACAGTCATAGCATGGAATTCTAGGCAGCCACTAAAAACAATAGTGTTGATTATCATTATGGGCGTGGAAAGATTCCCAAGACACCAACGGTACCTGATTGGGAAAAGCAGCAGCTGACACAGTAATGTTTATGGTCTGATTTTATTTTTTTTGGTAAAGAAAAAGATGTATATGTAGAAAAAACTTGGGGGGACAGAGAATCACAGGTTATTTTCTCTCCTTTCTTTGTTGTTTGAATTTTTGTTTTTGCAAAGAGAATATGTAATTGGAAAAGTTTAATAAAATTACTGCATTTTGGAAAAAAATGCTTTTTTAGTTTCTAACCATTTTTTATACAGAACTTCAACTTGAGAGATCATCTTAATGCCATATTCTGGGGCAAGAGAAGAGAAAACTGAAAAAGATACATTAGGAGTTGAAGCTGTCTTATTTTTGTGTAGGACATTTTCTAAAACATGGAAAACATGGGGAAGAGAATCACAGCATGGAAGTGCCACATGCTTCTGCAGTCTGGGTCTTTCCTAAAGGTTGTGTTAGGGAAGTGATGTCATCACATAAAAGCTCTTTGTACTGGGTGCACAGAGTACAATAGCAGCCTTCTGAAAGAGGGTTGACATGACTGCTGGGCATCAGGGCAGACAGGGGCAGGACTGGGCTCCCTGGACGCTCAGCACCATAGAACAACCATGCCAGGATTTTCTTAGGAAGATCATAATATCCAACATGTGATCTGACATGCAAACTTTAGCCAGGTCCTGAGGCTCTGGACAAACATTGCATCCCCCTCTACTGTTCCCGCCCCACCCCCACTCATGGGTCCTTGATGCCAGCAGGATCAAAGAGAGTAAAGGGCCATGCACGGGTCCTACTCTCCAATGGCATGTACATTCACACTTGGGTGGTAGAGAGGGGAGCGATGGGCCAGTGGCTTGGTAGGCTTGGGTACCCAAGACAGGCAAGGCCTGGCAGAGTGGGGCCTCACACTTGTTTTGGAAACTGAAGCAGTGAAAGTGGGAGGGGCATTTGGAAGGTGAGGGCCTGAAGACGATGCTAATGCTGGACTTCCCAGGGAAGGATTCTCCACTGCCCTAATGACACCCCTCCTCCCATAGCTGCTGGCCCTTCGGCCATTCCTTGCTCAGCAGCACCTGCCCTGGAGCAGGTGCAGGGAGAGGGAAGTGGGAGGTACATGGAAGTTTACTCGATTTCCTGGATTCTCTATGACCCATAGAAAGTTCAGTTTGGGGGAAAATTCTGCAACCGAAAGTAAAAAATATATTTTAAATTATCTGTGAGTTTTCAAGTTCTCTGTGTTTTGGTTTCTGGGTTCTGTCACATGGGAATGGATATGAGCATGGTGGTGAGGCCTCTAATTTTTGTAAGGAACCACATTTTAAGAAGGAAGATGCAGGAGGAAAGTAAGAAAGCTGGGGAGGGGACACCTCATGTGACATACACCTTGTCTTATTTTCCCGATTGAATATTTAAGTTGAGCTGTTTATTTTTTTTTTAATTTTTAATTTTTAATTTTTAATTATTATGGGTACAGAGTTGTTTATTTTTTTTAGTGTTGAGTTTTGAGGGTTATTTATGTAAACTTTTATTGTGATGGTAAAAGGAGCAGAGAACAAAGGAGGGGAAATAGAAGCGACTTCTCTTCGACTGTCCAAAAGGGACTAGGGGGAAGAAAGGAAAAACACAAGTTTAAACTGAGCTGCAGGTATGATTTTACTCTCCTCTCACACCTAGCCTGGAAAATAATCATACTTACTGCTTCATAGTCTGCCAACTCCAGCCTTGCTTTATTCTGCATTGTCCTCTTACAGAGATAGATGGCTGAGGGAAGAGAGAAAGTACAACATGTACAAAGCCAAAGGCGCAGTGGAATCATAAGCCCCTCCACCTATCAGTCCACCCACCCAGCCATCCAGCCAGCCATCCTACCTGCCCAGCACTGTCCTGGCAAGAACAAGCTTTCTAAGTGGAAGCCACGACACCTGATCTCTAGGAATCTTCTTGTAGGTCATGATCAGATGAGGACCCCATCTTCCAATCCTGGCAACTCCCCTTCTTCCTCCTCACCCTGCTTCACCTCGAGCCACAAATACGACCATGTTACTCCTGCATCTAAAAGCTCTCTGCATTGAATTTTCAATGGCCTCGGAAGTGAGGTCACGCTCCTTGGGGTGGTAAATGTGGTTCTTTATGATCCAGTCTCTGCTTATCTAGTCAACCTCTTCTCCTCCCTCCCTGAGGCATTGCAAGGCCATCAAACTGTCAGCTCCACTCCTCTGCATATGTGTCCTTTCCATGAAGGGTCCTTCTCTCTTCTCTCTTTCCCTCTGTCTGGAGATCTCCTACTAACCTCTGAAGACCCAGCTTCGTGTTCCGGATAGCATCGATACATCCTCAACCATGGAAACTAGTTCCATGGCACTGAGATCCTGTGTTTACTGGACTGTCCCCTGCTCTAGGCTGAGGGCTCTTTAAGGGCAGAGGATTTGTCCTTTGCAACTTTTATCCCTGTCCCTAGGACCAGGGCCCGTCCTGGGGTGAGAGGGCAGTAGAAAGGGAGGACAATTTAGGGAAGGGCTTTTGGCCCTCTGTTGCCAGGACACTCTTCTTCAAATGTGGCCTTCATCACCTCCTCTCCCTCTCTCTGCTTCCTCAGTGTCTTCCTCCTTCTCCAGTGCCAGGTGGAATGACCCAGGGCTAACAGTAAATGAACGGTATGGACAAACAACAGAATGACCAGGAGGGGAGGTCACAGAGGATGTGTGATCATTTTGTTGCTCGACAACAAGATCTCTTAACTATACTAAGAGATCTCTAGTCAACCCCTTCCTAGATCATCCAACTTCCTCCATTTGCTGTAAAAAATTTACTGATGGAGCCTGTGATATTTTGGAACCTTGACAGCGAGGAGCCTACCCTCTGGTATGCCCACAGACCCGCTTTCACCAGGCGAATTGTGTGCTCCTGAGAGTCCGTTGTGTTTGTTCCCGAATCTGCTTATGTCAGACGTATCTGTTATTTTAATCATGTAAGTTCACTAAATATCACATATACCAATGAAGTTAATGTGAAAAGAGAGAAATTTGTTGTTCCTACGAAGACTCACTTGAATGGTTTCGAACAACTTAAAGGCAAGTTGGCTATGCTAATTGCTGGTGAATTTGGTAAAGGTGAGATAACTGGAGAAGAGAAGAAAAAATGATAAAAATCTAGGGCAGGCCAATATTTAAAGGCTTCAATAGTGCCTTTAAATTCCTGATGCACCTTAAAGATACCAAAATTGGGTGGTTTATTTAAGAAAGAAACTCAAGTTCTTGGGGCTTATAATCAAAGATAAGTCTTTGGTCCTACCTCAAAAGGCCATCAAATGAATGTTCCTTTGTTTGCCCTACGTTCATATGAAGTTCTTAAGGTATGCATATATCGTTTCTTTAATGATTTTCTACTTGTCTGTTTTTCCAATGAACCAAGCAGCCATCGTGTCTGATAAAGGGTTGTCAGTTCTATACAAAGAACCTCCTTCATTCTCTTGGACCACAGGCAGCCTGTGGAATTGGGGGCAACCTCAAGAAGGAGGCCTGGCATGTCACCAGTCCCACCAGGTCTGGACAGGATGACCTCCCAGCAGTGCAGATCAGTGGAGGTGGCAGCTGCTTTGACAGTACTGCCCCGGACAGGACTTTGAATTGGCCAAATGTAAAACTCAGAAGAGGCTAACCCAGATCCGGACAATGGGTTTTATGCAGGCAGAGTCACCCCAGGCAATTTCCAACCCATCTGGGTCAACATGGGCCAGTGGGGTTGGGAAGTTTGGGACTGAGCTTGGGATCACAGCTGGTGCCACTCCTGATGACTGCAAGTCACCTGGTCACGCGCTTCCAGCCCACTTCCCTTGTGGCCACTGTCACACACCAGGAGTCTGTTCCCCACAACTGGGGAGGTAAGGGTGTGGCCATTCGCGGCACAGATCTCCCTGGGGCTTGTCTGCACCCCCACGGTGTCTTCACCAGTGCTTGCTATAATGTTCAACCGACTCAAATGACCATGGCAATGACAGCCAGTCCCACAAGAGGGCAGCTGGGGGACTAGTTTCAAGCTCAGATGCTGGTTTCTCTTGGATATTTCATTTCTTACTGAAAAATCTTTGTCTCCTTGTCCTCACACCTGGCATTCTAACCTCACCTGTGTTGCACTTGGATGAACCCACTGCCATCTCAGGCTCACCACGTGTCACCACGATAAAAATGGAACACATGTAAACATTTTATAAAGGGAACAGGTTCATGTAGTACATGTGCAATTAAAATTTTTTAAAAAAATATTGAACTTTTTGGATTTTAATGTACTTCAAAAACTAACCCTTTTCCAAACTGTCTTTACTAATGACATCACTATTTACCTCAGCCTCCCACACTAGGGAACATATAAATCACTTATTTCTCTGTTTTCCTCATAACCGCTAATCACTCTTTAAAACAACAGAATTTTAGCATTGGAAGTAACCTTGGCAACCACGAAGGGCAGACCCATCATTGACAGATGGGAAAATCAAAGGCCCAGAGAAGTGAAGTGATTTACCCAAAGGCTGGTTAGTGATAGAGCTGGAATTAGAATTGGGGTTCAGTGCAGAGTGCTGCAGGGTCCACCATGACATTCACTGACCCATTCACTCATTCATTTGATTATGTAAACATTTATTGAGTGCCTCCTGTGTCAAGTACTGTTTAGGTGCTGCTACCTAGTAGTAGCAGCAGCTTATAAAGAGCCCATCAAATGTCAGACACTGTTTTAGGGGCTTTGCAAATGTTCACTAACTTTGTCCTCATAATGACCCTGTGAGGGGGGTTCTGTTATAACCCCATCTTACAGACGAAGGAACTTTTTTTAATCTAAGTCATTCCTCATTGTTGGGGACCCACAGTGGCTCCCCAAAACTGCTGAATCCATTCTAAACATTCCTCCTGACGACCAAAGCCTTTTCATAAACCTGCCCCTCCCAACCTATTCAACCTTGTCAGTCATTCTTTGTTAACAGAAAACCTTTGGATACTCAGACCAGACCCTCACCACGACCTTCTTCCCCCATTGTGCTCCTCCTCCAGCCTGGAGCGCTCGGCAGGAAGCACTGTGACTTATTCAAATCTGTGATATAGAAATTGACAGAGTAGGTGACCAGTAAATGTTTGTTGAATGAATGAAAGTTTCTGGCTCTTCGTCAGTCCAAATCACACCTATATTGAATTCTTAGTTCCAGTTTCACATCCTTTCTGCCGAGAGGGTCACCACAGTTATAATGATATCAACCAGCTGCCCAGTGGAAATGGTATCACCATCAGCACAGTACTGGTAATATCAGCTATCACCTCAGTAGCAATAATACCAACCACCACTCCAGTAGTGATCATACCAACCACCACCACAGTTGCAATAATAACTACTACTGCAGTTGCAACAATACCAACCACTACCCCAGTAATCATATCAACCACCACCCCTATACTGACTCCTTACTGTGTGCCACACACTGAACTTTACATGCATTTCATTTAATCCTAACAAAAGACTAGCAGACAAGTACTATTATTATTCTGATTTTAATATGAGGTTTCTTTGGCACAGAGAGGCTAAGTAACTTGCCAAGATCACACAGCTAGAGGAACTGGTTGATCCTGGGGCCTGCTGTGCTGAATTCTCTCTTGGTAAATACTTCCTAATATTATGATTACACCGCTTTGGAAACACTGGCACTTCTGCATCCTGCACCTTGACTTCTCCCTCTGATTTTCCATACACTGAGGCACAGGAATTCAGAATAATTTTGCTTTCATGAGAGCCTGAAACAAATCGTTATTTCTATCCTTGTTCATGATGCACAACTAAAATTACGAAATGGAGAATACCTGTAGAAACAGGGAATTGATACCTTTTAAACTCAGGTAAGATGGCCTAAGCTTTATGGCAATAAATATTTGAATCTTACTTGGTCTCAGGTATCTGGTCTTACCATCCTCCCATCCTCTCCAGTGCCTGGAAAAATACTGGTTTTCACACTCACAAAGGCACATGGCTGCTGCATGGAACTGTGTTCTGAGTTGGGCTTTCATGAGTGAATCTTTCAGCCCAAGAAGCACTTGTTTAATGAGCGGCCAAATGCAGCTCCTGTTCAGAGCCCAAGCCTTCCTGGGTCCACTTTTCACATCATTTAGGGTGCAGCACAGTGTCAGAGGGTCCAAAATGGGCTTGTGGACAGCTGAGCAGACAGCCCAAGGGCTGCCCTTCTGCATGACTGGCATCCTCCAGACTTGGAAAAGCAACAACAGGAACAAGCATAGCCTTATTAGGCCCTGACTCACCCTCACTCCATCCTCAAGATGGCTCCCAGTTGCTGGTTTCCCCTCTCTCAAACATGTGACTTGGAGGTTGTTGCTTATCCCATAGGTCTCCCAGACAGGGTCCCCTGGGCACCACCCATCTGTGTACCCACCTCCCACTCACTGCAGCTACCTCTGCCTTCCTGCCCTAAACAGTCCTGCAAAGAAGCCAGGGAGAAGCTGCAGGTCTCACTGAGTGCCCAGTCCCAAGGAGAGCCATGGACTGGTCTGCGGTAGCAGCTAAGTCAGCAGCAAGGGTGCCGTGCAAAGGGGCAGTGCTGTTGATACGACCTTCAGGCACATCCTGCATGGGACCACGAAAGAAGCACAGGCTTTGGAGCCACTCAGATCTGAGTTCAAGTTCTGCTGCCTCTAATGAGTGTCTGTTTATCACCTTCAATAAAGAACCCGAACCATCAGCAAATATTTACCGGGCACCAACTGTGCCTCAGGCATGTGCTATGTACCGGAGATATGAGAATGCACAAGGTGGACTAGTGTCTGCCCTCATGGCGCCTACAATCAATGGGGCATTCACATAAATGTGACAGTGTGAGCATGTGACCTCTCTGGGCCTCAGGTCTTTTCTCTTAAGCAGCATAGCGATAATATAACTTCTTCAGAGAACTGGCACATAGAAATATTAAATAGTCTCCACTGAGAGTATGTGGCAAAAGTCTAACAGGTCTCTGCCTGGGTAAGTTTTAATAAGTTCATGAGAACAGAAAGGGCCAGGGGCAGGTGGCCCCTTGATCCAGCCCTCCCTGAAACCCTGCCCCTGGAAGGAGCAATCACAAGTCACTGTCCCATAGTGTTGCTGTGGGATCCTAGTTCTCCGCGGCCCCACAGAATGAACATTATTCACCATCTCCCTTTCCCCTTCCCTTCCTGGGACTGCATCTTACAGTGTATTCGGCCCTCCTTCATTATTGGAACAGGGAGTCTATCATGTGTCAACAACATGAGAAAGGCCAAAGCAGGGTCAAGACCCTTCCTCCCCATGCATGTGGTTACCCAGACACCAAGCATTTGTCTTCTGCACTCCCAGAAGTGACTCAAAGCGTGTGCCGTGGCTTCAGTTCTCACCATAGTCAGTGTTTTCAGGTTCCCAGCAGTTCGAAGGCCAGAAGTAAGGAGCCTGCGAAAGAGCACAGGTGTCAGGACTCAGAGGCACCCCGGGGCTTGCCATCCCCTGCACCCAGTGAGGAGCTGCCCATATGACAGGCTCTCTCCCCATCTCCTTGCTGACACCACAGTCCAACTCTCTCCTGTTCTCTAAGGCAGCTGAGGCGAGCCAACATTTTAATCTAGGTGTTGAGCAACAAGAGAGAAGGTAAGCAAGATAAACACAAATATGAGAAGCTTAGTTTACAGGGAAAAATTTTTTTATCCCAAGACAATAGAAGTCTAACTACAGAAGTCAGGCTGACACAGTTTACTGGGTACGCAAGTCTGAGTTCCTTTTATCCCTTCAACCCTGTCTGAAGAACTCTGCTTCAAAACCCTTTGATTTAGACCTTGGCACAATCCCCCATCCTTTGCCCCAATTCCCTCTGGGGCAGAACTGGAAGAAGAAGTGTAAAATGAGTGGGGGGGATGGTTAGGCAGCAAATTCACTCCAGGAAGGCAGCATGGTATAGCAGAAAGGTCAAATCAAGGCTGCCTCCTGGATTTACTAAATGCCACATTAACGGTCTGAGCATCTCAGTTTTCTTCTCTGTGAAATGGGTGATATTTACTCCTCCCAAAAGTGTATTCTTCAGAATAAATGAGGAAATATGTACAAAGTGTCTGCTATGGTCTGAATGTTTGTGTCCTCTCCAAATTCATATGTTGAAATCCTAATCCCCAAGGTGATGGTATTAGTAGGTGGGGCCTTTGGAAGGTAATTAGGTCATGAGGGTGGAGTCCTCATGGATGAGATTAGTGCCCTTATAAAAGAGGCCCGAGGCCCGAGAGAGACCCCCTCATCCCTTATGCCATGTGATGACACAGCTAGCAGACGCCATCTAAGAACCAGAGAGTGGGCCTTCCTCAGACACCTAATCTGCTGGCACCTAGTCTTGCACTTCCCAGCCTCCAGAACTGTGAGAAATAAATTTCTTGTTTATAAGCTACCCAGCTCATGGTATTTTGTTGTAGCAGCCCAAATAGACTAAGACAGTGACCAAACAAAGAGTAGGCTTTCAATGAGGGCCTTTTACTATTATTTAAGTGGGTCAACCAATGGCCCAGACAAGAGTTCTCCTGGCTTTGCCAGTGCTGACAAGGAGTGAGCGTTGCTCCCTAAAATATCCTTAGTTTTTGTTGTTGTTGTTGTTTGTTTGTTTTTTAGGTAGTTCTAATCTAAGATTAGATCATGATGAGACGAAATGGTTCCTCAGGAGGAGGAGCCAGCACGCCTACCTGGAAACGATAAAAGGTGCCGTCATCTTTCATGGTGAGAACATGGTCTGAGATGGGAAAGATGTAGCCTTGGGCAGCTATGAGGCTTCCCAAGTGTATTGCTTCAACTGCAGGAACAGGACATAAGAGAAAGAAGGAATTAGGAAGCAGGTTACTTAGCTGAAATGCAAGCTGGGAGAGCAGAAAGGCAACCAGAAGTTCAGTGTCATCTGCGTTAATGATATGATTGCATTTGCTTAGGGTGAGGAAGGGCCATCATGTGCCTGGGACTCCTCTGGATCCCAGATTGGAGAGTCTGACACTGCTTAACCTCCCTTCCCCACCCCTACACCTTCAGAAGAAAGTCTGGCTTCATGGTTAAGGGCATGAGCTTTGGCATAGATAAACTTGTATTTAATTAAGTGAGATATTTCACATAAAGTGCTTAGCAGTGTCTGGTTCAGGGCAAATACTCCCTAAGTGCTGGCAGCCTTGATTCATAATTTGTAGTTTCATCATGCTTTATCATCCCCGGCAATGTTACGATCAACCTGTTGCTCCTTTAGCACCAGCCATAAACAGATTCACGTAGTTAAGAATTTATCCTGAGCAGAGCTATGAAAAAATTAAAAACCTCAATGCTTCTACCACACATAATAATCTTTCACAAATCTAAAAGTACTTTCACCAGTTAAGACTAATTTTTGGACATGGAGGTTATTGACATGCACAGGGAGTCTCTAGCAATTATTAATTTCATAAGCTCTGAATTTTTAAAAGTGATTTGTTTTGGCTTTATTTGCAAACTTTTTATGAGGTTGAATATAATCCAAATGTTTTGCTTATTAAGAACTTGCACTCGTAATGGCTGGAATTAGAATGAATGGAGTTTTATTTTAATTGCTTAGTCATGACCAGTTTGCTTTTTAAAGTCTCTATGCTTCAAGAATCATGGGTCCAGCATGGGAAGTTTCATCATCTGCAGCTGCTTCTTCTCCAGGGAAAGAAGAACAAAATCCAGTAAGAAGGTAACTTTCATGTCACCAACCTCGGACCTAAAACTCTCACTTCATTCTTTGAGCAAAAGTGTTTTTGCTTAGAAATTTGGCAGATAGGAAGACAGAAAAGATGCTCGTCATACAGTGGATATGCCTGGCTTCCCACGGTCTTGATTTGTCTCATCCCCCCCCTTCTATTCCCAGCTGGCAGAGTGTTCTTAGCTCCTGCTACTCAGCCACTTCTCAGAAGCCCAACCAGGTCCCAACACCTTGATGTCCTCCCAAGGGAATCTTGGGAGGACATATAATGGATCTTTATAAATATGACCCTCATCATTCAGGACCTTTCAGAGAAGCTTCTCATGCCAGGGCCAGAGGATTCCTGAAGCCCATTCTCACATACTACCAGCTGGTTTAGTGTTCTCAGAATAATAATAATAATATTAATAATAATAAAAAATATGTTTGAGGCTGCAGTGAGCTATGATTGGGCCACTGCACTCCAGCCTGGGCAACAGAGGGGACCTGGTCTTAAAAATAAATCAATAAAAAATTAAATAAATAAGGCAGAAATATACAATGATTATTTTGGAAGGGCAAAGAAACAGTGCTCCTGGAAGAGAAAGGACTGCCATGAGGAAAGAGAAAAGGTGTTCCTTAGTTAAGCATCATAATCAAAAGAAATGTTGACTTTAAATAAATTTAACTACACTGGTAGATGGTGATCCAGTCTGGGTTTTATGAGTGGACACGCAGAAGTCCAGAATGCATAAAGCCAAGAGGATCCAGTCCGGGTTTTACAGGTGGACACTCAGAAGTCCAGGCTGTACAAGGGAAGCACACTGGGCAGTTGACTTGGGCTTTATCCCTTAAAAGCGTTAGCATTTATAGTTTTTTCCCTGTGAATTAAGAACTTGACTAGAATTAAGAATTTTCACTAATTGCAAGAGTAGTCACTAATCAAGGTGATGAAAAGGCTTGGGTTATTTCCATGAATGACCAGCTTTTCTGCACTCAGATTTCTGGCAACTATATTTAATTGAACTGTATGCAAATTGTCTTGTTTCATAGCCAACAGATTAGAAGCATCAGGTTAAAATACAGGAATTCCAGAGATGACATACTGATCCCAGTGAGGAGTCACAGCTGAAGGTCAGACACCTACAGGGGGCACGTGGAAAAAAAATCTTCAAAAAGCATAGTGGTTGGAGCTATTTAATTTGGGGTAGATAAGTCTCATCACTCCAATGTCCATTAAGCACATCAGAGTATATTAGTGGATCTTTATAAATGTGACCTTCAGTCATCAAGAATACTCAGTTAAGCAAGACAAAGAAATATAGAGTAAATTCAGAAAAGTATTAATTAACAGCACATGGATAATAAGCCTTTACTTATTTAGAATTTTCATTTTTCTGGACCCCCTCACCCATTTCCTAACTATAGTGTGAAAATAAATTTTACTGCTTATTTTCTGGTGGGAGGACAAATTCGGAAACTGTTTTATTGGTCAGGGTTTTGTTGTTGTTTTTCTGGTAAGGTCTTCCTAATTGAAATGCATAATTAAAGTTGAAAAAAAAATTATTCCTTCACCTTCTTGCAGAAGCAGAAAACAGAAGGAGTTTTAGCAAATAATTAAACATCTTAATTGTGGATCAGGCAATCTAATTTTAAGAGCTGGCTCTAGAAGTCTGTTCAGTGACAGTGCTACAACTTATCTTTAATTGCTACAGCTAACGAGAATTCAACTCATTTCACACGTTATTGTATTGGGTTCTTTGGCATTCTAAATAGTTGCTCATTTCCTTAAAGCATGATTTAAATTTAAAGATAGATATTCAGTGGAGAAAATAAATTAACTTTATTTGTAAATAGAGTGATTCCATGTCCTGGAATTCCCATTTGTAACCCCAGTTCTCAGGAGGTCAGGAGAATCCAGTTTGGAACTTGGTTATGGGATGTTTACTGATAATGGGGGAGATAAAGGCAGGGTCAAGTGTCAGGTACCTGGGTCTTCGATGGAAAGGTTCTTCATAAGCCACTGCACAACGTCAGTACCTGCAATGATAAAGCAATTTCAACTGAGGACCTCATGGGTGTTTAGCCCTATAGCAGAAGAAACATGTTTTCCTAAGAGAATCCTAATTCCAGTCAGCACAAATCCAGGGAGTGGAATAATACTTAGCCTTTTCTGTCCTAACCAACCCTCTTCATCCATTGGTACACTTCCATAGTTACAATTCTGTGCTTTTCTAAAAAATATTCACTTCTGACGATTCAGGATGACCTCATATCCACGTTTCTAGGAGTGCTTGTAGAGGAAGTTCCCAAGACAAACTAGGTGGAATTTGATCATGCTGAGGCCTAGACCATTTCCTGAGGAAGGGGGTCTCTCCAGCTCCCTGCCCTTACTGACAGGGGCTGACCAACACAGGTGACCCCACAGGTTCTTGCAAAACTCTCTCACCTCTCCTGTCATGGGCCCATCCTGAATGAATGTGCCCCTGAGTCTCTGGCAGAACCTTCTGTGTCTTCACCAAAACCTCTTTCCTTTCCCCTCTGGGCCACAGCTAGATTACCTTTCCAGATGCCTGTGTACTTGGGTGTGGACTAAGTTCTACCAATAGAATGTGGGAAGAAATGATATATGACATTTCTGGACCTGGACCATAAAAACTCCCACGTGGTCCTTCCCACCTCCCCACCCTTCCAACCCCCATCATGGCTGGATGCAGAGGACCCCAAGGACCTGGGGGAGTGCAGAGCCACAATAGGGAAGGAGCCATGGGTCCAGCCATGATCATTCATGCCCATCCATAACACCCTGGATAAGAGGTGCTGTAACCTGGGTGTAGAAAAACCCTAGTACCTGGGAACTCACAAATTCTCCCCTACCCAGACTGTTCCAGTTAAATTGTCCTTGATTTCTTTGAAAAGAAACTTGCCCTTCTTTGACTTCTTCCCTTTGGCTTTAGTTTTGTGCTTTCATGATAGAAAAACAAACGAATCACTCCATGAGACAGTCCTTCAGATATTTGGACAGTTCTGTTTTACCATCAACATCCTCACTCCAGGTGACATGTGCCTGGACCCCCAGCTGTTTCCTTGCAGGACACAGCCTGGGAGTTCCTCACCATTCTGGTCACAATCCTCTGAACATGTTTCCTTTTGTCTGCTTCCCTTCGAAAATGTGGCACCTAGAACCAATGTTCTAAGAGCAGCACGGTTCACATGGGAGTAGAGGGGTCCAATTTTCTGGAAGGTCCTGAAATTTTGGTTGATCCATCTTTGTCACCCAGAGATCTCACTTTAACCAGTGTAGACCATTGAAGGTGGCTTTGCCACCCCAGGATAGAATGTTGATGGAAAACAGCCTGCAAGGGGAGATATTTCCAGATATCCAAGTCCTGTCGTGGGTCTGAGGCTTGAGTGTGAGGAGAGGGTTTCCAAGAGCTCCCCTGGGCTGGATTCCCAGCTGAAGATCTGGAGGTCCAGCAAGAGGGGTTTAGTGATAATTACTGTTTTTCCAGAAATCTAATTTCTCAGAAATTTGACTGGTGGCCAGAAGCGGGACTGGTGCAGACCGAGAGCCTAGACATTTCGTTTCTCTCTAGCTCTGCGGAGGGTGAAGTAACCCTGCACAGCAGACTGCCATGGCCCCACCCTCTTCCTGTGCTCCCCCAGGTCCTCTGACGCAGCCTTGCAACTTCCCTTTTCCCCACATTTCGACCTCAAAAGCAGGACTTCTAAGCTGCTCCACACTCTTGCTCCCGGATGGCATCTATGAGCTAAACTTTGCATCAAAAACATTCCTGTTCATTCACATCATTTAAGAGAAAGAGAGAGTATGTCTGTGTGTGTGAGCGTGTGTGTGGGGGGTGTGAGTGTGTGTCCACTTCCTCCAAATTATACAAGCTCAACATTTGTCCTAGGAAATGAAGAACAAAGCGGAAATCAAATAAGAACCATAATCCCAAGTTGGGGGTGGGAGAGAGACTCTTTTTGCCTCAAAAGAAAAATAGTTCTTTTTTGTGGGTTGCCTAGAAACTGCGAGGTTTCCAGCATCAGCTCGAGCTCTCCCCCAGGCAGGCGGATTATCTTTCTGCTGAGCTTGCTGAACCATTATTTATCACCTGCCAAGATTGATTACTCACCCTGGGACAATGACAGCCCTTCCTTTCCCCTGTTAATTACTGTCATCATTAATATCCACGTCACTAATTAGTATTCATTCACATTGAAACTCCTTCCTTGCTATCATATCCGCTCCCCCCCACTACCCACCCCCGGCTCCAGCACCATTGTCTGGGTTTCTGTCCCCTTTTGGCTCCATGGGCTCAGTCTCTGGCCTAATTGTTCTCCCCAGTGCACCAGGCCCTGGTTTGCATTCACAGAGCTAAAGGATCACATTTAAGCACTTTTGTTTGCAAAGAAGGAAAAGTCACATAAGCCCCTTTCCTTTTTTCCATAGCCCGGTGGGGACCGCAGAACTCAGTTTCTTGTCCCTGGTTCAGCCGCCAGGACAGTCATCTCCCCTGGGACTGGTGTGACCTTCCTCAGGTGCAGGCAAGGGCCAAGTGGCTGCACCTGGCAGTCCTGGGCCACCGCACTCATTCTGCAGTGGCATCCACCCCCTCACCATCCCTTCCACACTGGGGCACTGTTTGGCGGACTTCAGCAAACACGAAGACACCGGGGGACAGTGGCCACGCTGGCTTTCAGGCTTCCTGGGGCTGATCCGGGAGGGGCCAGCCTCCAGCCTGGGGCGGGAAGCACATCGTTATGTGCTCAGCCCCAGGAGCAAGGGAGAAAGGGAAATCTGTCATAAAACAGCCTTTAGAAGCCCCGCGATCATGACGCCGCAGAATCAGACAGGAACAGTTCAACTCACCGGCAGGAGGAAGCATTTTTACTCTTCTTTTCTCACTCTCCTTTCTTCCCTCTTTCCTCCCTCCCACCAACCCACAATCATTCTTTCCTTCCTGTCCTAAAAAGAATTGAAGCGGATTCTTTTTCTGTTCTATCTAAAATTAATGGTTGCCCTGACACGATGTTTTTGATTCTTCTAAGTCAAGGCTTGCCCGGATTTAAAGCCAATATAACAACTTAACAATATAACAAATGTTATGTTACCACGACATAATGAATGCAGGGTAGCCACCCTTTATCTGAAAGTTTTCTTTTTGAGGCTAATTTATCAACATATATCCCAGGTTGATCATGAAATATACTAAGGGCCTAAAAATCCCTCCCCTCGCGTGTTTTTTTATATATAGTTAAGGCTACATTTCTTCACATGTGTTTTTAGTATGTTAGGTAATATTTATGTATTTCAGTTATGTCTTTCCTATATAAAAATCATGTTTATTGGACAGCTGTTTGGGAACAACCCAAAAGTCCTCTTATAGGGATTGAGTAACAAATTATGGTTCACACATGCAATAAATATTTATTGACCACCTACTATATTAAGTGTTAAAGCATATCGAGAACAGTGCATATTGTAAAATAACATTTTTGCAACAGAAAAAATATTTATATTTATATTCTATTGATTATATATGTATAGATATATACAGATATAGAGAAGAAAAGTTCTGGAAGTATATTTAAATTGTTAGCTTTAGGTTATGTTGGGGACAGGGGAGGCATCAAATTATGGGAAATTTCTATTCTTTACATTTCTGTATTATCTGAAGTTCATCGAACATTCATATAATAAATACTTTTGCACTGAGAAAAGTACATTTTGTTTTGAAGAGCAGAGAAGGAAGCATTGGCCTCCGAGAGCAAAGTGGAGAGGGTAGAGGTGACTTTGGCTGGCCTCTGGCTGTCTGGGGAAATAGCAAGAGGAATGGACGCCACGTTCTCAAAGCTGTCCCCCTCCTGAGGGGTAAACAATGGGAGGCTCAATCACGAGGCTCAGTCATGGGCTGAGAATTGGTCACTCTCTCTGGCCATCTGTCACCCCTGGAACCTCAGAGAGGCCTTCGGGAGACTCTAATGGGGTTGTTCACTTGTAGTCCTGGACGCAGGGTGACAAGCTGCACCCCTCCCTTGTTTGCTGACTTATTTATTAGAGTAAGACTCAGTGACCTCCTCCTCGTGACTTCCCATGCTGTATTAACTCTAGATCAATACAAACTGGATTTCAGTAAGCTGGTAAGGGGGTTCTGATATTCTATATTCAGGTTTGTTTTTTTTTTCCTGAAGCAGAGGCATTAATTTAGTGATGATAATAATTACTACTATCATTAGCTATGGAACTAATAATTCATTGAGCACTTTCTATATTCAAACCAGACAGTGGTGCTGGTTTGGGGGAGGCCCTTATTATAAAATTCTGGGCTTTGTCTTTAGGTGTTTTAAGCTCCTCCAAAGATTTAGCGGTTGACAGGGATGACTTCCTCCCATTAATGAGTCAGAACCCCAGGGGTCCTAGTATGAACAGTCCCCCATTCTTCCCAAAGTATTGTCATCAATCTGAGCCCAGATCAGATTATGCAAAGTTAGTGAAGGACTGTTTCCAATCACCTGCAAATTTCAAGTCACCTGAAACCTGGTAGATTATACAGTATCACAGTACGGATAACTGAAGCAATTCATAAGTTAATTATCAATCCTCACCACTGGGGAAAGACATGTTCTTTTGAGTAAAATGTTTCTAGGACTCTAGAGTAAAATGCATGATAAGATGGTTCCTGCCATGAGAGAGTTTAGGGTTCTCCTCAGCCAAGGTTATGACTCCATCCACCATTGGATTTTCACACACCTGCCAAAGTCTCTGCTGCATCTCTGGGCAGAAAGGGCAGCTTCATGGCACCTCATCACATAGGTGCCACGTGCAGGCCAATGCTTACGAAAGGGCAGTGACATTTCCTGGGTGCCCATGTTCTGCCAGGCCAGAGCCAGGCACTTGACCCCATCATCACATACCATCTTGACCATAATTGTGTAAAGTATAATAATTATTATACCCATTTGAAAGATTAGGCCCAGAGAAGCTCAAGGCCACATACTAGTACCTATTAGAAGCAGGGTTGGAATCTAGGCAACCTCATGCCAAATATTATTTCCACTACATCATTCTGCCTGTCTTATCTCTGAAAAAATTTCCAAGTAGTATAAAGGAAAATTATTGGAAAACTGATATCCTATATTCAGGTTTTTTCCTGAAGCAGAGGCATTAATAATTACTATTAATACTATTATTAGCTATGGAACTAATAATTTATCGAGCACTTTCTCTATTCCAGGCTTTGGAATAATTCTATACTAATCCTATGATGTAAGTAGATTATTATTTTCTCCATTTTGCAGACGAATGGAAGGATGTTGTAAGTAGGACAGTCTTTGCAGTTTTAGACCTTTCTTTTATGCCTTATTTTAAAAAAAATTAAAAATGCAACAACTGGCCAGCAGAGAAAGCTTAAGAAGAAAGTTAAATGGGGCTTAGGAGGGTGGATACAATGAATGACAGTAGGACAGGAGGAAGTACAGGTGGAAGAAATCGTGTGATGAAAAGTTTAGTGTCATTTTCAAATAGTATTGCTCGGTCAATGGACTTAAGTTTTTCCAAGGAAAAGCATGACAAATTTAACACTTATTTACCAAGCCCACGAAGCAATAAGGCACAGTGTTTACCAAGTTGGACAGACGTGAGTGCGACTCATAGTATTTCACTTACAAACTGTGGGACCCTAAGCGGGCCCCTCACCCACCCCCCACCCCAATGTCCATTTCTTCATATGTCAACTGGGGGAAATACCACCTACATACAGGATAAAACAGGGTCATGCATACAAAACCCTCTTCACAAAGCCTGGCTCATGGTTTTGCTAAAATGGCCCGTTTATGATTAGATCATCTGCCTGCTTTATGTCTTCATTTCCTTATATAAAAAGAAGACAAAAATAATGGGACCTGCCACATAAGCTGTGAGAGTTAAATGAACCTGTGCGCAGTGTAATGAACATTAACACTCATTAGCTACTAGGGGAGTCTGTGTTTCAGGGACCTCATCTTAGAGCCAAGTGTCTAAGCAAGTCATCTGCCTGGCTGGGGGAAACAGCAGCCCCTTGGAATTCTTGTGTTATTTATCAGCTTTTTCATTCTAGGCCTTAGACAATCTCAAAATGTCTTCTGATGCTTTCAGGAAGGGATCTGCTGCAGGACAGATGGATGGACAGAAGGGGAAACAAAGGCAGGAGCTGCAGCAGGACAACCTGAGGAGCCAGGGGGCCTCACGGAGAGACTGGGACCCGGGCCCCACAGCTTTTCCGACTCTGCTCCTCAGGATGTGCATCTCCCAGAAGTGAGCCTCACCCCACTACAATTCAGTCGAAGGTAACAGAGTCAGCATTGTTCTGGGTTGGGGTGCTCTGGCCCCAACCATTCCTGTATCCTCTTCTCCTTCCCCCTCCTTTCCTGCCACGTGCATGGCCTGTCCATTGCCAGAATGCACCGAGCTCCGCCCCACTGCGGGGCCCATGCACGTGCTGTCCCCTGGGCTGTAGCGCCCTCCCCTTTCTCCTCCCACCTCTGCCTCCAGCTGACTCGTGCACATGCTTCAGCCCCAACTTCCCCAGGGAAGCCTTGCTTGCTCTCCAGACTTTGGATTTCAACCTTAAGAGAATGAGGTTCTTTCCCTTTGGAGCACATATCTTAGTTTGGAATCAGACAGCCACGATGTGATGATCTGATCGATGTCTGCCTCCTCTTCTGTATTAGTTTGCTAGGACTGCCATAAAAGAGCATCACACACTGAATGGCTTAAACAACAGAAATTTATTGTCTACAGTTCTGGAGGCTAGATGTCTGAAGTCAAGGCGTCGGCAGGGTTGGCTCCGTCTGTGAGGAGGGCTGGAGGCATCTGTCCCATGTCTAGCTTCTGGTGGATCGCTGGCAATCTTTGGTGTTTCTGGCTTGTAGACAAATCGCCCTCATCTCTGCCTTTGTCTTCAGATGACATTCTCCTTGCATGCGTGTCTCTGTGTCCAAATTTTCCCTTTTTATAAGGATACCAGGCATATTGGATTAAGACCCATCCTAATTAACCTCATCTTAACTAATTACATCTGTAATGACTATATTTCTAAATAAGGTCACATTCTGGTGTTTTAGGGATTAGAACTTCATTCAACATGTGAATTTTTGGGAGGAAACAATTCAACCCACAATACCCACTAAACTATAGCTCTGAGGGAGAAGGGATGGTTGGTCCTGTCCCTTTCATGGAGCAAATACCTGGCATGGAGTTGGGGTTTAATAAATGCTTATTCATCAATAGTTGTATTCAAATATACATCATATAATACATAACCACCCAAATGTGCATGTTTATTACATTTTACAATTTTTTCTCAATTTTTTTGTGGCCCATGAAAACTTCATCACAAACCAACCCCAGACCTTGGATAGGCATTTTACAAACACTGCTGCAGATGAAATATTCAGGAGTTTTCATCCATCGACACTGTTTTCTCTCAAAAATCACATCTTTTCTTATAAAAAGAAATCTCAACAAATTAATACTTAAAAAATATTAGGTAGCAATTCTCCTTTTCCTTATTAAACACTGACTGTCACCTGGAAGAGGACAGCAAGCAGAAAGAAAGGTACAGTCTTCAACTCTCTACCTCTGGCCTGAAAGACACCAGCCCCTCCTACCTCCCTGTCCTGTCCCCACTGCTTGACTGGCTTCCAGACTGCAGGTTGATGCCATCTTTTCACTGGCTTTGGTCCAATGTGTGATTTTCCTTTCTTAACAGGAAGGCCTCTGAGTCATTTGGATGTGGTTTTGAACAGGTGGGAGGAATTACATGCAGACACACCAAATATGACCTTGGGACATCATATTGGGTATGTATGGGATGCAGGATACCCAAGCATCCTGCCATACTGCAGTCCTAAAACAGGGTCCCCTGGGGCCATCTCCCTGGGGTCATCTTCCAGGCCAGCCAAATCAGCGAACTGGCCTCCATGGGCATGTGACAACCACACCCCTCAGTGACTCACAGCCCACACAGCAGGAGAGACAGCTGCAGGGGAAGCCTTGGTGGGAGGCATTCTTCCCCCACCCACCCTGCCCGGCTCAGACTCTGCACTTCCCATTCTCTGAAATTTAAAGCTTCCCTGTGCATTATGAAAAATAATAGGGGCCAGGAGACCTGGTGAGGTTATTACCAACTCATAAATCAACCAGGAGGCTCTGAGGGCTGTGTCGAGGTGTCTGAGATGGGCTCCCTGGGTCTGTTATCTTACCCAAGCCCCACGATTGATTCATAACCTCGCAACCTCCCACGTCCGAACCCCAAGTCTCATATCTAATTGTCAGCAGCAGAGTACATGATTTGCAAAAGGATGCGGGCAGCGGCAGACACGGGGGTGGAGGAAAGATTAGTTTTGTCAATCAAAAGCCTCCAGGGTGAGGTGGAGAGCACACGGGATTTAGCTCAACAATCAGCTTATTACAGGCAAGGCTGGATATGGCCACATTGATTAGGCTTCAACGCAGGGAAATGGAGGACTGCAGCCACTATGGGTGTCGCTTCTGTTCCCCAAGGGCGGCTGCCACTGATGATTGTCTTCCGCTCCATCCAGAGGCAGAAATGAAAATCAAATAAGTAGAGCCACTGCTTTGGGAGAGAAGTGATCTAAAGTCAGGTGCCCAGGAGCACCCATCAGAAAGCATTGCAGGTGTTTTGAGGGCAGCTGAGCGGTTCCTGGTGTGCCAGAAGGGATCTGGCAGCTGGCAGACTAGGGGCTTTGTTGCCTTCCGGTGTTGACTAATGGTCACCGCATTTGTGCAAGTTTGAATCTGAAAAGTGGTTCATGGACATTTTATATTGAAATTAATCTGGGGTGGCTAAGTCTTTCTTGAGGGGAGTGGGAGAGGAGAGCCAGAGGTGTCCTTTTAGGTGCCAGGGTCACTCACCTAGCATGTGCTCAGCCTGACCGCTCTGTCAGAATAAAAACACTGCTAACACTGCCACAGCGTGGTCTAAGGTTCAAAGCCTACAAAGTGCACTGGAGTCTGCCACCACCTCAGAAGGGAAGAGGTGTGCACAGCAGGGTGTGTAGGCAAGCCAGGTTCCAGGCACGATTTGGGACACACAGGTTCTTGAGCAAAGATTTTACTGGTGTTGCATTTTGAACCCCAGTTTGACCATCTGCAAAATGAGGTCTGTCCTGGAATCTACCTCAGAATCTCTTATATGAGAGTTAAAATGAGGAAATGTGGGTAAAGACACTTAGTGTGGTCCCTGGCACCTACTTAGACCCCCTCCTTTTCCATCTCCAACTAGTACACATCCCCTCCATCTGCCCAAACTGGAATCTGTCTTAGTGCTGATCTCCTACATGGAGATCCCCAACTTATAATCTAGGCTCTCTGCCCCTTCTCCCCAGGCCTGTGCTGCAGGTCTCTAGTCCTGGACAGTTCAGAAACTGCTCTAGCTTGGCTCTTTCAAGCTTCTCTGTTTCATTCAAATAGACGAGCCCATCCTTTCTGAGTCAGTCTGGGGTCTTCTCCACTGGCATAGGATCTACTTCCAGATCAATTTCCAGCTCTTGAGGCAAAACATCAGATGAACCCTGATATCTCTCCTCCATCCCAGCTGCAGCGAAGCCCTTAGCCTTCCTCCTCCCACAGGGGCAGCCAGGAAGCAGGTGGCCTGAGTATGAGTCCAGGTTCCCCCTCCCACTGGCTCTGTGACCTTGGGGATGTGCCTTTCCCTTTCCAAGCTTCAGTTTCCATAAGACACGACAGAAGCACAGTCTGAGAGGGTGGACGTGAGGATACTGCCTGTAGAAGGTTCAGTCCTGTGCCCTGCAGCACATAGCACACAGCAAATGATCAGTAAATGTTTACTTTATCATTATTATTGCTGCTACTACTGACTTGGACATTTTTATTCATTTACCTGCAATGATGAATAAGACAGGGCTCTGTCCTTAAACAAGTGAACTGGAATGTTGCAAGGGCTATGACTGGAGTATTTATGGGGGTTATGGTGCCACAGACAGGGGAATACTTAATTCTGGCTGACCCAGTGTCAGGAAAAGGGTCACAGAGAAGGACACACTTAGGATCAATGGGAAACAGTGAGAAGAGATGGATCTAGCACGGAGGTATTGGATGCAGAATCGAGGACTGCAGCAGAGCAGCCCATAGCACACCACACTAAGGGGACTCCGTCACATCTGACGTCTATTTCCAGGTGAAGGTGGGCTGAACAGCAAGTCTCTCTGAAAGGAAAAAGGGTCCCAGAAGGCATGGCAGGCAGCACGCACACACATTCACACCCACTCGTACACACCTGCACACATGCACAGAGGCAACACACAACCACCTCACACATGCATACAACACTCACACTCACATACCTAATTGCTTCTTTAATACATCCCTACCCCTAAAATGCTGAAAAATGACAAAAAATAGCTCAGGTTAAGAACAAAGTTATCTGCTTGTAATCTAAGCAATAAGCAGCACAGGTCAAATTTCAACGTCACTCATATGCTCAGCTGCTCTGAGTCCGTTTGCTAGAAATAATCTTCGCTGTCCGCCTACAGTCGCCAGAGAGAAAACAAGAGGATGTGAACACAGCCCAGTGCAGGAAGAAATAAATCCTCCGAGCAAACTGCGTTCATTCTCAAGGTGTCCAACATGTTTTCTCTTTCAAGCTTCTGGATGATTTTGGTCCTCTGTGGTTAAGGGGTGGTCTTGGAGCTGAGGGGCAGAAGGTTGGGATATCAGATGAGAAAAGAAAGGAAAGAAAGCAAGGCACAAGTGCAAACAGGCACAGTTACTGTAGAAAGCATCGTCATGTGGATGCTGGCAGGGACCCTAAACCCCACGGTTGGGAAGAAGGTAATGAAGGTAAACTTTAGGCAAAGGTTTGGGTGGGTTAAGGGATGGTGGAGCAGCCTGCAGCTAGAGCAACAGCTAGAGAAAGTTTCCAAAGTTAGGTCCAATGGGGTAGCAAGAGGGAGCAGTTATGGGCACCCAGAGGGTGTGGTCTTTGTAGGAGAAGGTGGCCAGGCAGGAGTCATAGCCTTCAGCAGAAGAACATAGCTACTATCTAAAAAGGCTCTACCAGAAAATAAATACTGTGGCCTCCCTCTCCTGCCCTCTGATCTGCTGGTGTAGCCCATCGGTTGAATCCATTGTACCCAGAGGGCAAGGGAGCCTACTGAGGCAGCCCATGGTGACAGCCTCCGAGGATGCAGAGGCAAGTGAGAAGGGTGGAGCGAAAGAGTGGCTCTGGTGGGACAAACGGACAGTATCCAACACAGACGTGGAGGAGAGAAAGCGTTTACCATATAGGCTTGGCCACAGGCGTTGTGCAGGTAAGCGTTGTCATTTAGCACGCTCTGCTTCAGCAGAGCAGAGCTTTGCCCGAATGTCCTGGTCACCTCAATCCCGATATATCTGTAAGGAGATGTGGAGCTCACAGGGTCTCACCGCTCACTTCGCTGGCACAACACACCTGAGCCTTCACACAGATGCCCCATTTTATAGCCGAGGAAACCGAGGCTTGGGGCGCACCTAATGGTTTCTTACTTCATTTATGCACGCAATGAAGCATTTATTGAGCTCCTACTGTGCCCAGTATTGTTCTTTGAGCTGAAGTGGTGAGCGAGACAGATGCCATCCCTGCCCTAGCTGAGCTCATTCTCTAATGGAGGGGTCAGACGATTAACAAGGAAACAGCACAAAAACAAGAGAAAACAGTGTAATTGTGAAGCTAGAACGGGGTGATGGGAGAGAGGGCTACTGGGGGCTACTGGTACTGGGTGGGGAGGGTGATGGCCTTTACACAGGGAGCTGAGTGCAGAGAAGGAGGTGGTTGTGCGAGCCTCTGGAGGAAGAGCATCCCCCTCGGAGGGACAGCTGGGGCTGGAGCCCCCAGGCAGGAGCAAGCTCCATTGTCCAGCGAGCAGGAGGCAGGGTCATGTGCCTGGAGGCTGACACGCAGGACAGAGCAGAGAGGAGGCCAGAAAGGCAAGGGCAGTACCCCGTAGGGCCCTGTCAGATTTTTAAGAGCAACAGGAGTCTCTGGAGGGCTTCAAGTGGTGGTGGTGGGGGTGGGGGTCTTCGTTTATGTTTTTAAAAGATGGCTTTCGCTGTTGAGTGCAGAGTGTATTGTACAGGGACCGCAGAGGCTCAGCGCTGTTTCCAGTGGGTTAGAGAAATCACAGGCTGGCTGTGCGCTGGTGGTGCATGAAATCCAAAGAAAATGGGCTTGGGGTGCACCTTGGAGGCAGGGCTCCTGCCCTCTCTCATGGATGGGGCTTGTGTGTGAGAAAAAGGAGTCAAGAGCGACTCTGGGTTTCTAGCTTAAGTCACTGGATGCACAGTGGAGCTTCCACTAACTGAGACGGGTAAGCAGGTGGGGAGGAAACCTGGCTTCGTGTGTTGGCCACGTTTAGTCTAGATCTACAGGAGCCATCCAAGCTGGGAGGTCGACTGGCTGCTACATATGAGTGTGGATTTTTGGGGAGAGGGCAGACTGGGGATATTATTTGGGAGTCACTGGTGTGTAGGAACGTACCTCAAGCACTCAAGCAGCGAGGCTGGAGGAGGTCACCAAGGATTAGAGAGAGAAGAGAGAGGCCTTGGAACCATGCCCTTAGCCATGCGCCGCACCACTGGCAGGGACCCAGCCTGTCCACTCTCAATCTGGACGCCTTCTGTCACCTGGCGGTGCTCGAGTTTCACTCTCTGTGACTTACCCTGGGATCATGGCAGTCCCTTCCCCTCTCTCAAGAGAAAGCAACAAAAATGAGCTCAAGCAACCGGCCCCGCTGCCAGGCCCTCCTGGAACCTACCTGTTGTCCCCACATCCATTTTCCTGCTCCTATCTCGATTCAGGGAAAAATCTTGACAGCATCTGAGGACTCTGCCCCATGACCAAGCCAAGTAGACAGCCGAGGACTTCTGTGTTCTCTTCTGATTTGTGACATGTTTTAACTTGTTTTCTGGCTTTCCTATCATTACATTACAGCAGACTCCCGGAAGCATCTTGTGTGACTTGGGAGCTGGCCTGGGGCCCAGCACTGTGGTGTAGACTCTGCTTCCAAGTAGACACAGTCACGCAGCCAGACAAATGACTGCAGCCCCAGATTCCACCGTGTTAGAAGACTGTGGGGTGCCATGTCATCAGAGCCAGGCGTCTTTCTAATGTGCACTCCTCCTTCCACACTGATCAACTCCAGACCAAGAGAAACTGATTTCTGTTAATGGAACATGCTGAGAATGTTCTCAGATGGGAAAACCCTGTAACTAGGAGAAGGATGGTGTAAACATAGAACTCACCACAAGTTTACTCTTTCTAGCCTCATTTCCTCACCATCACCCCTGCCCCCAAGTGCTGGTTACCTCCAAAATGGATTAGATTTGAAGCAGTGAATAATTTGAAGGATTGTTAAAACTAATAAAGAGAATACCACAGGGTCCAAATAATGAATGGGGAGAGAGCTGGATGCGGAAAGTCTAGCAAAGGACAGCTGCCGTGATTACGGAACTTAGCTTGTGATTCTTGGCAATAATAAAATAAAACAACAAAGTCTCTTTCATGCATTTCTTGGCCTGTATCTCCATGAATGCAATGGGGGTCCTTGAGGAGAGGGACCCCCTCGCCACCTCCTCAGCCCCGTGCCCTGACTCACTGCAGAGGCCACATCATAGATTCTCCATAAACGTCTGATGAACATACTAAAGAACGTTGGCCAAAATCAATGACTTGCATTCTGGTGTTGCTAATAAGCCTGCTGTTTTTCCTTATAGACATCAGTTTGGATGGGTTTGGTTACTTTTTAGGGCCACTTCTGAATCTTGATAGTAAGACAGGTCAGATCTTCAGTGTGGAAGATCTTCAGTGTGGATCTTTGCTATTGCAGGTTGTTAAATACATGTATGTCAAAGAGGAGGAGGCCACCACACAGCCCTATTTTAAGCTAATCAGAACCAGAACTTAATATGTCAGTAGCCCATTCCTGCCTACCCTGATTCTCCTGGGAGTATGATGGACTACAAGCAAAGCTCTTTCATGTTAACAGCCCAGACTAATATTGAGGGTTGTACGGCTCAACCTATAGGCAGAACTAAAGGCTGATAACTGATCAATGCATCATAAAAACCACTGTCCGTTTTTCTAAAACATTTTCTCAGCAATGGTCATATCCATGCTGACTACCTGTCTGTTCCTTAGGCAGGGTAGTAGGTTGAGAGAACCAGCCTTGCAGTTTATTGAGAAGATGGTTGTGTATAGTTTTAAAGGGTGGGGATTAGGTCCAGTTGTACATTCTGGAAAACCAAAAATCAAAATAACAGTGGCTTAAACAAGATAGAAGCATATTTGGTAAAAGAAGTCTGGAGGTGGCTCCATGGGGTCATCAGGAATCCATGTCTTAATGTTTCTTTTCCACCATTCTTGTGCTTGACTTCCATCCCCAAGGTCACCTCATGGTTCAAAATGGCTGCGAAGCATCAGTCATCACATCCCAGCTTCCAGAAGGAAGGAAGGAAGAAAGGCAAAAGAGCATCCTTCCCAGTTAAGACACTTCCTTTTAAGCACATTTCTGAAAGTTCCATACTCTACTTATACATTATGATACAATAATGGCCCCCTCAAACAGATATCCATATCCTATCCCTGGAACTATGAATATATTGTTTTACATGGCAAAAGGGACTTTGCAGATGTGATTAAGTTAAGGATCTCAGAATGGAGAGATGATCCAGATGGTCCCAATGTAATCACAGGGGTCCTTATATGAGAGAGGTAGAGGGGTCAGAGGTCAGAGAGAGGAGCTGTGATCACAGAGCGGAGGTGTCGGGGGAGGGGAAGAGAGAGAGAGAGAGAAAACACAAACATGCTAGAGAGCTGCTGACTTTGAATATAGAGGAAAGGGCCACAAACCAAGAAATGCAGGTGACCTCTAGAAGCTTGAAAAGGCAAGGAAACGGATTCTCCCCAGGAGCCTCCACAAGGAATATAGCTCTGCCAATACTTTGATTTTAGCCCCTAAGACCCATTTCAGACTTCTGACCTCCAGAACTATATGATAAATTTGTACTGTTTTAAGCCACTAAGTTTGTGGTAGTTTGTTGCAGCAGCAATAGGAAATGAATACACACATCATTAGCCAGAACTTAGTCACTTGACCACACCTAGCTACAAGGGAACCTGGGAAAATAGTCTTGTATTCTGGGCAACAATATACTTAGCTAAAAATGGGGCTTTATTACTAAGGAGGGAAGGAAAAATTGATGCTGGGGTCGATAACAGCAATTGCTTTATGGGTCCATTACTTGAACCAAAGGGCCTCTACATTTAGGACAGCAGAAAAGTATTCTTCTCAAAACAGAACTGATAACACTTTGAATCCATCTTGAGGAAATATACCTAAGAAGTTAGCATAAAAAACTTTACAAGTATTGTGGCAACTAATTAAAAAAGGATTCGAATCATTCTTTCGGCAGAACATTTTCTGTAATGTCCATTTTAGCTAAAAGTTACTAATTAGAATTGCTATATCCTGGGAGATTGTCTGAGTCCAGCTGTGAAGTACAGAATCTAAAAGAGGGCTTTGAATTCGAGAGAAATAACTCACTCCGCTATCCGTCAGACTTTCAATCTCTAAAATTTCTCTTGTTAAACTCAGGCCTTGATCAACTATAGCTCAGAATCTACTTTTTCTTTTTGTCCTAGCTAAATGCGAGGACTGACACAGAGATTACAGGTAGATCATCAAAAATAATTGCTTGTGAAAAGGTACTTGGTACATCCCAGATGCTCAGTAGGTCAGTAGGGTCTTATCCATTCATTCAACATGAGAGCCTTCCATGTTAGCTGCTGGGTACAAAGCCAGATAAGACGAGGTCCCTACACTCCAAAGGCTCACAACCAGGGGAAGACACACAGGTAAACCAATGGCTGTACTTTAGTACACTGGGCTCTGCAGTAGATGTATTTGCAGGGAACCATGGAGGTATGGACAAGGACATCCAGCACACCTAGGTGCCAGGAGCACTTTGCCACAGGAGGTAGGGTTTGAGCTAAGTCTTGATGGACACGTTGGAATTTGCTAGGTAAGGCAAGGTGGCATTCCAGGATGAGAGAACAGCATCTTCAAAGCCACGAAACCATGGAACACAGTATCAGTAAACATCTATATAGCGCTTCCTATTTGCCATACACTGTCCCAGACACTTGTGCACATATTAACTCATTTATCTACACAGCAATCTGATGAAATAGGTTCTGTCATTATTCCCTTTTTACAGATTAAAAAAGTAAGGTAGAGAGAGGTTAGGTGACTTGCCCGAGGTCACATGATCTGATGGCAAACAGCTGGAATTTGAAGCCAGGCACTTTGGCTCCAGGGTCAATGCTTAGAGTAAGTCATTTTGCATGACTCCAGAGGTGGGTGGGTACGATTAAGGAGGCAAGCCAAGCCAAAACTCCACAGCTACAGAAGACCACAAAAGGGTTTTAAGGAGGTGAGCTTCCTCTAAATCCCACTTAAGATCTCTCTTGCCTAAAAAAACTTTTTTAGTTAGGCTTTTCTTGGCTTTCTGGACTATTCTTACCAAACTAAGAAATAGGATGGCCAGTCTCCAAGCTGTCTAGGAGAGGGAAGTTATTTCTAGTTTCAACCTGTGATCTGTTTTCAGGCAATTTCTGAGGACAGGCCACCCAGACAACAGTTAGGCAGGGTGTGGGAAATCCTTTTCATCACAGGAAACTACCTATCATATCTGACCCTATCTCAACCTTCTGAACACCTCTTTTTGTCAGACAAGTTGTACATGGTCGTTTGGAGGGTACAAAGCTAAGGAACAGAATAAGAAATAGTTGCATACATGCTAGAAACAATCACTTATGCCCTACAACTTCTGATCCCCAGATGGGGATAAGCTAGGTGGACTGATTCCTAATCCCCCTGCTCCCCTCATTGGAATGGTAAGTGACACTTCCTTTCCGCAGTGCCTGCTGCCTGCCATTAGACTGTATTAGGTTGTGACTGTAGACTTTGGCTGAATATTTCCTTCTGGTTCAAGTGGCTACTCCTAGAATCATGGGGTCATGAAATTTTGTTAAAATAAACAACAACCAAAACCCCAGGAAGGGTAGCATGTAGCTTATTTCCCAGGTTTATGGCTCCCACTCGCCCATGCTTTCTGGAAGCAGAAGTGCTTTAACTGTGTGAGATGAAGACCCTTCTTCTGTTATACCTGCCTGGATAGGAGCAAGGACAAAATAGGATCCCCAGGGGTGCATTATGAGGACACCGTACTAAGGGAAGTGTAGTGCTTTCTGATAAGGACTAAAACTTATAAATAGATCTGGTTAAGGCAAATGTGCCAGGTCTCCCTTCCGTTATCTTTCCTCTTGGATGTCCTTTCTTCTCCACGATCTTTTCTCTTGTGCATAGTAGCCATGGAACCAGCTTGGAGCTGCCCATTGCTTGGGACATCTTTATTCCTGGAAGGTGAGAAGCAAAGGCAGAGGCTGTCTCCCTCTCTCTTTAAATGACATCCCTCACTTTCTTGGATCATGCAGAGTTTCTAGTTGCTAGAACAAAGCCTCCCATCCATGAGGACTGGAAAACTGACTTGGTACAAGGCAACTGGGAAATGTCCATCAACATGGTCTGGGGCTGGTTCTGAGGAGGAAATCGTTCTGGCCAGAGGATAAAGGACCCCTGTCTCTTATATCTCTGGCCCCTGAGCCAACGTGTGGCAGGAGCACATCTGATTGGCAGACACTGGATCACATCCTGTGTCCTGGCCATACCCAGAGCTGGGCAGGACCACATCTAATATTTCCGGCTTCTACCATTGGGAGTGGTTTCTGCCCCCAGCAATACTTATTAATTTGGAATTTCCTAATCCAAGCAAGACATTCACATCTGGGTAGAGAAAACAAACGACCAATATCCCCTATGCTTTCTCCCCCCAAACTCAGAATGAGAAAATCTCAAGGGCTAAGACCAGGGAAGTCTTAAGGGAAAGAAGGCAGAATGGTATCCTGGACTACCACTAGCATAAAAGGGGAAAAGGCAGCCCAACTGGGATGGCCGCTGGGAGAAGCAGACAGGCATTTGCCAGAGAGCCCTCCCTGCACACATCCCTTGGAGACCTGGTGATGGGTGCAGGGACCTTGGGAAGCAGTAGGATGAGATTCTAAGAGCTGACATCTCATAGGGGAGAAAGATAAACACAAAGCTCTCTATAGTACCATATATGAAAAATATCATATTAGGAGCACTAGATTAGAGAGAGATTAATTTAGACCTAAGAAAAGGAGAGTTTCTGCCCCCCCAAATTTTCAGTCTTTTTGGGGAGAAATTAATAGTAACTATTATGGACTGTATATTTATGTCCCCCCGAAATTCACATGTTGAAACCCTAACCCCCGATGGGATGGTATCAGGAGATGGGGCCTTTGGGAGGTGATTAGGTTCAGATGAGGTAATGAGGGTGGAGCCACCATAGTGGAACTGGTCTTCTTAGGAAAAGAGATAGACACTAGAGTTCTCTGTCGCCCATGTGAGGGATATAGTGGGAAGGCAGCTGTCTACAACCCAGGAAAGGGCCCTCACCAGACAATGGATCTCCTGGCAGCACTTTGATCTTGAACTTCCTAGCTAGAACTGTGAGAAATAAACGTTTGTTGTTTAAGCCATCCAGCCTATAGTATTTTTGGTATAGCAGCCTGAACTAATACAATAACTGTATCAAAGATCTTAACATAGTAGTTTGTCTATCTTGAGAGCTAAACGGATTACAAAGGCTACAGGTGCCAAGTCCTTAGCAGTCGTTCATATTCCTCCCCAGCAGGACCATAGCGTACTTCTGTAGCCTGGTGCACCACTTCAGCCCATGACGAGACACACTGCTGGGATTTCCTGCCTCTTGGCTTTTGCTCAAAGGTCTCCCTTCACTCAGAATGCCCAGTGTCTACCTCCAAGGGGATTTCTCCCATACCACCATTCCCATGGCAGACCTGGCCCCACAAAACCCTTTCCAAAATTTTGGGCTGTCCCAGCAAGGGCACACAAACACTGCCCTGTGTTACATCTGAAAAGCTCAGTCATGGCTAAACAGAGAGCAAGACATTCCGTTGAGACGCAAAGCCAGAAGATAGCTCCAGGATTGCTAAGGCCAACTTCAGAATCCCTGGGGTCATGCAGAACAGACAAGCTGAAACCAGCGGTAAAAGGGGATACAGACAACAGTGATTAAAACAAGAGTCAAGGATCACATAGACACAGGAGGCCCAGACACAAACATCAAGCCTGGCAAGAACCCAGGGGAGCACAGATGCCAGAATCCCAGTGGAGGGTGCTGGGGCTATAAATTAAAAATTCACAAGCACGATGGCAACAACCCCTCCAACTCCACGCCCCTCTTGTACCCTCTCTCAAACGGTAGAGGAGCAGTGGCCTTGATTATAAACAGCAGAAACAACTAGGTACTTGTTAAGATGGCAGATTTTGGGGCCCTATCCCAGCAAGTGTAGGATAAGCCCTGAAATCTGCATATTTTTCACAATTCCTCAGGGTGATTTTGGAGCAGGCAGTCTATGGTCTACACTGAAGATTTTGGCTGCTGCACAGAGCAGACATCTGGTCTACCTGAATTAGACTGTAAGATCCTAACACGTATGGACTTTTCCCTCTAATTCCTTTCTATCACCTAGTAGCAATGTATAGTGTAAGTGCTTAATAAATGTTTGCTGCACGCATGATGCAACACTTGCATATCCATTGCTCAGGCTGTCACCAGGGCATTGGAACTTCTCCAGTCAAATGGAAGTGGACAGCCAGCAGGCGAAGGAGAAGACTCAGGAGAGACCTGAATTAAGCAGAGCAGAACGAAGGAATGTTTCCTGGATTAAATAATATTTTCTAGGCCCTGCAGACCACAGACACCAGCTGTTGTAGGGGTTTAAAGCCATGGTTCCTACCCTCAAGAAGCATGCCCGCGGGTACTCAACATGTGAGAGGCAAGATAAAGCAAATGATTGTAGAAGATCACAAAGAAAGTGCTTGCGTATGATGTGCCTACTCACACCCTGGTGAGCAAAAGCAAAAACAAAAAGTCTGCAGGTGGCAGACACATGCTAGGGCTCTAGGAGAGAAGGGCTGCAGTAACTCAGAGAAGGTGGCAATTTTGCTGAGTAAGACTGAGAGTATAGCAGCCGGAGACTTTGCTTTGGGTGCAGAAAACAAAGGCGAGACTGTGCGTGGCCATTTCCCACCTTCCCCGCTCCCCTGCCTGCTGAAGAGGACTCTGCCCTGACCCCTGCAGCTTCTCCCCCACACGCCCACCCTCAAAGCAGGGGCCCTTGATAAGCCATGACGTTCCTGGGCTTTTGTGAACGTGGATTGGGGAGAACATGGTAGTGGGGGGTAAAGAAAGAGGCAAGTTTAAGTAATGACTGGAGGGTTTTCATGTTTTATTTTGTGTCGGGTAGAAGTAGTAGAGAAGAGAGGACCCAGATCACCCGTAGTATGTGAGCGATGTAGATGAGAGAAGGGAAGGCTATTTTAAAGAAATGCTGCCTGCATTTATAGGTCCCCTTCATGCGGTTTTAGACCCATATGTACTTTTTATTTTCTCTAGGTTGCCTGGGTGATGGTCTTTTAACACAGCTCTAAGCCTTCATATTTGTGTAGCCCACCTGTGATAGGGCTCCTGGGCTACTTCTGCCCTCTGGCACCTGTGCACACCTGGAGGCCAGGTGAGCATGTTATATCTTCAGTGAAAACAGAGATCCAAGGTCCGATGAATGATACAAGATGTTTCCCTTCCAAGTCTCCCTCCCCCATCTCTCTTGTTCAGGGCCAGCTTCATTCTGTTGCCCCCCACCTCTCCAGGTACTCTCCTTCTCAAAAACGCCTCAGCTAGCAAAAAGCCTGGCCTTCAAAAGCCAGCCAACAGTTCAGCAGAAGACTAGAGTTAATTAACCAATCACTAACTCCCTTTTGTTTTTCAAGGATATACCTGGGGCCCTTAACGTCAACTCACCCTGCCGCGGGTGAAGTTGAGACTGCCTAACTGAACCCTAACCATGCAGGAAGGAAGGGTTTTTCAGAGTGTGGTCCTGGCAGTATCAATATTACCAAAGAACGTGTTAGAGACACACATTCTCAGGCTTGCTCAGTCCTACAGAATCGCAAGCTCTAGAGGAGGGGCCCAGCCACCTGTGCTTGAATAAGTCCTCATCAGGTTGACAACCACTGATTTAGGAAAAATTTGGAAAGAGTGGGCTCCTTTTCACCAACAACATTACTGTCTTTATTTCTAAAGGGTTGAAACTGCTGTAGGTTGTGCCCACTGGGTCTTCTACTTTCAAGTTAGAGATGAGACCTGCTTTCTGTGTGTGGCAGTAAGGGAGCGCTTCAAATGTTATGTGGAGTTTAACCGGTGGCTACAGGAGCTGTCACAAGTGGGCAACAAGAGTTACTTGACCACTGATGAAGGGAATTCTGCACAGAATGCCTGCAGGCCCCAGCAACAGATCAATCCAGAGAGGGCTGGGATGTTCAAGGAGCTTCCCCTTTACCATCCACTGCTTCTGACGTGCAGACAGGGCCCAGGAGCTAACAAATCCTGCCAGAGTTCTCTCAGAAACACCACTGCTCCTGGGTGGGGCTGAATCTGCCACGGAGAAATCCTCCCATCTGTCCATCCATTCGTCCATCTGTCCGTTCATCTGTCCACTCTCCACCATCCATCCATCCATCCATCCATCCATTCTATTATCAACTAACTCACAAATATGTAGTAGATGACCTGTAACTTGTGCCATCATCCTTAGTCAGTGAGGAAAATCCCAATGCCTCTGGGGCCCCATTATTTCTCAGTGTCATTTCTGCGTTGTTTTGAGCTTCCTCTTCCCTTAATCAGCCTCTGCCCCACACCCCATGCACACATCTGGAACATCTGTTCTCTGGCGCCACTGGTGAAAAATGCCCCCATCCACCTGTCGCCTAAGCACAGAAGAGTTCCCCTACCTCTTGGTCCTCAATGACTCCCCCTGCAGTCTTCTCCAATGCCCTTTGCTCTTCCTCCACCTTCCTCCAGCCCTGCCACCTAATTTGGGGTTAGAAGGGAAAAGGAGCATCTTTCTTGCTCTCTAATGCCCTTCATGACATTTGTCCTTTCTCTCTTGTAAAAATTCCTGATTATCTGAGGCGTGTATATTCCACTAGGTTCCTCTCTACTCCTCCAAGCAATTTACAACCAGAAGGGGTAAGACGGTTTGCATTTGAAGGTTAATGGAGTAGAGGATAGGGAACTGACAAGCTAACATATCAAATGGGTCCCATTCATGGATAGTGGTGTCACCAAGGATAAGGGCAGGATTTAGGGTAGAGGATAAGATTGTGATCCAGGTGCCAAAGTCTGCCATGAATAAGGAGGAGTTAATAAAAATAGAGAGAGGACAGGCAAGACTCCCCCACTCCTGCCACCTAATTTGGGGTTAGCATGGAAAATGAGTATGACAAATTTCCCCCAAATTTGAGCAAAATAACTTATTTTGCTCAGAAATCTGCAATTTGGGCAGAGGTTGACAGGCCCAACTCACTTTGTTCAATGCAGCAACATCAGCTAACATGGGTTGACTGGGAACAGGATCTACAGTGGTCCCCCCTGATCCATGGGGAATATGTTCCAAGACCCCCAGTGGATGCCTGAAACTGCAGATAGTACCAAACCCTATGTATACTGTGTTCTTTTCCTACATATGTATACATATCTATAATAAAATTTGGCTTAGTAAGAGATTAACAACAATAACTAATAATAAAATAGAACAATTATAATAATATACTGTAATAAAGGTTATGTAAATGTGGTCTCTCTCTCTCTCAAAATACCTTATTGTACTGTACACACCTATTTTCAGACCTTGGTTGTCCGCAGGTAAGGGGGGACTACTGTACTTTCAAGATGACTCACGTGGCTGGCAAGCTAGGCTGATGGCAGGGAGCTCAGCCAGGGGTATAGACTGGGGGCTTCATTCCTTTCCACATGGTTCTTCCAACGGTTGCTTGGGCTTCCTCACAGCATGGTGGCTGAATTCTAAGAGCAAACATCCCAAGAAAGCAAGGCAGAAGTGCACGGAATTTTTATGATTTAGCCTTGGCAGTCACATAGTGTTGCTTCTGTTCCACCTTTTGGGATGGAGGAGTGATAGTTCTACAACAGCATGAGGGACAGGAGATATTATTCCAGACATCTTTGGAAAGACAATCTGCCACACAAGGTTAGCCCTCAAAATTTTATTAACCCATGCTACACGTAAGAGAGACTTAAGCAGCTAATAAGCCTTTAGGAATACAATGGGACAGACTGGGAGCTGTTAATGTAGTTAGAGTTTATTATGCCAATCTGAAGTAGACAGAGTAAGGTATTTGGACTAAAAATGTTTAAATCCTACCTTCACCACTTACTGTGTACAACCTTGGAAAAGTCACTCAACCTCTCTGAGCCTCAGCTTCTCCATCTGTAAAATGGGAATAATAAACTTATCTTGCCTACTTGATGCTAACAACCTAATAAAATAATGTCAGAGTAAGTGCTGTCAAAACCACAAGACAGTCTGCTCTACACCTTTACGGGCCAACAATGGTCTAATGGTCATTTGGATTTTTGTTCTGAAGCAACAGACCACAGAGGAAGGAACACTTAACTCTGAGTGTGACACCCTGGACTTCATGGCCAGTCCTGCGTTTATTAACTGTGTGATATTGAATACATTCTTTAACTTTTCAGAGTCTTAGTTTTGTCATGGAAGGATAATGCCACCTGCCCTGCTTAACTCTGAGACTCGTGGCAAGGACTTTACATAGGTTAACTCAGAGGCCTATGGTAAGGATTAAATACAAGTTAGATCACTTGGTAAATCCAACATGCTTTGCAACATAAAATAACAAAAACATTATAATTATAGTATTATATAAGTAGCCATAACTTTTTACATTACAAAAATAATTCTAGTCAATTCAAAAGTAAAAGTTTACTTTAATATAAACTTTAGAAAATGCAACTAAGCAAATAGAAGAAAATAAAAGTCACACATAATTTTCTCCCTCAGATCCTCTCTCCCTCCCTACCCTCTTTACTTTTAATGTTCCAGTATTATACTGTGTCCAGATTTTTTTTTAGCTGAAGAAGTAGTTTTCCACTTTTTTTGCAATGATAAACAATACAGCAATAAACAGGTGCATTCTTGGTCCTGAGCAGGGGTTATTATGATGCCATTTGGAACTCAGATTCCTGGATCCCAGGGCATTTTATAACAAATTAAATCTATATAAACATGGTAATGCCAAGAAATAGTAATGTGAACACCCATGAATGAGAAGGCTTAAAACAACAGTTTAAAAAAAGTATTAATAGCATTTTTTCCCATAATAGACAAAGAGGAATAATTAGCACTGATATGATTTCCTTAAGATAAATTTCTAGAAGTGAAATTTCTGGATCACTTTCAAGGCTTTGGAACATACTGCACAACTGGCCT
This sequence comes from Daubentonia madagascariensis, assembly GCA_023783475.1. Lineage (NCBI taxonomy): Eukaryota > Metazoa > Chordata > Mammalia > Primates > Daubentoniidae > Daubentonia > Daubentonia madagascariensis. The sequence goes on along the minus strand of JAKFHU010000485.1, from coordinate 33,000,765 downwards.
TCAAAACATGCTGAGCCAAATTATACCCCTTCAGGAAGTACATATGTGGGCTCCTTTCCCTATAGCCTAATCAGCACTAGATTCCTGCATTCTTGTTTATTTTTGCCAATCTGATTGGGAGAAAATGATAGTCCATTTGGGAAAATAACTATGTTTTTTATAAATGATATTTAAATGTTTCTAATACATTTATTGACCATTTGCATTTCTTCTATGGGGGTATCTATATTTTTATGTTGATTAATAGGAACTAAATAAGTATTAAGGATGTACCACTTTATCTGAAATTTATGCTATTCAACTTCCCCCCTCCAATCTGCCATTTTAAACTCAAGGTGCTTTTAGAGGTAGAGTTTTAAAATATTTTATGCCCAACTCTATCAACTCTTTCTTTTACGGTTTCTGCCTTTGGTGTCATGCTTTGCAATACTGTCAAGATTTTTTAAAGGATGTGCTTTCATAAGTTTTTGTTGAATTTATTTATTCATTCATTCAACAAATGCTTATTGAACGCTTCCTATATACACTGTTCTAAGTGTTGGAGTATGACCAAAAGCATGGAGCTGAACTCAGAATGAAAACATCTGTCACTGAAGCGTTTATAAACTGAAATAAACACAAACTCCAAACACATTCCACTCTATTAAAAGACCAGCTGCACAGGGAAAGTCTTGGTCCTGAGCAGGGGTTAGAGCGATGCCACTTGGAACTCAGATTCCTGGATCCCAGGGCATTTTACAACACATATAGTCTATATAAACATGGTAATGCCAAGAAATAGTAATGTGAACATCCATGAATGAAAAGGCTTAAAATGACAGTTTAAAAAAAGTATTAATAGCATTTTTCCCCATAACAAAGAAGAATAATCAGCAATGATACAATTTTTCATTTCATTAGTAAGTTAATGTAGATATCTATCCCCTGGGATGCTTTTTACAATTCCTCTGAATCTAAGAATCCCAGCAAGAAAAGAATTACACCTCCTTAGAGGGTTTTCACCGAGAAAGGCCTGTAAGTAAAGAAGCAGCATCTTGGGGTTGCTAATCTTTGGCTGGACACTCACCAACTCCAGAAGAACTGCAATGTCCTCAGCTGGGACTCCAAACTGAACAAGCCCTCTGACTATTTATTTGGTACACTTTACTTCTTTGTATCCCACATTTTTCTTTTTAAGTGAAACATATTAACTTCTCAGAAAACTTATCCCAAAACTAAGTGCCATGCAAAACACTGCAAAGGACTGAAGCCCACAGCACTTGGGATATTCTAGCAAAGCCTGGAACAGGACAGAGTATCTCTTCTGCCCTCATTGTCCCGGGAGATGGGACATGGGCTTCTGTAGGCAGAGCTCCAAGGCTCACCAGGAATGTCCCCAAGCAGTGGCAACCCACGGACACCTTCCCACCTCTATTTACTGGAACCAATGCATGCCTGAAATGCCACCTGTATGGCTTCCTTCTCTGAGGAAATGTCCCCAGGAGATGGGAAGCTACGTGTGGAGAGGAACGGGTCTGCTTTTGCTCATCTTAACTCCAGCGAGGCACTGAATGCATGCGTGGATGGGCAGAAGCTTCCAACTAGTGTGAGTCCCCGGGGGCAGGGCGGGGGTCTGATTTAGGATTTGTATGTAATGAGTGCTTTGGGGATGGATACATCGTTAGCAGTTATTCCCATCTCATCTTGTATTTTAGAATGAGACACCAGCCATTAGCTTCTGGGAGGAGAAGGCAGCCCCAGACCACCCAGCAGGTGCATGAGGGCCAGGGAAATATTACATGAGAGGAAACGTGGGTGGAAAAACAAAAGCCCCATAAATGGGACAGATTTCTGTGTATTTCACAATTTTGTCTATGGCCATCCCTGACACTAAGGGTCCCTAAAAACAATCTTTTCCCACTTATATTCCTCACTACATTCAAAACACAGCTGAAGGGTCACCTTCTTCATGAAGCCTTTTCAAAACCGCCCTCCACGTGACTCAACTCTCTGCCCCACCCACCGCATGACCGCAGGCCAGGCCTTCCCGCTTGTCCTGGTCTTTTTTTTCTTTGTGGGTTAAAACAGCAGAAATTTATTCTCTCCCAGCTATGGAGGCCAGAAGTTCAAAATCAAAGTGTCAGCAGAGTTGGTTCTTTCCAGACGCTCTGAGGGAGGATCCGCTCTGCACCTGTCTCCCAGCTCCGGCTGCTGGCGACCCTTGGTATCTGAGCCGGCACATGCGCCCACCCACCTCTGCCTCCATATGCACGTGGCCTTCCTCTGCTGGGCCTCTTCTAAGTCTTAGTAAGTGAGTCCACTTGTATTTGGCTTTCCCTCCCCATTGAACAGCCAATTCCCCCACATTTGACACAAGCTGGTCCCTTCCACACTCATCAAGATGACCCCACCCACTCTCATGGGGACACGCACATGCTGTGGGCACCCACTCCACGCTCCCGAACATGAACGAGGGTTGAGGCCGCTCTCCTGAGCACACAGCGCACTCCCAGCCTCCTGGGCTGGCCTGCTGAACTGGACCTGAGTTTTTCTGGAAAATAATTTAAAAAAAGAGACTTCTTTCTCTCACTCACTTAAACCTTTCCACGGCTCCATTTTAGGCTTCTCATGTCTTTAGAGTTGGTTTCCCCAAGAACGTATCCACTAACAAGAAATTACTAGGTTACTTCACCCCTTTATTATGTAATAAAGATATTAGGTACCTTTATTTATATTATATATGTTGATTTATTTTATAGCATAACTCAGATGTAAAGCTGTATATTGCAGTTACAATGATACAATGATACAAGGATTTCCTTCTCATATGCTATTTAATCCTTGGAACGACTGTGAGGGCAGCAGAGCGCGATGCCCACTCTTCAGAGGAGGAAACCGGAGCCCTGGCGTTCTTGCAGCCTGCACAGGTGCAGGCAATACGGGTGCACTGTCCAGAAACAGCTTAAGAACAACAAAGCGTGTCAGTGAGGAATACCCTCTCCCCTGGGCACGCTACTGATGCTGACGATAGACTCAGCCTTGGGATTTCGAGTCTGGTGCCATTTCTCTCTAGGACAGCCCCTCAAAGGTAAGGGCGCAGGTGATTTTAGAAGCTCCTGGAAGGGCAGCATCCCACGTATTCAGCTCACAGTCAGGAGAAACTAAATCCTTCTTTCTCGAGGGGGTGTGTTAGGTCAGCCCGGGGTAGGGAGGCAGACACCAAAGGCATCGCCTTGGAGCTGGAATCCTGAACTTTGGCAACACCACTTCACTTCTCTGTTCTGGGTGCAAGACGCTTCAGTGCAGTCTTTGATTTAGTTAAAAATACAAACTATTACGTTTCCCATAATTTTGATGACCAGGTAAATCTTACTCTCTCTCTTCACTCTACTCCCTGCCTCCCGGCCCACGGTGCCGCACCCCATCTCTGTCCTGATGTCCGCTCCATCTGCCAGCTCACTGCTCTCTCTCCAACCTCACCCTCTCCACTCGGCCCACATTTTCTAACCATGGAAATAAATTATTCCAACCAATCCATGCTGCTCACTGTCCATTTTCTGGTTTCACAGGGAAAAAGAGATCCTCTTTGAGTTTTCAGACGGAATCTCAGTACAAAAAAATCTAACTGTGTTCATCTTTTTGGCAGAAACAGCCTGCTGACTTAGAGCAGAGGTTATCTGGGGATGAACAGGGGTCCTGCGTGCCTTTCTGCCCATTTCCAATCGCTCCTGGGGCGCAATGCACACTATCACCACGTAGGGGCGCTGCCGCCCTTAAAAGCCACGCTGCTTCTGCCGGCAGCTATCTCTGGCTAAGAAAAACCGCCAGGACCCGGGAGTGTGATATTGATTTTTTATCTCTTCTAAATTAATTATAATTGGCGTTCTGAATACTGCTTAATTTCTTCACTGTAGAGGTACAGATATGAAGACTGTTTGATGTCATTTACAGCGTTTTCCAGGGGCAAATAATGAAGGCCGAGGGAAACCTTTGCTTATAGCTAAAGTTACTTGTGAAGGTTTTTCATGAGTTTAAAAGTGTTCCTGAACCATCAGCTTATATGAATTAAATTAATATGTTAATTGTGAAGGTCCAAAAGATTAAAAAGAAAAAAAAATGAGTGGGCAGGAAGAAAAGTTTTATTAAAACAGATTTATTAAAGTACTGGGGGTTGGGGGAGCAGAGTTAGCTGAAGCCAGCAGGAACCATATTATATCAGGCTTCATAAATTATGCAGCAATAAAGACTGGTTATTAAAGAAGTGTAATTAAGCCAGCAGTTCCAGAATTTAGGAGACTGTGGGCCGGAGGCCTGGCTTCCTCAAAGTGTCTGCGGCAATCCCTGCTTCCCAAATCTTCAGCTTCTCCCATTGTAAAGTGGGTATTTATTCTTGCCAGTGGACAGGGTTAGTATTTGACTAATACTACCTTCAAATATATAACTCTGGAGACCCTCAAAGAGATAGGTTATAAAAACGTAATGCACTTTTGGCATCATGACACCCCTGTTACCCACATCTTTGCCCTGGGTGAGCAGCACAAGGAAAATTTAGGGCCAGCCCTAGGTTTGAGACTTAGTTCTGCCACAAACTCATTGTTGCATTGAGCAAGTCACGTATCTGAAGCCTTCCTCCCTTTATCTATAAATTGAAGTGTTTGGCTAAGCTGTCCTCTGAGTCCATTCTGATTCTGACAAACACCTTCCCCGCCCTTTGTCTGGCCCACCCGTGACAGTCTTCCTGGTCTTACAGTCCCCGTGTCTCACACCCATAGGTGGCCAAATCAGACCATTTTTACTGAACTCTGGACAAAGCTTCCCTTCTCTGTCTACTTTTGCTCTATTTCTCTCAGCCTAGAATGTCCTTTTTCCCATTCTACTGCATTTCCAAGCTTTTCATTCCTACTTCAAGTCCCAGGGCAAAAGCCACCCCCTCCAAGAAGCCTTCCTTGATACCACAGGTGCAAAGAGTCTTCCTGTCCTTTATGTTTTTGTAGCAGTTTACCTATACTTCTCCTTAGGACCTGCCCTTTTCTCTTTTGTGTTATAATGATTTCTGGAGACTTTTTGTGCCTTCAGGTCTTCAGGACCGTGGTTAACATCTGATTCATCCATCCCACAGGGTCCAGCTCTGTGGCCAGCACACAGCAGAAATCCAGGGGATGGATGATTGAGTTAACAATTACACATGTGCACATACACATTGTATTCTGTGCAGAGCATCTGGGCCTGATGTAAACACTGATGTTCAGCTGATAGGATCTGGCCCCTAGCGTACTCACACTGTATCTTTCCTACAACTCAGGCAGGCTTGCACAGTGGTTAGCACTTGGACTCTAAGTCAGACTGCCCAAGTTTATACCCTGGCTCTGCCACTTGCCAGCTGGGGGAACTTGGACAAGTTACTGAACTTCCCTGGGCCTCTACTACTCACCTTTGCAATGAAGATAATGATAATATCCACTTCATATGGATGCTGTGCAGATAAAACACTTGTCTATGCGCTACCTAACACTTGTCATGCGCTTCCAAAACTACCCAGTGCAAAGCGAGCTCTCAATAAATGCCAACTCTGAATAGCACTTTTACTATTACTCATTAAAATACAAAAACCTCAGGACTCCTTGCCAGTTAGCAGTATCTTTCTCTCATGGCAAGAAAAAAAAATCCCTTGTGTTTATCCAGGTACACATTCATGCCTCTAGTTAGTTTAACTGACATCCGCTGCAGAGGGCCGGGAAAGGCAACCAAGACAGCCTGCTCCCTGGGCGGGCTCCAGCTCTGGGTCTTAAGAGTGAACCTTAGTTTGGCAAAAGCCTTGAGTGCATGGAAAACAGATTAACTTGCTATCATTTCAGCCTGCCACCAGCCATTTGCTAAATGGCACAATTTGATAGGGCGAGTGTCCTCCTGGCCCCTCTCAGACCTGCCCAGGCGCCAGCCTCGCTTCTTATCTATGTGGTGTTATGGCTGTAACTCATCCGACCACTTGCGACATGCATACTCTCCGTGGATTTGTCCTTTTATCTGGCGGGACTCAAGGGCAGGAGAAGAAACAAGAACCCAGCAGAATAAGTATGCTTCAAGGCACCGTCCAGGCAGGCAGCCCCGAGACGCTCTCTCCAGCTTAGAGCTCGGCAGCGGATGTGCTTGCTCCATCTGTATCAGGCTGCACTGTTATTTCAGAGAAAACTAATTTTCCTGTCTTTCTGATCCTGCTCTAATTTCCTTCTACTCCCTCTCAATCCTATTTCCTGGTAAAGAAGTTTATATTGAAGTTAGACACTGGCACTAAAAGATGCTGTTCTGTCTGCCCCACAGACGTCTCCAACACCACCTGGATCTAGTAAGATGGGCTGTGGCTTTGGGCAAGTATGTCCACGTGGGGACGGGGATGGATGGCGGAAAGGCAGAATGATGGAAACAGGGACAGCTTGGCCTGTCATCCTGCCTCTAAGGGCTCGGAATTCCTCCAAGCTACCCTACAAATCACTGCCACATTAAGCTTAAAGTATAGCCTGAGATCTCCTGGTCAAAAACCTGAGTGTAAAAGGATGTGAAATTACGTAGTCCAATTGCTTCTGGTCACAGGTGTGGAAACTGGGGCTCAGAGGGGCAAAAAAGATGAATAGTTAAACACCATACAGCTCTGATTATGTCAGGCACTATTCTAAGTGCTTTTACAGATGAACTCATTTAAGTCTCAGAACAACTCCATGAGGTACATTCTGCTATTTTACACATATTTGGTTGGTAAGGAACCTGAAACACAGGCTTGCTAAATAATTAGTCCAAGGTCATCCAGCCACTGAGTGGCAGAACTGGTATTTGAACCCAGAGCCACCTCCAGAGTCCAAGCTGTTCACCCAGTCATGCTGCCTGCCAGGAGTGATCTGTGAATAGAGAGTGCCAGAGGGTCTCGAAGGGTTTCTTGTCTCCAAATCCAACTCCCTATTATCTGCAGAAAAATAACGAGCACTAAATCCTCAGCCTGGCTTTCTACCCCTTCCCAGCCAAACGCCAAAACACCTTTCTGGGTTCAGCTGCCACCTTCTCCCAATGCACTAAATTCCAGCCAGCTGTTGGCAGAGTGTAGGAATGATGTGGGTGAATAAATGAAGGTAAGGAAGGACTGAACCTTCCTAGGCTTACCTGGGGAAATCATCTTCTTATTTTCAGTCTATCAGTAGATTGACAATGTTTGACAATGACATAATTAATATCTCAGTAAACCTTTCCAGTTTTTCCAGAGCCTGGTGCTTAACACACAACTCAGCTGGCAGGGAGTGTTCCTGGATCAGAACGCTGGCTGTCCACAATCCCGTTTCTTCCCTTCCTGCAGGTGGTGCGATCAGGGAGCAGTGCTGATAAACACTGAAGGGTTAAGTTCTGTTGCCCTACCCTGCAGTAGCCGCAGCAACAGTGGCAGCAGCAGCAGTGACAGTAGTAGCAGAGACAGCAAGGTACCAGGCACTGTTCCAAGTGTTTTATGCACATCAATTAACCTGTCTAATACTCATGCCACCACTATGGGGGTATATATACTATTATTGGAGCCACATTGTAGTTGAGACACTAAGAAATCAAGAAACTGGCCCAAAATCACATAGCAGGCATCAGAGGTGGTATCTGAACCCAGGCAGTCTGTTGTCAATGCCCATATGTTTAACCACACTCTCCAGAGAGCTGCTTTAGAGAGCTCAAAGAGAGACGTGCTTGTTCCTCCCTGAGTCTCAGTCCAGGGAGCATTTCCTTGTTTGCAACAGGCAGCTACTGACAGGTTATATTAGTGCCAGAGCCTAAGGTCAGATGTCTACTGCTACTTCCTTAGAAGAGTTGGGAAGTTCAACCAAAAGGTCTGAAACTCTAAACAGGTGACTTGAGCTTTTTGGGGGGGCAGGGAATCACTTTATAGTTTGATGTTAACTTAATTAACTGAAAACACTTTGAGAAAGTTAAAATTAAGACAATCGACTTCACTTACAAATCTGATGCTTTGTAAGTTTTAGGCTTAATACAAAATGTTGTTATATTTGCAAAACCTTTCCTGTCTTTATGCCTGTTGCCAGGGCTTGGGGTCCATGAGGGATAGAAATATTCAGATTAATGTTTCTCAAAATTGAGTAATGTATATAGAGCTCTGTTAAAGAACAAATTCTCACAGTGCTCTAGTATTTATTTATATAATGTTTTATTTTAATGTTACAAACATAAAACTAGGAATAAAGTTTTTGTGCTTTTAGTTCTTATATGAATGTACAACCAAATGAATGCACACATAAATACAGTGATACAGATGAGTAAAATTCAAATTAAGAAGCATTAATTCTTATGATGGATGTCACCTTGCTGTCTCTAAATTGCTGATGTTGTGCTTGTTAGGCCAAACCATAGGCAGCTGTCATTTTTGTAGGTCATAAATAACAGTGATGTTAAAAAATTTTTAATTGGGAGGCCATTAGGCTGGGGCAGTTCCAGCATTTTAAGTTTCCATGTTAGCAAACTGAAACCCAATGTAAGCAGTAAAATGTAACTGGAGACTTTACCAATCAGAAACCTTCAGCTAACCTCTAACTAGGGACTTTCCACTCTAACCAATCAAACATATACACTTTGTCTAACTTCCATGTTCAGCCCATAAAAGCTCACTACCCACACCACTGGGTGGAGCTCTCTGAAACTCTTCTGACTCTGAGTGCTGCCCAATTCATGAATCCTTTAATGCTAAAGTAAACTATGTTAAATTTATTGTGTCTAAAGGTTTTCTTCGAACAGTGGCAAAAGATTAACTTACGTGTTTCGTTTTTGTTGACTTGAATCTTTTGACTCTGAACAAAGCGGGACCCCTCACTGAAGTCCCTGCTATTATTATTTTAAAACGATGTACTAGTTTTTACAGACCCAATCCAAGTGTACCCCAAAACACATGACTTAAAAACTTCAAAAACTTTGTTTTATCAAAACAAGAGTCATTTTGTATTTTCTGCTCTACTGTCTCCTATTGAATTATTTCAAGTTGCTATGTACTAAGATGGAACCCAAAGAATACATCTGCTAGCAAGGTGAACCAGGTATGCACACTACAGGGCAGGAACCCTGTGATGACTCAATTCTTCCACCATTTTTATCCTTCCAAATTGCTGTAAAACTTGTTTGTTCAGCCTGCCACACCTTCATTTAGCAGAAATGCACCAATTACCTAATATGCTCTTTTCTGTCCTTTATCATTAGATTGTGACACTTAACACAGTATGTGACTCTTAGGTACTATGCCATTTCCATGATGCCAAATTGATTTAATATTTACTCTAAGAAACTAAACTCTATAAGAGTCTATAAAAATGTCATTCAACTGTGCACTATCACGGCAAAAGTTTTGCTCTGAATCTAGTGATAGAGTCCAACGCAGTACAAAATGAGGATAAGACAGTTGTTGTCAACCAAATGGTAGCCAGATATGCCTTGAGAACATTTAAAGTTAAATGATGTTATCTTAGATGATATCTAGGTTATCAACAGGCCTGAGAACATAGGCACTGAAATCTCATGGTTGTACTTGGTTACAAGGCAGTCATCTAGGTTATTATACACATAATTATAAACATTGAAAAGATTATCATAAAAATAGAAAAAAAATTTTTAAACCCATAAAATTTAAAAAATTAGTAGAATTTGCAAATCCTCAAGTCATCTGAGAACTACTGGGGGTCTGTAGGGTAGATCTTAATATAAATAAACCCGATTTGACCTAAAACTGCTTGGTTCAAGTCAGCCGTCAGAAGATACAGCTTTGCCCACTCTGCTGGGACAACAAAAAAGGACTCTCCATCATTTCCTTTAAATAGTAAGTGTTATAAGTGGATTAACAAGCATGAGCCAGTTTGTTAAAACTGGATTTAAATACAATTTTTTTGGAGCACATCTTTCAAGTAAAGCAAGGGCCAATTACTCTAGTTCTCTCCAGTGGAGCAGAGGGGGAGGCCACCTGGAATCAGAAAGCACAGAAAGCCTGGAAGTTTAATAGTTGGCTATACTGTTTCAAAACGAGGGCTCCTTTCAGTGGACTGGTCTACCTCCCTCTCTAATGCAGACTGCAACCAATGTTATCGTGAGAGTAAAGCCTAAGTCAAGAAAGCAACAGTGGTGATGGTGCCCTTGATCTGTTGAGAGGCCACGAGATGATCCTGCCACAAATGACGATGTGCTATTTGCCTCGCACTTCCACTACTGGGAGAGAATTTTAATGCCCTTGCACTGGAAAGATCTGGCATCTGGATTTCACACAAAGGTCATATGCTAAAGGAAACTAACTTTTCTTGACAAAGGGGGCTTTAAAAGCCTCTCCCAGCTCGCTGTCTAGAATAACAGTGACCTTGCTGGGGTGAGAGTGGCAGCTGAAAGATACAGCACTCACAATAATGTTTGACCAAGTCTCTGGGCACCCAGTGCCAACTGTAGATCTATGGACTTCTCAGCTTCCATAATTGCATGAGCCCTTTCCTTATAATAAATCTCTTTATTCATCCATACACACAGCACTCATTAGAAAGATACTAGGAGCAGCAATACCACAGAGCATCCAGAGGGAAGCAAAGCTTTCCATAGACATCAACCAATAAAGACTCAATACTGCAAGACAGTTCTCTGAATAAGTGTAAGAAAAGACTAAGACTTAGCTATGAGGGTCACAGAGCAAAAAAAAAAAAAAAACAAAGTAGGCACCCTACCATAGGCAGTGTGGGGCAATGTTGCATGGGACATACAGGAGAGGACCCAGATTGTTCTAGAAGTATCAGTGTTTTGCCACATGAGCTCTGAAAAATTGATCACCAAATTTTAAGAGAAGAAGACCCAGGGGCCTTGGCATTAGAACCTACAATACAATAGGACATGATACAAATCAATATAATTAATTATGAACAGAATATAACAACATCCAGGACCCAGATTGTTCTAGAAGTATCAGTGTTTTGCCACATGAGCTCTGAAAAATTGATCACCAAATTTTAAGAGAAGAAGACCCAGGGGCCTTGGCATTAGAACCTACAATACAATAGGACATGATACAAATCAATATAATTAATTATGAACAGAATATAACAACATCAATGTAACTAAAGAAAACTGTATATAGTTTTCATTACTCAATATGGCATTAGTCATTCTTAGTTATTTTCTTTAAGTCTGAGTTAACATTACATGTAGATATCCGAACAGTGTGGACCAACGTGACTGCTGAAATCAAGTTGAGATACCCACATGGTGGGCAAAACCAAAGCTCAGCTGTGCCTACCTTTCATTATCTTTACCGAATACAGCCTTAGGAGGCTGACTTCCCTCTGAGTCTTGTTACCTGTAACCAACAGACACCTTAGTGTGATGGCTGGTTTGGGTTTGGGAGTCTTGGCCCTGAAATACTCAGATGACCACACCCATATTGCTGCACATCAACTACAAGGAAAGAATAGACACTGCCAGACACAAGGAAAACACAAAATGGAGCCTGTCACTATAAATAGGGCTTTTTTTCATCTTCAAGAGAAAGCTGGTAGCTAGTGGCAGGAATTAACATTCCACCCACCTCACCCCGCAGCCTGAACTCCCTTCATAAACAATTGACAAGCCTTGGGAACCCCCACAGCCTCTGTGCGGTTCCAGTCCCTAGTCATCAACACCCACACACAACTGCCTCCGCCTCAATTTTTATAGCAATAAACACGCAGACCTGCAACAAACTGCTTATTTGATGTTTTGCTAAATAACAGTATCTTATTTCCTATTTTGTAGTTAAGAGCTTTCCTTCCAGGCGACTGGATAATCTTCTCTAAACATCCTCCTTCCCCCCACCCCTATTTATTGTCTACAATAATGTTAAAATCTGGATTCAGACAGCCTGAGCAACCCTGAAGAGGATACCTTGAAAGTTTAAGAGTCATCTTGTATAAGGACAATAGCAGCCCTGAGAAACCAAGGTGGCATTCCAATTTTTAAAAGAAGGTACAAGGGAGTGACCACAATTGGAAGTGAAAGCTGGTTACGTTTCAGGAAATAGAAAATTAAATCCCGTCACCAAAGGAAGTCCCTGCCAGGGATTCTCCAGCTAAGGGGGACAGGCAAGGAGACCTAATACAAATGCTGAGGTTTGGGCTTCCCTAAAACTCTGGTTGCTGGGAGCTTAAATGAACTTCTGTGTGATGACACACAGCCAAATGGGTTAGAGGTGGCCACCGTTTATACATAGATACCTACTTGTGTATATACATGTGTATACAAAGATTGTATATGTCATTGTGCCTAAGCTCTCAACAACCAACCTAGGGGGCAGAAATGCTTTACAAAGAAGGAAGTTATGGCTTATGCAACTGCCCAAAGTGACCATTAGTTGTTGGTGGAGCCAGATTCTGAACCCAGTTCTGAAAGCAAGTTATTTACTCTTTGCTTTGCTTTGTTAATGTCCTTTCAGAAGTTTAAATGCTGAAGAAACATAAGGGACGATTATTACTATTTAGTGGTCAGTTTGCTTCCCTGCTGAGAGTAGACTGCCTCGTCCATTTTTAGGGAAGAGGAGAAGATGGAAATACTATAATGAGGCCCTCTTCCCTCTCTTTTCTATGCTACCTTCCATCCTCCCTCACGATTTATAGGATCACAAACGAGTGGCTTTGGAAGGCAGCAAAGACCTTGCAGGGATACATTTCCTGCCTCTTTGCCAGTATCATCCAGCCCCACCCTCACATTCTTACTAGAGTGACCCGAGATCAAGAAGCTGCTGATTTTACTTCGAAACATCTCTGATTGTCAAGGACTTTTCCCCCTTACAGTGATCTTAAAGTCAGTTCCCTCCAACCTCCCCTTGCTCAGCTCTGCTCTCCTCAGCTTGCTGTGAAACCCTGTACACTCTTCTCTTCTCCAGGGTCCCCATTTCCTATCACTGTTCCTCATCTCAACAAATCTTCCCTCCTCCCTAGGGAGAAGCTGAGATTTGTCCTTATTCTCTTAAAGCAGGAGCCTTGATATGCAGACAGCGCTTCCGATGTGCTCCTGCTGTGTGGGGTACAGGAGCACAGCGTGCCCCTCCACTTGGCTGCTCTCACTCCACCCGTGGCAGTAACTGTGGGGACAACCCACCACTCTTTTGGCCTTTATTCTGGCTGTGATAGACAAATTAGCTCCATAAACCAGAATATTTTGTTACGTAACAGGTCCTTTAATTTAGCGCATTGGTTGAGAATCTTTTTAAATCCTGTCATTTGGCCTCTTCATCACGCGTACCCTGTGGGCCACACTGAGAGTTCCAACACATGCTGCGCTGCTGGCAGGGGCCCTGCCTTCCTGGGGACGGCTCACACCACATCGTGGTTGGCAGCAGAGGAGCTGGCATCAGGGGTGACCCTGGGGGTGAAAGATCTTTCTGAGGAGCTGGAATCTGAAGATCAGAGGCAGTGCTAGTCCAAGGCAGAAGCAACATTCTGGTTCTGGGGCCATCCAGAGCATAGCAGACAAACTTCATGTAACACCTTCCCTCAAGCTTCAGGAAATATTTTCCCACCCATCCAGAATTTCCACCTCTCTCATGGCTTCATAGCCTAGGGCATCTTAAAGGAGCTGCTCTGACATCCATAGAACTGACTTCATTTCTACCCTTGAATCAGTCATAACCTTGACTTTGATATACACCTCCTGTCTTCGTTCAAGATCTTCACGAAAACTTGAGTAGGAGGAGTGGGTCAAAGAGAAGGATCCCATGCCCCTCTCTCCTCATGCCATGTAATCAACACTCCTGCATAATTGTTTAGCCAGGGTAAGTCCAACCTTACTGCACTACAGCCATTTCTCCAGCATATTCTTTACCAATAAACTTTGAGAGGCTCCATCAAATAGCTTCCTGCAATTAAGATACCCAAGATCTTTAACATTTCTTTTAATTTCAGCAACGTTATCATAGGTTCAATAATATACTATTTTGACCTTTTCTGAAAATTGGATATAGCTTTTTTTTTTCCCAGCACTCTTAGATAAAATTCATATAGGTCCACAGACTGGTTTAAAGTAGTTAGGTTTACTGTTTGGACCATTTTTGGTTTTCTTTTGCCTTCAATACTGTTTATTCTTTTTTATTTTTAATTGACACATAATTATACATATTTATGGGGTACAGAGTGATATTTTGATACACATAATATGTAATGATCAAATCAGGGTAATTAGCATATCCATCACCACAAACATTTATCATTTCCCTGTGTTGGGAACATTCAAAATCCTCTCTCCTAGCTGTTTGAAAATATACAATAAATTATTGTTAACTATAGTCACCCTACAGTGGTATAGAACAATGGAACTTGTTCCTCCCATCTAGCTGTAATTCTGTATCCCTTAACCAGCCTCTCCCTAACCTCCCCTAATCCCTACCCTTCCCAACCTCTAGTAACCACAATTCTCCTCTCTACTTTTTATGAAATCAACTTTTTAAGCTTCTCCATATGAGTGACAACATGCAGTATTTGTCTTTCCGAGCCTGGCTTATTTCACTTAAGATATTGACTCCCAGTTCCATCCATGTAGCTGAGAATGACATGGCAGGATTTTATTCTTTTTTATGGCTGAATAATATTCCACTGTGTATGTATACCATATTTTCTTTATCTATTCACCTAATGGACACTTAGGTTGATCCCATATGTTGGCTATTGTGAATAATGCTGCAACAAACATAGGAGTACAGATACCTCTTCAATATACTGATTTCTTTTACTTTGGATATATGCCCAACAGTGGGATTGTTAGATCATACGGTAGTTTTAGTTTTAGTTTTTTGAGAAACCTCTGTACTATTTTCTATAATGGCTGTACTAAGTTATACTCCCATCAACAGTGTATGAGAGTTTCCTTTTCTCCAAATCCTAGCCAGCATTTGTTTTTTTCTTTTTCTTTTTTGGTCTTTTTGATAATAGCCATTCTAACTGGGGTGAGATGATACCTCATTGTGGTTTTGATTTGCATGTCCCTGATGATTAGTGATGCTGAGCATTTTTTTCACATACCTGTTGGTCGTTTGTATGTCTTCTTTTGAGGAATATCTATTCAGACCATTTGCCCATTTTTAAATCACAATCCTGTGTACCCTTTTTTTTTTCCAGTTAGATCATTGTCTTTGATAGAAAAGATAAATGTGAAGTCATTACTGAACGCATCTGCTTTCTTAACATCAACTACCATAACAATTCAACCTCTTGAAATAGTAAGTAGTTCTGTCCCCTCCTTGTCCTTTTTGCAGGACATCTTCTACTTCTTCTTCCAGAAATATCACCTTTCTCCATCCTGGTCTGAGCCCTGAGAGGCTCTCTTGGATGGACTGGATCAGTGCATCTCTTTGCCTTCTGGTTTCTGGTTGGGTTCAGCCAACAGGAGGCAGCACCAGGAGGTGGCGGAGTAGAAAGACAGTGGGTCAGCTCACTTCCTGCCCAATTCTGTGGGTTGGCTGGGGCCCACCACTGAGAGCCACTGCTTCTGTTATGTGTCCCCTCTCCCAAAATTACTCCCATCAGGTTCCAACTTGCCCCATCTCTTAATACTTACCTTATACTCTACCCATACCTTTTAAAATAGGCTTTTTATTAAAATATCCTGAAATATCTTCAGCGACCATCTGTTTCCTGTGAGATCCCATCATCCTTCTTGTCGTCCCAGATCAAACTGTCTTTTTGTTGTGGTGGTGGTTGGCCTCAGGATGCTTTGCAAGACCCCAGTCTTTCTCAGTGTCAGCCTATCTGAATATTATTCTTTCAGCTTTGGATGTTTTATGTTTATTTCTCCTTATCTTCCTTGCTTTATTATATGCATCCTTTAAAAATTACAGTTCTTTACAAAGAGCTATGTAGTTTTCTAATTTATTTAGATACTTTTCCTTTTCTTTCTCATTAGAAACATTCAGAAATCCCAAACTGTCATAGAAACTCAGATTTGAAAGGGACCTGGGAAGTCACCTAGTCTAGCTCTTCTCGTTCCACAGCCTCTCCCTTGGACAACATCTCACATTATAAAATCATTTGTGCCTTTTGGCTCTTTATTTCTAATACAAAGCAGTTATAATACCCTCACAAATGATGGCGTGTATCACAACAATGAGGCCTCTGAACCACCGACCTGGGTAATGGACAAAGATTCCCGCATCTGCTTTGAAGCTCTTCAGGAGAATATGCCAGACCTGGGAAAGCTTACAAGAGACTGAGCAAAAATTAGTCTCGAAGAATTGATCCAACATGAAGCATGCGAGGAAAATTTAGTTAACATTTGTCCAATTCTACACCAGGAAAAACATTAGACTTGATTTTACAACAGGGATTGGTGTTCATCACAGTACTTTAAAGAGTTAGACTTTGGGTAAAGATAAGATAGGAAAGACTGATCATAACATTTCTCTAACTTAACAATACCTAATAAAATGCATAATTATAGCATTAAAATAGGAAACCCATCAAAATATTTATTGGCAGCCACCAAACAAGGAAAAGGACATAACCTAATGCCACACACTTCCGAAACCAGTAGGGAAAAGTGGAGAGGGATGCTGGGGAGGAACGAAGATAAAAAGGCAGGTAGAGGAGGGGCTGACTCTCGTGATGGAAGTGCATTTATAGCATCATCCCATTTTCATAAAAGTGAGTTTGGCTATCTCTCTAGTCTGCCAGACTTCTACTTATGTATATGCATAGAAAGAATTCAAATATAGAAACAATACTGAATGATTATGAGGCTTATGGTTAGTGAACAGAGTCAGCACAATGTCAAAATAGTAATTTATTTTTTCTCTCTATTAAAATGCAAGTCCCATGATGGGTGAGGATTTTGTCTGTTTCATCCACAGCTTATAGCTCTAGGCCTGGCACCTTGAAAGTACCTTGCACAAAGCACTCCCTAAATAAACACTGCCTGAGGAACAAATGAGGACAGACTACAAAAATTAGGAGGTGGGGAATAGAGAAATGAAAGAAGCATTAATATCTTCTTCTTTCAAGGCAGGGAGTTGACTGATACTATATAAAATTGAACCATTAATTAATAAAAATATTATGACTCCAATGTCTTTTATAATCTCTTTTGATAAGGCATGTTTAAACAAACAGTATGTTGGGTAGTAAAGAACATTTATATGAGGGTCAGAATCCCTCCAGTGTTACTTCAATTTCTTTTACTTCTGTATATAAATAAAACTGATCTGAATATATATTTTTTGAATTAAAAAAGGCATTAGGGTATGATCCCACTTATATAGTGTATTTATCCAGCCAGCCAGCTTCTCTCTTGTATATATGTATCTGTATATATGTATACACACACACACATTTCTTCCTAATCCTTGAAAGAGTATGAAATGATGTCCACCTAATGGTCAAGATCATTATTTTTGGAACATGAGATTTGGAAAATGATTTTACTTTTTTCTTTTAAGTTTTCTGCAACTCTTGAATTCTTTAAAATGAGCATGGTCTTCATAGAAACACATGGCAATTTTTCTTTAAAATTTTTTAATAAAGTAAGGTGATAATGCAAGTAGGTGCTAGTATATCATGTTATTGCCACCAGATTGAAAATGTCCAATAATTTGATTTTGTTTGTTTTAAAATAAATGATTAATGATAGTCATGAGGACAGACTGTAGGTTGAATTTTACTTTGCTTATTTACAAAGGTTTTCTTAATCTAATTCACTCTCTTTCAAGCATTGCTGTCACAGAGGCTCCTGGCTCAAGTCTATTTTAGACTGATCATGCGACCATGTGCTAGTTAAGATAGCTCCATTTTTAAGACATCTAATTATTGGCTATTAAGGCTTTCCTGCAACTTACAGAGTCACTTCAAAATGCATTCCACTGAACAATACATTCCTAGACTAGCCTATTTTCCTTTCCTTTCTCACACTATGGAAAGGGTAAACTGAGAGAATCAGTCTGCCAGAAAGTGTTAAGGCTGTAGGGTCACATGCTTTAAGCATGTGAGTAAATGACCAAGTGTCATTCTTACTACTTGTTAAAAATAACATGTATTTTCCAAATCATCACACTCTGAGGACACAGTAGAAAATACAGCTTGAATTTATGTTTCTTACTGTTTTCAACAGGGAATATGGCAGGGTACGTAGTGGAAAGTGATGAGTTTAGGAGTCAGGAGACTTGGGTTCTATTCTTTGTATGCACTGCTGGCCAACACACCCAACTTCCCCATGCCTTAGCTTCATTATTGGGGAAGAAGAAGATTTGACTAGATCCCTGGGTCTAAACCCTGTTTGCACATTGGAATCAACTGGGAAGTTTAAAAACCAGTGGTGCCTTGGCCCTACCCCAGAAATCTCTAGGGAGCTTGGACATTGCAAAGGCTGTGAAATTTTGCATGTGATTCTAATGTACCATCAGGGTTAAGAACAATCTTGAACTACTTGACCACCAAATTCCTTTATTCTAAATTCCATCTTACATCACAGACTATCTTGCTACTGGCTCGGTCCTGGCTCCTGAACACTCTGAGAAAAGTAGGGGCCAAGATGTGCCAGATCGTCATTTGGTGGGGGGGGCGCTTAGAGATCCTTAGTTAGGACAAGGCAGAAAAACATTCCATCTATTTAAACAGATAAGCCAGAGGTGAAATGACATCAGACCCCTTGTTCCATGAACACACCATGTGTGTTATCTTCAGAAGCCTGTCACTTTTTTATTTGATTTGGCCATTAAGAGAGTCTCTTTTACCTCCACGTGCTCTAATTGTGATGGTGAAGGCTTGCACCGCTGCCAAATGGACTTGTAATGTTATTAAAATACAAATGCTGCTTCTCAACCTTTGCCTGTTGGCAGCTCATTTGGGAATTCCAAATTTTTCCCTGGTACAGCTGGCGTGCAGAGTGAAGAGGCTACACCCCCAGAAAGTGCACACCTGGCCCAGGAGACCAGGGTGGAGAGTGCCAGAGAAGAATGAGGAAGGCTTTGCACACCCTTTTCCACACTGCCCCTGGGCTGCCTGGGTGGCTTTGTAAAGGTCAGCGTGGCCAGGCTGAACCACTTTCCCCAGCTCTCCTTTCCTGACTGCTTCCAGATGGGGTGGCCACAGGAGACGTCTGTGTGTGAAATTCGGAGGGTGAAGGGAAGCAGCAGCCGTTTTGTAGCTCATACCTCTCACTTATCCGTAGCTCGCGTGTTGGGTGGGGCAGCAGCCAGGCTGCAACTGTTCTACCTTCCCTGGAGTTTCCTTCAGCTTCCCTGACTCCTGGGCAGGTGTGTGTGTTTGTCTCTATGACGGCAGGAGCTGGTACATCCTGCAGGACAACTACACCATCAAGGGAGATGGTGAGAGCTGACATGAATGCAAAGTATGGGTCCCGGCTTGTCCTTACTCCCCCTACTCACATCCATCTTCCCTTGCTGACTACGGACTTCAAGCTCCAATGTCATGTGATCAGATGTACAGACAGTAACCTTGCAGCGGCCGCTTAACTAGCAAACAGTTGCATAAGGTCAAATCCTTGTAACAAACATACATATACACACATATGTATATTTATAATGGCATTCAGACATATATGTACATACACACAATGCTATGTCTTAGTGGTTCTGCTTTACTGATTGAGCCCTGATAGCGACCTTTTCAAAATTCATATCTGATGTCATCCCCATTTACAACCTTCAGTGGTTTCCCACTGCTACCATCCGCCTCCATACCATGCCCCTCTGCCTTCTCTCTCTGCTCCAGCTGCCACGATCATGTTTTAGTCCCTCTTCTCTTCCACAATAGGATTTCGCACATGCTGTTCCCTCTGACTGGATAACCAGGTCTACACCAACTCAGCTTTCGCATCTCAGCATGTGGGCCAGCTGAGTCAATGTCTTCCCTGGTAATCTCTTACATCACGGTGCACCTCTCCTCTGAACACCAGCACACACTTGATTGTTCATTTATTTGTGTGATTTCTTGCCTAACATTTCTCTCCTCCGTTGGAGTCTAAGCTCCAGAAGGGCAGGGAGGGCTGGCTATTACTCCTGTTTTCCCTACACTTAGTACCTTCCTTCGCAGGCTTTTAACTTTTCTTCTTGGTACAAGAAATAGCAGTTGAATGTAAGTTAAAGATGCTGGATGGACGAAGAAGGAGGAAGAACAGCAGGAAACGACCCAAGGGGTGCAATGTAAAGGAATTTGAGGCCTGGGATTCTGTCAGGTCCACCACCGGGGAGAAAGCCCATCCCAACAGCACACAGGTGCCGCGCCTTTCCCCAACAAGAGATGTGGAATGACTGAATCACATAAGATGCTTGTTGTGAACTAGACAGACTTCCCTTTTCCATGGCCAATTTTTGCTAATGATTTTTCAAAGTCATGACAGCTAATATTCCTAACTACTGAAGCAATCACAATACAGTGTTCCATTTTTTTCTTGAAGTTTGGATTTCTTTAAAGCAAAAGTAGAATTTGGAAATGCAGCATTCCCTTCAGAATAAATTAGTGAGTGTCTGTGGAAAAGAAAAACAATTAACATGTTCAAGAATTATGATTAAATTTTCACCTTTCTTTCCAAGGGCAATTTATAGAAGAGAAGGTGTCTGTCCTGATTTTAGTTGATTTATCCATCAGCGCTTGCAATTGCTGAGGTATGTTTGAATGTCACCATCTTTGCTTCTAGCCTAGGACAACACTCTCATAAGACCTGGAAACAACCCTGGAGCATGAAGTCTGAGTAGAAGGTTCTAGAAGATTGGTGCTTATCTACGGCCCCAAAATGAAGTAGGCAGCAACCTGTGAGGGTCAGGTTGCTATGCCTCAGCCCTGGAATAAAAGCTAAGAAATCTGGCTATAGCTCTGGATCCCACCACCATCTAGCCACAAGACCTTGGAGAGCTCATGGAACCAGTCTGAGCCTCCACTTCTTCACCTGTAAAATGAGTCAGTTAGACCAGAAGACCAACAAGGACTTTTAAACTCTGGAATATTATGATTTTAAGGTTTACTCTTTCTGCCAGCAATCATGGTATATGGTGTTTATTTGACAAATAGAATGATTTTGGGGAAACCAGTAAACCAGTAAATTTATGAAATGACTACTTATCTCTGGCTTTCCTCAAACGTTTTTTTCCTCTAAACATTTTGCCTCTGAACATTTCCCACACAAATATTTTAATCTGGGAATGATTTTTGTGTGTGTGTGTGTGTGCATGAAAGTATCCTATAGCTTTCATTTTATGTGACAATTACAATTTACAATTAAAACTTTTCATAACTGTCCCAATGCTCCCTTCTTCTCCCCATTAAACCTTTTATCACACCCATACTTAGGACTTCCCCAGACACCACTATAGCTGATGGGAAACGCTTCACTTTCCAACAAGAACTGTGGCTCTTTATACTCTTCTGTTTTATTTGGTATTCATTTATTTTTGGGACCCTTTATTTTTGTTAACAGTTTTTTCCACTTTCCTACACTTTGCTGTTCCCACCATCTGTTTTGAGTCTTTAACTATACCAGTTCAACTTTTATTGTTAATTTTAGAACATGCAATTGAACCAGAAAATTTTATGAAAATTAATTCAATAGACTCATTAATGAACATGACTCCAGGATTTTTACTCACATGGGATAGACTTCAACTTTATTAATTTATATGAAGCATTCGAACCTGAATATAAGCTATTCTAACACTTTTATTGTGGATTTTTCCCCTTCATTTTCGAAAAACAGTTTGTGTCTAAATGACTTAAAAACAACAACAACAACAAAAAAACCAACCATAATTATTGGTAGGTCTTACGAGGTAAGCAATTATACCACTCAGGGTGTTACTACTTGTGACAATTAGTTTTCAAATATTCTCTGGACCATGTGTCAGGCCCTGGGGATCAAGTGATGGAATATGGGAGACACAGCCTCTGACATTGGAGGGGCCTCTATAAGGTTTCTCTAGTGTCATCGGGGAATACTGTATTTTGATAAGTTAACTCAGGTGATATTCCCCCACCACACTTTGTCTCCCAGTATGTGTCCAGCTGTCACTGCAGGGAGCAGCAGGGTGATCTATACTTACCGCTTGTGAGGAGTGACCCCGCAGAACCAACAGACCAAGAGTCAGGCCTGAGCATTTGAGTTGCAAAAGGCCATTTATTCTCTTAGGGACTCCCGGGCAAAGCAGTCTGGTGAGGAATGGAGGTAAAGTAAAGGAGGAAAGGACGCTGGGGTGGGGGCAGCACCCCCGAGGGGCCTGGTACCCGGCCACACAGGTGATGAAACAAACAGGGGCCAGAGAAGATTAGTACCCTCCACTTCTCAAGGGAAGTACGGGGAGCTGGCAAACCTCCCCGCCTCTGCACCCCAGCCCCAAATCTATATTCCCCACATGGTGCAGGAGCAGAAATATGGGTCTAGCACATGGGCCTGAGACATCAAAATTCAGCAGAATATCTCACAGCTGAGAGAGGTAAATCAAAGACTTTATGTGCTTGCACAAAAAGCACCAAGGAGGCACATGATACAACACACTACTACTACTAATGTGGGGAATCACAGATTATAGCTCTTACTATGGAGCAGGCACTCTTTTAAATATTTGTACATATTAACTCATTTAATCCTCCCAACAACCATATTATTATTAATAAATCTAATTTATAGAGAGGTAATCTAGGCACACAGAGGATAAGTGCAGTGGCCAAGGCATATAGCCAATAGTGAGCAGAGCTGGAATTCAGACCCAGAGAGTCCAGCTCCAGAGTCAAACTGAAGAGACCAGAGGGGCAGGGCAGAAAGGCTGCCGCATTATGCGTGGGAAGTGGCCAGGCAGGAACGGGGCTGTCTAAGGGACACCATCCTGAGAAATGTTCACGTACTCTGGCCACAGCCTGGAAGAGCTGCCCACCTTCCCTGCCTGAGACCATGTACACCCCTGCCCCCACAAACTTAGATACAACTCTGAGAAAATGGTCACTCTTATCAGAAATAAAGTTTAGTCACTGAAGAATAAAGTTATAATTCTTGCACAGCTGTGTATGAGGACTCTACTAGTTATGGCACCAGTATGGAAGGTCATAAACACAGGTTATAAGCGATAAGTCCTGGAGACCAACAAGAAACACAGTCTACTGCTCTCATCAGTTGTGGTGGGGGTCTATGGATTATCTCTGCCTTATTTGAAAAATACATATGTATGTTTCTCCTGTACATGTTGTTTAAATTTTAAAATACATGGTCCTGATAAAAAAATTCAAATATAACCAAGGTGAGTAGATTAGTAAATAAAAGACCTCAGACACCACTGCTCATCTGTTATGGGCCGAATTTTGCCCCCTCAAAAATTCATATATGGTGTCCTATCCCATGTATCTCAGAATGTGACTACATTTGGAGACAGGGTTGTCACAGATATAATTAAGTTAAAAAGAGGTCATTAGTGTGTGCCTGAATCCAGTATGACTGGTGTCACCACAAGAAGAGGAAATTTGGATGTAGACACACAGAAGGAAGATGGTGTGAAGACACAGGAGGAGACAGCCATCTACAAGCCAAGGAGAGAGGTCTCAGAAGAAACCAACTCTGCCAACACCTTGATCTCAGACCCCTAGCCTCCAGAACTGTGAGACAATGCATTTCTGTTGTTTAAGCCACCCAGTCTGTGGGACTTTGTTATGGCAGCCCTAGCAGATTAATATGCCATCTCTGTCCCTACTCCCCAAGGTTTCCATTGAGTAGACATTATTCATACCCACATTTGGGGCAGAGAGGATAGAAAGGGATGTCATATATATATATTTTGTTCACCCTATTTTCTTTAAATTATAAAAGCATACACACACATATAGGCACAAAGGTACTGTATATTCAGTATTTTAAGTGTACAGTTTGAGGAACGTTGGTGACCATATACAATTGTGTAACCGCATCGCAATCACCATACAGCAGTTCTCTCAGCTTAAAAGGGTTCCTGCTGTCCCCTCACAGTTGGTTCTCTTCCCACCCACAGCTACCCCCAGCCCCTCAGGCAACCATTGATCTGCCTTCTGTCAACATAGTTTTGCCTTTTTTAGAATTTCCAATAAATGGAATGTTCGCTGTATTTTTGAGATTATTTTTAAGTACAAAAGCAATACCACATTTACTTTATGTTATTCAATTACACATTTTATTTTTAGGGATGTAAAAATAAAATGCAAAATCGGATGGCACAGTAAAGAGAGCATAGGATAAGGATTGGACAAACCTGTGTTTGAATCCTGGCTCCATCAGGTCAGACGGCGGGTGTAAGACACCTCATCTGTCAGATGCGGCTGCCACCACGTACCCTTAGGAGCTTGTGAGAAAACTGAGCTGATGTGCATGAAGCGCCCGGCCCACAGTTCTTTACAATCTCATGACAGTCGTGGCTTGTGAGGACTTAGAATAAGTTCCCTTCCTCTGAGTTTGTCAGTTGTCAGAAATGAGGCAGTTCCCTGGTATTTACTGTTCATGAAGACATTGCCCCAAGAGGGCCAGGACATGTTGGGAATCAAAAACATTGTCAAAATTGAAGAGCCACCCTATAGTTCAGGGTTTAAAGTAATCCAATTTTGATAAAGTTCCTTTCTTGCTTTATGTGTGTGTGTGTGTGTGTGTGTGTGTGGGAATGGCAGGTGGCTAGCCCGCATTGGAGACATGTTTTAGCCTGGGCCAGGAGTGCCCCGGACATCGGGCTCCTGGGCTGTGAGGGGGCTTCTTATGCTTTCACCTCAGAGCTGGACCCCAGAGGGAGTCATTCCATCTCCTATAAAGGGAAACAAGTGACCCCAGGTCCTCTAATCACAGTGGTAGAGATGGTGGCAATGACCAAGCAAGCAGCTCTTATTTAGCAAACACTCTGCACCAGGCGTGGTGGACATGTTCTCATTTCCTCTTCATAACAGCTCTGTGTAGCAGATTCTGCTATTCTTATTCTCCAGAAGAGGAAATGGGTCAACACAGTCTGATTCCCAACATGAGGCAGAGGAGGGGATTTGAGCCCCATCAGTATGGCCCAAGTCTGAGCGCTGGCCCCTACCTGCATTGCCTTGGCCCTTTGTTCACAGGCTTCGCACATGCACAGATGCTTCCCAAATGCACTGGGAAAATTCCCCCAATATTACTTATTATAAAAGTACGTTGCCATCAGATATGATTCTGCAAATTTTCAGATGAGACAAAACAATGAGCGATGTACTCAAAGTCAGTGCCAGGACTAGACATAGAAGGCAGGGAACCCTTGTGGCCCAAGACTCCAGGTTTCTTCCTTTGATCCAGATCCTGCACACACCTGTGACTCTGAGTAAGAAAACCCCAGTGACAAGTCTCTTATGAAGGGGAACACTCGTTCAAGAGCATGAAATTCCTAAGGTTCGCCAAGCTCCCAGCAAGAACGTGTTCTCTTTCAGAACATTCAAGGAGAGCTTCTTGGTGGCAAAATAAAAGGTCAACATGTGACAGAAGCTTTTCTTCAGGCTTATTCATAGCTAAAAGTGTACAGATCGAAAATAGACTTTGGCCATGTTTATAAATTAAAGAGCAGTTCGGGAAATGTGCTGCCTTTCCCACTTGTCC
This sequence comes from Daubentonia madagascariensis, assembly GCA_023783475.1. NCBI lineage: Eukaryota > Metazoa > Chordata > Mammalia > Primates > Daubentoniidae > Daubentonia > Daubentonia madagascariensis. The sequence continues at coordinate 32,975,211 of JAKFHU010000485.1, read as the reverse complement.
CATAGGAATTCTTTGTCCAGCATTATGTGGAAGACCAAAGCCAGGCCTAAAGTCCGGAGAGAGAAAGTGGGGCAGAGTGTCCACCCTGGGGGAGTTCAGAGCCAGCCACATTGGACTAATGTCCCAGCTGCCCTGTCCCTGGGCAGGGCAAATCAGCTCCCTTAGCCTCACCTTCATCAAAAGGGCCTCCACATACCTATGTTTCACATCACTGTCTGGAGTTTTAAAGAAGAAAACATATTAAGTACTGATTAACCAATAGGAAACTCCCTCCCTACAATATTGGTTTTCCTCCTCTCTATTAATGTCTAAAGAAAATACCCCAATTGCCTGAAATCTCTTTCTCAAGAATTCTTTTGCAAGAAACACAGAAGAGACAATTCCCCCAAATGGTACACCCTATCCCATAACACTAGTTTACAGCAGTGGTCTTTAAACACATTTCTTCTGCATGTGATCCCTAAAAGAAACTAGGAAAACGAGACCCCCCCGCCCCTTAACATTATTTTTTAACATAACAATTATACATTTTATTATGTTGAAATAGCTGCAAAGGATATAATTTCAGGTGTAATATATATTACACCCAAGCTTTAAATATATTCTTGATAAAATCTTAGAGATTCAAATATTCAGCTTGTGGAAAATGACTGCCATATAAACTAAGTGGAAAGCAAAGTGTGTTCTCAGGCAGGCCAAGTTTAGGAAAGAGGGTATGTAGAAGCTAGGTTCCCTTAAAAAGATGCAAACCACGTCCCCTCCAGTCAAAAGTCCATTGTTTAGGATTCCTTCTCCTCTTGGTCCTTAGTGCTTCAGATTTCCCCTGACAGGAAAAGAGGGTCACAGGGTACACCTAGGTATTTGACACCTGGAACAGATCGTTTTTAACACCCTCTCTTTACTAACAACAACCAATAAGTGAACTTTAACAAAACAGAAATATCTGCAAACAGCACAGTTTAGGTAATCACTAAATTATATCACTAAGTGAGATAATATGTCATTTTGTGAATTTTTAAAAAAAAATTTAATTTTAAAGATATTGTTAAAATTCAGTAACTATTTCACGTGTGAACTGAAATTTATATTTACCAAACAAAAATATTATGCCTTACAGTTTTCATTGTTTCTCTGTTTTAAATTGCAAATAAAATATAAACTCCAAGTGGGCATACAGAATGACAGAATTGAAACAACTTACACTCTGTTTGTTTATCTTTATAAGTACTGTGCTCAGTGTTTATTTTTAACCCATTTTTTAAAAAAGTACTATACGTGCCTAAGACATGAACTGTGTCCAATTCCAAACTGTTAGGCACTTACTCTCAAAAGGAGAGCATGTCACCGAGTGTGTTGGGAGTTCCTGTATAACTATTGGTTCTCTGAGTTAACTTCTGTGTAGCATATGATGTTCTTAAGGACAAGTAATTAAAATATGTTAATTTGAAGCTTGCATATATATTATTATAATTCAATAGTAACTGCAGCAATTTAAAACTCTTAGACCAACAAAATAATTTTCCACAGAGGAGTATTTTAATATCAACATTGTTTAGAATTGCACGATGATAACATAAAGCAGAACAACATTTATTGTTTTATTATATTTTTAAATTCTCTACAGGCAGTTCTCCCCCCTTGTAATGCCTCCATTTGGGGCGGATGTCTCTCACAGCCCTGCCCGTGGTTTGCCACTGGAGCATTAATGACCGTCTTTGGGAAGGATGAAAACAGAAGGAACTAGGTGGGAGAACTTGGTGCTGCTGAGGAAGTTCTCTTTTCCTTCACAATCTGAGAGCTGGACCAGTGATCCTAAGGAAGGGTGTCAGCTCTAGGCAGAAATATCGCCTGTTTATGGCTGTTAATTAGTGGAATAGGTGATAATTGGATAGTAACTAGAGAGCAGTCAGATGGATCATGTTGCAGGTTTGTTTACAGAAGCTTGACAGTGTGTATGAAACATACGACACCCAAAGTAATACAGCCTGTTTGAAAATACATAAGGTTGAATGGTTTTTAATAGTCTCTTGTCTATTAAAAGCCCGAAGTTAGATTTATGAGTCAGGGTATAATCCAAAAGCACAGCAAAATCAAACTCATCTTCTATAAGCAAATGTGTTCACTAAGTCCTCACCTCATGACATTCCTTTAAAATCAATCTCTCTCCCTCCCACATCCACACACACACTCATGTGTATGTACACACAATTTTATAATTTGTAAATATAGTGTATACATACACACATTTGTAAACTCCTGAAAAAAATTTTCGTTATGAAATACATCATAAACATATATAAAGGCATAAAGTACAGATATATTTAAAAATAATAAAATGACCATCCATGTACCTACCAGCGGGTAAATACAAGAAAACATGAGGAGTAGACTTTGAGATCCCCTGTATACTCCACCCTTACATATTTCTTGTTCTCTACTCTTCCTACAATAGCTAGCCTCTCTCTCAGAGTTTGTATTTTTATCGTTTAGCCAAATGTGTAAGAATCTCTAAATAACATAATGCCGATTTTATCTGATTTTAAACTTTATACAAATGGGATCATGAGATACCCTGTTGCTTGCTTATTTTTTTGTCAATAAGTTTTTGAATTTTATTCATGTTAAAGCCTGTAACAAATTCATTTTTACAGCTGTATATAAGTGTATACGACCTCATAACATGCTTTCTCTGTCCATTCTAGGGCCAAAGTCCATGGCCAGATTATTCCAGGAGTTTGCTAATGTGAACAATGCTGCTAAGATGAACGTCCTTGATCACCCTGCACGAAGCCTTCTCTATAACATATTCCTCATAGTGGAGATGCCAAGTCATAAAATGTGTATGAGTTCAACTTGGATAGGCATTGCCACAATGTTTTCTAATGTGGTTTGCCGATTTGCACTTCCACCAGCACTAGATTAGTATTCCCTTTGCCCCACACACTCGTGCAATACTTGGCATGGTCAGAGTCCTTGATTTTTTCCAGTTTGGTGAGTTGAAATGATATCACATTGTAGTTTTAATTTATGTTTCCATGATTATTAATGACATTGAACAACCGTTATATGCTTATTGGTCATTTATAGTTCCTCCCTCTTCTATGAAATGTTTTTTCACGATTTTGCCCATTTTTCTATGGTGTTGTTTGTTCTTAATTTTTACAAGTCTTCCATATATTCATGATCCTAATGCTTTGTTGACGTAAGGTGCAAACATCTTCTCGCAGTTTGTGGCTTTTTTCACTTTCTTTATAGTATCTTTTGATGAGCAGTTTTTAATGTTATTAATGTAGGGGTACTAAATTTTAATATTTTATTTAACTCTCCTTTCCATTTCAAAAGTCACATGTGAATACTGGCTACCATCTTGGACAGTGCCAGTCTAGAACGACTAAGTATCTTTACTCTTTTTCCAAACCATACAGGACCTTTATACATGTTAACTGATTAACCCTCTCTCAATTTGTACGCTCTTGTTTTCTAGTATTTAGAAGTCATTTGTTTTTTATTAACTGCTCACAGTAGACACTATTGCTTTTGTTTTATTCAGTCCATGATTGTTTAGATTAACCCACATTTACCACATTCCTTTGAACATCTCAAATTTTTCCTCTAATTTTCCTTCTTCCTGACATATATTCTGTAATATATTTAGTAATATGTTCCTTTCATTTTTTTGATAATTTTGCTCTTGTTGTTGCAAGATAGTTTCATTACATGTAGAATTCTAAGTTAATTGTTATTTTCTCTAAGCACTTCAAAGATTTCCTTCTATGATCTTGTAGCTTCTATTTTTACCAAGAAGTCATTTTTCAGCCATTTTTTCAGTAGCCAATCTGTCTTTTCTCTCTAGTTGTTTTATTTTATTTTTTGTTATTTTATTTTTTAAATTGATGCATAATAATTGTACATATTTATGAAGTAAATAGTGATATTTTGATACATATAACGTACAGTGATCAGGTCAGGGTAATGATCATCTCAAACATGCATCATTTCTTTGTGTTGGGAACATTCAATATTCTCCCTCTGGCTATTTGAAACTGTATAATATATTACTGCTAATTATAGTTATCCTACAGTGCTATAGAACACTACAACTTATTCCTCCTATCTAGCTATAATTTTGTATCCTTTCAAAAGTCCCTCTCTATCCCTCCCTCCACCCTTCTCCTTCCCAGCCTCTAGTACCTTCTGTTTTACTTCTTACTTCCATAAAATCAACTTTTTATAGCTTCCACGTGTGAGAACATGCGGTGTGTAACTTTCTTTTCCTGGCTTAGTTCACTTAACATAACGTACTCCAGTTCCATCTATGTTGCTGTGAATGACAGGATTTTATTTTTTGGGGGGGCTGAATAGTATTCCATGGCATATATATAACACGTTTTCTTTGTCCATTCATCTGTTGTTGAACACCTGGATTGATTCTGTGTCTTGGCTGTTGTGAATAGTGCTGCCATAAACATGGGGGAACAGAGGTCTCTTCAGTATACTGATTTCCTTTTCTTTGGATAAATGCCCAGTAGTGAGGTTGCTGGGTCATCTGGTAGTTCTATTTGTAGTTTTTTGAGGAACTCCATATTGTTCTCCATACTGGTTGTACTAGTTTACATTCCCACCAACAGGGTATAAGAGTTCCCTTTTCTCTGCATCCTCACCAGCATATGTGATTTTTTGTCTTTTTGTTAACAGCCATCCCACCTGGGGTGAGATGATACCTTATTGTGGTTTTGATTGGCACTTCCCTGATGATTATCACTGTTGGCATTTTTTCATATATTTGTTGTCGATTTGCATGTCTTCTTTTGAAAAATGTCTGTTCAGATCATTTGCCCATTTTTAATGGGTTTTTTTTTTTTTGGTGTTGAGATGTTTGAGTTCCTTGTATATTCTGTATATATTAATCCTCTATTGATGAATAGTTTACAAATATTTTCTTCCATTCTGTAGGTTGTCTTTTCACTCTATTGGTTGTTTCCTTTGCTGTGTAGAAGTTTTTTAGTTTTATATGATCCCATTGTTTATTTTTGCTTTTGTTGCCTGGGCTTTTGAGGTCTTATTCATAAAATTTTTTCCCAGACAAATGTCCTGAAGTGTTTCCCTTATGTTTCCTTCTACTAGTTTTATAGTTTTTGATCTTACATTTAGGTCTTTGATCCATTTTGAGTTTATTTCTGTATAGGGTGAGAGGTGGGAGTCTAGTTTCATTCTTCTGCATACGGATATCCAGTTTTCCCAGCACCATTTATTGAAGAGACTATTTTTCCCAAAATGAGTGTTCTTGAAACTTTTGTCAAAAATCAGTTGTCTATAAATATTTGGATTGATTTCTATCCTAAGATATCTGTTCTCTATTCTGTCCTAGACGTCTTATTTACTGATTACATCTACTATGAATGGGAGTGCCTTCCTGATTTCTTTTTCACCTAGTTTGTTGTTCATGTATAGAAATGCTACTCATTTTCGTATGTTGATTTTGTATCCTGCAACTTTAATGAATTCACTTATCAGCTCTAAGAGTTTTTTGGTAGTCTTTAGGTTTTTCTAGATATCATACTGTCTGCTAACAGGGACAGTTTGACTTCTTCCTTTCCAATTTAGATGCTCTTTATTTCTTTCTCTTGCCGAATTGTTCTGGCTGGGACTTCCAGCACCATGTTGAATAAGAGTGGTGAGGGTGGGTATCCTTGTCTTGTTCCAGTTCTTAGAGGAAAAGCTTTTAGCTCTTCCCTGTTCCTGTTTGGTATGATGTTAGCTGTGGGTTTATCATATATGGCCTTTATTATGTTGAGGTACTTTCTTTCTATACCTAATATTTTGAGAGTTTTTATCATGAAGGGATGTTGGATTTTATCAAATGCTTTCACTGCATCTACTGAGACGATCACATGGTTTTTGTCCTTCATTCTATTGATGTGATGTATGATATTTATTGATTTGTGTATGTTTAACCATCCTTGAATCCCTGGGATAAATCCCACTTGATCATGGTATATTTTCTTTTTGATGTGTTTTTGGATTTGGTTTGCTAGTGTTTTGTTGAAGATTATTGCTCTATGTTCATCAGAGATATTAGCCCATAGTTTTGTTTTTTGTTGTGTCCTTGTCTGGTTTTGCTATCAGGGTAATATTGGCCTACTAGAATGAATTAGGAAAAAGTCCCTCTGCTCCAACTTTTTGGATTATTTTGAGAAGAATTGGTATTAATTATCTTTAAAGGTTCAGTAAAATTCAGCAGTAAAGCCATCCAGTCCTGGACTTCTTTTTCTTGGTAGATTTTTAATTATTGATTCAATATCATTACCTGTTACTGGTCTGCTGAGGTTTTCCATTTCCTCTTGGTTCAATCTTGGTAGGTTGTATGTGCCCAGGAATTTATGCATTTCCTCCACGTTTTCGAATTTATTGGCATATTGTTGTTCATAGTAGTCTCTAATGATCCTTTGTATTTCCACAGTATGTGTTATGACATCTTCTTTTTTTCCGGATTTTATTTATTTGGGCTTTTCGTTTTTTTTCTTAGTCTAGCTAAGGTTCATCACTTTTGTTTTTCTTTGCAAAAAACCAACTTTTTAAAATCTTTTTTGGGTCTCAATTTCATTTATTTCTGCTCTGATATTTATTATTTCTTTCCTTCTACTAATTTTGGGTGTGGTTTGTCCTCACTTTTCTAGTTTCTTGAAATGTATCATTAAGTTATTTATTTGAAAGCTTTCTAGTTTTTTGACATATGCATTTACTGCTATAAAGTGCTATAAAATTGCCTCTTAATATTGCTTTTACTCTGTCCCATAGGTTGTGGTATGTTGTGTTTCTATTTTCATTTGTTTCAAGAAATTTTTAAATTTCATTTTAATTTCTTCCTTCACCCATTGGTCATTGAGGAGCATGTTGTTTGCTTTGTATGTATTTTTATAGTTTTAAATGTTCCTCTTGTTATTGATGTCTAGTTTTATTCCACTGTGGTCAGACAAGATACTTGATATGATTTGATTTTTAAAAATTTTTTGAAAATTGTTTCGTGTCTTAACATATGGTTAGTGCTAGAGAATGTTCCATGTGCTGATGCAAAAAAGTGTATATTCTGAAGTTGCTGGGTGAAATGTTCTGTAAATGTCTGTTAGGTCCATTTTGTCTCTGGTGCAGTTTAAATTTGATGTTTCTTTGTTGATTTTCTGTCTAGATGATCTGTCCAATGCTGACAGCGGGATGTTGAAGTCCACGATATTATTGTATTGGGGGTCTATCTCTCCCTTTAGGTCTAATAATATTTGCTTTATATAACTAGGTGTTAGGTGCATATATATTTATAATTGTTATATTTTCTTGCTGAATTGATCCCATTGTTATTATATAATGTCCTTCTTTGTCTCTTTTTAGAGCTTTTGATTTGATGTTTGTTTTATCTGATATAAGTATAGCTACTCCTGCTCTCTTTTGGTTTCTGTTTGTGTGGAATATCTTTTTCCATCCCGTCACTTTCAGTCTATGTGTGTCTTTACAGGTGAGGGTAGTTTCTTGTAGGCAGCGTATAGTTGGTTCTTGTTTTTTTATCCATTCAGCCAGTCCCTATCTTTTAAATGGGGAATTTAATACATTTACAGTCAAGGTTATTAGTGATAAGTGAGGACTTACTCCTATCATTTTATTGATTGTTTTCTGGTTGTTTTGTACACCCTTTGTTTCTTAAATCCTCTCTTGTTTATTTGTGTGATGGGTGGCTTTCTGTACTGATAAGGTTTGAGTCCTTTCTCTTTATCCTTTTTGTATCAGCTTTATCAGTTTGTTTTATAGTTTCACATGTTTTCATGATGGTGGTTACTGTCTTTTTACTTCCAAATGTAAGACTCCCTGAGTATTTCTTGTAATGCTGGTCTAGTGGTGATGAATTCCCTTAGATTTTGCTTGCCTATGAAAGATTTATTTCTCCTTCATTTTTGAAGAATAGCTTTATTGGGTGTAATCTTGGCTGGAAGTTTTTTTCTTTCAGTATTTTTAATATATCATCCCATTCTCTCCTTGGTTTCTGCTGAGAAATCCACTGTTAGTCTGATGGAGATTCTCCTTGTATGTGACTTGATGCTTTTCTCTTGCTGTTTTTAGAATTCTTTCTTTGTCTTTGACTTTTGGCAATTTGACTATAATGTGCCTGGGAGAGGAACCATTTGGGTTGTATCTAGTTGGGGTTCTTTGACCTTCCTGGATCTGGACATCCATCTGTATCCCAAGACTTGAGAAGTTTTCAGCTATTTTTTCATTAAATGTTTTCTACATATTTTTCCTTTTCTTCTTCTGGAATATCCACAATGTGAGTATGTGTTTGCTTAATGGTGTCCAATAAATCCTGTAGGCTTTCTTTATTCTTTTTAAATTCTTCTTCTTCTTCTTTTCTTTACTTTTCTCTCTCTCTCTCTTTTTTTTTTTTTTTTTTTTTTGGTCTGCCTGTGTTATTTCAAAAGGCCTGTCTTCAAGTTCAGAAAGTCTTTCTTTTGCTTGGTCAAGTCTACTGTTGAAGCTGTTGAAATATAAATATATACATATATATATATTTTTTTGAGACAAAGTCTTGCTCTGTCACTCAGGCTAGAGTGCAGTGGTGTCATCCTAGCTCACTGCAACCTCAAATTCCTAGGCTCAAGCAATCCTCCTGCCTCAGCTTCCCAAGCAGCTGGGACTACAGGTGCATGCCACTGTGCCTGGCTAATTTTTCTATTTTTTGTAGAGACAGGGTCTTGCTCTGGCTCTTGCTCTTGCTCAGGCTGATCTTGAACTCCTGGCTTCAAGCAATCCTTCTGCCTTGGCCTCCCAAAGTGCTAGCATTATAGGTGTGAGCTACGAAGCTCTTGATTATATTTTTAATTTCATTCATTGAGTTTTTCAGCTGTAGAATTTCTATTTGATTCTTTTTTATGATATCCATCTCCTTGTTAAATTTATCATTCAAATCATGCACTGTTTTCCTGGTTTCATTAAATCATGTATCTGTATTCTCTTGTATCTTACTGAGTCTCCTTAAGACTATTATTTTGAATTCTTTTTCTGGCATTTCATGTATTTCCTTAACATTGGAATCTGTTACTAGAGAATTATTGTGTTCCTTTGGAGGTGTCATGTTTCTTTGCTTTTTCATGTTTGATGTGTCCCTCTGTTGATTTCTACCATCTGGTGGAATAGTCACCTCCTCCAATTTTATGGAGTAGGTTTCATATGGAAAGATTTATTCATTTGCAGGTGTCTTGGGGTGTTAGTTTGGTGGAATGCATTGGTTTTGGTTCTAGGCGGGTGCAGTAGTTTAGTCTCTGTGTAGTTTCTTCAACTATAATACATGCTAGTGATGTTTGTGAGTGTCTCAGTGGCCTAGGTTGAGAGGGCTTGGTGGTGATGGTGGTGGTGGTGGTGTGACTTTGCCAGGGGTGAGCTTGCCAAGCTATTTCTCAGGTTGGGGGCCATGCATGTACATGGTTGGTCAGCCAATTTGGGATCTGGCTTACTGGGATTGGGGCTAAGGGGCTGTTACTCTGGCCGGGGGCATGGGCACATGGTTGCATGGCTGGCCTGGGGGCATGCCTACCGGGGGTGACCCATGGGGCTTTTTCTTAGTTCCAGGACATGGGCACCAGCTGCTCAGTGGCCTAGGGGTATGTCTGCCAGAGGTGGCCCATGGAACTATTTCTCAGGTTGGGGACACAGGCATAAGGCTGCTCGGCTGGCCCTCTCTAGTCATTTTGAATATCTTCCTTTTGTGTTTAGCATTCTGCACTTTGACATCAATGTAGCTAAACATAGATTTGTTTTTATTTTATCCTGTTTGGAATTTGTTTGGCTTTTGGAATATGAGGCCTGATGCTTTTAGTCAACTCTGGAACATTATCAACTATTATGTCTTCAAATTGAGAAGGAAATAATAGAGACAATGGAGAAGAATTACCTTTCCCATTTTCTCTATTATCTGCTGCTCAAAATTTGATTAGATGTTAGCATTTCTCACTCTTTTCTACTAGTCTGTTAACCTCTCTCATATTATTTATGTTTCTGTCTTTCCAGGATACATTCTGAGTACTTTCATCTGCTCTATCATCTAGTTTATCAATTCTTTTTTTAGCTGTGCCAAATCTACTGCTTAATGTTTCTATTGAGTCTCTAATGTCAATTATTACCTTTTTTTTTACTTCTAGAAATTCTATTTGGATCCTTATTAAAGCTTCTAGTCTTTTTTGAGAATCCTTCATCCTCTATCCTTCAACATAGTTCCAATACCCTCTTATTTCTTTAAAAATATTAGGTTAAATATATGTGGAAGTAACATTCATCGGGTGTCGGCAGGTGGGAGGGGGGAGGAAGGGGTGGGTAAATTCACACCTAAGGGGTGCAGTGTGCACTACCTGGGGGATGGGCTTGCTTGTAGCTCTGACTCTGGCAGAGCAAAGGCAATACATGTAACCTAAACATCTGTACCCCCGTAATACTCTGAAATAAAAAAAATTAGGTTAAATATATGAAATTGCAGACCTATGAAATGGCAATTTCATATGATCTTATTTAATAATTATTCTATAATCTGAATATGATGATTCCAATGTCTGCAATCTTTATGGGTTAGATTCTGCCATTTGTGCTTTCTGCTGACTTTTACTCATGTTGTTTTGTTTTCTTATGTTTCTAGTGATTTTTGTTTTTAATCTGGAAATCTTTGTGGTCCATATCTAAAGTGTGTTCCTCTAGAGAGGAGACGTGTTTGCTTCTGCCAGGGCAATACTGATATGGAGAAAGTTTAAATTGTTTGCTTGGATTTTGGGGGCCACACAGGGTTTAGGGAGACACACCAGCAAGGGGAAACTTAGAATTTGGAATTAGGAATTATCTAGGCAGACTTTTTCTCCTTTTGTTCACTCTGTTAATAGTCAAAGCCAAAAAAATTATTTCCATCATCTCCTTCTCTAAAGCCATTTCTCCCCCTTCTGCACCTAATAATGATTTTGCTCTTTGGGAGTTTCTGAAATGACTGACCCCCTACTCATTTTTTTTTCTCAATACTCATATACATGGGCTTTTAAAATCCAGGGCCTAGGCTACCCAGGATGGACACAGGTCCTCTGAGAAAATGCTGATTCAACACTAGTTTACTTTTCTGGATTCTCACTTTCCATTTTAAGGCCTCTAAAGATTTCCCTTACTTTGTCACAGGCCAGTGTTCTGCACCAAATGGTGTTCTCCTGACATCTAGTTGGCTGAAACAGAATGGCCAGAAACAGAAGTCCTGGTACCAACACGAAATGATTTTCCTTTTCTCTAATCATTGCCCTCAAACATGAAAAGCCAATTATCCTTCACCATTGTTTAATGACTTCTTGGGCAGAACCTTTAGCTTTACGGTCATTTGCAATGTAGTCCAGTTTGAAATTTAAATCCCATTTTAACTCTTATTTCTTTCCCTTCTACCAGCCCTGTCTAGAGGACCCAGCAGTGGAACGGGGGGGCTGCTCCTTCATTTCTTCTCTCTCTATCCCTTCTTCAGTCTCGAAGGTGATCCTTCCTTGTGCCTCCAAGGGTCACAGGGATCCTGGGGGGTGTGTGTCAGTGCTGCATATCTTTCTCTGTTAGCATCATATGGCAATATGGTCCCTATTTGCCCGTTGGTGTAGGCTACCCTTTCTGCTTCTTAGCTTCAAGAAGCAGATATCAGTTTCAGTTCACATATATCCACAAACCCCAAGAGGCACCTGGCAATCTTCCCCTGAACTTTTCCATATTTTCCTTGCTGATAGGAGAAGCAGGGAACAACTGTGGGTTCAACAGCTCAGCAAGAATCCAACTGGGAAGAGGGGTTAATACCTCCTTTTTGTGGCACCCCTAATCATTACCAGTGATTCTCATGGAGCCCTCCTCATTTGGCTTAGTGGGAGGAAATACTTGGATTCAGACAGTGTTTTTAGGAATACCTATAAACTGAATCTGTAGAGTGCCCTCTTTTGACTCCCCAACCTACCTTCCACCCACCCCAGCAGTTTGCTTGTATATATATGGTTAAACGTGGGAGGCTTTAGACAATATTGATAGTGAACAAATGTTATCAATGATAAGTTCAACAAATGTTTCTGTTATCATTAATTCTCAGGAAAAAATAATACTCTAGGGACATATTATCTGAGGACTATATAGGAACTCTGTAAAAGATCCTGAGCCAATGATATGATATTGTTTTTGGATCTAGAAAATGATGTCTTAGAACCAAAAACTAGGTTAAGTGTTCTAATCCAAGTTTTATATAAAAATAACTTCAAATTTTCTCTGGCTGCAACTGAGGGCAGAATTAGACTTTATTTGTACAAAACATGCCTTATTAAAGCCAACATGTTTAAAACAGAAAAAAAGCCTACAGAGATGACACAGTGCCAACTTCTGAATTTACCTTTTAAAATTTTGTATATATAATACATCCCATAATTACTTAAAATGCCAGTAAGAATGTTTTGTGTTTCCATAAATTAAAGCTTTATCTGGTATCATTGTCCTCAGTAGAACAGAGTAACAAAATAAACTGCACAAGGAGCTAAGCTGAAAATTAGTTGTCCCCATATTCACAATCGTTGCAGACTTCCTGCCAGCAACGTGATTTGGTAGGATCTTCCCATCAGCACCACATCCAGGCATTTTAGTGTATAGAATTCAGTGCTACAGTAGTTGACACAACGAAATCTGTAGTCATTGTTGCTAATACAACCCCTTGTTATGGGGCACGGTGTATCTTCCTGATACTTTCTTTAAAAAAGACTCAGTGACCCAAGGTCCGTTACTTATTAAATCTGGATTTTATTCTCTTCTCCAATTTTATCTCATCAGAAATAGAATTTTTTATAGAAATGCTTAACAAGAATTTTTAGAGTATAATTAGAGGGTTGTATGGTGTATTTTCAATTTTAATAAATGACCTGTCTTCCTTCATTCCACTTAGCATTTCTTCTCAAAGGGGGAAAAAAAACAAGAAAAAACGTGGAAAAGATGAATTAATGTGACATTTAGAATAAGATTTTAATGACATAAAGGCCAGGAACATCAGAGTTATGCCTTTTGCTTTCACGATTTTAGCATGACAGGATTTCAGGATGTTGTTACTCAAATGAACCTCATAAAGAGAAAGTAAAAATGCACACATTTAAAGAAAATGTGTGGCAGTGGAGTTATATTTGTTAAGGCAACCACAGCATAATCAATATTTAATTAAGCATTGTCTTTTTCTGAGCTGGCCCTGCAGACGCCACACCTGATTCTTTCAATCAGTATTGGCTGTGCTACCAATGTTTTTGGAAACCCTCTTTGGGGTTTAAGGAAAACAAGAAAACTAACTTCATTTACTCAGAGTCACACCTTATTTAAACCAAAATTGGCGTTTCCCTGTTTGATTACAGACCTTATTCACCAAACCGATGATAAATTACTTTTTGTATTAATAAAACAAAAGAAAAAAGAAAAAGGAAAGCTACTTTTTTATGGTGAAATATGACACACACAGCAAAGTGTTCAAAACAAATACTGTGTGGACCGTTTAAATTATTTTTTAAAAAATCATGCTACCATAATTGACATAAAAAATTTTTTTTTCAACACTCCAGTACTCCCTTGCATGCCTTGTCCCAATCACAATATACTCCCTGCCCCTTCAAGGTAAACGGTAATCCCTGCCCGTCATGAATTGGTTTAATTTAGTTGCTGCCTCAGTATCCATTTTTAGACCTAAGTTAACCCAGTTGTATCTTGTCACCTTTGGCCTAGTTAAAACCTCCCCTTGTGTGGTTTGCAATGTAGCCCACTTGTTCCTGATCTAGCCGAGCAAAACCCAACACAGCCCACAGCGGCTGACCACGGTAAAACCCAATGGCCAAGACCAGAGTCATGTAAACAAGTTCTCCCCTTTCCACATGTTTTCTTTAAACTCGCCAATCACCACCCCCACAGGAAAGCCTAAGGGATAATGCCCGTGGGCCTCAATAAAGGCATAGATAGTCCCACAGGTTCTCTCTTAGCTTGTCCAATGTCCCCAGGGAAAACACAGCACCCGCAGCCGGGATCATGTCTATGGGTGTTTATATTATCATGATTCTTGGCCCAGTAATTCTTTACTCTCTTGTTAACACTCCAATCCCATTAAGTTGACATTTTTCCAGCTTTTATAATTGTTCTCATCCAGAAAATTGGTCTGGGTAGACTAGTCTGCTATTCCCCAAAGCAGAAATCCCGAAATAAATTTTGATTATATGGATCTATGAATGTGGATACGGATTTATGGCTTTGCTTCTGTGGAGGATATTTAAACGAGTTCTAGAAGCTTTAAAAACTCTTACCAGAGAGAAAATCTGGAAATAATCAAAGCAATGAAAGCATTCTTGAAATAAATATGCCACTTCTCAAAGTGAATATTTGAAGAGAATAATACTTATATACATGTATAAATTCTGGCATGCTAATTAAAAATAAACTAGATTTTATGTACTTCTCGTTGATTTAATTCATCACAAATACAGGAATAATATGATTACTTAGGATATATGAAAGATATTTTAAACTACATTAAGACTTGGACAAATAAAATTTGTGTTATAACATTAAACAATTTAAGCTGACTGCTCATTGAATAATTATACTATATTAGTTTATGTCAGTGCAATTTGCTTTCAGTATTATTATAATTTATATTTTTCCACTAAAACTTTGGGAGGAAACTATTTGTAAACTTTTGCTTGTTTCTTTTTTTCAATTATTAACATCTCAGTTTTCTAAAAAATCACTGTCATTTACCTCACACTACAACATGTTTAGTGAAATTTTGTCACTGTATTAGTTTTCTATGGCTGCTGTAATAAATCACCACAAACTTTGTGGCTTATAACAACAGAAATTTATCATCTCACAGTTCTAGAGGCCAGAAGGCCAAAATTGATTCCACGGAGCCAAAATCAAGGTGTTGACAGGGTCACACTCCCTCTGGAGGTCTAGGGAAGAGTCTGGTGGCTGCTGGCATTCCTTGGCTTGTGGCCACAGTATTCCAATTTCTGCCTCTGAGGTCACACAGCCTTTTCCTCTTCTGTCGGTATCAAATTTTCCTCTTTTTTTTTCTTTCTGAGACAGAGTCTTGCTGTGTCACCCAGGCTAGAGCACAGTGGCATCGTCATAGCTCACTGCAACCTCCAACTCCTGGGCTCAAGTGATCCTCCTGCCTCAGCCTCCCGAGTAGCTGGAACTACAGGCATGCACCATCATGCCTGGCTAACTTCTCTATTTTTAGTAGAGATAGAGTCTCACTCTTGCTCAGGCTGGTCTCAAACTCCTGGCCTCAAGTTATCTTCCTTAGGCATAATTAAGTAAAATTGCCTCAGCCTCTCAAAGTGCTAGGATTACAAGCTGTGCAATTTTTGAGCACACTACATCATGTCTCTGGGATTCAGTTTTCCTGTTAGTAAGAGTAAGTGAGACTAGATGTATCTTATGGCTCTTACTTGCTAAGAATTTGTGTTTCTGAGGTTAGCCTGGAAGAAATAAATTTCCAAAGTCCCTAGAAAATTCTTTATGACATTCAGGTGACAGAGAATTATGCTGGAATGACTGTCTATGACAGCTGGGCAAGGCTGTGCAATCTGGCTGCTTTCCTGGAGTGGGCAGGCATTCTGCCCAGGGTACGTCTATCACCTGCAGGGCAGGTGGGGCAGGGATAGAGCTGGCACACTGGAAGTTAGAAACTCAGACACCTCACCATCTTGGCTCCAACTATCATCTTACTATTTAAAAAGGAGGGTCTGAGGAGGCTAATCTGCTGTCCTGAAAAGGGGGTAATAGGATGACCATGAGGTGCCCTTTCTGTGGGTACCTTACTCAGAAATCTCAAGCTTCTGGAAGGTGAGGTGGTTAGACATGGATTTTCATTTCTTATGAGTGAGCAAATGAGCCTTGGCTTTTGATCTAATGTTGGGTTCTCCTTCCTTCCTTCCTTCCTTCCTTCTTCTCTCTCTACTTTCCCTTACAGAACATTTATTTACCAAGCCTCACCCCTTATAGCTCTTAATTTTTCACTTTTTAAGGGAGGGATTGTATTCTAATGGCTATCTCCTGTGCTTGATCTTCTTATCCTAAATATATCCATCCCCTACATCTCTCCCTTTTACTCAATATAGGTTGGATCAATACAGGTTATCTTTATTTTTGTTAAATGTATTTATTTAAATTTATTAAATTACTTTTTATTAAACATTTATTATTAATAAAGATGTAACCAATGAGTTTAGAGCAGACATTTGAAGGCCAGAAAGACAAAGAAGAGAATAACATGATGGGAAAAGTTCTATTTTCAGCACTGATGATCCTAACAGATGCTTTCAGTCCAGGCTCCGCATGGGTCCTGCAGGAATTCACCAGATGGATTTAATTTGTAAGATGGGAGGTCCAGAAATGCCCATCAGCTCTTGTGTTGCTATTCCAACTGGTAGGCACCAACACATTAGAAAGGTTGTAAACAAATGCACCACAAAGTCTGCTTAAAAGGGATTCATCCCTGCAACTCTGAAAGAAATAATATCCCTGCAACTCTGATCTTTTTGTGTCACTTGGTGCCATGAATCCCTTTGATGTCACCTGTGAATTCTAGAAAACTTTCTTTCTATCAATTCTCTGCTCTGCTTATACAGTTATACCTTCCCCCTCCTCTCAACCCTCATTCCTCATTCTTTTTTTCAAAATCCATATTCTCCAGGTCTATATTTTTTCCTTTTTTTCAATTTGACTTTTATTTATTTTTGTGGCAAATACATTCCTGTTCTGAAACCTCCTTATACTCTAAAACCTTCAGTTTAGAGTTTCTTACCCAGACTCATTTGATCCATCACAAAGGTACACCTCTGCATATTTCTACGTACTCATTTATTCACTTGGTAGGTCAGGAACAGTTGCTTCTCTTTTGGCCTCTGGGACAATTTGGATAAGTTGGTGAGATTTTCAACACAGATCGGAACTGAACAGCACCGAGATGGGCCTTCCAGCAGGATGCTTCTTTCTCAGGCTACTTCCTGCAGTTTAACATTATTCTCTGATTTTCCCCACGTTGCTGAGAAGGCGGTGACAAGCAGCTCCCCAGAGCTTCTGAAGGTGACGGAGTCGGGGATGCCCTGGGGCACCCTCACACGCTCCTCATTGATGCAGTCTTTGGGAAGAAGCTTTCACCAGAGGGCTGTCATCATCATATGCCATTTGTCTCCATCTCTTTGCCCTCTCCACTGAGATTGCCCGCTCTTTATTCAGGTGGAAGGTCCATGTAGGCATGGACAGGGTGTTGTCCAGCAATGCAAGAGATAAAGACACTGTGCTAATTATGTCCATCATTCTTTCATCCTCACTTTCAATTTTTACTAAGAACAAGGGTCCCCAGACAGAAGAGATAAAGCTACTCCCCTAGATGTTGCTGTTGTAGGGGAAGCTCCAATGTTGGCGAGAAAAATGCCTAAAATGTTTAAAAGAGTGTCTGCTGGTTTGTGATGGGTGACAGCCTGTTTCACTAGTGGTTAGAAAGTCTGATAGAGGCTGCTGAGCTGGAGGAAAGGCTGCAATGTGGGCTGATTACGGTTCTGTGTAGACATAGCCTCTACTGGCTCAGTAATAACAGGGTGGCCATATATTCATGGATTTCCACCTTAGGTTTAGTACCCATGGGTCTGGCTGATCTGGATTTTTTCTTTTCTTTTCTTTTCTTGTTAGAGACAGGGTCTTGCTCTGTTGCCCTGGCTAGAGTGCCGTGGTGTGATCATAGCTCACTGCAGCCTCAAACTTCTGGACTGAAGTGATCCTCCTGCTTCAGCCTCCCAAGTAGCTGGGACTACAGGCATGTGCCACCATGCCCTGGATTTTTTTTATTACATTTATGTAGCTCTCCTGTTTAGTACCAGCACCTTTAGGAGGGTGAAGAGGAATAATTATATCCTGAAATATCATCCCAGGGTTTTCTCTAGAGGAGGTTGATGGGGGTGAAGAGCTTGTGGCTGCTGTGTTGGTACTAGCACTCTTGCCATGGTCTGAACATACTGCTCGTGGGGTTGGCCACAATTGTGGCTCCATTTGACATTACAGCTGAATTCTTTGTCTCAGTCTGTGCCTGCTGAGTACTCACTGGTGCAGACTGAAGTCCTGTGTGTTGGCTGGCATTGTTGAGTGGATTTCCTGTGTTCCAATTGCTGACTATACCTTGTGCCACAGCAGGTGCTGGCTGAATGCCATGTCTGATACCTTAACAGGTTGAGCATGAGGTTCACCTGCTGTCCTGGGGTTTGACTGGTCTTGGGGACCATCTCTACACTAGCCTGAGCTGTGCTGGCAGAGTATAGGACCTGATATTTCTAGACAGTGGACACTGAGCTAGTGAGTAGCCTATGCAGTAGTTAAGCAGGTGAGTATGTTGGCAAAATTCATTCTAAGTAGATAGAACAGTGTGCTGATGCTACTAGTTTCTGAGCCTTTTGAGGGTTCCACCATATAAACAGTGTTGTTCCTTAGCTTTCCCCACTGACAAGTGATGGTTAGGTTGTCTCAGGGTCGTTGTCAGTCACCACTCATCCATTTGTTTTTCAGATCCCTCAATTTTGTTGCTATTGTCTCCTGTCTTGGGAGACAATTTCTGGGAGCCTCTCTCACATCTGCACATCTTGAGAGTGAGGCATTGACTGCCCTTTGTATTGGACTATCTTTTCAAAGACATTTAATTTAAGGATGTTTATTTCCCATGGTAGATCATTAGAATAGTGGCCTCCAACTTTGAGATTACATTTTTAAAACAAAAATCCTTTACTATAATTTTTGTGGGGTTTCAGAGGAGAAAAAGCTAGATGGATGTATTCAATCCACAACGTTAACTTGGACCCATTTTGGTTGAGTTACTCTGTGCTCTACCTCTAGCCACCAAGTCCTGTCAATCCTATCTGCCACTTTTTCCTCTGATGTCTTAAATCCTACTGCTACTATCCTTACACAGTGGCCCCTGGAAGCAGAGACCCTGACATTCACTAGCTGTGTGACCTTGGAAATGTTACTTAAGCTCTTGAATTAGCAGTTCCCATCACTATAAAATGGAAATAATAATGGTTCCTATCTCACAGGGGTTTGTGAGGACTTAATGATGTGCAGTTCTAAGGCTGTGGTTTCTGTTGATGCTGGGGTTGGTGATGACATGGCCTTCCTTATTTCCTGCATAGACTCCCTCACCTAGAGACTCCCTAACTAGTCTCCATACTCCCCATCTCTTCCCGCTCAATCTTTCATCCACATCATAGATGTGATTTCCTTCGTATTGAAAACCTGTGATGGCAGCCTATCAGAGCAGGGTAGATGAGTTACCTTTGAGATAAAGTCTACAAATCTAAGTTCCTTTATACTCTGTTATTAAGGTTAAGTTTCATATCCTTTCAATTCCTGTGGCTGTTTCTGCCTATATGCTCCTCTCCTCAAACACATAGACATATGAATGTGTTTTAAACTCCAACCACATAAACAAGCTCACCATTACTGAAAACTGGCATATTTTTCATGTATTGGGTCCTATAAAAATCCTATTTTCTCCACCTAGAATTTCCTTCCCTGGGTTCCTGCTTATGTTTAAGGCCCAGTTCTAAATTACTTCATGTGGTAAATCATTACAATAATGGCCTCCAATGAATCATGTCTCCAAGTGTCAATGTGACATTGCCCCTCCTACACCAGGAGGTAGAGTTGGTTTCTCCATCCTTCAATCTAGGCTTGGCTTTGTGATTTGCTTTGAAGAACAGAATGTGGTGGATTTGACATTGTATATATCAGGGAAGCCTAGGCCTTAAGAGACCATGCAGTTTTCACCGTCTCCTACTTAGAACCCTGAGATCATCAGGCTGTGACGAAGCCCAGTCGAACCTTCTAGAGGATATGAGGTGACATGCAGAAGAACTGACACCACAGTTAAGGGTAAGCACCGATGCCAAACAAATAAGCAAGGCCACTGCAGACCCTCCAGCCTCAATCGAACCATCAGATGACTATGGCCATGGGTGAGACTAGCAGAACTGCCTGTTCATGGAATCATGGTCATGAAAAATTAAAAATCATTGTCATTTTAAGCAGTTTGTGGTGGTTTGTTATGCAGCAATAGATAACTGATATGCCTCCTCAGAGAAATGTTCTAGACATACCCAAGGAAAATTCATGATTCTGTCCTCCTCTAGACTCAAACAGCACTTTGTCCATTCTCCTATTACAGCACAGAGCTTATATAATTATCGGTCTATATGTGTCTGTTTCTTCCACCAGATTAATAGCTTTTGAAGGGAGCAGATCAGGTTTCTGTTCACCTTTATATCTCCTGTGACTACTCCGGTGCCTGGCACATAGGAACAGCAGGCATTAATTACCTAAGTCATACACTCACCACCTCCCGAAACCCCTTCCCTTGCCCTCTGGAACTCGTGTCCAGTCTTAAGTAAAATGAGCTGTTATGCCCTTCACCCTCGTGTTCCTCCCCAGTGGCACTGCTTCCCCGCAGCCCTCTTAGGCAGTGGCTATTCCCCACCGCGCCTTACATGCCGTGGGTTTGGAGGCTGATAAGTCACCCCTTCTCATGGCTCCTTTCAGGCCATCTTCATTTCCTCTCTCGTCTCTAAAAAACACTCAGCCATGACATCAAATTAAACCACCTAAACTACCGATCCCCGGGCCTCTGCCTCTCATTCCATAAAGATTTTAACTCACAACCACCCTCTCTAACCGTCGCCCAGCAGTGATCTCAATACCCACACGGGTCAGTCTTCTAACACCATGGCCTGCCAGTTCCTTGCGCTCCGCTCCTGCAATGATCTTGCCTCCACCCATCTCAGTCACTTGTTCACAGGGTCATACCTTAGATCCTGCCGCCGCCAATAATCACAACCAGAATCTCAATTTCAAACATTCCAATATCCAACCACCAGCTCCTATATTTCCAGCTCTCTTACTCTCGCCTCTAACTCCAAAATTCCTTTGCCACTGGACTAACCATTTATTGAAATTACTACTCTTCACGGTTCCCCACCCATCTCATGTTCTCACTTGCCTCCTTACGCAGTTCAAATGTAATGGCCAGTCCTCTCAGCGGCTCTCTTGCCTCTCTCATCACACCCTCACACTTGCTCTAGCATCAATCAAGTCCAGCTTTCTACCTGATATGCGCAGAGCTAACTGCGCCAGAAGAAAGAACAGTCTCTTCTTAATTTCATAAATGTTAATAATCCTAAGTGGATTACAACCAAAATTCTAGTTCCCTAGTCCAGTCAATCTCTTTACCGTCCTAGTGACTATTTCATAGCTTCTGATCTCTCCTCAAACTTTCAACATCTCTACCACCTTTGCTTTCCATATGACTAAAAACATAGAGACAATTAGAAGAGAACTTCTACAAGTTCCTGCCATCTCCCATCACATCTCCCCGCTTCTTTGTACCTCTGTGCATCTGTTATGACTCCCTTCTTCTTCCTATGAATAAATCATACATGTTTCTAGCTAAAGCTCCCCACCTATCTGCACATTAGATTCAACCCCCTCTTACTGGTATCACTGGTATCACTCCTTGAATTTTTCCTTTCTCTTGTGCCATTTTTCCCTCTCTGTTGAGTCATTCCTATCATCATACACACACACTGTCATTTTCTTATTATTTGAAAACCTCCCTGTCCTGACCTAATGTACCCCTGTAGATACTACTGCATTTCTTCATTTTATAGGAAAACTCCTTCAAAGATTAACTATACTCACTACCTCTAATTGCTCTCCTCCCATTCTGACTTGAACACATTCCAATAAGGCTCTTTGCCCCCAGTATTTCATGGAATGTGCATTTATCAAGGTTAGCAATGAATTCAGTGTAATTCAATTCAATGGTCAATTCTCATCCCTTAGCTTACTTGATTATCAGCAGCATTTGACAGAATAGATCACTCCACTCTTCCTTGAAACACTTTCGAGAAAATTTGGCCTCCAAAAAACCATATCCTCTTGATTTCCTTCCTTGCCTCCAGCTACTTCTTTTCAATTTCTTCTATATTCTCCTTCTCTCCCTCATCTTATGGATTGGAGTATCTCCAGTTTTAGGACTTGGACTATGTGCTCTATCTACACTTGTCCCTTGGTGACCTCATTAATCCCACAGCTCTGAGTATCATCTACATGCTGATGACTTATATACCCACCTCAGACACGCCTTTAAAACCTAGAGCCACATACTCAAATACCTACTTGTCATCTCCAATTGAATATCTAACACGTCTCTAAAATTTAACTTGTCTCAAATTTATCTTCTGATTTCTTACCCTTCAGCTAAACAAATAACTCCTTGCCCTTCTCATAGTCTTCCTCATTAAAATTAATGGCAACTCCATTTTTCCAGTTGTTCAAGCCAAAAAGTGTGCAGTCATGGTTGATTCCTTTTTCTCTCTCATATTCTACATCTGATCTATCCCCAAATATTGTCTTTTCTATCTTCACACTTGAATCAGATTCTGATTCAAGTTACATCACATCTCCAATGCTGATGTCTGAGTCATCATTTTTACCATACCCTCCTATCTGGCATCTAAGCCCCCAACCGCTTAAAGTATTCTGAACATCATGCCCTTGGTCAGAGCATGTTGCCCCATGTGCAAAGTCCTCCAGTGGCCTTGTAATGACGAGAGGCCACATGATCTAGCCCACCATTATCACATGACTTCATCCCTACTCTCTTCCTCTTCATGACTCGACTCGACTCTGGCTGCTCTGACTCCCACCTCACAGATCTTCAACAGACCGGGAACACGCCTGCCCTGGGCACTTAGCACTGGCTGTCTGGGATGCTCCTTCCCTCAATATCCACTTGGTTTAACCCCTTATCTCTGTCCTACCTTTACTCAAAAGTCTCCTTCTCAGGGAGTTAGTTCTTCCTTGACCACCTGTTCCAAAATTGCAATACTCTAACATTTCCTATTCTTTTTTAGTATTTTATTTTTCTCCTTGGCCTTTATAACTACCTAAAATTCTGCAAATTTTCTTTATTTATCTTGTTTATTGTCCTCCACTAGAATGTACATTCCATGAGGGCAGAAATTTTTATGTTTCATTTACTTCTGAATCCCAAGTGCTTAACAATGCTTAGAAAATATTAAACATCCAATAAATATCTAAATGAATAAATTAAAAATAAATGAATAACCAAGCATATTGGAAAAAGAACCAGAAGGAAATTTTAGAAATAAAAATAAATAATTGAAATCACACACTTAAAACCTGGATTAAAGGGACAATTATTTTTCAAAGAATAATACAATATCAACAAAAGAGATATGCTTCATGGTTCATTTTATGAGGCTAGCATAAATTTGATACCCAAACCAGCAATGATTGAAAAAAACAACAATTTTTATCATAAAATCAGTACAAAATTCAAAATTAAAACAAAACATACAAGTATCCTCATACCAAATTTATCCATTAACCTGTATTGGTCTGAATTTTTCCCAAAATTACATGTTAAATTTAATCCCAGTGTGATGGCATTATTGAGTCTGTGGTTGGATGTTTGTGCCCGCAGACTCATGTTGACATTATTCCCTATAGCAAAGAGGCAGAGAGCATCTTGGTCTTTTAAGTGAGGACCCTAAGAATGATTTAACCCTTCAAAGAGAGGACTATCCAGAACTCTACATGGACTGATCCGAACTACAACCTCCGAGAGGTTGAACTGAAAGTCCTGTTTACCAAGCACCACTGATCCCTGGACTTACTCAGAATGCGAATAAACTATGTTTAAAGCCACCACTAGGTCTTGTAAAGTCGGATTACTTAGGTACTTCAATCAAACTATTGAAGTCTGAAGTTAATATATTATATTGACTCTTCTGAACTTTATTCTTAGTACACATTTTAGACCATATATGATTCTATGTTGACCCCAATTTGAACCCATATATAATCTGTTACAAACACCTTATGACGTTCCTTATATCCCAAACTCCCCTAACTGCTAGTCCTTGAAGCCACATCTGGCTCCCCACTATAGCTTTGATTTTTTAGAATTCAAATAAATGTTTTAGTATGTACCTCTTGAGAACTATTTTTGACTCGAAAACGACTTTTGAATTAATCCAAGTCACTGTATGTGTCAATAGTTTACTCCTTTTTATTGCTTAGTATGGATAGACCATGGTTTGTTTATCCATTTGCCCACTGAAGGGCATTTGGGTTGTTTCCAGCCTTTGGAGATTATAAATAAAGTTGCTATAAACACTTATGTACAAGTTTTTGTGTGAACACAAGTTTTTATTTCTCTTGGGTAAATACCTGGCAGTGGGATGGCTGGCTCATATGGCAAGCATATGTTTAACTTTATAAGAAACTGCCAAAGAATTCCCAAAGTAGCTGTAGCATTTTGCATTCCCATGAGCAATATGTGAGAATTCCAGTTGCTTCACATCCTCTCCAGCACTTGGTATTGTCAGTACGTTGTATTTTAGCCATTCTTATAGGTGTATAGTGGAAACTAACTCCTTTTGGTTCCTGAATTTTGAATAGCATAAAGCCAGATTTTGAGAATAAAAGAGTCATTTAAAATTTTATCTTAATTTATTTGGTCGTTTGTTTGTATAGAAAAGGATACATACCTATGTAGTAAAACTATGAAGAAAAACAATGAATTGACTGGCATAAAAGTAGATAGTGGTTAGGGAGCTGGATGCAACCCAGTGGCTAACAAGGGGACTTTAAGATATTGATAATATGTTATTTATAAAGAAGGTGGTAGGTACGTAGGACGTGTTTTATTATTCTTGAAACTATACCCACGTGTTTAATATATTTCACAATAAGAAATTTCAAAGAAATATGTTTGAGTGCAAAACACAAAAAAAGCAATGCGGAAAAAGATTTTAAAACTTCTCTTTCAGGAGTTCAAGTACGTTGAGTTAAAAGAAACTATAAATAAAAACATTTTGTAGAATTTGAACATGACACTTAAAACTTTTTCTTAAAAACCTGTTTAAACCTAATTTCTTTAATATTTCAGTGCTTGTCTATATCCCACAGGCCAAACTGCCAAGGGGTCAGTTTATGAATGGGCTTGTTTATTCCTAGAGGCCTCAATCTATGTGCATTTGAAGGGCCAGTGATGGTAAAGCCATTCTTAATGGTTGGCAAAGAATAGCTTCTTCCTAGAAATCAAGACCAGGACGGGACCTGAGTCAAGAAACACGTTGAACATTTCATTTTGACTACTGACAGATTTTTAGACCCCCACCCCTCAGGACACAACCTGGACTACAGAACTCTTCAGTAGTTCTGGTTGTCACCAATATCTTGTCAGAAGGCCATTACCTGTGACAACACTGGGGATTTTGGAGAGAAAGCTCTTGACTGTTCTGATGGGCACACCCCCTGTCTTGTCATCTTGCATCTTTGTAATGATGTCTTCAATCTGAAAGAGGATAAAGAAGAGATGTGTTATTTTCTTCCATAAAGTAACAGTAAATGGTACCTTTATAAATAGCCAAAATGTGTAAATGTGGACGCCAACAATAGATATCAGGAGAAGTCCCCACCTAGTTGGTCAATAAATACCAGTATCTGCTATGGACCAAGTCCTGGGTGTGGTGAGGCCAGAAGGTAATATAAAAGAGCATAAGGTATGTTCTAGAAGAATAACGCCCCAGTTCAACAAGGTAAGGAGGAAGAAATACATCAGGATTCTTGATGGGATCCAACATGTAATTCAATATGTACGTGATATGATTCCTCCCCTTTCCCAAATTGGGTTTATATATAGGATGAACCATAGGAAATTGCCATATTGAACCTCCCCATTCCTTTGCTAGGAATTTACAAGCCAGATGCAATTTCCTGGGCAGATATCTTCAGAATAAGATAAAGAAAAAAATCTGTAACAAGGACACACATTTTTTTGTTCAGGGAGGGGAGAACAACTGGAGAAGGGGAAGAAATAATGTTTACTATTATCACATATTTTGTTCCCCTAACCAATAGCAACAATAGCTTCGAAACGCCAGGATGGATTATCTGAATAATTCCTTAATAGAGTCACATAATCTTAAGGCTAGAAATTTAAGCGGTAACTCATCTAGTCTAACATACTACTATTGCAATTTGAGGTTAAGTGATTTTCTCAAAGACAAATGACTAATAACTTGTTTGACAGATAACTTGTTAGAGTCAAAGTTAGGACTTCATATAACATCATCATCATCATCATCATCATTATGGATAGCCAACATGTATGCAAAAAGGTATTATGTACTAGGTACTATTCTAAGTATTATATATACAGTATCCTGTTTAATTCTCCTAATTATTTCATAAAATAGATTCCACTATTATCCTCATTTTTTCAGATAAAGAAACTAAGATTTAGTGAAGTGTACCAATCAGGGTAGAGTGTGTTAAGTTGTGGTAACAAATAACCCCCAAAACATGTGTGACTTAGCACAACCAAGTTTATTTCTCTCTCATGCTATATGTCTAGCACAGATCAACAGGGGGCCACTGCTCACTGTAGTTACCCTGGGGCCTGGGCTGATGGAGCAGCCACCATCTTGAATGTTGCTGGTCGCTGTGCCAGAGGGACAAGAGAGAATTCTAGAGAGTATCTCACTGGATATTAAACGGTATAGCCCAGAAGTTACATATAACATGCTTGCTCACAATTCTTTGGCCAGAACAAGTCAGATAGTACCACCCAACCACAAAGGAGCTGGGGGGGCTCAGTCCTCTGGGTGCCAGGAGGAGAGGGGAACTGAACATCTGTGATCAACATCAGTGATGACTGATGCAGCTAAGCAACCTTCACAACCTTCACAGGCTCTCACACCTATCCAGTTGTGCAGCCAAGAATGAAGTCAGCCGTAGACCCCAGAGCTCAGGCTTCTAACCCCTGAGCCATTGTGCCTCCCAGTAAGATTCTCAGAAAACCAACCAAGCAGGGAAACCATTCTCACCTGCATATTTCTGGGTTTCCCTGAGAGGTACTAAGAGTGAGGAAGAATCCTAAGCTCCCAGCCCTTCAGGTGGTAGATGAGGGTATCAGGCTAGAAAGAAGGGGCATTCTCTGATGACCTACATTCTGTTAAATGACCATGGAAGAAGGATCTTCATCCACATTCATGTTAATAGTCTCAGCTATTGCCAGACTTCTGTCTCCTAAACTCAACACAAAAATTTGGAGTAGTTTGAATATTACTAATTGATAGCCAAAGAGAGATAGTCCTAGAAAAATGGTTCCATTTTCAAAGTCATCTATGCTTTGGATTTACTGTATTATTTCAAACCAGAAGCATCAGTTACATTGATGGTTTCTAAGCAAATGGCCAGAAAAAGCATTGAGAATTGGAGGGAAACCAATAATTCAATTCAGTTAGACCCCAGAGTGGACATTAGATGGTAATAATTTCTAGCTTCTGCTGCTGTGGGCTGGACTTTAAGGATCATTGCCACGATTCCTTTCTCCTCTGCTCAGTTTATTTCTTCATCACACGATTGAATCTTAAAAGGGCTTATTTATTAAAGAGAAAGTCCTACCTTCTTATGTTGGCCTGCAATGTACCAAGAGGTATATCACTTATCAGGGTTACAGCTAGATCTAAAGCACAGTCCCCACAACTGACCAGAAAGGGGACTACACTTAAGCAATAGTTTACAACATCACAGGCGTGGAAGAATGAATCATTGGCCCCCAATTCCTGACTCTTCCATAGTATGAAAATACTCCTGAATCCTTGTCCTGGCCTCATGGTGTGCAGAGTGTCTAGCCTTTGACTTTTGGGCCTGTCCATATGACTTGTCTGGCTACTGGGATGTTATTGAATGTGATGTGAGCAAAGGCTTGCAATGTACTTGCGTGGTTGTGCTTACTCTCCTCTCTTGCCCTCTTGTCTTTTCCATGAGAAGAACATGTCTCAGACAGTTGTTGTTCCAAGGAATATGAGAGACATCTGGAGCAAATGGTACTGAACCCATGGCTAGATCAGCCACACCTCAGCTGACCTGTAGACTCATGGGCAAGAAATAAATGCTTATTGTTGTATGTCACTAAGTTTGGGGTGATTTGCTCTATAGCAAAATTATGATATAACAGGGCTCTGGAAAAAAATGCATTTATCAAAAATTGCTGAAGCCACAACAAATAGTTGACAATCAGAGTCAATGAATCTTAGAATTGGGGGTCTTTGAATCTAACCCTTTTGAAGAATGCAGAAATTCTATTACACCATCTGCCATCTACTTAAAAACTCTTAGGAGCTATACTACTTCAGATAGGCCCTTCCACTGTTGTGCCAGATAAATTTTTGATAACTGTGTTTGATTCTTGAGCATAGGCCACTACAATATCAGCTAATAATACTCTCTCTGAAATCCTTTGTCATGGTTTCTGGAGAATTCCCAAGAGTACAGACCCAGTAAAAATTACAAGCGGGCTCTCAGGAGCTGATAAAAATAATGACAAGCATTTTCAGAACATCTATTTTATGATCAATACTCCCCTAGGTATTTTAAATAAATTATTTAACTTATTCCTCAGTCTTAAAAGTTATTTAGCAAAGATGTTGAAATTGAGGCTCAGAAAGGTTATGTGATTTATCCAAGGTCACGCAGCTAGTAAGCGGCAAAGCCAAGATTCCTACTCAAGTCTTAATGACTCCAATGTACAGCCCTGTTTATCAGATCTAAAGCTCATCTTCTATTTCTCAGATATTCAGAAAAACGTGGCCACAATCCTTCTCTGAGTTGTGTGGCTATTAGTTTATCAATGGGAGCAGATCCAGGAAGGGTAGTTATCAGAGGCATGAACCCAGTGAGTGCCCCAGAGCTGAGCTGAGCTCTCCGAACGTTACCTTTCCCAGTGCCATATACCAAGTTTGGTGTTTTGTTTGCTGTGGATCCCAGGCACTTTACAGAAGAGCCTGGTGTCGCCCCTTAATCTATATGATTCATTAAATCTTGAGCTCTTAGTCTCACTGCCACCTACTGGACTCCAAACGTTAACTTTTCTACTCCTAGTATTTTTGATTCATGTCTTCCTTGCTGGACAACAAATATAATTTATTTTACCTTAAAAAAAGGGCAACTCTTTACCCTCTATGGCCTTAGTAGTTGGTTACAAGTACAGAACAGAGGCTTATATATGCAGCCTCTCATCTTCCTCCTTAGGTCCAAATCCTTTTGTAGGCAGGGGCTATACCTGGGCTTTTATTTCCATTTTCTTAGCTAACATTTGTTGAGTATTTACTCTGGGCCAGACACTGTTCTAAGAGCTTTTCCTCTATAAAATCATTTAATTCTGACAGAAGGTAGATGCTTATATCCCCATGTCATAGACAAGGGAACTAAGATTCATCTTGATATCCTCAACCAGTGCCTGCTGACATCCTTTTCAGATACTTTCAGGCACTTAATACCATTTGCATTGAAGGGAAAGTTTATTGCAGTCCTAAAGGGGCATAGGAGGATGCAGAGAAATCAGTCCAAATTATGTGATTCTCAACCGTCTCAGGATTTATTTCTGCCAATGACTGCCGCTGCCTTGCTGCTCAGGGCTCTCTCTTTGTCCCATGGGTCTGGTTAGATTTATCTTCCACTGGAACATCACAGCTCCTGGGGTGGGGATGGGGAGACGGGAAGGTATATACTTATGATTTCTTGACTGTTCAGTTCCTTCTAACGTCTGACGCCTTTTGTTCCTAAGAAAGGGCGAAACCAATTCCCTGACATCCTTTAATAGGAAGTTCTGTGTCATTAGGGAGGATGTGTGGCCTTAAGTGTCACTGTGCCAATCAATCAGCAGGTGGCCCTTATCTGACAACCAAACGATGCACAGAAACCGCTTTGCCAGCTCTGTCGGTTCTGCTTGGATGGGCCACAGCAACCGGCATGCCCTTCTCCAAGGAGCTCAGAGCTCAGTGCTGACATTCAGGTAAAACATTCTTCCAAACAGCAGGAAGATGGAAACCATTACACTATACAGTGGGCTTTCTTTTAAATAAGAAATATTATTTTTAAAAAGTATACACAATTCTCTGCAATAGCCCCAGAGTGTGAGAGGGCAGTAAGGAGAAGCAGTCCTCTCTTTACAAACCAAAGCTGCAGTGGGACGGTAGGAAGAACACCAGACTGAGGCCTGGGACACCTGCTGGCCTCGGCTTCTCCCACTTGCTGTGTTGACCTTCAACAAGTTGCTTAACCTCTCTGGACTTGACTTGCCTCATCTCTAGGGTGATCAGCCTGGTTGCTAAACTAAGGTTTCTAGTTCTAACACATGGGAGGCTTCTCTGACATCTCTGACTTGACAAATGCAAAACTACGTCCATGAGGAGGCAGGACAGGCAGCCAGGTTTCTGGGCCCTTCTCCATGTTGCCTGTCTCCCCAGGGGGATTCATGCAGAACACTTCCCTGTGCTCGAGGTGCAAGGTGGGGGAAAGGAAGGGTGTCGGGCAGGACTGGGAAGTTTCTGATTTTTAGAAACCACGTTGGACAAGTGGCATCAGAAGCCAGACAGAGATATGACCCAGACAGGCCTTGACGCTGCTGGTCCTGGCCAGCCCCTGCCTCTTGCCTGTGCTTGTACTGACGACACTCCTAATGGAAATGACAAAGGGCCAATGTTAGTTTTGTGTGTGCAAATTAATGATCCAATGAACAAATTTATTTAGCTCCTCCAATTTTTCCTCCATGGAGATTTTTTAAAACTTCCAGTATAGGCAAACTATGTTGTGATTATTAAAAATAAAAAAAAACCCCACCACAACTTCAGCAAAGAAGGCAGAGTGTGCCTCAGGCATGAAGGTCCTTTTTATCAAAGCGTTTCATCTTGACTTTGCAATCAGTTGCCTGTTCCTAGCTACTAATGACTGTCACTTCATCTTCTGCCTTTCATTAAAGACCCTTCCTGTTTTGGTGTCTGTGAATGCATGAAAATGACTCCTTGGACACCATCTTATCTGCCCGGAGGCAGGAATTGGAGCTGGCAAATGATAATCATATTTCTTAATCCAAAATTTGCGTGCTTCATTGGGCAGGCTCTGCCCCATATGTGTTTCAGAAGATCAGGCCATTTCTTTTTTTTAATTTTAAAAACATAACACACTGCTATTTTTAACTTTTAAATATATTCAGGTTCACTTGTTGGTTTAGTGGACATTTATTGAGTGCCTATGAAGTGCCAAGCACTGTGTTAGTTTCTACTGCTAAAAAGTAGGTAAAAGATGGAATCTATTCTCCTTCCTCATGGATGAGCACATTTCAGAATGATTCAGGGATTTAGGCTCACAGTTAAGGCTGTGTGGGAGACAGCAGAGCTAAGTGTGGGTTCCAAAGAGGTTACAGGTAAAACGCTAACAAATACCACCTTAGGAGGCCCTCGGGATGGGAACCACTGAGGCGCCCACCCTCTTTCACCCCCCCCCATTCAAAAGACTGATTTTAAGGGCATGAGGGGGAATTTGGAGATTCCACATGCTAACTATGGCAATGATTAGAATGCCTGTTAATTTGTTTTTGGCTAAACCCACTTTTGAATCATCACTGTATGCTTTCGATGGAAAGTAATGAAAAAAAAAATCTGACCTCCAAACATGAGGGTTGATTTTTTGTACACAATAAGCAGTCTGTGTGGGTGGTACTGACGTTGCTGCAGTGGCTCAGTCCTACAAGTGCCACCGTCTTGGTCTTTCTCTCATGGTTGCCACATGGCTGCCTGGCTCTAGCCATCATCTCTCTGTGAATGGGGGGAAGAACGGGGAAGGGTTTCGACAGCTGTACTTGTTCCTTTCATCAGGAAAAGCATATTCCTTCCCAGAAGACCCCAACAGATTGGCTCAAGTCTCAGGCCGGAACAGGGTCACATGGCTACATCCAGCTACAAAGGAGGGGGTGGGGGGAGGGTATATGGCTTTTCCAGCCTCTATACCACAAGGGTGCAAGGGAAGAGGAGGCTGGAAATGAGGTTAGGTTAACACCGTCTGCCACAAAGACCTGGCATTGAAGAACACTCATAAAGGATGTCAGGGCAGGCCCCGATTCCTCTCTGGTCTGTTTTCCACATTGCAGCCTGAATGGTGCTCTTAAAAGGGAAAATTTGATCACTTAACTCCCACACTTAAAATCCATTCATGGTGTCCCAGTGCTTATCCTGTTATAAGCTCTTATGGGATCCTCTCTCTTTTCTCCATATGAATTATCACTCTAAATTATATTTACATCTCCCATTAGACTGTTTTGCTCACCACTGAATCCTAATAGTACTCAGTAAATATTTCTTGAATTAATATATCAATGAATGAATGCATGCATGCATGACATAAGTGCTATATTCTTAAAGAACTTTATCTTGGATTCCAGCATTGAGTAGGACCCTTAATATATTAAAAACATCTTGGGTGTAGGGTAGTGATGTTTTCAACTGAAAGTAAATTTGGTATTTACATTTAAGATCGTTTTGCTTTGGGAATGGGTCCCATAAACAGAAATCTCAAGATTTCATGAGCCTTAGCAACATTGCTCAGGGAAAAGCTCCACAGGTACCAAAGTGCCAGTTGAGCTAGGAGCCAGTTCCCCAACGTACCGTGCCTGACATTACCCAGAGGCAGTACCAGGGCAGATGGATGAAGCAGCATTATTTGTTTTGTCCCCTGGAAGCTCACTTTTACGGTTTTAATATTGCCATATGTAGTGCTTCATAAATTACTTTTATGGAAAACATTTCATTTTCTCCCATTTAATTGGAGAGAAAAGCAGGCAAGAATGACATTCTAAGTCAAAGATCAAATGGCTCATTGATGATACTTTAGGGAAAACATCTCCCCTGAGCTTGGCTGACATAGCTAAGCCTTAAAAGGCATCATTTTTCTTGTATAAGAATTTGTTGTTTGCTTTGCAATATGAGTGGAGGAGGTCCTTTGGGCAGGCCATGGATTGAGGAACCTCTGACTGCAGGCCAGCTACAATGCAGATGAGGACAATGGACACTGGCCAATGAACCATTCTAGCAACTGCAGAAGACCTTTATTATAATCTCCTCAAATTACCCTAAATTGAGTGTGTCATCTGCTTCTTGTTGGGAACCATCCCTCCTTTTACAGAAAAACAAGCTGAGATTTAGGAAGGGTAAATTGTTCAAGGCCAAGTGAGATGGCTAAATAAATGAGGTTATTGGTATGAAACCCAGGCAGCCTTGCTCCAGAGTTGGCTTCCTGGATCACTACACCAGCTGGCCAGGGAAACTGCCAGGGAGGACTTGGCTCACCTAGGGCTTTAGCTGAGTGGCAGAAATGCAGAAAATGGGGCCACATCATATGCATACAAGTTTAATACATAGTATGGAAGGCAGAAAAGTTTCTCCCCACCCCAAATGCCCTGGAAAGCTGAAGACTTTTCCTAGTTGTAGTTGGTGAGAGAAAGATATGATGATGGGGAAAGTGTCGGGGAGATGGGACTTTGCTGATTTTGAAGGTGGGGGCAGGGGCCACAAGCCAAGGAATGCAGTTTCTAGAAGGTGGAAAAGGCAAGGAAACAGAGTCCCCCTTAGAGCCTCAAGAGAGAAGCAGAGTCCTGCTAGCACCTTGATTTTAGCGCAGTGAGACCTATTTCAGATTTATGACCTTCAGAACTGTGAGATAATAAATTCATGTTGTTTTAAGCCATTAAGCCTATGGTAATACGTTACAGCAGCCATAGGAAACTAATACACACAGTGATGCCCACCCACTAGTAAATGTTATCAGTACATCTGTTTCCAAAACAGATTAGTATGTATTTTTTCCTTCTGGACAGGCAGTGGGTGGATTTCCCCACCCCCTGCTGCTCTCTGAACCTTCTGAACAGCTTAATGGCCAAACCGACCATCATCCAAGAACTGTGGCGGCCCACTTGGGGAAGATGTCTATCAATAACCCCAAGTAATTGCCTCCATGGCATTTTCAATGCTTCATTTTTTTGGTCTACCTGGGGCCAATTAGATGGGTGGCTCAGAGGTTATATCTGGAAGCTTCTTAAATGGGTCACAGTAGCCCATTTAAGCATCACATTCTACAGATGGAAAAGCAAAGATCCTTTTTTATTTCTCACCTCTAATTTTACCTAGCCATGTTTTTCAACCTAGCCCACCAAGGGGAATTGTACATGGAATACCACATGGCAACCTAGCCCAATGAATTCGGCCAGCATCGTAAAATGCTCCCAATTTGAACATGAGGCCCTTCACGTTAAATTTCAACAGAAATATCCAAGTCCTAACATGACCCTTCCCTTACTGCTGCAGAGGGGTCAGTACTCTTGTTTCTAAAGAAAAATGGGTCCATATAGTGTCCTGGAATATTACTATAATTTCTTCCTCCTGGAGAAGAGCAAGGGCCGTAAGAGCTTGTCCTTCCTCTGCCCACTGGACACCCTGGGCTCTGGGATCACTCAGCCTTCCTGGTTCACTTCCTTTCTGACCCTTACTCAACGCCTTCCCCTACCCCAAACTGAACTGAACTGGCCACTGGAATGGATTGGAGGGCTTAGAATAATTGATGTAAATTATCTGTTCATTGAAAACCCACTGTGGCTTCCCACAGCTACAAAATAAATGCCCAGTTTCCAACTGTGGAATTCAAGGTCCTCTACCATTTGGCATCAACTACCTTTCTAGCATCAGTCTCCCTCCCAATGCTTTATACTTCTGGACACACTGATCTGCAAAAACCTCCCTGAATCTGCCCTTGTTCCTCATGCAATTCATCTGCCCAGGGCAAACCCATCCAACCCTTGTCATGCTTCCCGGCCCTGCTCAAAAGCTACCTCCTCCAGGAAGCTCCCCTTGATATTTCCAGTACTGCGCCTGTATGTATTGTGAATGTCTATGTTTTTCATTCCCATTTTCCACTCCCAGGATGTGAGGCAAGAACCAGAAGAAAGTGTTGCTCCCTCTGCTCCTATCACAAGTGCCACACGCCCCTCCTCAGGACTTAGTTCATCCTCTCCATTGCTAAAGTCCTGCTTTTTTCCTCCTGGGGGGAAGTGACAGTTGTCATCTCTAAAGCGTCCTGGTCTTCCACGCCTGGACCGCAGTGAATGGAAAAAGAGACTAACGAGGCTCAGACTCCTTCCTTAAAAACCATGTCAGGGAAATGAGGGAGCCCTTCAAGGTCTCCCCGAGATCCTGAGAGAAGCGCATTTCCAGATGGAACAAGAAAGGCCAGAATGAAGTTTCCTTGGCATCTGGAAAACCCAGAAAGCCCTGAAAAGGCTGAAAAGAGTTAAAAAGAAAAAGCTGGTCTGCCTCTGAGGCCAAGCCAGCCCCCGGGCCTCCCCTTTCCGTGTACTCAGTGCGCACATCACCTGGCAAGGCTGCCGCCAGCAGGCCCGCCCGCATCCGGGGTCCTGCGCCCCAGGGCCCTCTGCCTGGCTCAGCACCGCCTGCAGGCTGGCCATGTGGCCGCCGCCCTCCCTTGGGGCTTCCTGCGGCCCCCCACAAACCTGCCCTGAGGAGCCCCTTCTTTTCACCCCTTCTTCTGCTCCTGATTGGGCCGTTTTCTTCCCCGGGGGTGGGGTGGGGGGTGTCATTCTTCCTGTTTGGTGTCCCAAACTGCGCCAGTGAACACGTGAGAATCATCCCGTGGGGAAGCGAGACTGACACAAATTAGTGTGGGGACCATCCCCCCCAATTCTATATAAGCAAAACCAGACAGAAATGAGCATCAAGGTCAGTTCTGAGGGGAAGCCGAGGAGAATCATCACTTATTCCAAATGTATTCGAGCACTCCCTCCTCTGTGCTCCGTGCTGGGAGACCAGACAGCCAGGCTGTTCCCTTGGCCCCTTGAGGATCTTAAATGAGCCTAAGGGAGAAGAGGTACAGTCCTCAAGGGGGCCACCGAAGAAGGTGCAGTGAGAAAGCTGACATTAGGAAATTCCTGCCTGAGCCACTGCCCAGCAGCGACCTGAGGTCCTGCTCCCCGCCCCCACCTGTGCTTCCAGGGGCATAGCAGCAAAGATTCCCTTTTTGGTTTCACCTCTTATTCCTCTCCTGCTGACATCTAATGCTGCTTCTGAAGACAACAGCCCATGCTCTGCTGCTTTCAGGAACACATTTCCAAGTGACACCAGAGTGGCCTTCCTGCTCTGTAACTGATTGTCTAGAGGCCGCCCTCTCACTGAAGAGTTTGGGTCCTTCCCCTCCTGGTGTTCCAGCACCATACAATGCCCTCTGCACCCCCAACCCCCACCACTTACACAGAAGGAAGCACGAGGTCCCTTTGGTCTTTCTGAATTGACTGGTCTCGCTCTTCAATGCAGCCACTAAAGGCTTCAACGGAATGGACTAAGGAATGAGGGCATCTTAGTCCTCTCAGACTGCTATGACAAAGTGCCCTAGACTGGGTAATTTATAAACAATACAAATTTATTGCTCATAGTTCTGGAGGCTGGGAAGCCCTAGATCAAGAGGCTGGCAGATTTGGTGTCCGTTGAGGACTTGCTCTGCTTCATAGATGGCACCTTCTATGCATCCTCACATGCTGGAAGGGTTAAACAGGCTTCCTCAAGCCCTTTTATAAAGGCCTTACCCCCATTCAGCAGGGCAGAACCCACATGACCTAATCACCTCCCAAAGGCCCCACTTCTTAATACCATCACTTTGGGGATTAGGTTTCAACATGTGAATTTTGGGGGGACAGAAACATTCTGATTATAGCAAATAGGTAATTTTTATTCTCATCTTTACATTTTACAATATTTCCCCAAATAACTCTAATATCCATGAACTGATTATTATTCATTTAAAGGCTAATAGTTTATTTCTGAAATTTATTTATTTATTTATTTTTTAATTTCTAAAATTTAAATAAGTGTGTAAGGCAAAAGTCCTTAGTACAGTGCCTGGCACACAGTTATTCCCTCCTCAATAAATGTTCATTTCCCTTAATTAATTAATTTCTTCTTCTATCTGAAGCAAATGAGTAACCACAGAAGCTTCTACTGCTCCCTTCAGAAGCAGGTGATTAGACTTTCCTTTGTGCAGCTCCCTGCCAAAGCTCCAGAGGATGGCAGCTGGGGCTGGAGAGCCACACTTTCCAAACAAGTGTCACCAAAAATCACTTCCAGCTTAACAGGACTCACTTTGTATAGGTTTCCAACTATATAGACAATGATTATTTCATTAACCAACTCTACATTAACTCTGGGCTCCCCGGAACAGCCTTAGTTTTAACCACCTTATATCCCAAGTTCTACTACATGGCAGGGTAAGCAGCAGGACTTTCCTGTCCCCAGGTAGCACTTTGCCAAGACGCAGCCCACATCTGCCTGGAGAAAGGATAAGCTACACAAGGCAAGCCCAGGAAAAGGTGTTTTTAAATTTCCAAGTCCTTTGCCTCCTGCACCTGAAATCACAGACTGAAAGAGAAACTTATTTTCCATCCCCAAGAAAATGAGATTTAATAAAGTATGTATCTATCTGATTTAATTCTGATTTTAATCTAAAAAGTAGCCCAAGCAACCCTGGGAAGCATCTGATGGCCTGTAGGCTGCATACTGAAAATCAGTGGGATAAATAGCAGTATCTGAAAATAAACCCTGCATGCCCCTTGGGACAGCTGCAGGGTCATTTGTCAATTACTTCAGTTAATCACACAGATTAAGTGGCTTTGTAGCTTGTCTCCCTGCAGCTTTTCTGCAAGAGGAGGGCAGGCGCGTGTG
This sequence comes from Daubentonia madagascariensis, assembly GCA_023783475.1. Lineage (NCBI taxonomy): Eukaryota > Metazoa > Chordata > Mammalia > Primates > Daubentoniidae > Daubentonia > Daubentonia madagascariensis. Next base: position 32,937,472 of record JAKFHU010000485.1, on the reverse strand, counting down.
AGCATGGTGTGCCAGCTTAAGGAGAGACAGAGCCTGGAGAAACACTGGGCGCCCAGCTCCACCTAAGGGGAGATGGCCTGGGGGCCTGCCAGTCATTAGGCCACCAGCCTAACTTTTCATGTTTAGATGGGGATGTTGCTGTCCCCCCTACACAGTCATCAGGAAGAATGAGAGAGAGAAAGGTTGTAAGTGGAGCACCTGGTACCTTTCCTCTAAACAATAGGGTCCTTCTCTTCTCCTTCCTTTACTTGTAGGTTAAGGGATTGCAGGGAACCAGAAAGTGGAGAGGAAGGATGCAAATTCACAGAACCACTGGATTCAAAACATTGTCCACAATAATCTGGAAGGGAGTGGGATTTTCCCCCCACCTAAGAAGAAAGGCTTTTACAGGGGAGGGGGTGCTGGATAGGTAAATGGGTGGTAGGGCAGGGACTCATTCCAGAGCTGAGTCACATCAGAAAGGCCACAGTAACACGTGTAACTTCCACAGTGGTGGTTCTACCTTCTTCGTGGGACTTGTCGCTGGATTAGTGATATTATTATCACAACTCTTTGTGGATCCCCTTGGTGTGGATTGAAATGTGCCCTTCCCGAAAATCCGTACATTGAAGTCCTAACTCCCTAATTCCTCAGAATGTGACCTTATTTGGAAATAGGGCCTTGACAGAGATAATTATGTTAAAATGAAGTCATTAGTGTGGGCCCTAATCCAAAATGACTGGTGTCCTCATAAAAAGGGGAAATTTGAACACAGAGACAGACATGCATAGAGGGAAGAGGATGTGAAGAGACATAAGAAGAAGATGCCATCTACCAGCCAAGGAGAGGGGCCTGGAACAGATCCCCCCGGAAGTCCGCAGGAGGAACCAGCCCTACCAACACCTTGATCTTGGACTTCTAGTCTCCAGAACTGTCAGACAATAAATTTCTCTGTTGTTTAGGCCACCCAGTCTGTGACACTTTGCTACGGCAGCCCTAGCAAACTAACACACTCCTGAAATGACTTTATAGATCCTAGAAATTAATTTTTTCCAACTCTTTCTATCTAACATGCAATGAAAACTATTTCCTCTCATCCTCCTCCTCTGTCCTCCCTCTCTTTCCCTCCCCCATTGCCTCTCCCTGCACACATACACCACACACACACCACAAACACACACATACGCATGTGCGCACATTCTCTTTCAGGAGATGATGCCTAATTATTTCCAAATTAGACAGTGTCCCATGTGCCAAATCGGCTAATTTGACTTCTTGCATATTGTCCAGTGCCCAGTAAGCCCCACAGCATGTATTTCAAAGCTCTGGCTTTAGAAAGGTAGTACTATGTCTAACATCAAGGGATGGGAATGAATACTAGATCCTCAGACCAGATTGAAAACCATGAGGGTCAGGGAAGACACTGGTTTCTAGAACCAGGAATGAGGAGTATTGTGAGTAGAGTTTGTCTTTTGTTTGTTCTGAGACTACATGTAGTAAAAAAATAAATGTAAACTCTTATACTTAGGGCACAGATACATAGAACACCACACAAAATGATTTAGAAGACCAAATATAAGCTACTTTGTATTTGAGTCAATGGAAAACTTACAATATAACATGGTAGCAAAAAAAATGATTAATTTGATTTTAGGATGGGTGCCTTAACAGAAAAATAGTGATCTGAGTCACTATGTGACCTGAGTGAGGTGATAGCTCCTTCATCTGTACTAATGAGGCCACACTTCGGAATACCAAGTTCCCTTCTAGACTCAGGACACTAGACTTAGGACATCCACAAACTGTAGTGATTATAAAATCAAGTGACCTAGATCCTGTGAAAGCATTAAATGGCAGGGGTAGAGGTTGGCAGGACAGTGATTAGCTCCTCTTCTCAAATATGTATCAATTTAAACAAAATCACAAACCAAGTTAAAAACAATGTAACTGCTTTGCAGCTTCAAGCAAGGACTGCAGCCCTTGGCCCTTGCTCTATAGAGATTCAGCATTTGCCACTGCCAAGCTCTAGAAGCACTTGTTAAGCCAAGGCCCTGGTCCCTAGGAGACACTTTTCCACCTTAAAATGCAATTACGTCAGCTTGGAAGGGAAACTTGGTAACCTGTTGGTCTAGCCCTCCTTAGGACAAGATGGAATTAGTCCATCAGATGAGCTAACTTTCCCCAGGGAACCCAGAAAACAGGAGCACCCCAAAGGAATGGAGATGGGGACAGTGGGTGGAGGGCGGAGGGGTGGAGTCTGAGGCTTGAATTCTAAGGACGGCAGGCCCAGGAGTGGGGCTGCAGGTCAGGGGTGTGCACGCAGTGGGGTGGAAGGGCCCCTCTAGAGCCAGGGGGAAGCCTGCAGTGGCCAGACCCTGTGGGGAAAGAATGTCCAGGAGGGAGGGCAGAGTCTGAATGGGGGTGGAAGAAGGGAAGCCCTCTGAGCAGCCTTTCTGAAAGTGGTTCTGACCCTTGCTAGGTCACAAGAACATCACTTCCCCCTGAGGGTCTCAGTCTCCTCATGAATGAACTGGATGAGTTCCATCATGGAACACACCATTGCAGAAAATGTTTAAGACAGACATCCTTCATTTCCCTGAAATCTGAGTGCTTCTGTGGGTGCAATTTGGGTTTCTGGGTGTTTCCAGGTCAATCCAGCCCAGCACTCCTCCCTCCCGCCGTCAAGGTGAAGGATGGTTTCATGAGGGGAGGGGTGGAGAAGTGAGGGGGAAAGGGAGGAAAGGGGGGAGAGAGAATAGTACTGTGACCTGCCTACCCGTGGCCTTACCCTCTCAGCACCTGCCCTGCCAGCTTCCCCAGGTTTCTGTAGGGTTCAAATGAGACATATACGAAAGCTCTTTTAAGAGCTGGGAGGGGCTATGCTTGGCCCAGCTCTCAGGCCCACCTGTTCTGCAGAGAAGTGGGGTTCAGCGTGAGCCTCCGGCGGGGGGGCCTGGCTTTGCAGCACTGTGCTTCATAGGGAAGGACGACACCATTAAAAATAGGAGTGAGCTCCCTCAAAATGCCTTTTTGGTCCCCAAGAGGCTTCTTTTTGGACAGCAATTACACACTAACTTCAGACGTTCTCCTGGGGCCTTTAAGACTCCAGGGAGTTGGGAGGTAGAGGTTTTAGGAGAGGGTGTGGGCGAGATGGAGACAGACCTGCACAACCTGCACTTGTGATAATGCATATGCAGCGAAGAGAAAGAGACAACTTCCACTTGATAACAGCTTCTGACAGATAAAAAGCCTTTGCCAACAGGTAGGTCATTTTAGGATACAGAGATTTAATGGGAATGGAAATCTGGGGTGGGGGTGAGTGTGTGTGTGTGTCTGTGTGTGTGTGTATTTGTTACAGTGCTGGAAATAACATGCAGCCAGTGGGTGTTTAGATTATCATAGCTCCCCAATAGGGAGGGAACGAGGGGCCTTGGAGAATGTGATGACAAAGGTGCTGGCCTCCCCAAGGTCATGGGCATGGTGGGGTGGGCCCTTTCTTGCCTTCTCTAGCACGTGGTGTGAGTGCTCCAATGGGGCTCAGACCAAAGCTGGCATTTAGGCTTGCGTCCTAAACACCAGCTGAAGAAAAGACAGTGCACAGATCCAGTGACACAGTGAGCAGCTGGGAGGAATGTGATTCTGATGGTGGCATGTGGCAGTGAGGTCAGTACAGCAGTTGGGGCTGTGTCCAGAGGACAGAAAGAAGGCCAAGGAGCTGTCTGGAGTTCTGAGCACTTGCAGAAGCATGTGTGACAACGATCCCCATTGGTTGGGGAGGCAATAGCACCCTCCCCATGACGTCCAGTTCAGGAGCCACCTTCCCTAATCTCTCCCCCAGCTGGCTGTCCTGCTCTATGACTCTGGCAGGAGCCAACTGCCTTCCCAACCATCCGTTCAGAATCTGAAAAGCTCAGGGACAAAGCATCAACAAAGCACCTTTATTTGACTTGATTTCATGATATTTACATTTTTTCCCTATATTATCGTTTACCACAAATAGCAGTCTGATTACTGTCCATCCTCTAAGCATACCCTGTTCCCAAGCAGGGATTATTGAGGTAGGGGTGGGAACCTAGCCTGAAACCCACAGGGGGGTAGAGACCCATGGACCAAGAGGCAGCGGCCACCACAGTAAGATCATGGGTGTGCAAAGCTTACTGCTGGGCCCTCATACAGGTGCTCTTCATGCCATGGGGGTGGTAAACTGTAAAGTGCCACACAGAAGCCAGTCCTGCTCCTAACTGGCTGTATAACCATGGGGGAATCCCCAGTGCCTCTGTGCCTCAGTTTCCTTCTGCAAAATGAGAGGGTTTCAATGGCTTCTAAAATCCTCTCCAACTCTTGCCATCTCTGTGACTTCCTCCTCCAAATATACACTTGTCACATCTCCTCAAGGCACACGTGGGATGCCATTTTCTCTGAGGTGGGCTTTTCCCAAGGCTCCTGGCTCTTGCCACAGCCTCCACTCTCTCCCTGGCAGGAGAGGGGAGAAACTCGCCTGAAAGGTGAAATGGGCCAAGGAGAAGCTGAGGAACTGGGCCCTGTCTTCTTCCTTGAAGGAGGCGGGTGCTTGCAAAAGTATGGCTCATTTCTGCTCCCTGCCGCAGGGTCAAGGGACCCAAGACCCTGCCCCATGGGCTGAGGCCTGTGGTTTCCTGCACTGGGCAGGGAAGCACACCTGCATTCCAGGCTTCCAAATCAGGACATCCAGTGTCGCCATCCCCCAGATTCTCCTATAGGTCAGTTGGTAACGAAGGTGACATTTTAATCTCCATCTGCCCCTCTCCTCTCCCTTTCTCTCTCTTCTTGGTTCCAAATTCAGGTGGGAACCAGGGGTGTTATTAAATGGACTCTCTGAAACCCCAACGACAACCCTTGAGTTCACAGCGTGAAAGCAAACCTACCTCCTGGGTTGAAATATTGCCAGGACTCTCTTTTTTGGCAAAGCCTTCAGGACTCTGCAAAACTCCTCTCTAGTCTGTGAGCCATCTGGAGCCCGTAGGAGCTTAGTTCAAGATGTTCTCAAGGAGACCTGGTTCTGGCAACAGCCCACAGTGTCTGTCAGACGGTTTCCTCAGCCAAGTGGGAGCTCAGAGGCCACAAACCGCACCTCCAAGGTAACTCGGGCTGAACTGCGTCCAGCCGGCTGCAGAGCTGAGAGTCCCTTCAGTTAAATAATTCACGGGCCGCCTCTGGGTGTATAAACACAGCTCTGGCTAATGCGGGCTGACAGGTGATTTTATGCATCATTTAACTCTTTGCAGTGCCGAGGAATGCAACAGAGATTAGATAATTGGAATAATTTCACATTTGTAAATGGCTTTTTTCTCTAAGGAACAAAATATTGCAAACACGAACTGTAAAGGACACATTCATCTGGATGGCCCACGGAGAACAACAAAATTGGGCGTTTGTTACAATAATGAATCGGACACACCTTCCCTTCCTCTCCTGCACATGGGCGGATGCCCTTAAAAGAAGGTGCCCGAGGCCAGGGGGAGGCACCACCTGAGCTCTGCACCAAAGAAAGTGCCCAGGAGCAGCAAGAGAAAAGGAGGGTGAGGGAGTGAGTGGAGGAAGAGAGAGAAGATGATAATGACGAAAGAAAGGGACAGTCACCTCTGACTCTGGAACCATGGTCTGAAAGGGACCTTGCAGCCCAGGTAAGGCAGCCCCTGCTTGACACCGAGTGGAGATGCAATGTGGCCTTGGGGGCCACCCTCCTAGGACGATCGTCTCCAGTGCATATTTTACCATATTCAACCTTCTGTAATAAAAACTTAGTTGGGCGTTCCCATATTCCCAAAGCAGAGGCCATAGACAAACCCTTCAAGAATATAGTCTGGTGGCCTGTGTTTATTCCCAGGTTATAAATGACATCCTAATGCCTGGTCACTTCTCTAACAAACTGCTATAACTCCCTAAGGAAAGTGTCCAAACTCCATGGGCAAATAGCCCGATTTCTTTGAACAGTGGGGTGACGATTCACAACATTTGGCCAGTGCTGGGGCTATGGGAAAAGAATAGGTGGACCCACACCACCTTCTTGAGTCTTCCTGACCTCTGCTTTTGGCCAGGCAACTTTCTCTCTGTGTCTAGCAGAACACTGGGAGAGTCCCCTGCCTTGATCAACCAGCGCTCCAGATAGGCTCGGCTGAAAGCCCTCGCTGGCCTGGGGCGGCAGCCCTGTCTGCATTGACAGTGATGAATTGATTAATTGGTGCAGGGGAGGCCCCGCTCCAAGGCACCCCGCAGACCACTGGGCTTTGGAAAGAACACAGAGTGACAGAAATGCGCATCCTGTCTAGGAAGATGAGGCACACCAAAAACTTTAAAAATGTTATCTCAGAAAAAAAATCCTTGCAGGTGTTTAGTTGAGAGCTGGGACGGAAAACTCATCACCTTCACCTGGCTGGGAATCTCTAGGTCCCAAGCAGGGCCTGCTGTGAGAGGGTTTAGAATTTGTTCTGACAAGCATGTAATATTAAGTTTAGATGTGGGCCCTGTGGATCTGAAATGAAATATCCTGCCACTAACACAGATTTTAAAATCCCACTCAGCTGAGGTATATGAAAAGTTAATGCCCTTGCAGAGAAATCAAATTCAGAGAGACTCGTAGTAAAATCCTTGATTTTTCAACCTGCCAGTGACCTCCCTGGCCCGAGGGAGGGATATATATGCATCTTCCCCTGTTGTTGAGTGTCCAGGGTGCAGCTGCCCTAAGGAACACAACATAGGCTCGCAAGGATTTCCTTTCCATTACGCCCACTGCTTACATCTGAGGGGTGCAGCGAGGTATACCCAAATTATAGATGTTCAGGAAAGATGACAAGGGCTTGGAAAATCTGCTCCTTTGCAGAAGTGTTGCTTCTTCTCTGGTACCACCCTAACACCCACCAAACTCAGCGGGCATTTAATGCATGCATTTAGGCCATGCATTGTCATGAACAAAGACCAACAATTGTGGGGAGAAGTGGACTGGAAGGTTTCAAACATCATCCTGGGTTGGGATCCCAGCGGCAGACCCTAGTGAGGCTCCAACGTCAGCCCCTCACTCACGTTGACTGTGACCCTCCTTGGAACCAGCTTAGAGATGGCATATTGTGGCACTACTCGGCCTCTATAATCACATGAGCTAATAAATCCTCTTGTAAGATATATCCTATTGGTGCATATATAATATATATCCTATCCATTCTATTTCTCTGGAGAACCCTGACTAATCCAGTGCCTGTGTGAGGTAGTTATTCCACTTTACAAGTGATGCTATGGAATGGCACAGAAGTAATAAAGCATCTCCAGTGATAAATGCTAAGCGACAGTCAGGAGTAACAGAACCCAGGTATCTCAAGTCCAAGGCCAGCACATAATTATACTTTGGCAGTTTTAGTCTTTTTAATCTTATTCTAGTTGTGCCAAGGACTGGTTAATACCTAATCTTGGCTCTGAATAAAAAGTGTTACTTTTACAACAGAGAAAGAAGTATGCCTCACTGGTGATGTACACTGCTCTCACTTTTACTTAATTATGCCTAAGGAGGCCAGATGTCTAAATCATTCAAGTATTATAAAGAAAATTAAAAACACAGCAAAGCACAGTTATGCACCTTATTAAGTTGTAATAGTTAGATGCAGCTTACTTTAATTCTGGGGTAAAGAGGTGGAGGACATTTACTAAACAATTACATGTAATTGCCAGGCCCTGTTCCGTGATTATCTCATGTAGCTCTGATCACACACTGGCAGGGGGAATTATAATGGTCTCTGCTCCATAGAGAAAGAAGCTGGTATGCAGTTCACTCTAGGTTACAAAGCTGGAGATAGCAGATGTGGGATTTGAATTGGGATCTAAATTAATTCAAAATTGATTAGCTTTTTGAATAAGTAATACATATACATAGTACAAAATTTAACAGATAGAAAAGGGGGTACATTAAAAAGTACCTCTCACCACTAACCCTGGCTACTCAAGTCCCTTCCCAAAAGGCATCTGCTGCAGTTAGGCAATTAGGTGTGCTTTCAGTGACATTTTATTCATATACAAGCATATACTTCATTTATTATTATTATTTTTGTCATTATTTTACAGTAATGGTACCAGTGCTCTCAGAACTTTGTTTTCTTAGAGATTATGTCCTTAGTGAACACAGGATTCCTTTGTATAAGATCAGATCTTTTTTTAAATATATTAATTAATTAATTTTTTTGTAGAGAAGGGTCTCGCTGTGTTGCCCAGGCTGGTCTTGAACTCCTGGCCTCAAGCAATCCTCCTACCTTGGCCTTCCAAAGTTCTGGGATTACAAGTGTGAGCCACTGCACCTGGCCAAAACCAGATCTTTGTCACAATGAGTCTATACTGATCATCAGCTAGTGGTTTGTAATCTTTTGCTCTCACAATGTGACAAAGAATATTCTTATATATACATCATTCACACAAGCGCAATGTAGGATAAATTCCTACAAGTCAGATTTCTGAGTCAGAAGATACATGCAACTAACATTTTGACAAATATTGGCAATTTTGTTCCTAATAAACATTGTACCAATGCATAGTACCCCGCCAAAATGTATGAGGGTAACTTATTTCCTTACAGTGTTGCCAACAATGTGTGAATAAACTTTTTGATCCTTGTCAATTTGAAATCTGAAAACTTGCCATTTGTTTAAATCATGTTTCATGTTTCTCAGTAACATTTAAAAGTTTTATTTGTAATTTTGACACTTTTTAAAATTGAATTTCTTTCTTTTATAAATGGGATCTCCTCAGTTATATTTTGTAACCAGTTTCTGTTTATGGAAAGGTTATTAGGAATAGTATTTTTGTACTCAATAACCTAAATGAATTTCCTTATTGTTAATACTGTTTTTTCCATTTGATTCTTTGTGTTTTATAGTATATAATCATATCATCTACATATAATGATAATTTTAACTCCTGGTTGCAACTGCTGTGCTTATTTCTTTCTTTTGTCTCCTTGGGCTGACGAGGATCTCTGGAGTAATGTTAACTAATGTTGTTGATTAAGGTATCTTTTCTTGTAGCTGACATTAATGGCATTGTATCTACTCCTTCACCAGCAGGTATATTAGTACCTTTGGGGACATATATTACTAAGCATGTGTGAGTGTATATATGTGTGTATGTCTCTGCCCGGGTAATAAAGTATCATTTTGAGTTTTTCATCAAGATTGAAGAATTTTATCAAATGCCTGTTCAGTTATCTATATAGATGATAAAGTGATTCTTAATTTTGGCAATATTTTATAATTAAATTAATATGTTTCTGGATTTTGGAATATTCTTACACTTTTAAGAATAAATCCCAGTTGGTCATAGTAAATTCTTGTATTTCTGAGCTCTTGGATTTGTTTGCTAATACTTTAATTAGGATTCTTTTGTATTGATATTCATAAATAAGATTGGTCTTTAGTTTGTTTTTTTGTGCTCTCTTTATCAAAATATGATTGATGTATACTAGCTTCTTTAGAGGTTTAGTAGAAGTAATCTGTGAAACATTCTGGGACTGATGTTTTCTTTGGAGTGGTTTGCTTTTTCCTCCACCTTCTGTATTTCCTATATGCTAATTAGTTTCCTTAGATTTTTTTTTTCTCCCCTCTCCACCAAGGTCATGCTTGGTAGTTTGTATTTTCCTCGAAAATAATTTATTTGCATCCATCTTGGTTAGTTTACTAATGATTTATTTCTTTTTTCAAAAAGAACTACCTTAAAGATTTATACATTTGTTCTAATTTATTTTCTGCTTTTATTATCATTAATATCTTATGTTTTCCTGAGATTAATTTTATTTTTCTTATTTTTAACTTTCTAAGTAGAAGACTTAATGCATTCATTTCCTTTATTTTTTGTTCATTAATTACTTATGGCTATGAATTTTCCTTTGAGCAAATGCTTTAGCTTGTCCCATAGGATACGTAATGTGGTTATAATCATTACCATTAATTTTAAATATTCTATAATTTCAAATTGATTTCTTTTTGACTAAGAATGATTAGAGGACAATATCTGTACCATTTCTGATTTGGGAAGTTTGTTTAGGTTTTCTGTGTGGTCTAAAGTACAGTTTTTGGAAATGTTTTGTGGACATCTAAAAGGAGGCGATTCTTGTTTTCAGGGATAGAGTTTGATATATGTAAATTTTGCTAATTATATTATTTAGGCCATTTATATCATTGCTTTTTTTGGTCCATTTTATCTGTTAAGCCTCCTATAACTAAAGTGCTTTTATTTTTCCTTGTATTTTCTGTAGTTTTTGCTTAATAACTTTTCATGCTACATTAGTTGGTGCAGAAATACTTATGACTGCTAGATCTTCCTTTTGAACAAATTTTTTTTTTTTTTTTTGCTTAATGCTTTTTGCTCTAATTTCAACCTTGGTTTATTCTAAGATCACTGGCCTCTGCTTTACTTTTTGTTGGCATTTGATGATAATCCTTCACTCGTCCTTCTATTTTCAGGTTTCTGCCACACTTTGCTTTAGGTATATCTCTGGTATATGACATATGGTTAAGTTTTACTTTATTACTCAATTTGAGAATCTTTTTATTTTAATATGTGAGTTTAGCACATTTATATTTGTTGATATGACAGACATGTTTGGTCTTCTTTCATAATATTTTGTTTCATGTTTTCTGTTTCTATTGCTTTTTTTTTAAATCTTTTACTCTTCGGTCTATATTTTGTTTTGTTTTTTGAGTGTTCCTTGTACTATTTGGGCAGGTTTGTATTATGGTTAATTCTTCCAGTGATCACCTTTATAATTAAACCTTATTTAATTATTTAAATTCTCTTCTTGAAACATTGACATTTAACTTTCCACTACAAACAATAAAATTTGTTCTACTCTACTTCAGTCCATCATCTGAATTTGGTTTTATATTTTGTATAAATAAATAAACATATACTCTCTCTTACACTTTTTACCTTTGTATATTTAAATATACTTATCCATCAATTACTTGATTTATTATGTTTAAATGAGATCCTTTGATCTTTAGCTATAAATGGTGAATAAATCAACATATACCACCTTCTGCCTTTTCCATCCTTAATATTATATTAGTTGTAATATTTATGTATATTCAGAGCTTATAACACACTGAAAGTCCTTTGCTAGGGTTTCTTCATTCATCTCTTAGTTAGCTGTTAGCTAACATCTTTCCTTCAATAGTTTTTTAAAGAATAACTCATAGGATTATCTTTTCTGAGTCCTCAAACGTTAGAAAAATTTTATGTATTGCCTTCCTATTTGAATAACAGTTTGGCTGTGCATAAAATTCCTAGGCCACACACTTTTTTTGTTTCACTGAGGGCTTCATGGACATTACTCTCTTTTGTTTTGGAATGTTGCTGTAAAGAAGGCTAAGGTTAGCCTGATTTTTTTTTTTTTAATTTTGGTCTTATATAGGTTATTTGATATTCCTGTTGGGTTGACCAAATGAATCATATCTCTAAAGTCTGTAATACACTGTAATGTTGATGGTTCTTTAGCAAATTTTTCTGGAACATGGTAGACCCCTTTAATCTATAAATTCAAATCTTATTTCTTGAAAGTTACATGAAATTATATCTTTGTTTATGTTTTATTTGTTTAGTTCTCTTTTTCAGGGACATTTTATTATTATCTGTGGGGTCTTCCTTGTCACCCAAATATACCATTTTCTTTCTAATACTTCTAAATTGTTATTTCCATTTTATTTCATTTTCTTTAATAATCCTGTCCTTCACATCCCCTATTCTATCTTCAGCTGTATCTACTATCTATTTTACTTTGTGCTGTTTCAAAAGCATCTATCTTCACATCTGTGATGATTTTTCTCCTTCAGTTCTTTGGCGAGCTATATCGGTTTAGATTTCTTCTCCTCTTATTCACCACATTATCCTTGACCTTTTTATCTCTCTTCTCAGCTCTTTGGTGGTTTCTTTAAATTGTTTGACTGTGTGGCAACATTATTTTCTCGTTTGTCTGTTGGAATCGCCTCTGGTGAGTGTTCTGCATTTGCCATTTGTTTTCCAGGCTTTTTTTTCTTCTTTTATATTGCAATATCTTTGTAGTATCATGTAGTATATTACAGTATCCTGTGTTAGTTCCGGTTTTTTGTTTGTTTGTTTGTTACTCTCCTCTGAATGTGGAAAATTCTTCTTGATCCAGATATTTGGAAGATGTTTTTGTGGGCGAGGAGTCAGGAAGTTGTGTGAGTTGGTAAAAATTTGCCCTCGACACAACACTGAGAACTAGAGTCAAAAGAAACCAAATCATACTTCCCTAAATATGTCAGGAAGTAGTTGGCCAGAATCATTAGGGAAAGTAGCTAAGGTCTTTGACAATGGAAATAGAAAGTAGAGGCAAACATACATTTTCACCACTCATAAGCCCCTGAAGAAGCTCCTCTAGGATGCAAAATCATTGACCTTTAATAAAAAACCAATTTAATTCTGGAAAGACACTAATGTTAGATTAAGCTAAGAGGAGACCATTACAGATGATTCCAGACAGAGAAAACCAGAATACTTTAACTTTAACCTCAACTGTTATACATTTCATAAAGGTTCCCTCAATCTGTAAGTCTTATATAATTCTATTATTATTATTATTGCTAGCAACAATAATACCACCAATGAGTGCTTATTATGTGTCTGATCCTGTGCCAAATGCCCCCTAAGTCTCTATGAGATGGAAAAATTATATACGAGGAAACGGAGACTTAGCAAGGTTAACTAACTAGCTCAAGGTCACATAACCAGTAAGTGCTATACCCAGCATGAGCAGCCAGGTCTGCTGGCTCTTACATCTTTTAGTCACTATAAGTGATCAGTTACCTACTGTACATTATTTTAATGGAGTTACACCTTAACTTTAAAAGTAACACTGACCTGAGTGACACATATATAATTTATTCACTTTTTCCCAATTATCTATACCTAGGGAATAGCTTATACATTAGTAGCTATCAGACGGCCGCTTTGAGAAGTACAGGTTTGCTGATTTGGCCATGTATTTGGCTATACAAAAAAAAGACCAAAAAAAAAAAAAACAATCAATGACCTGAGTACAATAAGAGATTATTACTTTTCTTGTGCAACAAGCAACCTAACAGCTGGCAGTCTAGGGCGAGGGCAACTGTTTGAGGATGTCATCAAGCAACTAGACTTCTTTCATTTTCCTGTTCTACCAACCTCAACTGTGTATTTCCTTCTCATGGTGAGGAGGTGGCTGTTGTATGTCTAGAAAGTGAATCTTCTTTTCATGACAGAGGGTGACAGGCAAAGGGGCTTTACCCATTGGAGGGGAGGGGAGTTTCCCCAGAGAATTCTGTCTACACGTCACTGGACAGAACTGCGTCTAATGGCTTCCCCAAGCCAAGCTACGGGAAGCAGGGGATTTGAGGTTTCTGGCCTCTGTGGCAGAAGCAGATGAGATACAAGGGGGCCGTGATGAGAGTTAAGGGAGCCAGTCTGGGTCTGCCACACTGCCTGGGGAGAACTTACGTGTATGAATAAGTGGTGGAAGATCTTTATTCCTTCCCAGCTCTGTGGGCCTGGCCTAGTTAACACGACCTCTCAGGGTCTTGGTTATTCATCTGAAAAAGGAGGGCTAAGGGCTGGGTGAGAACTTAATGATCCAATGCTTATACATCACCTAACCTGGCACATAAACATTAGTTCTTAAACATCACCACTAGATTCAATAAGATTCCAATCTGTCAAAACTCTTAATTATCTTAGGAATAGCAAAAACTCTTGCTAAAACTAAAAGATTCACCACAAAAATGTAAGGGGATTTATTTTGTCAACAGTGAATGACAACGCTCTTTGGGGCATCTATTATTCAGTTCACCTACAGATTTCATGATTTATTCAATGTTTCAACTACTGACTAAACATTTAGCCTGGGCTATACTTGCAATTTACTGCCTGGAGCATTTAAAGAAAATACAACAAAAATCCCTCATACAACATTCCCCAGCTAAAAAGGAAGAAACTGGCATAAACGTTATTTCAAGTGTCTCCAGCAGAAACATAGTTACATTTCCAAATTCTGTTAGTTCTCTACCTTGGACTGAATTATCCAGCATGGCTCCCCTGCTGTGGTAACTGCATGTGGTGATGACAATGGAGAAATTTCATCTTAGCTTTTATTTCTAATCCCTCAAGCTGATATTTACATATGTTTTTTACTCTGGCCTTGCTTCAGGAAAGTGAGTTTAATAAATTACTAAGGGCATTCAAATATGATCTTCATATGTAAATAGTTCCTATGAAAAAATAAATTGGCTATTGTTTGAAGAACAGCAAAGTGAGGGAAGAAGCAGCTCAAGACTGGATGGGCATAGAGTTTAAAGCAATGCTTCACACAATTTCTGTTATGTGTTTCCAAATATACTACAGCAAGTTCTATGGAACTTCAAATGCACAGAATTTCTCATATGAGGAATACATTTTTTATAAGCCACCTTATCTCTCAGTTTTACATAACCTGAAGGAAGTTCCCTCTCTGAGGAACCTTAAGGCAAGGCATAGTAAATCTGTTCCCTGTTTTAAATTTCCATTATGTGGAGTGACTTCTGCCTGCTTGTCTAAGCAGGAAGTGGCCAGGTTGGGTGCTGGTGAATGCATTTTTAAAAGAACAATATGGCAGAATGGCAAAATCTCTAAACTCAGGATTCAAGGCCCTGGGTTCAGGCTTTATCTCTGCCACTTGCCACCTGTGTCACTATATAGTGTACACTGTTGTGTGCTTCACCCAAGAGGTGCTTCAACATACCTCACTCTCACCACCAGTATGAAGGCTGCAAAAGCTAACCCCCCACTTTCTCAGCCTTTTATGTAGCCTAGAAACTTCCACAGTTCTGGCCAACGAGACATAAGCAGAAGTCAATTAGCCAGTGGATACCTGAGAAAGTGTAACTTTCCTGAGAAAAGGAAATAATGTCTGATACTGTTTCTTCCCACATTTCTTTTTCTCTTGACCATGGTCATGATGCCTGAAGCCAAAGCAGCCATTTTGTGACCATGAGGGAAAAGCCAAGAGAACAGCAGATAGGAGCCACAATACAGGTGGAGTGTCTACCTGAGACAGTGGTCTGCCTCCAAACCTCTTGTTAGGAGGACCCCTCCCCCAAAACAGACACTATAAGTCAAGCTTTCTGCCACCTGGAGCCAAGGCATTCTCAACAAACACAGTAACTATAGATGGCTAATTTATCTCTTCCTCTATAAAAGGAAGAAACAAGTACTACATCCAAATTCTCCTGAATAAAATGACGCATGACAAAATATTTTGTTAATTATGAAGTTCAGAGACAAGGGACCCAGCCCATAAAACATGTTTGCTTGGTTTAGGTAGTGGAAGTGGCTAAAAAAAGTTGAGAAAAGAAGTATATGAGGTGATTTTACAACTAAACTGCCTCAATTGAGCTTAGATATGTGGTGGCAAAATAATATCCTTTGTTAAGTGCCAGCTTTTAACTTCTTCCAAGGCCTTCGCTTGCCTCTGTCCTTTCTGCTTTGCCTCAGATCATCTTCTCCATCCTCACTACCCCCCTCAACATACTTACATCCCAGCCACTTCTTATGCACCACGATGCAGTTAGTTCTTTATTTTCTTGGGTTGTCTTTGAAAGAACTTGAGAAATATAGACATAGGAATGGGGGGGTGGTGGTTATAGATCCTACCACTTGACTCCCTGATTTCAGGAGCAAAAGAGAAGAAGTAGTTTAACCATCGGAAAGAACTATCCTAAGAAGCTTGCAAGAGAAATTGCAGCATGAAGTTTAAGAGTAAACCCAACTCTCCCTAGGGATTTACAGCTATCAGGGAAAGAAGAGAGAAAAGGGCAGAGGACAGAAAGATAAGTCAGCAGTCTTTACTGAGTGCCTAACTAGGTGGCGGGCTGCCACTGCTGGGAACTGTGGCCAGGGTGGGCTTCAAGCTTCAAGGGTGTGTGACCTGAGCAGCTGCACAAGACTCTGTGCTCAGAAGGGACCCGTGCTTGGTTTCATGCTCTGCTGTCGTCATCTTGAAATACTTAATAATGTTTGAATAAGGGCCCCTGCATTTTCATTTTGCACTGGGCCCTGCAAATTAGGTAGCCTCTCCTGACTGTGGCATCTGTGTCATTTTTAATCTATTAACTCCTCAGTGAGGGAGATGGTGTGGTACTAACCCCAAATGGAGAAATTGAGGCACAATTTCCCAGTTGCCTGGGTTCAATCACACCCAGCAAGTAAGGGGCAGAGCTAGAATTTAAACTCAAGTTGCTACAGCTCCAAGGTCATTCCAACTGCAAGGTCATTCTGTGTTAATGCCAGATTCCCTTAGAAAGCACAGCTGAACTCTGCAAATGTCTGGAAAGCAGGAATGTGGTATTCCAAAAAAGCAAAGTCTCCAAAGCCAAAGAATATTAGTAGCATCAAAGTGACTGTGAGGCTATTTAGTTTCCTTTGCTTCATATGGGAAAGGGGTTACGAAAAGGATTGGGGAGTAACAGCCCCGCTGCTTGGGCTTCCAGCTGCCATCTACTGAATGCTATTTACGTGTCACGCTCTCTTCTAAACCCTGTGACACTGGATCCTCACAATCACCTTTTGCTGCAGGTGTATAATCCATTATTCCTGCGGATGCATGAGGAAATGCAACCTAAACATTATAGAGTTTTGCAGACACTTTGACATCTGTGGTTTTACTTTACCCACACTACCATGCTATAGGTTGCCTGGGGCAGGTATCATTAGCTCCATGTGACAAATAAGAAATGAATTCCCAGAAAGATTCAGATATTTGCATAAAGAAACACATTAAGTTAGTGGTGGAGCTAAAATAAGAGCCTGGCTTTTTCATTTTGGATTCTTCTACTAAAACACAAAAAGATGAAAAGGAAAAACAAACACACAACAACTTAACTGCCTACTTTATAGCTTTCTTCACTAGTGTTTCTTGACAAAATGATGAGTGGTAACAGAACTGCATGAGAATTTATTCCAGAGTTTTCAATAGGTGCATTCATCGCAAAGCTATGGAGCAGTATTTGCCAGGGAAAATTAGGGCTGGATACTAAAAAAATATTTACCAGCCAATCTAAAGCAACTCTACAAATTTGCGTAGAAGCTTAATACTGAACACCAGAGTATATATACACCCTCCTGCAGAATCTCTGCAGGAAGCCACCCTTGTTCAATGCGAGTGAAGTGAACCTAGTAACTTCAGGCTGCCCCCAGGAGCTGATGCCCTTTTATGGGCAAACACCCATTACCCAAGAACAGTTGCTGCTTTTTTCGATTACTAGAAATTCTAGGGCATGAGTTTTCTGCTGGAGCCTCTTCAGATTGCTATCTAGAGAAAATGAAGAAATCGATCTTGACCCTTGTCATCTTTTGATTTAGCAAGAGAACTGGGAGCAGAGCTCTTTGCAATTTCCTATTGCATCGCTGGAGGTCATTCTTCCTTTTCCCATGAGAAGTGATAACTCCAGTTGCCACAGCTCTAAAACCATAGCACAATTTTGCATGCAAATTATCTGTGTGTATCAACGATTATAATAAAACCCCACAGTGGTCTTTTCTAGTGACAATAATGGAGCACTTTGAAGATGTGGCATATTCCAGAGATGCTTTTCATCATCATCATTAGAAACAAAGAGGAAGAGGAAAGAGACAAACCACATGAACAATACAAGGGAAATTGCCAGATCGCCAGGAAATGTCTGTCCTGGGCTTGGCTGTAATAAGTTTATGCTAGATTCATTTGAGTGAGAAAATGGAACAGCTACAATAATGTTTTCTCCCCTATTTAAAAAAAAGACTTGCTTGACCTTCAGCAGCGGGATTATGCCACTTTGATGTGAGTGCATTAAACATTAACAATCCTACCATGTTACTCTCCCAGACCAAATCTTATTAGCATTTAGTTCTGACATTGGTTCTTGCTGGTGAATTATTTAAAAAATGTTAAGAGTCTGAGGTTTTGTGATAAAAATCACATAGTCACATAATGGAGGTTATTAAAGGCCTTTGAAGATTTGAAATAGGCAGAACCGGTAGTACATGAGGCTTTTAGTCGCTGTTTTGCTTTCACTAGAATACTTTGTGGAGCAAAGAGCTGTTCCTTTTGTGGTATGATTATGAGCAAGGCTCGAAAAACTTTAGGTACGTTGTCCCTTATAGAGATTAGGACTAAAAAGACACTTTTCCCTTCTCTTTACACTCCTTAGCTAGAGTGATCACACAGATCATCCCTTACTTTCTAGAGAATTCTAAGAACAAAGTTGTCCAGAGCCTAGAACATAGCAGGATCTGGTTCCCTTATTTTGTCAAGAAGAATACCTGCTTTAATTAGTGGGTAGTGGGAAGTAGGTATCTGATTGTCTTTCTCTAACATTATCCTGGTATCTGTGAATTCTGAATTCTGAAATATGATTTCTGACTGTTATGGGAGAAGCCAGACTCAGATGAGTCCCTGGAAGGGTCTGGATTGTTAACATTCCCTAAAGCAGCAGCCTGTGTCTTGCGAAGGCTCAGGGGAGGCTGGCTGTGGATGGAGCTTGGTGTGTGTAAATTATGAATACAAATGTGAAGGTGGACAGGTGTCCCCATGGTGTGACTCCAGCCTTCTCGGCAGAATCTGCAGGCAGAGCATCTGCCTTCAGAAAGGACACCCCATGCAAATTACTCACTAAATTGTATCTTGTCAAGACTTGGTTGAATAAGAAGTAGGAAAATGGAGAGAATCAGTTTCTTTTCTTCCGATGCTTGTCCCTAATAGCTAAGCTAACAACACACATTAGCCTCATTCCTCCTGACTGAATAGAAAGTAAAGAAAAGAACTCTAAGAACTGGGCAGCGGATGCGGATGCGTTGGAGTAAAGGTCAAAAGCCCAGCAATCAGCCCACTCCAGAAAGACAAAGCTCAGTATTTTATACCCAGGGGGTCTCTAAAAATGAACAGTTTAAGCTTTTGCTTCCTAGAAAACAGGAGGGAAACAAACCCTCCCTAAGACCGGCTGCTGCCTTATCTCTGGTGCCAGGCATCTTTCCTGCCAGCTAGGAAGAGAAAGACGCGAGGCAGCCTCGGAGCAGCAACCCCAGACCCCCACTGGATCCTGCACCTGGCCCTGCTCAGCAGTACTCAAGGGCTTTGGGAACACCAGGGTGAAGAAGGTACTGAAGGGTCATCAATAATGAATGACCAACACACCGAGAAGAGCTGGTGGAGCGGAAAGGACTGGGAGGCAGAAGGAATAGAGAAGCCCCCCTCTCAAAGAGCTGACACAGGCAGCTGGCACCCCCAAAACTCAGTGAATATCAGTGTTAGGGGCAAAGGAGGAGAGAAAGGAATGCAGACAGTGCCTTAAAACAAAGGTTGGGGTGAACTAACAGCCACGATACCCAGAATATGCCTCTAATTACAAAGACATTCTTTTGAGTTTAAAACTGATAAAAAGAGTTTGGCCAGTCACAGGAATGGCGATGCAGGTGACCTGGGATTGAGAGTTTTCTCCTCTTTGGGCTATGGCCAGAGATTTGAGGGACGTGTCTGTTGCCATCATCACCAGTGATTTGTTTTCCCGACCATGAAAGAAATAACCTCTTCAAAAGAGCATATAGCTTAAAAGGATTTACTGCTGTTTTCAATGATGTGTGCTTACAAATGCATGAATTAATAATAGAACTATATTTACCAAGTAAGCAAACCAAAGTTCACAATATTGCCTGAGGACTCAGTTAAGAGAAGTTTTCTAAACCAAGTGCAAATATACAAACTACCAATTTCAATCATACTGAAAAATTAGAAAAGCCCATAGTGACTGTCAGTTCATGAGGCATCTCCTGATGAGACACAAGTGTATGAACTCATTCACTTAGCCATTTAGTCATTCATGCATTGAATGGACATTTAAGAGCCAAATATGTGCCAACCAGTGTGCTAGGTTTTAGGGTGCTGGATTTGTAACCATGATTACAAATCATGGTTCCTGGCCTGGATACAATTTTTCCTATTATAGTTTGTAACCAGAGGAGGTAAGAAATTCAAACTCCCACACCCACTGTCCTGTCCTCCATCCTCCCTCCGGCCTCTGAGGATGTTGGCAGGGAGGTGGGGGCAGACTGATTGACGACAGGCTCCCCTAAACAGCTCCAGCTCTGCATTAAACCTTTCTATATAGACTTGCAAGGGTGTGAGGGCAGGGGGTGGAGAGTGACAGTGAACACATAACAGAATATATGGAGAAGCTAAAATTAGGAATTTTAAATCAAGGGGACATTCCACACTAGATAAAACCAGTTGCACATTACAAAGAAACCAAACGTTGATACTAAGGTCACTCACTGTATTATCCCTGTTGAGAAAGGCTTTTTAGAGAAAAGGATTCTGAGGTTAAGTGTAAAAGGCATGAAATGGCTTGATGATTAATATTATTTCATCTAGATTTAGAGAACTGATCAAGGTTCAAAGGTCCCAAGCTTGCTGGCTGCAAGTGGCTTTTTCCTTTCTATATCATTCCCTCTACAATTTAAAGGTAACTGTTGCTCCCCCTTTTTGGCTAGTGCTGAATATGAATATGTATCTGTGTATATTTTATCAGTTGGGCTTATATTTATTACTCATGGCTAAGTATTCTGTATGAGAATCCCACATTTTATTTGGGCAGATGTTTACTTAGAGTTTGAGTAGATTTGAAAAGATCTTCATATTAATTAAATTATTTATAATTAATCAAACAGCACTGTGTTGAGTATTTGCTGTGGGCAAGGCAGAATTGTGAGCATGACTGGATGACTCACCAAAGACTCTGCCTTCTCTGAGCTTACAGAATTTTAGGGGACTATGTAAAACAAGTATACAAATAACTCTAAAACAGGATAAAAAGTAGGAATGGACACAGGGGAGGAAAATATGAAGTTCAGAGGAGGCAAAGACAACTTCTGTTTGAGATGATCAAAAAGGGCTTTGGAAGAAGGTAGATTTAGGTTGACTCCTGAATGACAGCTGGATCTGCTATATCTTGGTGCCCATAACATTGTGGATATTCGATTAACACTTGGTGTGGGGAGACCACAGGAGCATTCCCGTGAAAGTCAAGAATAAGATAAAGACATCGTTCATCTTTTATCCTTTATTCAGTGTTGTTCTGCAGGCCAACCCAAAACAGACAAGGGAAAGACATGAGGACTATAAAAACTGAAAGTGAGGAATTAAAATCAATGTATTTAGAAATGATACAACTGTATACCTGGATAACTATTATAAATAATAAAAAATTAAATTAGCAGACTGTGGGAAGTTCATATCTAAAAATCAACAGTATCAATATTCATAAATCACAACTAGTTAGAAAATCTCAAAGGAAGAAAAGACTACTATTTAAGTATGTAGGACTAAAAGTAATGAGACATGTGGAAGATCTGTATAAACTAAACTTTAAAACACTGTTCAGGGGCATAAAGATCTTTAAAGAAATAACACGCTTATCACGTTCTTTGATTGGAAAAGTCAGCATCTAAAAGATTCAATTCTCCTTAATTTAGTATGTAAATTTTCAATAATCCAAAAATAGCAATAGATTTTTTTCATGGAGTCATAGACAAGACGATTTTAAAGTCCATTTGGAAAACAAAATGAACAAGAATGAGGAAAAGAAGGCACATATAGAAATATAATGGATATTAAAACATTTTAAATATATAATAATTAAAACATTCTTGTTTTAGTGCATGAAGAGACAGATAGATCCATGGAACAGAGCACAGACCAGAAACAATCTCTCATTATTGTATTTGATAACGATAACAGTGCACGTTAGGGGAGAAAAGAATTAATCTCAAATAGGTAATCAACTGTAAAAACAAAGTTTTGGATCTTTATCTCACACATTATATCATCGTAGATTTCAGATGAATCAAAGATTTAAATGTAAACATTAAACCATTAAAATCTCTACAAAAACATCGGGAGAATTTCTTTATACAACTATAGGCAAACCTCTAAGATACTTCAGGTTCAGTTCCAGACCACCGCAATAAAGCAAATACCACAATAAAGCAAGTCACATGAATTTTTTAGTTTCCCAGTGCATATAAAAGTTATGTTTACACTATGCTGTAGTCTCCTGAGTGTGCAATAGCTTTATGTCTAAAAAATGTACATATCTTAATTTAAAAAATACTTTATTGCTAAAAAATGCTAATGATCACCTGAATCTTTAGCAAGTTGTAATCGTTTTGCTAGTGGAAGGACTTGCCTTGAAAGATTTTTCTGTAGCGTGTGATGCTGTTTAATAGCATTTTACCCAAAGTAGAACTCCTTGCAGAATTGGAGTCAATCCTCTCAAACCCTGCCACTGCTTTATCAGTTAAGTTTATGGATTATTCTAATTCCTTTGTTGTCATTTAAACAATGTTCACAGATTCTTCACCAGGAACAGATTCCATCTCAAGAAAACACTTTCTTTGCTCATCCACAAGAAGTAATTCCTCATCTGTTCAAGGTTTATTATGAGATTGCAGCAATTCAGTAGCATCTTCAGCCTCCACTTCTAATTCTAGTTCTCTTGCTATTTCTACCACATCTGCAGTTACTTCCTCCACTGAAGTCTTGAACCTCTCAAAGTCATCCATGAGGGTTGAAGTCAGCATCTTCCAAACTCCTGTTAATATTGATATTTTGACCTCCTCCCGTGAATCACAAATGTTCTTAACGGCATCTAGAATGGTGAATCCTTTCCAAAAGGTTTTAAATTTACTTTGCTCAGATCCAGCAGAGGAATCACTATCTATGACAGCTATAGCCTTATGAAATGTATTTCTTAAATAATAAGACTTGAAAGTTGAAATTACTTCTTGATCCATGGGCTGCAGAATGGATGTTGTGTGAGCAGGCATGAAAACATTAATCTCCTTGTACATCTTTACCAGCACTGCTGGGTGACCAGCTACATTGTCAATGAGCAGTAATCTTCTAAAAGGAATCTTTTTTTTTCCTGAGCAATACATCTCAACAGTGGGCTTAAAATATTCAGTAAACCATGCTGTAAACACTGGTGCTGTCAGCCAGGCTTTGTTGTTCCATTTATAGAGCATAGGCAGAGTAGATTTAGCATAATTCTTAAGGGCCCTAGGATTTTCAGAATGACAAATGGGCACTGGCTTAAAGTCACCAGCTGCATTACACCCTAACAAGAGAGTCAGCCTGTCCTTTGAAGCAAGGCATTGATTTTTCCTGTCTAGCTATGAAAGTTCTAGATGGCATGTTCTTCCAATAGAAGGCTTTTTTGGTCTACATTGAAAATCTGTTGTTTAGTATAGCAACCTTCATCAAAGATCGTAGCTATATCTTCTTGATAACTTGTTGAAGCTTCTACATCAGCACTTGCTGCTTCATTTTGCACTTTTATATTATGGAGATGGCTTCTTTCCTTAAGCCTCATGAATCAACCTCTGCTAACTTCAAACTTTTCTTCTGCAGCTTCCTCACCTCTCTCAGCCTTCACAGAATTGAAAAGAGTTAGGGCCTTGCTCTGGATTAGGTTTTGACTTAAGGAAATACTGTAGCTGGTTTGATCTTCTATCCAGATCACTCAAACTTTTAGCACTAAGGCGGTTTCACTTTCTTATCATTTGTGTGTTCACTGGAGTAGCACTTTTAATTTTCTTCAAGAACTTTTCCTTTGCATTCACAACTTGGCTAACTGTTTGGCCCAGGAGGCCTAGTTTTCATCCTATCTCAGCTTTCAGCATGCCTTCCTCACTGAACTTTCTAGCTTTTGATTTAAAGTGAGACAGGTAAGACTCTTTCTTTCACTTGAACACTTAGAGCCCATTGTAGGGTTATTAATGAGTCTAATTTCAATATGTTATGTCTTAGGGAATAGGGAGGCCTGAGGAGAGGAAGAGAGACGGGGAGCAGCCAGTCGGTGGGCAGTCAGAACATGCACATTTATTAAGTTTGCTATCTTATATCTGTGCAGTTCATGGTGCTCCAAAGCAATAACAGTAACATCAAAGATCACTGATCACAGATCACCATAACAGAAGTACTAATAATGAAAAAGTTTGAAATATTGTGAGAATTACCAAAACGTGACACAGAGACATGAAGGCAGCACGTGCTGTTGGAAAAATGGCACCGATAGACTTGCTCGATGCACAAGCCTTTAATTTATAAAAAATGCACTATGTGTGAAGCACAATAAAGTGAAGCACAATAGAATGAGGTGCCTACACACACTGGAGAAGGCCCCTCTGAATATGACCCCAAAACCACAATCCATAAAAGAAGATAAATTTGACAGCATAAAATAAAATAAAAATCTGGATAGCAAAACCTACTATAAACAAAGTCAAATGATAAATGACAAGTTTCAACTTCATATCATACAAAAAGGACTAATTTATTTCTTTAACAAAGGAAAAGCTTCTTAAAGTCAATAAGAAGGTAGCCAGAAATACAAATGACTCAAGCAGGTGAAAAGACACTTGCTCTGACTTCTCATAAGAATATAAACTAAAACCACAATGACCTGACATTTTCCATCTGTCTTCTCGGCCAAGATCAGAAAGTTTGGAAATATCCTGGGTTGATGAGGATGTGGGAAGACAAGCTGTCCCACTGCCTGTGGGAGTCTGAATTGGTACAGATTCTATTGCAATGTTTATCAAAATTTAAACATGCATAGCCTTTGACCCATACTTCAAGTTGTAAGAATTTACTCCTTTAGATGTGACAGGACCTTTGGTCAAGAAAATTTACTAGAGCATTTCTGTGTAACCAGGGTGGAAACCAAATGTCCACCAGTAGGGAACAAGATAAATAAATTAGTTTGAATTTGTACTATAGAATTTTGTACAGCTGCTAAAAAGAACAAGGGATTGCTTTATGTACTAATAAGGAATTGTTTTAAACACCTTCTGTTCACCCAGTTGAAAAGGAGGGAACCCCACCCTAAGCAGTATGAGAAGGCCACAGACACAGCACCCAACACCAGACAAATTAGATAGGTGGCAGTTTATTAGTCACACATATTTGTGGCCTGGGGCAGGAGGGCCACATGGGGGATGAACTCCAGAGCAAAGTGAACCACAGGGGCTGTTGGAGGCAGGTTTTGTAGGAACAAGATGGCGAGGTGTCCTCTAGCTCCTGCAGGAAGATGTGATTGGCTTGTTTGAATAACTTCATGGATGTTCATGGGAGGTAAAACCTGTTAGGTTGAGGACTCAATAGGGCCCAGCTGGTCCAACTGATAGACAAACTGTCCAGGTAGGGAGCCTTTCTCCTTGGGTAGAGGGGCATATCTAGTGAAAGTAGGGCAACTCACAGTTAGGCCTTTTGGGCTCAAAGATGTCAAGGCAGCATATTAAATTTTAAGTCGACAAGAGACTCCATAGGAAGAAGTTGCAGAGCAGAACAAGAAGCAGCAAGATATCAGCAGAGGTCAACCCCTGAGAGGCTTAGAGTCCAGTGAAAAGAGTAAGTGAGTGGTTTGTTGCTCCCTCCCTCACATCTCTGGCAGTCAGCAGGTTCCCGAGCTGCTGGAATGCCTTTCTATCCTCATGAGCCCAAAAGCTGCTGCCCCCAGTGAACTGGGAGCTTCTTGAGGACAAAGCACCAGGCTGCCAGCCCACTTGGGGTACTCCCCTTCACCACAGACCCCAGCTCACACCCAGGCACCACATTGCTTCTCCACCCACTGTGCACCTTTGTCCTCCCCACGGGGCTTCAGCCCCTCAGTTTTTGTCTTGCTCATTCCCACACAAACATTTCTCAACTCTGGCCCCGACTGTAGGACCCACAAAGGGCCGGTGGGTCCCAGGAGCTCTGTGTGACCCCAGAGCCTGGACATTCTGGGGGGGCTGCCTTCTGGAGAGAGGGACAAAGAGGACCAGAGTGCTAGCTTTCCTCCACTAAGTCTCTTTTCCCCTCCTTCCCCTCCCCCACCCACGGCTGCTGAGAGAGGCGCTTGGGCCGGTGCTCTCAGGAGCTGCTGCTGCCCCTCTGTCGGGACTTCCACAGAGAGTAGGGCTCAAAGCTTTCCTGTTAAAGACCTGCAGAGGACTAAGGGGTGCTGAGACTGTTGGCTCCCTGCTCACCACCCTCCCCGGTGCTGCTTGCCCGGCTGCTCCATCAGAGCAGGGCAGACCCCGAAGTGGAGGGACATCAAACCTGCTTAAGCACCCCATAGGCAACTCGGGACCAGCATGCTTCTCCCTGGCACAGTCAAGGAGTGATCTTCGGGGACCCAGGGACAGGCCTGCAGGCTGGATCCCATTCCTGCAGGACTCAAGCAGGTTGCTCAGGGGCACAGAGGGGAGATTTGTGAACTAATCTCTGGAGGCAGGGGAGCGCACATGGGCAGAACTGAAAAGACAGTGCAGTGTGGGGCCCAGCCACAGCACGCTCGTGGAGCAGCCCTACTCCCACAGGACAGCCGCGCTCTCAGCCCGGGCAGGATCCTAGACAGGGAAGCTTCCAGGCTGCAGGGCCATTGTGGGGCGCTCAGCTAGTTTGAGCTCCTGCCTGCTGGCAGATGCCGCAGAGAGACTGCAGAGCAGGGGAGGGGGAGAAGAGTGAAACCTGCTCCTGACAGCCAGAGTGTGAATCTCAGATGACCCCCACCTCCACAAGCAGACTTTCTGGCTGGGTGGGGCCACCTCAGCCCCTCCCTGGCGGCTCTCCGTAGAAGGCTGAGAGCAGACCTTTGATCCTCACTGAAACAGCTACCTCACCAGCTTTAGTGGAGCCTGAGGGCAGGCCCACCCAACCCAGCCCCACCCAGCCTCACCTCCCCACCTGCCTCTGCTAGGGTGGAGAATAAGGACTCGCCTGGAAGTTCCAGGGCCCCACCCACCACCTGGGCCACTCAAGTGCCCTGGAGGGGCTAGAGCTGGTCACATATCCCAAAAACACTACTGCAGCTTATTCATTCCAACAAGTGCCACCTACAGACAGGGAGGCCAATTTGCACAGTCCTTTACAACATTTACTGACTCAATCATACAGGGTGTGGTTGATTCTTACACACAAGCACCACCTACTGTCTCAGAGATTACACTGGGTGTGCCAGTACAATTCATGCTGTTAAGAAGACCACAGGACTGGGGAAAGAGAAAGGATCTCTAAGACTTTCATCCTCCCTCATCAAAGAGAGTCAGGGAATCTGCCCACATACATAGTTCACCACTGCTACAGCCTACAAACAACTAGCAACTGAGAAAACCACCACACTAAGGATATCTATAACCAAGGCATCCATCCAGAACCTAGACACCCATCAAAGCACCCACAAACAAAGCCAAAGGTTCTTACCCAACATATGCTACAGACATTCCCTTATGAGTAAGGGGGGGGGGAAAGCCCCATCTAAACAAAAGAAAATCCCCAAATCAGAAGAGACAGCTGCCCCAGATGAGAAGGAATCAGTGAAAGAACTCCAGAAGTATGAAAAATCAGAGCAAAAGGACACCCCCAAAGGGGAACACTAGCTTTTCTAGTAATGGATACCAACCAAAATTAAAATATTGAAATGACAGATAAAGAATTCCAAATATGGATTGTAAGGAAGCTCAATGAAATCTAAGAGAAAATGGAAAACCAACTCAAAGAAACCAGAAAAACAATTCAGGAAATGAATGAAAAATTCACTAAAGAGATCTACATATTAAAAAAAAAAATAGAACTCCTGGAAATGAAAAATTCATTTAAGGAAATACAAAGCACAGTGGAATGTTTTAAGACTAGACCAGACCAGGCAGAAGAAAGAATCTCAGAGCTTGAAGACAGCTCTTTCAAATTAACCCAGTCAGTCAAAAATAAAGAACAGAGAATAAAGAGGAATGAACAAAGCCTACAAGAAATGTGGGGTTATGTAAAATGGCCAAATATAAGAATCGTAGGTGTCCCTCAGGATGAAGAAGAAAGTGCTCAAAGGCTGGAAAACCTATCTGAGGGAATAATTGAGGAAAACTTCCCTGGTCTTGCTAGAGATTTAGACATCCAGGTACAAGAAGCTCAATTAACACCTGGAAGATTCATTACAAAGAGGCAATCACCAAGACACATAGTCATCAGACTGGCCAAAGCCATCACAAAGGAGGAACTCCTGTGAGCTGTGAGGTGAAAACATCAAGTAACTTACAAAGGAAAACTCATCAGGCTAACTGCAGACTTCTCGACTGAGACCTTACAAGCCAGAAAGGATTGGGGCTCCATCTTCAGTCTTCTTAAACAGAACAACTGCCAGTCTAGAATTTTGTATCCTGTAAAACTAAGTTTCATATATGAAGGAGAAATAAAGACTTTTCCAAACAAGCAAACACTGAAGGTACTTGTCAAAACCAGACCTGCCCTGCAGGAAATACTGAGAACTGCATTATACATGGATCAGCACAATAGACACCCACTAGAGTAAAACCACCCAAAAGATAAAGCTCAGAGCTCATATAAAACAATAGCACAAGAGGCAAAACAAAGCAATAAGGTACTATCCAACAGGAAGAACAGAACAGCACACCACATATCAATTCTATCATTCAAAGTGAATGGTCTGAATGCACCACTCAAGAGACACAAGCTGGCTGAATAGATGAAAAAATATAACCCAAGTATCTGCTGTATCCAGGACACACATCTAACCCACAAGGACTCATACAGAATCAAGGTGAAGGGATGGAAAAAAATATTCCATGCAAATGGAAACCAAAAGAAAGCAGGTATAGCCATTCTCATATCAGATAAAATTAACTTTAAATCAACAATACTAAAGAAAGACAAAGATGATCATTATATAATGGTAAAGGGAACAATTCAACAAGAAGACATAAAATCGTAAATATTTATGCACCTAACACAGGAGCGCCCAGATTCATAAAGCAAACCCTACTAGATCTAAGCAAAGAGATAAACAACAACATCATAATTGCTGGTGACTTCAACACCCCACTGACAGAACTGGACAGATCATCCAAGCAGAAAATAAAGAAACACTGGACTTAAATGGGACTCTAGAACAAATGCGCCTAACAGACATTTACAGAACATTTTACCCCAAAACTACTGATTATACATTCTTCTCATCAGCACATGGAACATTCTCCAAGATTGATCATATCTTAGGCCACAAAACATGTCTCAACAAATTTTAAAAAATAGAAATCATACCATGTATCTTCTCAAACCATGGTGGAATAAAACTAGAAATCAACTCCAAGAGAAAAACTCAATTCTACACAAAGTCATGGAAATTAAACAAATCTGCTGCTGAATGATTATTGGGTCAATAAGGAAATTAAGATGGAAATCAAAAGATTCCTCAAACTGAACCAAAGGGAACAAAATTTACCAAAATCTATGGAATTCAGCAAAAGCAGTCCTAAGGGGAAAACTCATAGCCTTAAAAGCCTACATCAAAAAGACAGAAAGATTACCAATTAACAATCTAATGACACATCTCAAGGAACTAGAAAAGAAACAGCAAACCAAACCCAAAGCCAGCAGAAGAAAAGAAATAACTAAGGTCAGAGCAGAACTAAACAAAATGGAAAACAAAAAACAATAAAAAGGATCAATGAAACAAAAAGTTGGTTCTTTGAAAAGATAAACAAAATTGATAGACCTCTTGCCAGATTAACCAGGAACAGAAGAGAAAGGACCCAAATAACCTCAATCAGAATTGAAAAAGGAAATATTACAACTGATATCACAGAAATACAAAATATCATCTGTGAATACTATGAAAATCTCTATGCACATAAAGCCGAAAATGTAGAGGAAATGGACAAATTCTTGGAAACACACAACCTTCCAAGACTCAATCAGGAAGAAATAGAACTCCTGCGCAGACCAATAACTAGCAATGAGATTGAAGCAGTAATAAAAAACTTTCAACAAAAAAAGGCCCCGGACCAGATGGATTCATAGCTGAATTTTACCAGACCTACAAAGAAGAGCTGGTACCCATATTGCAGAAATTATTCCATAATATCAAGAAGGAGGGAATCCTCCCCAACTCATTCTATGAAGCCAGCATCACCCTGCTACCAAAGCCAGGAAAGGACACAACAAAAAAGAAAAGTACAGACCAATATCCCTTATGAATATAGATGCAAAAATTCTCAATAAAATATTAGCAAACCGAATTCAACAGCACATCAAAAAAATAATCCACCATGACCAAGTGGGCTTCATTCTAGGGATGCAAGGATGGTTCAACATATGTAAATCAATAAATGTGATTCACCACATAAACAGAAGCAAAAACAAGGACCATATGATCATCTCAATAGATGCAGAAAAAGAATTCAACAAAATTCAGCACTCTTTCATGATAAAAAAACCCTCAAAAAACTAGGCATAGAAGGAACATATTTCAAGATTATAAAATCCATATATGACAAACCCACAGGCAACATCATACTGAATGGAGAAAAGTTGAAAGCATTCCCACTTAGAACTGGAAAAGACAAGGGTGCCCACTGTCACCACTTCTATTCAACATAGTGCTGGAAATCCTAGCTACAGCAATCAGGCAAGAGAAAGAAATAAAGGGTATCCAATTCAGGGAAGAGTAGGTCAAACTATCACTTTTTGCTAAAGATATGATCTTATATCTAGAAAACCCCAAAGACTCCACCAAGAAACTCCTGGAATTGATAAATTCAGGTCACAAAATCAATGTACACAAATCAGTAGCATTCCTATACACCAGTAACAGTCAAGCTGAGAGTCAAATCAAAGACTCAATATCATTCATGATAGCTACAAAGAACATAAAATACCTACGTATATGTTATACTTAACCAACGAGGTGAAAGATCTCTACAAAGAGAACTATAAAACATTGAGGAAAGAAATCACAGAAGACACAAACAAATGGAAAAACATATCATGCTCATGGATCGGTCGAACCAACTTTGTTAAAATGTCCATACTACCCGAAGTGATTTATAGATTCAATGCAATCCCCATCAAAATACCAACTTCATGTTTCACCGATTTAGAAAAAATAATTCTACACTTCATTTGGAACCAGAAAAGAGCATGAATAGCCAAAGCACTCTTAAGCAAAAAGAACAAATCTGGAGGCATCACATTACCATACTTCAAACTATGCTACAAGGCTATAGTAACCAAAACAGCACAGTACTGGCACAAAAATGGAGACATAGACCAATAGAACAGAAGAGGGAAACCAGATATAAAACCATCCACATACAGCCAACTAATCTTTGACAAAGCAGACGACCATATAAACTGGGGAAAAGAAGCCCTATTCAATAGTGGTGCTGGGAGAATTGGATAGCCACATGCAGATGATTGAAACAGGATCCATATCTCTCACCACTCACAAAAATTAGTTCAAGATGGATAAAAGACTTAAATGTAAGGCAAGAATTCTAGAAGAAAATGTTGGAAAAACTCTTCTAGATATTGGCCTAGGCAAAGAATTTATGAAGAAGACCCCAATGGCAAACATAGCAACAACAAAATAAATAAATGGGACTTGATTAAATTAAAAGCCTTCTGCACAGCCAAGGAAATAATCAACAGAGCAAATAGATAACCTACAGAATGGGAGAAAATATTCGCAAGCTGTAATCTGATAAAGGGCTAGTAACTAGAATCTACAAAGAACTCAAGCAAATCAGCAAAGAAAAAACAAACAACCCCATTAAAAAGTGGGCAAAAGATATGAACAGAAGCTTTTCAAAAGAAGATAGACAAATGGCCAACAAACATATGAAAAAATGCTCAACATCCACTAATTATCAGGGAAATGCAAATTAAAACCACAATGAGAGATCACCTTACCCAAGTTAGAACGGCTTTTATTAAAAAGTCCAAAAACAATAGATGCTGGCATGGATGCAGAGAGAAAGGGATGCTTATACACTGTTGGTGGGACTACAAATTAGTACAACTTCTATGGAAAAAAGTCTGGATACCTCATAGAACTAAAAGTAGACCTTCCATTTGATCCAACAATCCCACTACTGGGTATTTACCCAAAGGAAAAGAAGTCATTTTATCAAAAAGACACCTACACTTGAATGTTTATTGCAGCACAATTCACAATTGCAAAGATGTGCAAGTACCCATCAATTCATGAATGGATTAACCAAATGCGGTATATGTATACTATGGAATACTATGTAGCCACGAAGAAGGATGAATTAAGGCCCTTTGCAACAATTTGGATGGAACTGGAGACCATTATCCTAAGTGAAGTATCGAAGGAATGGAAAAACAAACACATGCACTTGCTATTAAACTAGAAATAACTGATGAGCACACGTGTACACAGAGGGAAGTAAAACTCAGTGGAAATTAAGCAGGTGGGAGGGGGGAGGAGGGACGAGGGGATGGGTGAAAACCTACCTAACACTGTCTGGGTGATGGGCACACTTATAACCCTGACTCAAGCATAACAAAATCGATACATATAACCAAAAACATTTGTACTCCCATAATATTTGAAATTTTAAAAAAATGAAAAAAAACCTGTCAGTCTTACCTTACAGGAATTAAGAATAGCCTTACCCTTTATTTCTTTCTCTTACCATAAGTGAAAGAAGAGGTATAGAACAGTGTTTAGTTTTCTACTTTTAGATGGAAGTAGCATATGTATGCTAATATACTTGTATTATGATAGAATATCTCTGGAATGAGAAACATATACAAAACTAGTAACGATGGATTTTTATAAGAAAGGGAACTAGTCAATTGGGTGATGAGATGGAAAGGAGCCATTTTTTTTTCTGTGAAATATTTTGTATCATGTGCACAAACCCATAAATAAATACGTGATTTATGGTTCTTAAAAATAAATCCTTATTGAATTAACTGGTGGAGTCAGAAAATCATGGGGGAATATAAGGGAAACTTGTATTTTTAGTTTACATTAAGTTATATGGTGCATGCCAAAGAGAAGGGGTAAATATCAGGAAAAAAGTAGGAGAAGGAGAGATTAAATTAGCCTTCCATGGCTCCACCATAGAAACAGAGGGCAGGAAGGACTAAGGTAACACAGGCAAGTGTGCACACAAGTGTGTTGTGGGCCAGCTGAGGCAGTTTGAAAAGGTAGATTTTAAAATGATGACTACTTGGATTTACTTCAGTAATGGTGCAGGTTTTGAAATTTCAAATAGCATTAAAGGAGGTACAGGTTTTGTACGGTTTTGTTTTGGGTTTTTTTTGAGACAAGGTCTCACTCTGTCACCCCGGCTAGAGGGCAGTGGTGTCCATCATAGCTCACTGCAACCTCCAACTCCTGGGCTCAAGCAGCGATCCTCCTGCCTCAGCCTCCCGAGTAGCTGGGACTACAGCCATGCACCACCACCACGCCCAGCTAATTTTTCTATTTTTAGTAGAGATGGGGTCTTGCTCTTGCTCAGGCTGGTTTCAAACTCCTGAGCTCAAGCGATCTTCCCCCCTAGGCCTCCCAGAGTGCTAGGATTACAGGCGTGAGCCACCGAACCTGGCTTTGTATGGGTTTTTGATGATTATTCCAAAAGGGGAAAAGTTTGATAAACACTGGGGTGGGGAAAAAAAAGCTAGTGGTGGAAAGGACAGGACTTTGTCCTGAATTCTCCTTTTAATGACATCTAACTTTTGCATTGTGCTTTCTACTTTACACAGAATTTTTGTAGTCATGCTTTCCTGGTTTACTGGTTGAAAGAGCTGGCACTGTAGCTACTCTTCCAAGGTTTGAATTGTGCCTCTGCCACTTTACTGTGTGACCTTGGGCAAATTACTTTACCTCTCTGTGCCACTGTTTCCCTTTCTGTAAAATATATCTAGTATTACTATAGTACCTACTATTATTACTACTCAATAAACGGCAGTAGCTATTGTTATAATTGACTATAACCCTGTGAGATAAGAAGGACAAGTACTATCACTTCCACTTTACAGATGAAGAAACTGAGCTTGAGATAATAAAGTAATTTATTCCAGGTCACACAGATGCAAAGAACAGACTGAAGGAAACTAGATTTCCAAAGCTGGTGATTTGGGAAGTTCCTTATTCACGAACATGCAGAATCTTTTCCATCTATAAGCAGTATTATAGGTTGAATTATGTCCCCCTAGAATTCATATGTTGAAGTCCTCACCCCCAGTACCCCAGAAGGACCTTATTTGGAAATAGGGCTCCTGCAGATGGAATTAATGAAGGCCATACTGCAGTAGGGTGGGCCCCTAATCCAGTATGAATAGTGCCCTTATAGAAAGGGGAAGTTCAGAGACACATGGGGAGAATACCATGTGAAGATGAAGGCAGAGACCAGAGAGCCCTAGCAAACTGACATAACCAGGGAGCAGCCTTCTACTCGGATATTTTCCTAAGAAAATGAGAAAGAGGATCACAACTTTAGCTTCTCCACACATGAGAACCTAAGACGTGACTCTATCAATTGAAAAAAAAAAAAAACCTTCATGGGCTAATAACAAATACTTTGCTGATGATACATTGATTTGAAACATCAGTCTGGAGTAGTCTAGAATGATACACAAAATTCTCTCTCTCCTGAAATAAGTATGTGCATACATTTACTTAACTATTAAACCCATCATCAATCTGAGAACATGACAAGTAAATCAAAAGTTCCCATTTATTTACACTGATCAAGGATCACAGCTTTCTTTTCTTTTCTATTTTCCCCATGTCATTCCCTTTGCACAGTATATGTTGATACTGCTCTTTCCGAATCTGATATCTTGGAGAAAAATATTAGACAGTATTACAAATCCTACCTTCATGTCATACAAGCCAAACAATCACTGCTGCTTTAAATATAATGCATTAAATATATTGTGGTCAACCAGCATATCAAATTGGGGGATTTAATTCCACAAGTAATAAATAAATCACATTTCCCCCCTGTACAGTTCTGTGAACTACTAAAATTCTCTTATACTTGCATATTTCTGTTGTGGCTATGCTGCCACATTTAACACTTCCATTCAGTAAGGATCATGGTGAGATCTTTTCTGGTGTACAGGTGTTACCACAGTCTCATCCGCCTGGTATTTTCTCATTCAGATGAGTCTGGAGCTTGACTCACAGATAAAAGTCCAAGAAGCAGGACATGAATCAGCTCCATTCAGCTAACATTTACTGACCACCAATAAGATGCCAGCACATGAACACTCTGCATGTCTGCCTTCAGGGAGATTCCAGACTCAGACCAATGGATGTAAAGGAATCAGTGGTCTCTGCCACCCCATTCACTGACAGCACCTGAAATGCCACCTACAGATGTTTCACAACTCTAGATGTTCACATTAGTCAACAACTACTTTTCTTAGTCAAAAACTAAAGCTAAACTACAAAAATCCAGGTGTTTAACAGATAAACCAAAAACTCACTATTTCCCCAAAATATATTCGATCAAATTGTGACAAGCTGAGACTGAATGTTTTTGTTACCTTGGAACAAACAGGTCTGCAGGTAAATTGTACTGTCCTCTTCCCACTGGTTCCCTTTCTGCACACCCTTCTAACCCAAACAATGTAGTCCACCTAACTTTCATCCCTGGGTTCATCTCAGACCAGGCACCTGCTTAACCTTTCTGAGCCTCAGGTTTTGTTTTTTATCTATAAACTGGGTATAGTATATCCTCTTCCAGTTTTGTGAGAATAGGATGAGGAAATCTGCAGAACTTTTTCTAATCAATTGACAGTACCAGTAAAAAAAAAAAAAAAAAAGACATAGAAAATTTGAAAGCCACTATCCATGTATCAGTCTTTTCAAGTTCACATGGTATATTGACCAGGATAGACCATATGCTAGAAAAAGCTAGTTTCTTAAGGTCGAAATTTAGATCATTGATCTGAATGATCTAATGAGCAAATTAGATTTAGGGTAAGTAGAAAAAAGGGAATAGTAAAGAGGAGAAATGAAACAGAAAATTTACAAACAACAGAGAAAAATATTAAAACCAAAAGCTGGTACTTCAAAAAGATCAATAAATTGATAAGCCTCTATTTAGACTCATTAAGAAAAAGAGAGAGAAGATGCAGATATTAGTGTTATCAGGAAAGTGAGAAGGGACATCGCTGCAGATTCTACCGTCATCCAAAGGATAATGAAGCTGAATGGATATTTCTCCAGAGAAGATATATACACATGGCCAACAAGCACATGAGAAGATGCTCAACATCCTCAGCCATTAGAGAAACACAAATCAAAACCGCAATGAGATTCGACTTCACACCCACTAGGAAGACTCTAATAATGTACCCCCATAATATTCTGAAATTTAAAAATAAATTTTAAAAAAGACACATAATAACAAGTGTTAGCAAGGACGTGGAGAAATTGAAACCCTCATACACCACAGGTGGAAATATAAAATGGCACAGTCATTTTGGCCAACAGTCTATCAGTTCCTGAAAAACTGAAACATGAGTTACCTTATGATACAGGAATTCCACTCCTAACTACATACTTAAGAGAAATGAAAATATCTGCCCACACAAACACTTATACATGAATGTTCATAGCAGCATTTGCACCTTAAAAACACTATTCTAAGTGAAAGAAGCCAGTCATAAAAGACCACATATTATATGATTCAATTTATATAAAAAGTTCAGAATAGGCAAATCTACAGAGGCAGAAAGTAGATGAGTTGTAGCCCAGGGCTAGGGAAATGGTGAAATGGGGTGGGAGACACTGGTATGGTACATGACTCCTTGTTGGGGTGATCAAAATGTTCTAAAATTGATTGTGGTGATGGCTTTACAACTGAATATATGAAAAAACCATTGAATTATAGACATTAAAAGGATGAATTGTATGACATGTGAATTATATCTCAATAAAGATGCTACTAAAAAAACACTACATAAAACAGAAAAAAGGGGTAATATGGAAATTTTAAGAACAAATTTATGCCAATAAATTTAACAACTTAGCTGAAATGAACAAATGACACAAATTATCAAAATTACCCAAGAAAGAATAGAAAAACTGAATAGCCCTATGTCAGTTAAAGAAATTTCATTCATAATTACAAACTTCCCAAAAAGAACTCTCTCAGCCTGCATAGGTTCACTGCCAAATTCTACTAAACATTTAAGGAAAAAAATAATAAAATCCTCCACAAACTCTCTGAGAAACAGAGGAGGAAACATCTCCAACTTATTTTATAAGGCCAATATTACCCAGACACCAAAATAAAATAAAGTCATCATAAGAAAAAAACATTAATGACAGATACCTCTCATAAACAGACACAAAAATCATTAGCAAGATATTAAAAAGTTGAATGCATCAATACATAAAAAGGATAATATATAATGATTAAGTGATGTTTAACCCAGGAATGGAAGGTTGTTTAACATTCTAAAATTAGTCAGTACAATTCAACATATTAATAGATTAAAAGGAGAAAAACCAAATGATCATTGAAATAGACATAGAAAAAGAAAATTTGAGAAAAGATCCACATTAAAACTCTCCGTAAGAGGGAAAAAAACTTCTCTCACTGGAATACTCTAGTAAATTAAAGTTTTATTCCACCATAATGTAATTCTTGACTGATGTCAGCTGTAAAATAGTCTAAAAGATAGAACAGCAAATCACAAGTATACAATATTTAAAGAATATTCTACAAGGCTATAATTAATTATGTAAACAAACAAAAACAAATTAACAAACCTACTAGAGGAATAAAATTCTATAAAGATACTCTTTTAAAAATCTTGTGAAATGAATAATTCATCAATGTAACGTTTAAAAATACTATTTATAATAGCATCCAAAACCATAAGATACTTAGGAATAAATTTAATTAAAGACATGTGAAACTTGTCTAAAAATTATAAAACACTGCTGAGAGAAGTTAGAGACGATCTAAATAAATGAAAAGATACACCATGTTCAAGAATTAGAAAATTCAATACGGTTAAGATGTTGGTTCTTCCCAAATTTATCTAATTACTCAATAGATCCCAATTAAAACTTCAGAAGATGTTTTGTAGAAATTGACAAGCTGATTCTAAAATTTATTCAGAAATGCAAAGGACCTAGGATAGTCAAAACATTCCTGAAATAGAACAAAGTTGTAAGACTTATTCCACCTGATTTCAAGAATAACTGTAAACCTACAAAAATCAAGAGTGTGGTATTAATGAAAGGAAAAAGAAATAGAACAACAGAATAAAACCGAAAGCCCAGAAGTAGGTACACATATATACGGTCACATCAATTTCAACAAAGGTGCCAAAGCAATTCAATTGAGAAAGGAAATTCTTTTAAACAAATTGTGCTGGAATGCCTGGATATCCACATGGAAATAAAAAAGAACTTTGAATCCTACTTCATATCATATACAAAAATTAACTCAAGATGAATTGCAGACATAAATGTGTCAGCTGAAAGTACAAATCTTCTAGAAGAAATATAAAGGAGTATCCTTGTGACTTTGGGAAGGCAAGATTTCTTCAAACACAAAAAGCAATAACCATAAAAGAAAAATATTCATACATTTAACTTCAAAGTTTAAAACTGATTATCAAAAGACAAACTCAATAAAATAAGCAAACCACAGATTGGGAGAAAATATTTGTCAGACCTATATCTTACAAAGAACTTGTATCCAGAATATATAAAGAAACCCTACAATTTAATAATAAAAAGGCAAATAACATGATGTTTTAAAGGGCAAAAATTTGAAGAGACGTTTCATAAAAGATAGCTAAATGGCCAATAAGTACTTGAAAAGGCAATCAACATAATTAGTTACAGGGAAATGCAAATTAAAACCATGGTGAGATACTACTACACACCCACTAGAATGGCTAAAATTTTTCTTTTAATTTAATTTTTTTTAATTTCAGAATATTATGGGGGTACAACACTTTGGCTATATACATTGCCCATGCACTGCCCGTGTCAGAGCTACAATCGTGGTCATCCCCCAAACTGTGCTCCCCGCATCCATTCAGTGAGAGTTTTTCCCATCCCCTCCACCCCCCTCCCACCTGCCCACCCCCTGATGAATATTATTGTCCTGTGTGATGTAAGTGTTGATCAGTTAGTACCAATTTGATGGTGAGTACCAGTGGTGTTTGTTTTTCCATTCCTGTGACACTTCGCTTTGAAGAATGGGTTCTAGCTCCAACCAGGATAATACCAGATGTGTTAATTCACTATTGTTTCTTATTGCTGAGTAATACTCCATGGTATACATATACCACATTTTATTGATCCACTCGTGTATTGATGGGCACCTGGGTTGTTTCCACATCTTTGCAATTGTGAATTGTGCTGCTATGGACATTTGTGAGCAGATGTCTTTATTATAGAATGTCTTTTTTTCCTTTGGGTAAATACCCAGTAGTGGGATTGCTGGGTCATATGGTAATCCTACTTTTAATTCTTTGAGGTATCTCCATATTACTTTCCATAGAGGTTGTACTAATTTGCAGTCCCACCAACAGTGTATGAGTGTTCCTATCTGTCCACATCCCCGCCAACATTTGTTGTTTGGGGATTTTTTGATATGACCCATCTCCCTGGAGTGAAGTGATATCTCATTGTGGTTTTGATTTGCATTTCCCTGATGATTAGAGCAGTTGAGCAATTTTTTATATGTTTGCTGGCCATTATTCTGTCTTCTTTGGAAAAGTTTCTGTTCATGTCCTTTGCCCATTTTTTAATAGGGTTGTTTGATTTTTTCTTGTTGATTTTCCTAAGTTCTGTATAGATTCTGGTTATCAGCCCTTTATCAGAGGTGTAGCATGCAAATATTTTCTCCCATTCTGTAGGTTGTCTGTTCACTCTAGTGATAGTTTCCTTGGCTGTGCAGAAGCTTTTTAATTTGATCAGGTCCCATGTATTTATTTTGGTTGCTGCTGTGATTGCTTTGGGGGTCTTCTTCATAAATTCTTTGCCTAGGCCAACGTCCATAAGAGTTTTTCCAACATTTTCTTCCAGATAGAATGGCTAAAATTTTAAAGGCTGATAATATCAAGTGCTGACAAGGATGTGGAACAACCTGAATGCTCATATATTGATTGTGTATGTAAAATAGATAATCATTTTGGAAAACTCTTTGGCAGCTTTTTTTTTTTAAAGATATACATCAGTCTTATTACTCAGCAGTTCTACTGCTAGGTATATTTCCTAGAGAAATCAAAATGTATGTCCACAAAAATCCTTGAACAAGAATTTTCATAGCAGCTTTTTCACACTAACCAAATATTGGAAACATTCTTGGTATCCCTCAATAGAAGAATAGATAAACTATGGCATATTCGTTCACACAACGGAACACTACTTGGGCATAACAAGGAACAAAGTACTTCCATATGCTGCAACATAGATGTATCTC
The DNA here is from genome assembly GCA_023783475.1 of Daubentonia madagascariensis. NCBI lineage: Eukaryota > Metazoa > Chordata > Mammalia > Primates > Daubentoniidae > Daubentonia > Daubentonia madagascariensis. Next base: position 32,897,146 of record JAKFHU010000485.1, on the reverse strand, counting down.
AAAAATATTATGCTAAGTGAAGGAAACCAGACACAAAAGAGTACATATGGTATGATTCCATTTATACAAAGTTCTAGAATAGATAAACCAAGTAGGGTGACAGACATCACATCTGTGGTTGCTTCTGGGTGAGGAGGGATCTACTAGAAAGAGCAGTGAGAGAACTTTCTGGGATGATAGAAATGTTGTAGGTTTTGACAAAGCTGTGGATTACACAAGTATACGCATTTGTCAACACAGATCAAACTGTGCACTTACAAGCTATGCATTTCACTCTGTGTAACTATACCTCAACACAAACAAACAAGTGAAATAACTTCTACTGAGATCTTTAAATGCACAGCTGATGTGCTATTTCATTCACATGGGGACAAACACTAAAAGCAGTTTCCTTTGTGTAGTTATTTTTATTTACTCTCTCCCCACTGGCTGCTTAGATCCAATAGAATGTCATATACTAATGTTATATTAAGCCTTACAATTCTATATTACCCTCTATAAAAATATTCTAAGCATATATGCAACAAAAAAGTTCAGAGTAGGGGAACTGGAAAGGAAAGGGTGTTTTATACCAACAAAAGCTGATAAAGATGTTGTTACTCAAAATTATTTCGTTTCTTTGTGCTTCAGTTGTCTCACTTGCAGAGTAATGAGGTCAGTAGCTCTCGATCTGGTTCCTGGAGGAGTTTCAGCAGCCACTGCAGGGCAGGCAGGATCTGAGGATGCGGCTAGGGAGTGGCACTCTTGGTCAAAGCATGCCTTGTTTCTCCTGCCTTTTAATATTCTCCCATTCTAAGATGGGGACTAGTGGCCTAAATCACGATTTTTGGACAGGATAAACTTTGTAAAGACACTATGGTTTTGGCAATAACCAGTAACAAGCCTCTAACCAATGAACGTACCTTCTTTGGGGTTCCCCTTACCTGGGGTACCTTCTTAGTTTACATCTCTGTTGGAACTGCTCCCACCACCACTCCCAGACCCTAGGGGTGGGCCAAGGCAGCCATGTTTGAGCCATGTGACTCTACTTCCTTCAGTAACAGTCAATTGGATCAAAGGTTGGCCCTTATCCTCATCCTGTCCCTCTAGTGACCAGAGTCTAGTCCCTCTCCCTCCAACTTACATAGATCCTCTAAGCACCCTAATACATTAGGAAAGGTGCTTGCTGTGGTAGGACAACAGCCTGTGAGCAGATGGTACCTTTGTGTGAATTACAAAAAGCACTCCTTGTGGGAGGAGGCATGGAGAAGCAGAGCATGGAGAAGCAGAGCACAGGTGGGATTTCAGGTCCCACTTGCCCCCTTGGCTGCGCTCCGTCACGCAGGGCACAGCCTGCACATCCGTCACTAGTCCCTGCAATAGCTTAGCCCAGGGGTCAGCAGATGAGGGCCTGTGGGCCAAATCCTGCCTGTCACCTGTTTCTGTAAACAAGTTTACTGGAGCACAGCCTCGTCCACTTGTTTACTAGTATTATCAGTGGCTGCTTTAGTGCTACAAGAGCAGGGTTGAGTAGTTGCTACAGAGACCGTATGGCTTACAAAACTGAAAACATTTACTATCTGCCCTTTACAGGAAAAGTTTACTGACTCTTGACTTAGCCCATGTCTAATATTCATTTTCTTTGGGTCCATACTCCCAAATGGTGAAGTGAACGTACCGCTGGGTACAGAATATACCACTCAAGTGTTGGAACTGAAAGGGTATTCCAGCTACGTGGTCAGAATTTGCTTATAAACACATCGCAATGCTGGGATCCTACTGAGCCTAAGAATATGTGGGACTCTGTTTCTATTTAAGAGAAATGGAGGGAGATAGAGGGAGGGAGGGAGAGGAGGAAGCAAAGGGGGAAGGAAAGGGAGAGAAAACAAAAACTAGCCCACCAGAAGAAATTTACAAAGCCTCTCCCTGATTACACTCTGAAGAACACTGAGTACCAGTTCCAGTTTTTGCAAAGTAGACCTCATCTGTTGCTTTACTATTTTTCTGTGCTGCCTTAGTAATCTTCAGCATGCAGAGGAATCGTGAATAATAGTTGGGGATGAGAACACAGTTTTCTTGAACTTGCTACGTGACAGTGGCTTAGAATGAACCACTAGACGGGTGGGGGATCTGATGGGAATGCCCAGTAAGAAAACATCTCTTTGATTTAACTATACACAGGATTTTGTTTGTGGTTTCTTTAAGAGAGGTAAAAGAAGCCAGGCGTGGTGGCTCATGCCTGCAATCCTAGCACTTTGGGAGGCTGAGGCAGGAGGATCGCTTGTGGATTGCTTGAGGCCAGGAGTTCAAGACCAGCCTGAGAGAGACCCTGTCTCTACAAAAGACAGAAAAATTAGCCGAGCGTGGTGGTGCGAGCCTGTAGTCCCAGCTACTACTCAGGAGGCTGAAGAGAGAGGATCCCTTGAGACCAGGAGTTTGAGGTTGCAGTGAGCTATGATGACACCACTGCACTCCAGCCTGTGTGACAAAGCAAGACCCTATCTCAAGAAAACAAAACAAAAACAAACAAAAAAAGCAGGGTAAAAGAAACTAGCAAGCCCAGAGTGATTTTTGGCTCTTTTTTGTTTGTTTGTTTTGGCAAATGAATTAAAAAGAGATGAAATTCTGATAGATGCAGAATAACCACAATAAAAATATCACCAGGGAAAAATCAATATCCTCCAAGGATGAGAAAGAGCATCACATATGAGACCAAGAGCTGTCAGCAAAGTATATGTTCATAAACTGCTACGTTGCTCTTAATCCATCAGCCCATGTCAAAGTTCCTGTGTGATCTGCACCAGGACAGCTCTGGACCTCTCTACCCAGTTGAGGAGGTGGTGAGACTTTCAATTCCTAGTGGACCTTTACAAAGAAATCTCTCAAGAGGTCAAGAATCCCTCCTTCCAGTGGAATGGGCTGGTTCACTTTTTATACTCCTAAGACACTATAAATCAGTAACATCTTGCTTAGGTCAACAAAGCTTTGGGTTTAGCCCATCCTGCATAAGGAATTCCTAAACAAGAAGTGAATTCCTAAACAAGAACAAGAGCAAGCAGGGCCTGAAGAACACAGTAGTTTTAGAAATAGCCAGTAGAGGGAACTGTTAAAACAGTCTGATGGGGAAAATGCATGTAAACTGAACGTAACAGGGAAAAGAAAGGGTTGTTTTATCTCCAGGACCAACTCATTTCCCTCTAGTCTGCAGATATGAGTAATTCTAAGTATATGGGATTTCTCAGCCATTTTTAATTCCATCGTCCACTTGCCTTGGCTCAGCCTGCATTTCTCCTGTCTGTCTCCCCTGTCCTTGGCAGCAGGAGAAGTGGCTGTCACTCCTCTCTGTGTGGTCAGGGAAATGAAGTGTTGTGACATCCTAGATGCAGGTTCTAGCCACTGTGCCAGAAGAGAGGAAAGCAGGGCTGATGACAGCTGGAGGTGACCCTGCAAGGGTGTCAAGCCTGTGCTTGTGACCAAATATAAGCTTACTAAAGAAAATGCTTGAAGCCTTGGGAAAACCAGTAAGCTGGGGAAGCCAGGTTCCACTGCTCTTGGTGTGAGGATTCTCCACCCATAGTCTCTGCTGCTCAGAACAGTCTGCATCACGCTACTTGCTGGCAGTGGGCTGCGTCCAGCTGCTGGGCTCATGTCTCTTAGGCTTGGGTTTCTCCGGAGTGTGGTATATGACACCAGATTTTTAAGCACATTGGCATGTAATATATCTGGACATTTATATACAACTATTTCAGGGTTAATAATGGAATGCACTCTGGGGCCTCACTTGTAAAAAAACCGATCAGCTTTAAAGCAGAAAAAGCATCTGCTCTTTCAGTAACTTTCTCCTGTGTGCAGCACTTTGCCCTATACACAGGTGTACTCAATAAATAAACTGTTGGGCTCAGCCCTGACTTTTTTTTCTTTTTAAAACCTGCTATTGTGAATTGATGAGGATCCTAAAAGAAAACCTTTCTCAGAGAATGATTTTAGCCAGCCGGGCCCTTCCCATCTTTAGAAAACCTTATCTGAGCTACCTGGTTAGGTATATCTTTCTAGCTCATCAGAAAGGTTGGCTTGCTGCTCTCAATTCAACACGCATTTTCAACACTGGCTTTGTACAAAGGACCTGATTGGGCGCTGTGAGGTTAGAGAGATAAATGAGACACAGGCCAAGCCCTTGAAGTCTTTAAATTCAGCGGGGAGAAAAGCCATATGGACTACTGTAATATGAAGCAGAACAAAATGCGTGCAACGATGCCATATGAGGAGCGCTTTAGAAGCACTGGGAACAGAACAATTAACTCTTACCAGGGAGCGACAGAGGTGGATTTCAACCCAGCCATGGAGCATTGAGAGAATCTCCTTAGATGGAGAAGGAAAAAAGGGCAGTCTGGCTGAAATGACGACGTGTGGACCTAGAGTATGTGGAGCATGCTGTGGCTTGCCTACGGAGCTCATGGAGGGCAGACACTGACACAGGGAGGTCACCAAGGAACGTGAATGGATGTAAGGGCTTGAACTTAATAGCATAGGGAATAAAGAGTTGAAAAATTGCAGTGTGGGAGAGCAACGAGAAGGATCTGGCCGTAGCCTAGCCCTGGGAGGGGGAAATGTGAGCCGGGGCACTGGCAGGAGAGACGAGGGTAGAGTTGAGAAACTCAGTGGTCATCTGGGAGGAGCAGAAGTTGGAGGGACATTTACCCCAACTGCTCTTCCATTGCCTTCTCCCCTGAGATCCTGGCTCCCTACATTCTGCAGAGTGTAGGAAAGAACTTTCTGCATTTAGAAAAACCCAGATTCAAAGCTTTCTCCCCTTTGTACATGTTTGGCAGCCAAAACAATTCAACCTGGCCATGAAGGTGTCACTGGTGAGAGTAGTTGCTTTTAATTAACCTGTGTGAGGATCTGCTAAGATAGGTGCAAATTGAACGCTTCCTTTAAAAGCCTCTAATGAAGACCAAATTCTAATTAAGCATATTTTTTTCCACCACATGCCTAGTTCCCCCCTTGCTTCTGCAGCAACAGAAGCAACACTGATTTATCAGCAACAGATGATTCTTCAGATCAACTCCCAAAGGTGTCTACCAGAGGAAGGGATCGTGGGGCCAAAGAACTTTTTAAAGTTTGAGACTCAATGAGGGAGTTGACTCACCAAGGATCGGTTGAAAGGGACTTTGAAAATGCCTTCAGCTGAAGCTGTACAGAAGAAAGGATCTGAATAAAGAAGAATAAGGGCAGAAGGGCGGAAGGAAAAATGGCCAACTGCTGGGTGTGAGGCCAGCGAGGGCCTGAGGGCAGGAGTGGTTTGGGATCCAGGAAGGCAGAAAGAGAACTGCCTGAAAAGCTTGTGGCCTAGTCCAGGGCTGGACCAGGCAGGTGGTCTGGGAACAATATCGACTTCTTGAGAATAAGCCCAAGTGGTGAGCAGGGTTTCTGCTGCATATTGGGTCTGATAGCTCGAACCCTAAGACCAGTCCAACTCTTTGCAAGAAAGGATTAATTTTAGGCTGATCTCTGAGAGCAGCGGAATTCCTCACAAGAAAATCTCTCCTGCTTCCTTTTTTTTGTTTTCTGAGAGATTGATCTTCCTAGAATTTCCCCATTCCCTTTTTCTTATTTGTGATTCACCACACAAAAATGAACTTACCATTCTTTTTTGAATGAAAAGTTCTATTTGTCTTGACGGTGAAGAATAAACACATTTTAAATGCCAATTTTCTTCATGCTTAATTTTTTTAATCCAATCTGGGGAGTGACAGGAAAAACAACAGTTCTGACAAGGAGCAACCAATAACTTTCAGCAAATCCATTCATTAGGGTCGTGTTTACACGTCTTGTCATCAACTAAACATCTGCCTAAATAGGTTTTCTTAGTATAGAAAGTCATAACCATCTGTCCACAGGAGATAATGTACTCTACTTAAGTTTTATCAGTATGTAGAACTGCAGGCTTACATTTTCTGTCAGAGGAGGGATTTGGCTGTATAAAGAGCCAAATGGACGTGGAGTCAGAAGACCTGGGCTGAGTCTCACCTTTGACACTTGTGGCAGAAAGATTTCCGGCAAGTAACCTCTGTTTCAGCAACTGTAAATGGGCAATGATGACTACCTCCCAGGATGGATGTGAATATATAACTTCTACGATATTGGGCATTGAGTGGTTAAACAATAATGTCTTGAGGAACTTTTGCTAAGGGTAGAGGTGTGGAATACCACTTAGCTGTGTTGCCCAGAAAGCAGTGTGGCATTCATGACTCCGTGAAATGAGCAATTCATCAATAGATTGGGTTCTAAGCCCTAAAGAACTCATCCTGACAACAAGTTTCAATACCAGAGAGAGAGAGAAAGAGAGAAAATGCTAACCTAATAGGGAGAACATGGGAGCTAAAGAAAATAGGGAGAGCACAGATTAAGAGGTCTGGTCTCAACCATCACTCTTCAGAAAGCAACCAGACAGTAAAAGAAATACAAAGAAGAGGATCCACACTGGACTAAAACTGTTTCCTGAGCTGCTGATCAAGCATTAACATTAATTCATAGGTAGGAATAATTTAAAGACAGATATCAGAAAACACTGTATAATCCTTTCTAGTTTATTGTATGCACATTGGTTATAATCCCTTTTCAGAACTTGGGTTTAGTGGCTCCATAGAGCCCTGTGCCATCATAAGCACCATTTCAAGAACTCCCCTAGATATTGGCATTTATAAATAGCCAGGCCACGTGAATCTTATCTAAGTCTTAGGATCAAGATTCGGGTACCCAGAGTGAGCCGAACCAGGGAAACTGCCTCCCTTTAAAAATTCTGTCTTAAAAAGGTGTTTCTGGCAGGGTGCAAAAGCCACGACAAAAGCATGCTGATGCGCCCCTTCAAGGAGACAGCCCTCTGGGGGCACTCTCACCCACGCATTTCAGACCTCGGGCCTTCGAACACGCCTGACCTTCTTTCCCAAGCCTCACCCCTCACTTTGTTCTCTAAATCTTGGCCTGCAGCCCTCACTGTCCTCCACCATCATACGCTAGACTTGCCCCCTCAGGTCCCCATGCATCCAGTTTCCCCAGATTGTGACGTTGGCTTCCCTCCAGCCTACAATTTCATCTTTCCACTTTGACTTGGCAGACTCTGACAGACCACGTGGGTTATTCTTCTTCCATCCCAACCAAACCAATATGATCTTCTTCCCTTTTATCTGTGGGGACAGGCCCCCAGCAACCTGTCCTAGTATTGGAGGCCACACTTAGTCAAATATAAAGTCTATTTCCAGGAGTGGATCCCTTTCATTAAATAGTATTATGGAGTGAATTTCAGTATTATAGTGTTATTCAAGAAGCCAACACTACAATAGTGAGAAGAGTCTTAAAAGCAAGAATTGAGTTTTCTAGTACTTTTAAGGAATAATTATTGATATATAAAATTGTGTATATAAAATATTTCTGTTATGGCTTCACTGGTAAACTCTACCAAATATTTAAAAAACAATTAATGCCAATCCTTCTCAAACTCTTCCAAAAAATTGAAGAGGAGGGAGCACTCCCAAATTCATTTTACAAGGCCAGCATTAGTCTGATACCAAAGAGACAAAGACACTACAAGAAAAGAAAACTACAGTCCAATATCCCTGATGAACACAGATGCAAAATTCCCAACAATCTAGCAAACAGAATTCAACTGTATATTACAAGAATCATCCACATGGCCAAATGGGCTTTACCTCTGGGATGTGATATAGTTTGATATATGCAAATCAATTAATGTGATACACCACATTAACAGAATGAAGGACAAAAATCACATGATCACCTCAATAGATGCAGAAAAAGCATTTGACAAATTCAGTACCCTTTCATGATAAAAACTCTCAAAAAACTAGATATAGAAGGAATTTACCTCTACATAAAAAAGGTCATATATGAGAAGCCCACAGCTGGTATCATATTTCACAGTGGAAAGTTGAAGCTTTTCCTCTAAGAGCAGGAGGAAGGAAAGAATTCCCATGCTCACCACTTCTATTCAACATAGTACTGAAAGCCCTAGCCAGAGCAATTAGGTAAGAAAAAGAAATAAAAGGCATCCAAATAGGAAAGGAAGAAGTAAAACTAATCTCTGTTTGCAGGTGACATGATCTTATCTGTAGAAACCCTAAAGACTCAACAAATAACTGCTAGAACTAATAAATGAATTCAGTGAGGTTACAGGACACCAAATCAACATACAAAAATCAGTTGCATTTTTATACACTAACAACAAACTATCTGAAAAGGAAATTAAGAAAATAATCCTATTTCCAATAACAACAAAAAGAATAAAATGCTTAGGAATTTTATATACAAGGAGGTTTAAGACTTATACACTGGAAAAATATAAAACATTGATGAAAGAAATTAAGGAAGACACAAATAAATGGAAAGACAGCCTGTGTTCATGGATTGGAAGATGTAATAATATTAAAATATCCATACTACCCAAAGTGATCTACAGATTCAATGCTGTCCCCACCAAAATCCCAATGGCATTTTTCACAGAAATAGAAAAAAAAATCCTAAGATTTACATGGAACCACAAAAGACCCTGAATAGCCAAAACAATCTTCAGAAAGAACAAAGCTGGATGTATCACAACTCCTGATTTCAAAATATGTAACAAAGTTATAGTAATCAAAATAGTATGGTACTGGCATAAATACAGACATACAAAGTAATAGAACAGAAGAGACAGCCAGGAAATAAATCCCTGCATATACAGTCAACTGATCTTCAACAAGGGTGCCAAGAATATACAATGGGGAAAGGTTAGTCTCTTCAACAAATCATGCTGGGAAAACTGTATACCCACAGGCAAAAGAATGAAATCGGACCCTTATTTTATACCATATACAAAAATCAACTCAAAATGGATTAAAGACTTAAACATAAGACCCGAAACTATAAAACTCCTAGAAGAAAACATGGAGGATAAGCTTCATGACACTGACCTTGTCAATGATTTCCTGGATATGACACCAAAAGCACAGCCAACAAAAGCAAAAATAGACAAGTGGGACTACATCAAATTAAAAAGCTTCTGTGTAGCAAAGAAAACAATGGAGTGAAAAAAACAACCTGGTAAATAGGAGAAAATATTTGCAAACCATCTAGCTGATAAGAGGTAATATCCAAAGTATATAAGGAAATCCTACAACTCAATAGCGATAAAACAAATAATCAAATTAAAAAATGGGCAAACAGACACTTCTCAAAAGACCTAAAAATGTCTGCGTATATGAAAAGGTGCTCAACATTTCGAATCATGAGGGAAATGCAAATCAAAACCATAATGAGGTATTATTACTTCACACCTGTTAGGTTGGCTATGATCAAAAAGACAAAAGTTAACAAGTGTTAACGAGGATGTGGAAAAATTAGAACCACTGTACACTGTTGGTAGGAATATAAAATAGGGCAGCTGCTATGGACAGCAGTATGGAGGTTCCTCAAAAAATTAAAAATAGAATGGCCATGTGATCCAGCAATCCCACTTCTGGGAACAAATCCAAAAGAACTGAAATCAGGATTTCTAAGAAATATCTGCATTCCCAAGTTCATTGCAATGTTATTCACAATAGTCAAGATACGGAAACAACCTAAATGTCCATCAGTGGATGAATGGATAAGGAAAATGTGGTGTATATACACAGTGCAATATTACTGAGCCTTAAAAAAGAAGGAAATTCTGCAATATGTGACAACATGGATGAACCTGGAGGACAGACACTAAGCTAAGTGAAATACATCAGTCACAGAAAGATAAATACTACATGATCTACTTATATGAAGATTCTAAAATAGTCAAAATCATAAAAGCAGAGAATAGAATGGTAGTCATGAAGGGCTGGGGGGAAGGAGAAATGGGGAGTTATTATTCAACAGGTATAAAGTTTCAGTTATACAAGATGAGTAAGTTCTGGAGATCTGTTGTACAACGTAGTGCCTATAGTAAACAATACTGTATTGTGCACTTAAAAAATTGTTAAGGAGGTAGATCTCATGTTAAGTATTCTCACCACACAAACAAATAATAATAATAATAATAATAATAATAATAAAGGGGCATGAGGAAACTTTTGGAGGTGATGGACATGTTTATTATCTTGATTGTGGTGATGGTATCACAGGTGTTTGCATATGACCAAACTCATACAAGTGTACACATGAGATACATGTTATTCTTTATATATCAATTATACCTCAAAAAGCTGTTAAAATATTTCTGATCTCCTACCAGCTAAAGAGAAATTGGGCTCACATCTTAAACCAGGAGTAGCATAGGCATGGGCAGAGGGGTGGCCACTGCCACCTCTGAGGTTCTCTCCTGTTCTCCAGCCCCTCTCTTAGTGGTGTGCCACCGACTTGGAAATCCCTACTCTGTTGGAGTCAGATATTAAGGGATTTCTGAAAATTCAGGCATTTTAAGTGGTTTAAGGAACCATGTTACCTGAAAAGGGTAACACATTGATTATCTGTCACAGTGACACAAAAATTAATCAGTGCTAATCTACTGGTACTCAGTCACCAAAAGGTGAAAGGGCCATATGAAGGTCATGCATATTTGATGGAGAGGAGTTAACAAACTGGACCACACAGACATCGTTTCCAGCTCCCATGGCTGGTGCACTCAATGGTCCACAGCCAGGATCCTAGCAGTTTCTTTACTCTTATTGATGTTCCAGAAGTTTCCCATTTTCCCCATCATGTCCATTCCAAGCCTGGCATGTATGAATGATCCAGCACACAATCATCTTTAAAAAGAGCAAAAAGTCTAGAAGTGCTCTATAAGTGATGGCTTTACTGCAGCCACAGTGATTTTTTCTTTTTTTAATACAAATGAGGTCATGTCACTCTTGCTTAAAATCTGCCAATGGCTTCCCCTGTGCTGTGTATAAAATTCGAATTCCTTACTGTGGGCTGCAAGGCCTTGCAGGATCTAATTCCTTTCTACCTTTCCAGAAGCATGGGTTCCCATGGCCTATTTGCTCACCAGCCTCCAGCCACGCTGGTCTTCATTCCGTTCCCCGAGCGCATCAAGCGCATTCCTGCCTTAGAGCCTTTGCACTTACGTTCTCTCTTCTAGAATGCGCTTCCTGCAGATTTTCAGAGATCTGCCTCCTTCCCATCACTCAGGTGTATCTCAGGAGTCTTCTCAGAGGCCTTGCCTCACCAACCAGTCTAAACAGATCTCCTCCCCCATCACAGGCTCACACAGCCCCCTTTTATTTTCTTTATTGTACTTACCACTCAATATCGTTACAATCCATGGAACAGATGTGCCTAGTCCCCAGTAGTTTCTCTTCGCCTAAGAATCTTGTTCTACTTCCTTCTTTTTAGCTTGCTACATATGACTTACTTGTCCGTTAATACACCATAACTATCTCTATACTCATAGCAACCAATAACTTGCAGCAAATGCATTCATTAGGGTCATTTTTACACTTTTTGTCATCAACTAAACATCTGCCTAAATAGAATTTCTTAGTATATAAAGTCAAAACCATCTGTCCACACAAGAAAATGTACTTTACTTAAGTTTTGTAAGTATGTGAGAACTGCAGGTTTATATTTTCTGTTGGAAGAGGGATTTGGCTGGATAGAGAGTGCTAGGCGGACAGTCAGAAGACCTGGGCTGAGTTTCACTCTTGACACTTGATAGCAGAGAGGTTTCAGGCAAGTACCCTCTGTTTCAGCATTTGAAAAAGGGAAATAACAGCTACCTCCTAGGATAAACACGAATGTGATATCGGGCAGTGAGAGATTAATAAATCATTTATTTATTTGCTTTTATCTGTCTCTTCTCACACACTGTAAGCTCCACGAGAGCAAGGACATTGTCTCTCTCTTCGTTCCTGTGTCTGCAGTGCTGGGAACAGTGCCTGGCATATAGTTAGTGCCCACTACATTTGTAGAGTAACTACCTGAGCAATGGATTTTCACAGTTGTTCTGTGAGACAACCACGTCATCACCACTTCACATGCGGCAAGCCTGGAGCTATAACTGGCCGGCCACTGTGGCACAGCTGAGACTTGACTCCAAGGCGTACATTCTCTGCACCATGACCTGGGGGGGAATCAGGTGCTACACATATGATTTCAGGGGTCATTCATGTTACTTATTTTACTTTGTAGAGTTCTGATTCTAAAACAAGCCTTGTTAGTTGCTTTCTATCATTCCCCATTTCGTTCCCTGGTATTTTAGAAACCTGTTCATCTCTTTTGATGCTTGTTGTAATGCTTGAAACCTTTGGTTCCACAAGAAGAAGATCTGTTCCTTTTTAGAAAGGAAACCCAGGCAATTATCTTTAGTGTTTGGGCTGGGGGGTGGTGGGGACCATGCTAACTTCACACCCCTTTACCAAACAGTACTCTCTAGTTGCAGAAACTCAGTATCACTGAGTCCATGAAATAAATGTGGCTAACTCCCACTGAGGTCCTCCTGCCCTAAGAATCTGGCTTGGCCTCTCACTTTTTAGCCGGCTGCATATGCCTTACTCTCTGTGTTAATACATTCTGGCTATTTGGTTCTTTTGCTCTTTTTTCCCTTCTCTGTTCTATACTTGTATACTCTATACTTAATATAGGCCCTCACCATTGCCGCCCTTGCCCTTTCTTCTCATTCTCATGTCTTTAACTCTGAGCCAACACCCTGTCTCCAAACCACTCTTCCTTTATTTGCATCACTGTCCTTTTTCATCAACAAAGACCCCTTGGCCCTTTATAGATCAGTTTCTGGGCCACTGACTGTTCATCCGAGTACTGCTAATGGCTCCCATTTCCCAGCCCTACACGTAATTTCTCTCTAGAGACTGTGGCGGCTTTGTAACATGTCAACGTGGCTGGACTCAACCAGATTTCCCAGAATTTCCTGCCCCGTATGTTTCTGAGTGTAGCTGGCCACAAGAGACCCTCGTGTGGGGGACCTGGAGGGCAGAAGAGCCGCAGCACACACTCAGTGGCTCATATACCTTGTCGCTTATCTGCTGCTCACCTCGTTGGCAGCAGCAGCAGTTGCACCCACACTACCCCACACTCTTCTAGACCTTTCTCCAGCTTCAATTCCTGGGCTCCTCATGCATTTAGCTCTCTGATGAGGGACGCCAGCTTCTCCTCCAGGATGCCCAGCAAGATCAGAGGCAGCAAGAACTGACCCGGGTTTCAGTCCACCCTTGCAGGCCCAGCTTCCTCTTGTAAGTCCCAGCTTCTTCCTGGCTCCCTGTCTTACATCTGTTACGGACTGCATGTTTGTGTCCCCACAAAATTCATATCTTGAAGCCCTAACCCCCAATATGACTATACTTGGAGATAGGGCCTTTACAAAAGTAATTAAATGAAGTCTTAAGGTGGGGCCCTGATCCGATAGGATTAGTGTCCTTATAAGAAGAGACACCGGAGAGCTTATTCTTTCTCTCCACACATGCTCAAAGAAGAGGTCATGTGGGCACATGGCGAGAAGGCAGCTGTCTACAAGCCAGGAAGGGAGACCTTGCCAGAAACTTCACCCTGTAAGACCTTGATCTTAGACTTTCCAACCTCCAGAAGTGAGAAGATAAATGTCTGTTGTTTAAGCCACCCAGTCTGCAGTACTTTTTTAATGGCAGCCTGAGCCATAACAAAGTACTGAGATGACAGTGTTCATCTTCCCTCCCGAACTTCCTGTCCTACAGGCTTCAAACTCCAGCATCAGACACAGACAACAGCTTCACAGAGACTGACCAGCTCCCACAATTGTGTAAGGCCAAGTTCCTGTAGCAAATTCCTTATTTATTTATAAGTATATAAAATATATATATGTGTGTGTGTAGATATATAAATATACACACACCCCCACTCCTACTGAAGTTCCTTTAAAAAGATGTTGGTTATATTAAAACAGCCATTAAATCATGCAAAATATTGCTGGCTTATGTCATGTGCCTTAATGCCATGTGTCTCCTAAGCAAGTCAACTAAGTCTGCTCTACACATCCCTTCTATGTTCTCTTCTCAGCTTCCTCCCCAAGCCCTTCTCAATGAGCCTGTAAGTCAACATTACCATCTTGCTTCTCTTTCTATCAAAACTAAATTGTTTCTGCACAAGGTGTGTCATCACTGAATGGTGCTCAGAGATTCAATTACAAGTTTGTATGTTAAAGCCAACTCCAAATGACTTTAAAACACCAAAATAGTCTGTAAAGCCCCTTCCTCTGGCCCCCACCTGCACCTCCAGGCTGGTACCAAAGTTTTCTTTTGTCACTCTGCCTCACCCTCCTATCAAAGAAATTGGCTATTGTCCTTTACTTTCATGGACTGGGCTAAAGAAATACCTGGGCCACATAGCTGGGATATTAGGGGTGGGGGGATTGGACAGGAGAGGTATTAAAAGGGACACAGTAGATGCTTGAGTCTGCAGGGGGCTCACAATGAAGATCAATGTGCACAATACAAGAAACAAGAAGACCTTAGATGCACTGGCCACTTTAAACTACTGAACACACCAGGAAGAGCCACAGCTCCTACGCTGCTAGAAAGCCTTCCAACTTGCCAACTGCAGTATTGAGAGAAAGTTGACTTTGGGACACTCAGAGAAGTTGTTCATTCATTCATTCAATTCAATATATATTGACTGAACACCTCCTATATACCAGGCACCATTCTAAGCACTTAGGATATATAAGTGAACAAAACACATAAATATCCCTGCCTTCATGGAACTTCCTTAAGAAAGGAAACAAAAACAGTAGAAATCAGATATTTAAATTTTACTGTAGATCAATGTTTCTTAACTTTTTTTTTCAATATCACCCTCCTAAGGAGGCTTTTTAGACTTTTTTTTCCCAACTGCCTCCAAATGAAATTTTAATACCACAGCATATAAAAATTTATGTACTATATGTATATCTGTGATTTATAAACAAAAATAATAAGATATTTTTCACCACTCCAACCCAGAACAAATTTTTGCTCCCTTGGGGGCCACACTGTCCCCATTGAGAATGCATTTTATGGACCCTTTCCTTCTATTCATTTGAAAAAGTTGGCTGCTTGAACAGTTTCAGATGAGGAAAGATAGTTTCAACACATGGGACTAAGATAGCAATTTAAAAACAACATTCATAAGTTGTCAAGTTTTGTGCAAAAAGGGATAGGGTGACATGGGTTTTTCTATATAAAAATGGGGGTTACAACTAACACATCAATGTTTATTTATGGGCAGAAATGTACCCAGCAGCACTGGTGGTTAGAATGTTGGAAAAAAGTCTATACTTTAAATAGCAGTTGCCTAAAGCTCTTAAGTACCTCCTCTTCCCAACTCTGCCCTGTTGCCCAGCCCTGTTCCCCAGAGTCCCCTGGGACAGAGAGGTCTGGACCTTGGAGAGAGGCACTCACCCTGGTGAAGGGGATGGTTCCCTGATGGAATGAGGCCCAGTGCCCATGTGGCCACCTACCACCAGCTAACCTCTCTCCCGAGATGCCCTCCACAGCTGCTCACGGCAATGGAGACTCTGGAATATACTGTACTTATGGTTAAAATTTTCTAATATCTCCCTTACTTACAGGCAAGGAATTAACTCAGAAGCTCAGACAACCCACAGATGGACATTAGAGTGAGCCGGACATAAGAGAGGTAGAAAGGCGCTGGCAGTGTGCAGCAGGACAGAAAGGTGGGATGTGTGTGCTACTGTGGCCACCTAAGAATGTTTTATGCCAAGAGATGCCATAGGTTATGCAGGAATTCTGCCTACAGAAATAGGATAATTGAGGCTATAGCCTACATATAATTTAGGCTATAGACATTGACTCCCTAACCTTCATAAATTGCTAGGTTGTAAGCTTTTGAATCTGTAGCCTGAATTTCAGTTCCCCCTACTGTGAAGCTGATGGGCCATGAAGCTTTGTTGTAGGTATGTCTTTTATCCTAATACTCAATCTTCTAGCAGCGTACTTAGACCCTTCAGCCGTCTAAATTGCCTCATGAACCAACCTAAATTCTAGGGCTATGAACCAATCTTGATTTTGAGGACTACCAATTGAGAGAGAGCACATGGCCTGAGTTTGCTGGGATAATTGGATGCTAAGTAACTAAAACTACCATTTATTTATAGTACCTGCATTAGTTTTCTGTAGCTGCATAACACACTACTACAAATATAGTGGAATAAAAGAGCACCCATATATTAGTTCATGGTTCTGGAGGCTAGAAGTCTGGCACAATGTGACTGAGCTCTCTGCTCAGGGTTTACAAAGCTGAAATCAAAGCATTGCTGAGCTGAGCTGTCATATGGAGGCTCTAGGGAAAAATCCACTTCTGAGCTCATTCTTGTTGGCAGAATGCAGTTCGTTGCAGTTGTAGGACTGAGGTCCACATTTCTTTGCTGGCTGTCAGCCAGAGCCACGCTTGCCTCCTGTAGGCTGCCCACGTTCCTTGACATGTGGCCTCTCCATTTTCAAGCGATCAACAGCACATCAAATCCCCCTCATGCTTCAAACCTGATGTCCTCTTTTGCTACCAGATTGAGAAAACTCTCTTCTTTTAAAGGGCTCAAGCCAGGCCAACCCAAATAATCTCCATGTCATGAAGTCTGTGTCATATAACATACCTAATCACAGGGGAAAAATCCATCATATCCATAGACCCAGAGATTATTCAGGGCATGCACTTCCTTGAGGGCTGTCTTAGAATTTTACCTTCTACAATGCCCTTATTAAACTCATAACAACCTGGAAAACTGCAGGCAATACTCATTCTTGTGCATTGTTCTTGGTATATGAGGTTAACTGATTTCACTGAGAGGACTGTTCTTTTATTTTTCTTCTCTGTCTTCTATTTGGCCAAACAATACTCATGTTTTTGTTAATGATTAGGTAACACCAGATTAGGGAACCACAGCAATGATGAATTTCTTTTTTCCTTTATAAATTTTTAGTTATTATGTCATTCAATCACAAAATTAATACGTGTTCACTAAAGACACTTTTAGAAAATCGGAATAGTAGAAAGAGTAATGCTACCTTCCAAATACAACCATCACACAAGACAAATGAGCATCTTGTTAATTGCAATATGAAGGAAAAATACCATAGCAGACAAGTTGACCTGCCCAAAGTTGATGCTACAGCAGTTTGTGGCATTTGTTGGAACCAGGGTGGCAAACTTTCACTCTGGTGGGTGAAGGTAAGTTTTCTGTAGAAGGCAGTGGATGTGGTCTTGTTAGTTAACCTATAAAGTGCTTAATCCTGAGGAGGGGAATAGGGTAAGCTGTATTAGTTTCCTACTGCTGCTGTAACAAATTATCACAAACTTTGTGACTTAGAGCAACACAAACTTATTATCTCATAGTTTTGGAGGTCAGAAGTCCAACGTGGGTGGCAGGGCTGTGTCCTTCCTGAAGTCTCCAGGACAGAGTCAGTTTCTCTGCTTTGCCCAGCTTCTAGAGGCCACCCACATTCTTAGGCTCACGACCCTCTGATTCCATCATTCTAACTCCTTCTCTAACTCTGACCTTCCTTCCTGTCACCTTCTTATTGATTATTACATTGGGTCCACCCAGATAATCCAGGACAATTTCTATCTTAACTTACTCACATATGCACAGTCTCTTTTTGCCATGTAAGGTAACATATACACAGGTTCTGGGCATTCAGACATGGACATCTTTGGGAGGCCATCATTTTGTTTACCACACAGCCTTGGGCCTGAAGGAGAGAACCAATTTCTCTGGCCTTTGGGTTCACTCTTGCAGGCAATGGGAGGATGGGAGTGGTACCACCGGTGAGGGTGGAGATGCCCTAATTAAGTCACTGATGGCAGCAGAACCCAAGCCCTGGATGCAGCACTGATGGTTGGAGAGCCCATGGACATGCACCTAAGTTTCAATCCTGAAACCGTCCCTTATAAAATTAATAAAGGGCAACAGGGTAGGAACTGTGGTAGGGGCCTAAAGCTAGAGGCATAGTTAAGAAAAAAAAAAAAAAATATATATATATAAAACCAGCCATTGTTCCCTATCCTGCTTTCCTATAATTGCTTACTACTCAGGAGTCATATAGCTGATGGTCATAAAGATTCTTACCTTTCTTCATTGTTCCTATAGATAATATCACTATTGTGAAACCTAAGGATAGTTTTTGAGATATCTTCCAGGCCCTACATTCCAGTGGAATGGCTGATCCACCCAGATCAGTGGCCCATACCGAGCAACTGACTCAGCTGGTCTTGTGACCCCCATCCAGGAACTGACTCAGCACAAGAAGACAATTTCCACAACCCTATGGCACTTCTCCAAACCCCGCCAATCAGCAGACCCAATTGCCTAGCCCTTTGCCTGCCAAACTATCTTCAAAAACCCTTTCTCCTAAATTCTTGGAGAGACATTTAAGAACTTCCTCCCATCTCTTCACATGGCACCTGTGACATTAAGCTCTTTCTCTGCTGTAACACCTGCTGTCTCAGTGCATTGGCTTCCTCCTGAGCAGCAGGCAAGGAACTTGGTTGGGCTATGACAGTCCCACCTGACCTAATAGACTCTAGCAGAGCATGATCCTACCTTTTAGGTCAGAGGGAAAGCTGTTTCTGGGCCCAGTGAGGATTGGTGCTAGAGCCTCTCCTGATGTGTCATCCTGGTCACTGTAGGTTTGTGTGGAGTATATGACAATCTGGTATACCACTAACTGGGTGTGGCATGGGAAGAAATGACAGCCTCCCTCAGATTTCTAGGAATGATCCAGGCATAGCCACCAACTGTGTGGACTAAGTCTGGTATTAGTACAGTTTCATGGGGAGGAAATACTGCTGTTCAGTAGCAATAGATGGTTCCAAGTCATTCTGCACACTTGAGCCGGGAATACTTTCCCTTTGGCAGCTAGGCACATTTCCATGGACACTCTACTTCTATCTGTACATGCCAAAGTCAAGGTCATCCCTTCTACACCTTCCTTCAAGGATAGCTTTTGCAAATGGATGCAACTCCATGTACCTGCCATACTGAATGTTTTCAGGTCTCTTGGCAGCCACCCAAAGCTATTCTTTGAGCAACTACAAAGGTGAGATTTTCTAGGTGTTCTTTAGGTCTGCTCTGGGGAAGAAAGGTTACCATAAGAGATTATACTTGAGGCATTATAAGCTATTAAATGAGACTAATGCCTTCATAAGGCAGGAATGTTTATCAGCTGCTGGTAACCATATTTCCTCTCATCTTTTATTACTTTAAATCTTAATAAGGCCCTTGCACTATTCAACAGCTTATCAATGCCAGCAGCACAGTGTCGATTACTTCCTGTGTGTATACCACTTGCTGTCCCTGCTGTCTACACTCATGCTGTGTTAGCTGTTGACCCAATTTAATGCCTAGCTGGAAACTTTCCTCTCAGTTGTGATTAAAGGGGAAAAAAGGAGAGAAGAAGAGGTGATTCAGTTACTTGCATATGTATAATTCTTTGTTAAAGAAAAAAAAGGAAGCGGGAAGGAGGTTGCCTAATGACCATCATATGTATGATTTCTTTTTAGGCTCAAGCTTCTTACCCATAATGCAAGTTTTGAAAGCCCAAATCAACCTTCCCAAGTCACTCTGGAATGCTCACTTTCAATTATATGTGACCTCATACATCTCCAAGTCGATTTTCTTAAAGCCATACTTCAACTGTAGAGCCATGATTTTATCTCTAATTCACCTAATTCATTTACCTAATTCATGCATTACTCTTCTGGCATAATATCCAATTTAGGAAAAACAGACTAGTAGTGGATACTGTGCATTACAGCCATCAAGGGCAGGATGATGGGGCTGGGCCTGGGAGAGAGCTAAACGGGGTACAGACACTGAGTTGCAGATTAGACAAAATTTTTGATACTGAAATAATGGTACTACGTTTTCAACAGGCCAGACTCTTTCCATTTTAAATACATTCCCTGTAGGATTAGAGAGCCATGGATAGCTAGAAATTGAAAAAGGATTTGAGAACATCTAGCCACCGCTGCCTTCATTTTGCAGAGGAGAAAATGGAGGCCCAGAGTGGTTCAACAACTTGCCTACAGACACTCAGCCATTTGTTTACAGAAGAGAAGCTAAAATCCAAGTCTCTTGATTACCGGGAAAGTGCTATTTCCATATAATATACTATCCACCCGTTTCCCCTCTACTGAGTAACCTCAATTGTATTGAGTATGGTGACAATGAGGTCACTCTTGGCAAAGGCCAGGGAACCCTCCTCTCTCCTGAGCCCAGAGTGCATAGCCCAGCCCTCACCTGACTTACCACCATCAGTGGTTTTAGGGACTGGATGAGAGTTTGTGGAAGGCAGAATAACGCCTTACCCCCAAAATATATCCATATCCTAATCCCCAGAACCTGTGGCTATGTTAGGTTACATGGCAAAATAAAATTTTGCATAGAACTAAGGTTGCAAATCAGCTATTCTTAAAATAGGAAGATTATCCTGGATTATCCAGGTGGGCCCAATGTCATCGCAAGAGTCCTTAAAAGTGGCAGAAGGAGACAAAACAGGTCAGTGATGCTATGTGAGAAGGACTCGACTCACTGTTGCTGACTTTGAAGAAGGGAGGGGGCAAAGAGCCAAGGACTGTTGGCAGCCTCTAGGAGCTGGAAAAGGCCAGTGAATACATTCTCCCCTAGAGCCTCCAGAAAGGAAGATAGCCTGGCATATATTGGATTTTAGCCCAGTGAGACCTGTTGCAGATTTCTGACATTCAGAACTGTGAGGCAATAGACATACATTGTTTTAAGCCATTAAGCTTGTGGTTGGAATGACTGCACACGGAACCATCATGGGTTAGAATGCTGTGCTCTTACGTGGAAGATGCGGCTCCATTCATTCTCTCATAGGCTCCTTTGACTATTGACCACATGTGAACCGGATCACGTCTCTGATGGTGAAACGAGGGGAACAGGTGCAGTAGTTTCTCACTCACTCCTTCCCCCGGCCTCCCAAATGCATGCTTAACGCTGCTGCTCTTGCACCATAATGGCCCAAATGAAAGGCATAGGTTTTCCAACAAAATTTTTTCATCTTTTTAACCTCATCCAGCATAATGCTTGGCATATAGTAGGTGGTCCACAAATCTTGGAACGGAAATGCCTGCCAAAAGGAAATGCCCTATATCTTTTGCACTTTCCACAGAAATATGTACCCAGAACGTAAATAAAAGAAAGGACTTCTACTTAACGTCTGGTGCATTCAAAAGTTTTTTGTGGCAGAATGAGGGCTTAGGATAAGGTGTAACTGCATGAAAGTGAGAAAATTGTGGCCTTTGATGTATTATAAAGTTCTTTAATGACTCATCTTCCCCAACTGCCCAACAACAAATGAAGATGTATTTTAAGGCCTGGTTGACAGGCAGTGCTGGAAGTCCAAACTATTGTTGCTACAGTGGAACAGCTTGTCACAGCAGCATAATTTATTCTCTTTCCCTGAAAGCCTGGCACAAGATCTGCAACTGAAACCGCTTTTGTTTAAGACTCAACTAATGCCGCCAACCAAGCCAAAAATGTGTAGTCACTATGTGCGTCTGGTTGCATGTTAATTGTGGCAGTGTCCTCGGGTGGCATCTGAAAGTCTGGACGGTTGACAATGCACAACACGTCACAGTCTTTGCCAATTGTCCTCTCGCCCACCCTTTCCTATTGGCAGTTCCTGGGATTGTGCCATTTTGCTTCCGCTTTCTTTAGTTTTCTCCCTGCCCTAGAGGATTCCATTCGCTCTGGCTGTCACCCAGTCTCACCCGCGGACCAACACTGTGGCCGTGAACCTCATTTTGGCTGAGTGCCAGAAAAGTTGCACGTGGCTTAAATCTCGCAAACGAGAGTGTTTTGAAGAGCAAAAAGGAGCACATGGCGTAAGGGAACCTGATCTAGATAGTCCTCATTTGTCAAGGTCTCATCTTCTAGCTCCTCCTCCAGGAAATCTCTAGATTTCTGCCAAATGGTTCTTCTTGCACAGCACTGGATTTGCGACTTTTCTGACATGTGTCACATGCTGCTACAAATTCTAGCTTTTTGTTTTCTCCCCCTTCAAAATGTAAACTTCTTGAATGCAGGACATATATACTATTTTATCCTTTTATCATCTAAATTTCCTATAGAATAGTTTACACAGTAGGGACAAAGCCCATATTTAATGCATTAAATTAAAGCTACATAGTACTTCCTTGAGATAAAATGTGAGAGAGAGTGTGTGTGTGTGTAGACAGGGAAAGAACTCTTTTTAATATGTATTTTCTGTATAAAATTAAGAAAGTGCCCCCCAGGAGGGAGAAAATATTCTGTCCTATTATATAATATCATCTATAAAATAGTATATTAAAACAACATATTTTTTAAAATTAATACTTAAAGGAAAACCAACCAATTCTTACTAAAATGTAATGATTGTGACATTAAAACAGATCTGTCTTACTCCAGTGAGATTGGCTCATATCAAAAAATCCCCAAATAACAAATGTTGGTGGGGATGTGGACAGATAGGAACACTCATACACTGCTGGTGGGACTGCAAATTAGTACAACCTCTATGGAAAAGAATATGGAGATACCTCAAAGAATTAAAAGTAGAATTACCATTTGACCCAGCAATCCCACTACTGGGTATTTATCCAAAAGAAAAAAAGACATTTTATAATAAAGACATCTGCTCTGGAATGTTCATAGCAGCACAATTCACAATTGCAAAGTTGTGGAAACAACCCAGGTGCCCATCAATACACGAGTGGATCAATAAAATGTGGTATATGTATACCATGGAGTATTACTCAGCAATAAGGAACAACAGTGAATTAACACATCTGGTATTATCCTGGTTGGAGCTAGAACCCATTCTTCGAAGCGAAGTGTCACAGGATTGGAAAAACAAGCACCACTGGTACTCACCATCAAACTGGTACTAACTGATGAACACTTACATCACACAGGGCAATAACATTCATCTGAGGGCGGGCGGGCGGGAGGGGGGTGGAAGGGATGGGAAAAACTCTCACTGAATGGATGTGGGGAGCACAGTTTGGGAGACGACCACGATTGTGGCTCTGACACGGGCAGAACAGGGGCAATGTGTATGGCCAAAGTGTTGTACCCCCATGATATTCTGAAATTAAAAAAATAAATTAAAAAAACAAAAACAAAAAACAAAAACAGATCTGTCTTGAGTTTCCTAGCATTAAAAATCTTAAGGAGTAAGATCACAGGCATTGGGGGTCCATAAAGATTTAAAACATATTTCCACATCTTGAATGCCTTAACCTCTTTGAAGCTGTGGTTTTAGGACAATGGTAGGTGTTTCCTTTCCCATATACTCTTTCCTCTAATCTTACGTAATAAGTAACAGCCCCTCAATGCTGGTCAAGCCAAGTTGGTTCCAACCTTATCCATGTATCTTAACATTCACCCCTTTGTTTAACATGGCTTTTGAAAGTGGAACCTCACACGAATCCATAGAATCCTTAGATTTCCAACATATTGCTAATTTTTCTTGATAGCCTGTAATGTTGAACTCTGCGTTAACTTTACCAAACAGAAGTATCTTTGATTAGAGTGATGATGGATAGACCCACTACAACCATACGCACACGGGGTGTAGTGGCCTCTGATGCTGCCTACAGAAACTATTCTCTTAGAACCACTTTATCAAACCAACAGACTCCAAACTAAGGGAGAGCTCAGAGCTCAATGCAATTTGTCTTTAGTTGGGTCAACCAAGCATACTGGCATGCAACTGAGTGCAGGACACTGCACCTACGACTGTGAGGAAATAAATCAAGAAAAAGAAAACTTAGTTCTGGTCTGCAAAGAGCTTAAGCCTTTGATACACATTCAGAAGGAGGCAGCACAAACTAAGCAGTGAGTTGGCTTACTTAACTCACTGGATAAAATGATAGAATTTTTGGTATAGAAAGAAGAGTAAGGATTGTCTACCAACTTCCCTATTTTACAGGTAGAAAAACTAACAAAGAGATGATGTCATAGCCCCCAAAGGCACATATCTGGGAAGCCTGTCCTCTGGGATTTTGTATCATGAAATCAGCTTTTGTAATTATAGAATATCAACATCCAAATGAATCTCAGAAATCAGGGGTCAACTTCCTTTCCTGTAGATGCATTCTTCAGCTATTTCCTGAAATGAGTGGCTTTCTATCCAAGTAACCATATAAAAAGTAACCAGCAGTGTGGTGGGAATCTGGAAAAAGCAAAGGGGCTTGGATTTCAAGTCCTAGGATTGAACAACTTATTCATTCACTTATTAAAGTTTACTGAGCATTTACTATGTGCCAGGCACTGTAAAAGGCACTAGGGACCTGGTACTGAATAACACAGGCAGAAGTCACCCCCTCATTTAGCTTACATTCTAATAGAAGGATATAGACAGTGCACAAATAAATAATATATGCAGCATATCAGATGATGAGTAGTGGTATGAAGAAAGATAAAGCAGGTACAAGAAATAAGGAATGTGGAGCAGGTCGGGGGAGAGGGAACGAGAAAGGTTTTTAAATAGAACGGGCAATGTAGCTTTCATAGCCAAGACATTTCAACAAAGACATGAAGGAGGTGAGGGGCTAAATCATGAAGTTCCCTGGGACAAGAGAGTTTCAGGCAGAGGGAATAGCAAGTGTAAAGGTCCTGACTACTCAAGATACAGCAGTGAGGCCAATGTGGCTGAAGCAGAGTGTGCAAGTGATGGGAGATAAGGCCAGAGAGATAATGTGGGTTAGGAGGCCGACCACAGCCCCTGTAAGGACTTCTGCTTTTATTTGGAATGCAATGGGATTGCCCAGTGCATGGGAAGCCAGTCACGAGTCTGATCTGGTTAATCTCTGTGTGTGCTGGGAATTGACTTTAGGGAAGTCAGGACAGAAGGATGGAGACCAGGTAGAAGGATATCACAGTGGTCCAGGAGAGAGAAGATGGTAGCTTGGAACAGCGCGGGAAGGGCAGAGGTAATAATAGATTCTGGGTATATTACATAAGTAAAGCAAGCAGGGATTTACTGCTGGATTAAAAGTAGGATGCAAGAGAAATACAAGGGAAATTGAGTCACCAACATATTTGACATGAGCAGGCGGAAAGGTGGCCCTGTCATTGACTGAAATGGGGAAGGCTGAAGGAGGGGAGGCAGATCGGGTTGAAGCACAAGCTGTGTGTCACTGGGCAAGTCACTTAACCTCTCTGAACCTCAGAGTCCGCCTCTGTATTTGGTCATGTCTATTTACTTTACAGACTCATTGTAAGATTCAACCAGGATGCTATGTCAGGTGGTATATTTCCTTGCTTAAAGCATGTAACCCTGAAGGCTGCTATAGTCTCGTGGGGCAGGATTCTGCCGCAGCTGTTGTGTTTACCATCTCCTCTCGCCGCCCCCCGCCCGCCACCCTTTCTCCCTTAAAATCTCTCTCTCTGAGCCCAGAGTAAGTCACCGCTGCAAAGTACATTAGAAGGTCTAAGTAACTCTAACAGTAACTGGTGAATGAAATCCTATTTTGAGTGAGAGTCACTGAAAAATCACATGCCACAGAACACATCCATGCAGCCTCTTTCTCATTGATTTGTAAAGGAGAGAGGGAGGAAGGAAGGAACTACCACGTGGGCTGCAATTTCACTTTCCTCAGGTGGAGATACCTCCCATGAGAGAAAGTCATTGCCTATCAAACCATGTGCACAGGTTTTTAAAAATTGCTATGGAATTTAAAAGAAAAAAAAAAAAACAGCACAGAAGAGGAAAATAGGAGAACAGAAAACTTCCAATATCATACCTTAAAAAACTCACATTCAGGTACCAGCTTGTCCTTCTTAAATTAACAAGAGAGGGCCTCGCAAAGGCCCTGTGCTGTTCTGGACATCAGCTCGCCCAGACCCAGAGTGGGCTATTTGGACAGCGTGCTTCCCACAACGTGCCAGATGCAAGAGTAGCAGTCTACAGGACAAGCCAAAATGTCAGCACACTTCCATGAATAAAATACTTTAATAATCACTTGTAGAATAACTGGGGGAAAATGGTGGTCCCTGCAAGTGAAATCAGATCCTTGTGATCCATTTTCTAAAGCACTGCCTGTGTGCACGCGCGTGTGTGTGCGTGAATAGGTATGTGCCACTCACCGTATTATTAGTGACTCTGGAAACTAAGATAAATGACAGAAATAATCATATTCTACGCTTCGGGGCAGAAATTAATTGGCTATGAGGACAAAAATACTTTTTTTTTCTTTTATTAAGAATTCTTTATAAGAATTAATAATTATAATAATTCTTTATTAAGAATTACTAAAATACAATGGGTTGAAAGAAAGGATTCAACTGGGAGGAATATTCTAACAACAGAAGTCTTTCATTTTTCTCCCAGTTCAAGTAATTAGTTTCTTCTCTGGCTTCTAGGAAGCCATTTGCTCCATGGAGTTGGAATGACAAAAAATGCATTTGTTGCTAATGCTCATAACGGTTTTCATCTTTCCTCCCAGTCGTGAGCTACGCTTTCTGTCCTCCTCCCTGTAACCCCGAGCTTGGAAACCAGCTTTGAGAAACGCAAGTGGTCTTAGGTAGGTCCGCGAGAGTTACTTGTCTGTAAAGAGCAAGATAGTAAGTGTTTTCTGCTTTGCAGGCCATACGATCTCCGTCACAACTGCTTGACCCTGCCCTTGTCATGAGAAAGTAGCCACAGATAACACGTAAATGAATGAGCGTGTCTGTGTTCCAATAAAACCTTATTTATGGACACTGACATTTGAATTTCATACAATTGTTATGTATTGTGAAATATTATTCTTTTTAAAAATGTATTTCCCAGCCATTTTAAAATGTAAAAATTATGCATAGCTCATGGGCTGTAAGGTGGCAGTGGCACTTCACACTGGGGTTGGCCTGCAGGCCACCATTTGCTGGCCCCTGGTCTAAGGTGCTACAGCCTGGGGTAAAGGAGCCTTCACTCAGCCTGATGGGGAACTGTTCCTTGGCTTAGTCTTCATACAGTTGAGCCCTGGGTAGAAAGAGCAGTGCCTCCTGTCTCCCAACCTGACATACCTGGCGGAAAAAAATCTAGAAATGGCTATCAGCTCGTTCTGAACCCTGAGCTATGAGATCAGAAGAGGTATCCCCAAATGGCTCCAAAAAGCCTGGACACCCCTCTGAGAAAGTGATCAGAGGGGAAAACTTTCTTTCCTCCAACCCTTTTCATTTCAATTCATATTTCTTGAAACCTGCCCTAGGTACTAAAAATGTATGAGCCATTCCAGCCGTGGAGAAAGGAGCACAGAACTCAAGAACACTAGATAACAAATAAGGCAAGTGTGGACGATCACTGGCAGCAGTGAACTCTGCTATGTCACACACGGAGAGGTGGGAGCTAGGGTTCTCTTTCCCTACAACTGAGAGGACTGTGTAGCCGCCTGACCATTAGAATACGGCAGAAGTAACACTGGGCCCAGGGTTAGGAGGCTGGCGGCCTCCACTTCCTTTCTCCTGAAATGCTCACCCGTGTAGGAGCCAGCTGTGGCAGACAAGTCTGGCTACTCTGAGACTAGATTCTGGGGTCGTTTGTTATATAGCTTAGATAAGCAGAACAGCAAGCAGGAGGTGATGCACACCCCCACCTGCCCCCCCAAAAATAGTATGGCCAAAATTCAGAGA
Source organism: Daubentonia madagascariensis (assembly GCA_023783475.1). NCBI lineage: Eukaryota > Metazoa > Chordata > Mammalia > Primates > Daubentoniidae > Daubentonia > Daubentonia madagascariensis. The sequence goes on along the minus strand of JAKFHU010000485.1, from coordinate 32,869,542 downwards.
AGAAAAAGGTCAGTAAGGGCTGGAATAGTAGGGGAAAAGGAGGGATGAGAAGAAACTGGGGGCTGATGGAGTGGGAAAGGTGGGCTTTGTGCAGGCAGCTTGGGGAAGGCCTGGCGGGTGCACGGCAGCAGCGCTCTAGGTCAGGGAGGGGCGCGTGTGTGAAGGGAGGGGTGTGGGCAAGGAGGGACCGGGTACGGGGGAGGACGGGGGGGAGGGTAGAAGAGACCCTCAACAAGGAGAGCTGTTGTAGTGACGCAGGGTACACCTGATTTGGCTCTCGGTGAATGTCAAATTCCTTCTGGCCACTCGGCAGCCTTCGGTAATTAGCGGCAGGTAGTGACGGTGGCGGCGGTGAGAAGGGGTTGTTGAAAGCCCTTCCTCTGGCAACTTCCCTACTAGTGGGATGAGATCAAATGGCCTGTCACGTAACAACAAGCAAAGACAACGACCCCGCAACCTGCCTCTAGCTCCCAAGGGTCTTCTTTACCCTCAAGTGCACTGGCCAGCACCTGGCAGTAAATGCTCCATGTGACCCACCAGGCCTGTGGCTGAACCAGGTGACAGGATTCCCCATGAAGCAGAGAGAGATGCAGGGTCAGTGGGATCGGGCCAGAAACGCTGTCCTGCTGACGAAGTTGCCTGGCTTGCCAGTTTTCTGATGCCTCATGTATGCAAGGATGCTGAGTCCTTGTCACCATCTCTAAACCACCACATGTACTGAATACCACTAATTAAATCAATCCCAAAGTGTTTTCCAAATTAGGACATTTTACATGCTCTTAGCCAACCCAAAAGTCTTCATGCTGAGTATGAGTTTCCGTCCTAAGTTTCCACAATTCTAATAAGACAGCTACTCCTAATTCCATTACTGATGCCAGTTTACATGTGATCATCCGGATTTACCAGAAGACCCTTTAAGCCCCTCCTCCCATTCCCTCCTGGCAGGCATCAGGAAGGAGGTGTGTCAAATTTAGCCGTGACAGTTGCCAAGCGCCAGAACGTAGTACTGAGAACTTCTTGAAAACATGATATGTTGAAACACATCAAAGACTCTTGGAGCTGACAGACGGGATAACTGAGACATCGTGATGGCAAACGGTCGACACAAGCTGGCAGGAATGTTAGCGAAACTGGAACCGATTCTGCCCTCTAAATCTCCCTGGCAGAGACCGAGCATTGCAAACTGGAAAAATTCTCTTGAACTTCATGATTCCAAGTGGCAAACCAACTTATTTTTGGATGCTTGAACTGCATTCACTCCTGGTAAGTGTGTCCTCTAATTTTTGTGCATAAAGACAGAACATTTGGAAAATCCTTTTGTGAAAGCCCCACAAGAGTTGTTAGAAATAGAGCGTTATGATCAAGTTTCTTGTTAACCTAATTTCCCTTGGTGATAACCTTTTTTGGTGAGAATGCTTTTCACGCCACTGTACAGTAAATGTACTTTAAATAAATGAATAAATGAATACATTTAATTTCTTATACAGTGGCTTTGTAACTTTTTGCCCACCAGTAACTTCTCAAAGTGAAGACACTGGCTCAAAGTCTGTTCTTCTTTATAGTTATCTACTCACATAGATACGCCTATACATTTTAAACATTGGAAAGTGCTGCTGAAAGTGCTTAGTTAAAATATTTTTTAAAATTCTAAATTTAACGGAGACCAGTCAGAGCTACTGAGATTCCAACAGACGTATTCATGAGCACTTACTACGTATAAGCAAACATAGATTTAGGATCCCTTGTTTATAATTCTGAAATACAAAGAACCCTAAAAACAAATCTTTCTCATAACTCATTTAATAGCCAAACCTGACGTGAACTGATGTAAGGCTACTGTTGACTTTCTTTATCCCGTGTAGTATGAATATTAATGTGTTTCATTGCAGAAATGTTAACGAGATGGATTTCCAGGTGCTGCCCCAGATTCTGCTAGACGTGTCAGTAAACAGTATATGTACAGTGTGACCTTTCTAAAACTAGAAACCTGAGTTCTGGATCATATCTGACCCCAAGAACTTCAGATAAGGGATCAGGAACCAGCACTCAACACGAGATGGGTGATGCTAGGTGTTTTAGTCCATTCGGGCTACTACAACAAAATACTGGGAGGCTGATAAACAACAGACATTTATTTCTTATAGTTCTGGGGACTGGGAATTCTAAGATCAAGATGCTGGCAGATTCGGTGTCTGGGAAGGGCCCACTTCCTGGTTCATAGATGGCATCTTCTCTCCATGTTTTCACAGGGTGGAAGGGGTGATGGATCTCTCTCAAGCCTCCTTTATAAGGGCACTAATTCCATCTATCAGGGCTCTGCCTCCATGACCTAATTACCTCCTGAAGGCCCTACCTCCTAATACCATCACCTTGGGGGTTAGGATGTCAACATACGAATTTCAGGGGACACATGCATTCAGACCATAGCAGCAGATATGCATAACAGGGCAGAGAAGGGAGAGGTTGGAGGAGTAGTGCAGAGACCACAGCCATCATGTTAACAGCCCATGTTAGCCAGGCTGGAGCCAGTGATAAGGCTGTGTAATCTGAAGGGTCTGCAGAGTGACATCTGCAAAGGCCAACATGACATCAATTGACCTTCAACAAAGGTTCTAATGACCTTCAGACAGAATTTCTCAGAGGATAATAAACATGAACTAATTTGAACCTTCTATGGACTATATGCAATTATACAAGTCACAAAGTACAAATAAGTTGTCTTAGCTCAGAAACCTAAAATGGGAACTAGAAGGGAAGACTGTAGACATGTCTTACAATTTAATTTGCCTGGAATCTTCTGCCTGGTCCTCTCCTAGCTGCTGGTACTCCCAGCCCATGACCACTAGCATGGGCCCTGGGCCCAGGCTGCCAACACATATCCCCAACCTAGGCAGGGGCAGTCAGAGCTGACTCTTGGGAGAGAATGTCTCTCCTTTTAAAGCTACACATGCTAAGGACCAGGTCAGTCTGGAGCTGCCCCAGGTCATCAATACCACCACAGGAAGAGGACCACCTTAGGAGGGAACCAACACAGTGGAAGACAGGGCTCATGGAGAGGACAGAGACCTGATGACATGGATCCCTGGATCTAACTGTGGCTGACATGTCTGACCCTTGGCCATCCACTATGTGAGCCAAAAACAAGGTCCACTTTTGCTTTGGCTAGTCTAAGGTGGGTTTCACTCATTTGTAAAGGAAAATTTCACAGGCAATTGGTTCTAGAAGTCTAGAATTTAAATTTGGAGAGTAAATATATTTTTCAGAAATGTCCACTTTAAGAAGAGAACACTTTTTAAGTATCTCTTCTTTCCTCCCTGTTACAGACTGAATTGTCCTGCCCCCCACTGCCAAATTCATATGTTGAACCCCTAACCCCCAATGTGACTATTTGTGAAGATAGGCCCTTCAGGAAGGTTAAATGAGGTCATAAGAGAAGGCCCCGAATAGATAGGACTGGTGTCTTTAGAATAAAAGGAAGAAACCCCTCGCTCTCTCCTAAGTGCACAGAATGAGAAGGTGGCAGTCTACAAGCCAGGAAGAGAGGCCTCCTAAGAAACCAGCCTTGATGGCACCTTGACCTTGGATGTCTAGCCTCCAGAACTATAAGCAAATAAATACCCAGTCTGTGGTATTTTGATATGACAGCCCGAGCTGACTAATACATGCCCTGTAAAGTTTCTGAGGGAGCCTACTTGCCAATTGGTCACACTGTGAGGGTCACCTTTAGTCCTGCATTCTCTACCACTCTCTGAAAGGAAGAGCTATGATGCAGATGAACAGGAAACTAGAGCCTGCCTTCCAAAAACTGGAACTGCTAGAAGGCACTCATGACTCTAACACAATCAAAGAAGCAATCCAAGATGTTTTAGGTTAATTTCTTCGTATTTTCCATGAAACATGAAGTTACAGTGATTTAATAACCTCATTTGAAATCATCATGACTGGAGATCAAAATCAAAATATAGTTTTTAACTATTAGGTATTATGAGTTAGAAATTATCTCTAGAATAAATTCACCTTTAACACTAATTAACCAAGAGAATTTGTTTTAATTCAACTGTAAAAGAAAATACTTTCAAGTGAAATGTAGAAGGATATGATTTTGACTTTTAGCTATAAGACTTTTGAACAAGAAGTACCCTCCAAAAAATGGTTATAAGATACAAAAGATGGCAAGAGAAGAAGGCTCCCTTTGTGGAAAGATTCACATTGGAATATTATCAAATAATGTCTCAGTGTCACATGGTTTGGAAACGGGTTCACTGAACAGTGGGAATGTAAGGACTGTTTTCCCCTCATCACTATCTTTGACATGTCCTGTTGGATCTCCATTCCCTGTGGCCAGATGACATCTCAGGAAGACCCCACAATTTTTCAATCACTTTGATTTCTAAGAATAGTCTTATTCATGGAAACTAAGACTCACTCATTTACTAGAGGTCTAGTGACCGCATATCACAACTTCAGTCCAATTTAAAGCTTCTCCCTCCTCCCCTCCTTGCATGACCTGTAACGGGGAAGTGGCCGTGGCCTTTCCTTCCACTCCCCATCCCCCTATTTTTTATTGCTCCTCTTCATCACCCTGCTAAAGCTCTTCCGGGGTCAACGCAGGGGAAGTGACACAGTAGGGAGGGGGCTGAATACCTTTTACATCCGGTGGTGCTGTTTGCAATTCTCCTTGGCTATCAAAGTCATCTATGCGAGGCAGGCAGTCACATACTAGTACCTTCATAGGGTGCATTTGTAGGCTCTTCATAGGCACATGGACCTCCCCGTGCCCAGGCCCCTAACATGGTTGAAGAACCATTTGACTGGCCTTTTGTGACCCTTCCCCAAAAATGTACCTCCTACCTCAATAGACACTTCACATCCTCACTGCCTGGGTCCCCTCAACCCAAGAGGCCACCTTCCAGGCAAGAAACCAACAACAATTGCTCAAACTCTTTACCTGTTGCCTGGCCCAACAAAAACATACACATTTTTCTCTGCCAAATGGTGGAAGTTGAGCTTTCCAACTGATGAACACCTTTTTCTTTGCCTCACTTTCATGGGCTGCTTTAGCAACTTTGCATCCACCTAATTCTCTGTGTTGAAATACATGTTCACATACCCCCAACTCACCACTGTGCTCCACTCGGATGGGTCCAGAGGCAGCTCAGCAGGCGTGCATCTGGGAGGTGAGATGCCAATCCCCCATTGTTGCCATAACCTCAACCTCTAGATTAGAGAGCCCTTCTCCCTTGGCTTGTGGTGAGGGCAAGAACACTTTTCTCCTTTCTCCATGGCAGTGAGAGAGGAAATGCCCAAACTCCCTCCAGGAGTCTCTTTGACTGGGTGAGGAACCTACGGCCTTGGGGCCACATGTGGCCTTCTGGATCCTTGAGTGCGGCCTTTTGACTGAATTCAAATTTTACAGAACAAATCCTTTTCTTAAAAGGGGTGTAGCAGAGAAAGAGGAAGCTTTTCTTGACTCCTTCGGTGCTTAAAAAAGAACAATCTTGAAATCAGAGGGCCACACGTTCCCTACCCCTTCATCTCTAACGCAGAGCTGTGATGGGGACTGGTAGTCACTAGACCAATTTTGGCATCTTTTATTAAACACTCCATATTCATGTCTAGCAGCACATTTTAGAACATTAGATAATTATCACCCATTTTCAGCTTTGGAGAACTAATTCCTTCTGATAATTGGAAAAGTTTCATTCAACAACCTCATTTCAAATTATGTTTCTGGAAAATTAGTAACTCAGTGCTGAAAACATCTTACCAAACTCAACAAGTCTAGAAGTGAGAAGAGGACCTTGACAAAAACACTAACCTTATAGAGTTCTACTCTAACAGTAATGAAAATTGTAATCATATAAATAGAGCCTAACAATTATACTTTATACATTTAAAGGCATACTTAAGACATGCCTTTCCTATAATACTGTCTTCTGATTAAAATATATAGCTATGTAAATATTCTTAAATTCTTATTTGATTAAAGAGCAATTAGAACAGATATTCTAGGTAAGCTTCTTGCTAGGAGAAGAGTACTTTACAAGATTCACTACTTTGCTAAGGTTGTTGTAATTAGCTATTTGAGACTCTTGTTCATTAAGCATGTTTTTACCGTCAGTGACATGATTTCAGAGTACTAACAGTAACAGCAATATTCTACACTTCTATTGTAGTACAGTGTTGTACAGTGTGCCAGCATTTTCCCATATATTATCTTAATCAGTCCTCTCTGGGGTTATCAGCCTTATAAAACATATTAGTGAGCCTACAAGGCCATTAGAGTGTAGTAGTCACTAAATCACTAGCCTAAGTTTCTAAGCAGAAAATATAATACAGGAAATAAGGCAGTAGGGAATTGTAGGGACTGTGGCAAACTCGAAATCACTGCTACATTAAAAAAACCTGCTACTTGTGCCAATTAACTTTGACATGCAGCTGCAATGTTATCTGATCACCTGATTTTTAAAGAAAATTTAAAAATGTAATTATTGTGAAATCTGCTGATTTTTTAAAATGTTGGATCAAATTTTTTAGACATCAAACCAAAACCGTACAAAAACCCCACAAATGCTGACATCTGTGAGCTGCCAGTGTGCAACCTCTCTATGTGGCAGATATTGTTGGTTGCATTATGCAGTATCCTCTCTATGCAGACCCTTGAGCGCAATCTCTTTCAGTTAAGGTACTAGGAAGAGGAATATTTTTCCTGAGTTCCTAGTCTGTTGTTGATCTCATAGACACTGTGATTAAAGAAGATGATAAGGCTTCCATTTTTTCCTTGGCTGCTAGGAAGCACAGAAGCAAATCCATGGCACACACCTAGCAAGCATACAGATCTGAACAGAAGGTACAACCTCTCGGTCCCATTTTATACCCTTCCCCGCCTTTTCTTTCCCACCTATTTTTAATTTATGTCATCTTACTGTATTTCAGGTCCACTTTAAATCCCCTTTGGAACAAAGCAGAGCATAAATGATCTTCACACAACCCCCATGAAAGAGACATTATTGGTCCCATTTGACAAGTGAATAAATCAAGGCTCTACAAGGTTAACTGACTCAATAGTGAATCAAAAAGTGTGAAGACCCAACCTTCTCTTCTGGCTCCAAGTCAAGTGCTCCACTGACTATTAAAAAAAAAACCCAATGCAGTCACATAGCAGAGATTTCAAACTCAGATGCAACATAGACTTGGATGCTGTAGAAGCTGGAGTGTCACCTATGATCTGAAAAACCAAATAGACACCCCTTCCTCAACTAAGACAGACCCGAAGGTTAAAGAAACAAAAGTCACCTATGGGTTGAGGGTTCAGGGCTCCACTGGCATGGCAACTTCCTAAATTCCTACAGCTACAAGAAAAACCACACTCTTGCTAAACTCCCTAAGGATAGATGCTATCTGGCAAATTGTCAGACCCTTCCTAACTCCCATTTACAACCCAGACCACTACTCTGATTAGACAGAGGGTTGACCTGACAAACATTCTTTCCTGGTGAGCAACTGAACACCTCAGGCCAACATCAGACAGCTAATAGAGACCACGAACAAACTGTTTTTGTGTCCCATAGTTTACCTTTTGACATAAAGAGCCAAATTCCACTTCATTTTAATGCTAAAACCCCAGCCCGAAGTGAATATGGGATGCATGTTACATATATATTCACCCATTATGTGTGTGTTCGACTGCCTTCATAAATACGTATAACTTTTCCCCCAAACCTACTGAATATGTATGACTCTATTGTTCAGTACAGACCCTGTAGGGCATAAAAACCAACCTGCCCTTTTCCTCTTCCAAGAGAGGGCACCTTCAGTACATGCCAGACTGTCTCTTCCTGGTTTGCAAACTGATATGGCCTTTCTACTATTTAGTCATCCTGATGGTCTTTTGAATGACACACCCAAAGCCACTGCATTGTGAAGGGGTATAATTCCCTAAAACACAGTATGATCACAATACAAATGATGTCCCCTGGAGTTGTACGTGTTGCACACCCCTTCTGAAGGCATTAAAACCCACTGTGCTCACAAGGTCAGCAACAAATGAATGGGCTAGACTTGGAACTGGCACTCCAGTTTGAGAATCAGGCTATAGAATCTGGCCAAATAAAACATGTGGACACACTGTATTTAAAAAAACTGATTCAATGAGCCTTGTGAAGATTAAGTGGTATATAGTGGTGTATCCTGTGGCATGTCCCGGAGAAGTCCTCATTGTATTGCCATCTCTAAAATCTAGGCCATGGGGCAGCTTTATGCGTGAGAGAGCACAAAGAAATCATTTGGATTTTTCTGTAACCAAATCCCCAGAGAGTACTCCAAAATGAATCTGCTATGTACAAAACTCTGTTCTTTGCCTAGAATTGAATTATAGTGTGGTTCCAATGTATTTGGATTAAATTATAACAGTATAAAAGCAACAGAATGTTCCCAGGTCTTAAGGAATTAGTTGTTCAAATTCAGCATTATTCTTATCCTTTGTTTCTTTTCTCATAAACAATGCTAGAGCATTAGTTTTTAAACCGGTTTAAGCAGTAGAACTCTTTTTTTCCAATCACTTCATGGAACTCCAGTGTTCTGTGGCTGGTGATATACAGAAAGCCGGCGGGGAGGAGGGAGCTTGGGGGTTGTGGTCTGGCCCTGGACAGGACGCCCTTCTTTGACCAGAGCTATTGCAAAGTCTGGTTCATCCTTCCCCTATCTCCTGCAGGGTGGCCCACCCTCAGGGCTCCTCAGCTGTGGTCTTATTATTGAGCCTGCTTTAATGAGATCCAAATGTTTAGGGGAACCTCTAAAGTAGTTTTGAAGAATCTTAGGGTTCCATACAACATGGCACAAAAACTACTTTTTGTCAGGACATATTGTCAGTCCAGTAATCATCTGGGTGATTAATTGTGAAAGACATTATACCTTTCTAAAAAATATCAAAAATATAGTGCCCCCTAATTCTGGTTTCCACAGCAACTTCTAACATCATTGACAAAACACCCACTGAAGTAGAAAGTGCCTTCACATGAAAATGTTTTAAAAGCACTCCTCTTGCAGGTGGCTCCCCATCTCAGTGACACGTTTTACGATGCACATATATGTTTCAGAGGATTGCTACAGTCCTTGCCCCAATCCCAACACCAATAAGTTGACAGCCGTCTGTAGTTATTTGCTAAGTTCAAATGAAATTCTAAAACTGAATAAAGTATCTACTATCTACTAAGAGCAAGTGGTTTATTTCCTTACCTAAATTTTAAAACATTTAATGTGTGTCAAAAGAAGTTGCATGTTTCCAAAATCACAAAGGAAAGCTACAAAAAAAGGCAAAATTTTACTGACATAAAAGCCAGGAAAAAATATGAATGTTTGAATAACATTTTTCTTGTAAGTTATTATTTAGTTCTATCCCTGGGGAATGTGAGCAACTTACTCTGTTTAGTAAGGAGTGGTAGAAAATGTGAAATGGAAATAAAAGTTTTCCAAATAAGCAAAAATGCTCTTTTATATATAATGTATATGGTAACTACTTTCTTTGAACATAAAGTAGCATGCAATTTTTAGTAACAGAAAATCAGCCTCTTTGAAGGCCTCATTAAAAATTATCAACTGAATAGTTAAACAGCATTAGTTTTTTTGTTTGGTTTGGTTTTTTTTAGCGCCTGCTTGAGGTATCCACAGGTCTCCATCCATCTCTGGGAACCAATGAGGAAACAAATTCAGAATCTTTGCCTAAACAGACTTCAGTCTAGAACTGTAACAGCCCAACCAGGTTCATTGCCCACTGCTCAAGAGGAAGCCAATACACTGAGAGAGCAGGTGTTACAGCAGAGAAAGAATTTAATATTGCAGGTGCCATGCAAAGACATGGGAGGAAGTTTCTCAAATCCATCTCCCCAAAAATTTGGGAGAAAGGGTTTTTGAAGATAGTTTGTCAGGCAAAAGGCTAGGCAATTGGGTCTGCCAATTGGCTGGGTTCGGGGTGGAACCATAGGGGTGTAGAAATTATTTTCTTTGCTGAGTCGGTTCTTGGGTGGGGGTTGCAAGACCAGCTGAGTCAGTTCCTCGGTATGGGCCACTGGTCTGGGTGGGCCAGCCATTCCACCGGAATGCAGGGCCTGGAAGATATCTCAAAAACTAGCCACAGGTTTCACAAGGGTGATCTGGTCTGTGGGAGCAATAAAGAAAGCTAAGAATCTTTACGACCATCAGTTTGTAACTCCTGAGTAGTAAGCAATTATAGGAAAGCAAGCCAGGAAACAATGGCTGGTTATATACGTATTTTCCCAACCACGGTTCCCACCTTGTGGCCCTTTATTAATTTTATAAAGGACAGTTTCAGAACACCACTAATTTCACTCTAACTAGACAAAACAAAACTTCAATGTATGGAATAATTGTGGCAGGTACAAGGCCCCCAACATTTCAGTGTCTGTCCTAGTTGTAGTAAGTTTTTTCTGTGCTGTCTTTCTTTTTTTTTTATTTCAGAATATTATGGGGGTACAACATTTTGGCTATATATATTGCCCATGCACTGCCCGTGTCAGAGCTACAATTGTGGTCATCCCCCAAACTGTGCTACTCGCATCCATTCAGTGAGAGTTGTCCCATCCCCTCCACCACCCTCCTGCCTGCCCGCCCCCTGATGAATATTATTGCCCTGTGTGATGTAAGTGTTGATCAGTTAGTACCAATTTGATGGTGAGTACCAGTGGTGCTTGTTTTTCCATTCCTGTGACACTTCGCTTCGAAGAATGGGTTCTAGCTCCAACCAGGATAATACCAGATGTGTTAATTCACTAGACCCTGTTTTGAGACCCTAGTTAGAGACCAATTCTCCTCCTTGAGTAGTCGAATGAGTTCACACTTCCACCCACTTCCCTTAACCAGCTCTCACACTTTGGGCCACAGTGTACCCACCCTAATCACCTGGGGCCAGGTACCAGACAGCCAGGGACAGCCCCTATGCCCCAGAGCATGAAGAAATGTTTCGAAGTAGCCAGTCCTAAACCTGCTCACCCTGCCTTGCCCTTTCCTTCCCTGGAAACCACAATAAGAGTGTTTGCCCACTGTTCTCCCCCTTCCCTCTTCCTCACCACCCACCTATGCATCCCCTGAGTGGCCCTGCATGGCCTGCTGTGTCCTCCCTGGAAACTGTGACAAAACTGTACTTTTTAATTTTTATTTTATTTAATTTTTTCCAGATATACATAACCAAAAGAAAACTATTACTTTTTAAATCCTTCATTATTACTTTTTAGGAGATGTGCCTCAACATAGTGAGATAGGTTGGTCTCCAACTCCCGAGCTCAAGCGATCCTCCCGCCCCAGCCTCCCACGTAGTTGGGACTACAGATGAGAGCCACTGTGCTGGCACAACTGTGAAACTCTTTCCAGTTTCTCTCTCTTGATCTGGGCTTGCCATACCATATCTCACCCAAGGCAGTATGATTAAAGCACGAGTCTATAACCTTTCATGATGAAACAAACCAAAAAACAAAAACAAAAAACCTCTAAGACTAACTGGATTGGAAGGCAGGTATGGAAAACAAGAGCCGCTATTATGGTGCTAATGCGCCAGACCAGACCCGGAGACAGAAAGTTGCATAGGGACTGGATGGTATCTGGGCAACAAAGGGATTCTGCCTTTTGTTTTGTGGCTCCACCAGGGATTTGTAGTTTGAGACAGGGAGGGATTGTTGCTTCTCTCTGTGATTTGTTCTCCCTTGAGCTTAAAGAAGGGAGAAGAGTCCCCTGTGACCAGGGAACTAATTTTCCAGAAATATCAGTGGTGATCATAGAGTAGCTGCAGAAGGGTTCCTGGTAGGCTCAGACTGGATAATACAAATGTAAGGCACATTACACAGAGAAGCAATTAACCACATCTGGGATAGAGACAGGGACAGTGGAAAGGTGACTCTCATGCATGCACGTCATGAGATATATTATATATTACGCTGATATTATAATCAAAACACCATCTAAGTAAATTCTATCATCATGATCTATCTACAACCCAAATATTATAAAGAAATCAGTAACACAGAATGGCACATGGCATGCACTGGGATGGCAGTGAGCTGTGGAGCTCTAAAACATAATGCCAGATAGACCTGTATCAGTAAAGATAGGCTAAGTTATGCTGTGGTAACAAACACCCAACCAATATTAGTGGTTTAAAACAACAAGGTTTATTTCTTAGTTATGCTACGTGTCCATCACAGGTTAGCCAATGCCCAGCTTTGGAATGTTCTTTCTCAAGACTCAGGCTAACAGAGTAACCACCACTTACACCAGTTCTAAAAATGGCTTGCGTTCCACCAGCCAAAGCAAGCATCACACCCAACTTCACTGGCCACATCCAACTTCAAGGAGGTGGGGAAGTAAAATCCTGTCGTAGGAGTGGCCAAACTACAGCTCACAGGCAAATGCCTGTGTTTGTAAATAAAGTTTTATTGGGACATACCCATTCCCATTTGTTTACATATTGTCTACGGCTGCTTTTGCCACAGAGTTGAGTAGCTATGACAGAGATTGAATATGGTCTACATGCCTGAAATATTTACTATCTGGTCTTTAAGAAAAAGCTGGCAGGTCTCTAGCTGACTGTATTAGTTGGCTTTCATTAGGTTCTGCGGCAGTAACAAATGACCTCCCGATCACAGGGGCTTATAACAACAAAGGTTTATTTCCTGTTCCCATTACTTGTCAGTGGTGGGTAGGCTGTGGCTCTGTTTTAGTTCTTTATCACAGGCGGAAAGAGCATTCCCCAACATGCCATTCTTACGGCAGAGAGAAGAGTGTGGCTGAATCACAGGACGGCTCCTAAAGCCGAAGCATGGGTGTGAAGAGCGTCATCACTTCTGCTCACATTTTATTGGCCAAAGGAAGTCACATGGCCACTTCTGCCATCCCTGGATAGAGACGTGAACACCACCCCCCTACAAGGAGGCACTATGAGTCACCTGACTATGCACAGGGTGTATAATACTCTCACAGAGAAGGATCAAATAATTGGGAACACTAACACAACTGACCGTGCTTACCACACTTCCTGAGCAGTTTGGGTGGACAGCGCTAACGGCTGACACAAGACCCGGTGTGCCAGAGTCAGCTCAGTACTATGAAAAAACCCAGGACTAAGAGTTAATAGACCATGGATCTAGAACTAGTCATTGCATGTCTCTGAACAATTTATAGAGCCCTCCTCTGTGAAATGAGGTAACTGGACTGCATCACTGTTTAAAACCTTTCCATGTCAATGCATTTTGACAATCCCCCACCCCCACCATGACCATTGCTCTACTTTGAGTAGCCACAGGCTGAGAACATGCATTTGGCTAAAACCATCATATTTATCAATTGTAAGCCATTGTTTACTATTTCTAGAGGTAACTTTGAGAAAATTGTGAATGACAGTGCTCTCCTGAGATTACTAATTCACACTTGAGCAGATTTGTACAGACTAACAAGGAGATGGGAGCAGACATGCTGGCTTTAAAGCAGCTTTTCTGGAATTACAGACATCTAAATTTATACCACAGATAGATATAATGGGATTGGTACTAAATTCACTAGATGGTAATCATCTGTTAATCTGTATGTCTCTCTGACTTAGGACTGTCTTGTTCAGTACTGTATTCCAGGGATTTAATACATAATTGATGCTCATTAATTATTTCTAAACTAACTGATAAAAGGAATCACGTATTCAGTAATGCTTTTAAATGATTTTTTGTCTTTTCTGTCAATCAAGCCCACGCATACCTTTGAAGAAGAATGTTAGGCATATGCATGAGTGAATCATATTACATGTTTGGTTTACAGATAATGCTTGCTGTTTGTATGGATTTGTGTTCCTTCCAACACTTCCTTAAGCCTCTAGGGATCTCTGGTCCATGAGTTTTGACCCCGGACCGAAAAAACACAGGCAAATCCATCCCATGGTGCAAAAACTAGTCTAACACATTCTTTTTAATTCACTTCAGAGTCTTCATTCCAATGGCATTGCTCATTCTGGCATGCAGGTAGTAAACTGTATTTGAGCAGTTGAGATTAGTTCTCCCCACCTTCAACAAGTTTCCCTTTGAGGCTAGCAATTAGTCATTAGAAAAAGTACAAGGTCATAGAATATCACAGTGTTAAACAGGGTTTAAATTCAAATCTCCAGAAGGGCCTGTTGGGGCTCAGAAAATGGTGCTTTGGCATGCTGAGAACTTCTGAATTAAAAGAAATTGGGAGACTTTAGAAGCTGCCTCAGAACCAAGGACTTTCTAACCTTCTCTTGTCCACCCCGGCGCCCAAGTTCTGGGAGGGTCTCTCTCTGGAATTTCCTTATCCGATTGAGGAAACTTTTTCCAAAAGAAATGCAATAGTCTTCAACCCCCTCCCTAGAAATCTCATTAAATAATCAGGGAAGATCAACCACAGGAGAAGAGAAGAGAGGAAAAGTCTGATCACACCCAGACAGACTTTCCATCTAGTCTTCCACGTGAGCGGCTTCCAGAGATCACCTAAGAGACTGGATAAAACCACAACCTTTGTTTGCAGTGTATTTCCTCCTCTCACCTTCCCATAACTTGTTATCCCGTTCAGTTTCCAAAGAGAATCATTTTCAAACTACTGTCTGCTCTCTGGGCCCATTAAACTCTCCTGATGTCATTTACTGTCCTCCCAAACTGCCCACATCCCCCACCTCTCTCTCGCCTCGCAAGGGGGCACTGTTTAAGCTTCAGCCATCTGGCCCTTCTTTGAGGCTCATATTTTGTATGGCTCCCATGTGAAGGGTCATTAATAAATTTATATGCCCTTTTTCCTATGAATCTGTCTTTCGTCAGTTCATTTCAGCAGACTTGAACCTTCAGAGGGGGAGGGAAAATTCTCTTTGCCTCTACAGGCCCTAGCCCTGGATAAAGGAAAATGAATAAACGATTGAATCAATATACTTAAAAACTATTCCCTTTGTTTGCTATCTGCTCACATACTTGAGTATGTCGTCAGCTCTTCATCCTCACTGTGCCTCTGAATCACCTTGTCAAAACTTAAAAAATATACAAGTGGTACTTAGCCCCTACCAAATTATGATTCAATCACCCAGACATGGGCATTTGGTTTTTTGAGTTTATAGGTAATTCTAATGTGTATTCAAGATTGAAACCCACTGGCCTATCTCAATGACTATTATTCTTCAAGGCCAGATAAATAAGACAGTTTAATTTAGAAAGCCAGAATATTTTTGCCTTGTTTCTCAGATCCTAGGAATTTCTTTTATATCATAGTCATACCAGACAGATCAGACTTTTTTCTTTTTTAAATAATTTTGTCAATGTTTTTATATCTCTTGGGATTTTTGGTCACTTGATTTACATGTAAAAGCAAAGAGGTCACCCACTGAAAGGCCACTTCCTTATAAATTCAAGGTAGAAGGGTTCTAGGGAAATTTCCATAAGGAGAATTTCTGGGAAAGTGCAATGATCATGAAACAGAAGAAAACACAGGTTTTTGACAATTTCTCACCCCTCTTACTCCTCACCTGGTTCAACGTGTCAGCTCTACCACCTGTCTACTTCACAAATCCAAAAGGCCACAGGAAAATACAATTGCGAACTGAGTCTTCATTCCATTCACATTGCAGGGTGGATATAAATGTCAGACAGGTTGGTCCTTTATCAGACTTCATTAGAAAGGGATAGGGTTCAGGACATGTCACCCCAAAATATGATTGTAGAAGACCAGAATATTCAAACCTAAATATGCCTCTTTGGCATAGGATTAATTTTGAGAAACTGCACACAAAGGAGAAGCTCTGAAAAGTTACCCTTTTGTAAGAGAAATGTACATCTATACAAGAAATTTCCATTTACAAGGGTGTCTCCCCCTCTGCACAGGGAAGGGAAGGAGGTCTAAGTCGCTAGAGACTCTTATCAATGGAGAAGCCACAACTTAAGTCTGCACAACAAACCTTGCTTTTGTTTTTGGTGCTTTTCCTGGCCATGTCATGTTAACCACCAGGTCTCTCCTCATATCCTTCTTTTCTTTGTTTCAGCAAAAGTATTTAAGCATGAAAACTAAGACAATTTTTTTGAAATCTACCCTAAAGGTTTACTCATTTCTCTGGGTCATCTCCCATATATACAGGAGGTATGCATGTTATTGAACTTCTCTTGTTTTTCTCTTGTTAATCTGTCTTTTGTTACAGGGAGTCCCAGCTAAGAACTCATGAAGGGTAGAGAAGAAAATTATTTTTCTCTTCATACAAAAGAAGTTTTACCAGGATAAACTACAGAGTTATAGCTGAAAGCCTAATTAGGAGAGAATCAAAGGAAGAGAGAGTTGATCAACTCTCTTCTCCAGGAAAAGTTGAAAACCAATCCCAGCAAGACTAAGGAAGGCGTAGTTGAGCATTTCTCCTAACTCTCAAACTGTACCTGAAAATTACCCAGGGATCTTGTTAAAATGAAGATTCTGATTCAGTAGGTCTGGGGCAGGGGCATCTGTTAAATTTCTAACAGATGCCAGTGGTCCAAAGATCAGGCTTTTTGTAACAAGGCCAAAGAATTAACATAAAAGCTAATTAATTTTTCCACTAGATTCAGTTGCAACACATTGATTTGATTTGGAGGTAAGCAATCAAAGAAAGAATTTTAAGAATATGTTTCTTAAAATACCTGCCTTGGCCTAAGATAGCAATTCTTAAACATTTTGATCTTCACACTGTCATTGAGGGCCTCAAACAGCTTTGTTTGTGTGGGTTACATAGAATGTTATTTGCCGTATATGAAATTAAAACTGAGGAATTAAAAAATATAGATTTATTAATTTATTTAAAATTAACAATAAACCCATTACATGTCAACATAAATAGAATATCTTATAAATTATAACTCTATTTTCCCAAACAAAAAATTTAGTGAGAAGACTAGTACTATTTTATATACTTTGCAAATCTCTTTATTGTCCGGCTTAATGAACCACAGCTGACTTTTCATATCTGCTTTCACACTCAATCCATTATGATATTATATGTCATATATAATATCTGGAAATATGGTATCTGGAAAATGACATTGTCCACTTGTGAAAGGAGACTGAAAAAGGCAAATAATGTTACAAAAACCATTGGACCTCACAGAACCTCTGAAAAGGTCTCTAGGACTGCTAGAGGTCCTGGATCACATTTTGAGAACTGTTGGCCTAAGATAGAGAACACAAATAAATGGCTTTCATTGACATAGCTGAAAGTATGCTAATCTCTCTTCAGTGAATACCTCCTTTAGTTGTTGTAGAATCACTGTCTTAGTCCATTTTGTGTTGCTGTAACAGAATACCACAGACTGGGTAATTTATAAAGAACAGATTTATATCTTACAGTTCTAAAGTCTGTTAAGTCCAAGGTTGAGGGGCCAGCATCTGGTGAGGACCTTCATGCTGCATCATCCCATGGCAGATAGCAGAAGGGTAAGAGCACAAGCCAGAGAGCAAAGGGAAGGAGGTTGAACTCATCCTTCTTATCAGGAACCCACTCCCAAGATAATGGCATTAATTACTTTATGAAGGCAGAGTCCTTATGACCTAATCACCTTTCAAAGGCCCCACCTCTCAACACCGTTGCATTGGGGATTAAGTTTCCAAAATATGAATTTTGGGGAACACATTCAAACCACAGTAGTCACTATTTTGGGGGTAAAACCAGAAACTAATGGCTGATGTTAACTTTAATTCTTTCTCCTCATGTGCCTTTGTAATGAATGTCTGAAGCAAGCTTTATTTCCTTGAAGGCAAGTAATTGCATTTGGTCACTCAGATCAAAGTTTCAGAAAAACTTGATAAGAAATGATCACACAAAGTTATGAGAACATAGTGAAGTTTTTAGGGGTAGAAGAGTTGCTTTTGAAGGATTTGAGTTGGTTACTACTGAGCATATATCTGAATCAGATACTTCCATTAAGTGTATTTAGGGGGACACAAAAGAGGAAATAGAAGGGATAAGCCAGGCTTTTGGGGAGCTCACATTCTATTTTGGAAAAAAATATTAGAAAGAGTCTAAGCTGGCCTACCACCACATGCTACATCGGGTAGGAAACTATAACGTGTTAAAGGAATTTGGAGAAGAAAGAAAGGAGCTGGAATTATCTGGGCAAGTCTTCATGGAAGAAGTCAAGTTATTCTAGGCTTTTAGAATAACATTCTGAAATGTTTTAGGTATAGAAATTGGAGAGGAAAAAGGGAGAAAGCCCAGTCAGATGGCGGGGCAGAGGGAGTAGCCAGCATATTTGACACCCAAAGTGGATCATTTAGACCCCCTCTTCCATACAACAAAATTATCTTCAGTAATGCTCTTAAAATAAAGCAAATAATAATAAAAGCCAGAAAAGAATGGCAAACATAAAAAAATGGTCTTTTACTAAATTTTGTATATATATTCAAACCAGTTAAAAAATCAATTAATTATTATGGTACCGAAAAGGAAACAAAGTAATGGATTAATAATTTTTAATTACATTAAAGTATTTCTTTTAAGGGAGAAGGGACACATAAAAGAAACACTTTAAAGGAGTGAATGCCTTAGAGAAAGATCTGCACACAGAACTGCAATAAGGCAAGCTCTGCTACTCTATCCTTACAATTGTTGTGTTATCATTGTTTCTTTTGAATTTACTCCTTAAACATAGTACTAGGTAGTGTTCCAGGGCGTAGAGACACAGACTGCACTGGCAGCAAACTCAAATGATTTTGACCCTTATGAATTTAACACTCGATTGTGTATAGCCGAGTCACCTGTAGGGAGCCAATGGGTGTAACTGAGAGTTCTCCACGGTAAATTCCAAGTAGAATACAATGTTTCTTAAAAGATAAGTAATAATGTGCTACTTTGATTATTATGATTATTATTAAGACTCAACAATCATTAGGGCAATTGTTTAGAACTTACCAAGAAAAGAATTTTCTGGGGAGGAGTACTGTGTCACTGATGACAAGGTTCAGGACACACTATCCCGAAATATAGCACTTTGGCATACTGAATAATCTAAGCTGAAGGAATCTGAAAAACAGCATGTGCAGGAAGGATTTGCTGACCTTCCCCTAAAGCAGGTCCTAAGACCCTCATGTGAGAGGTTCCCTCTATATGCCCGGAGGAAAAGAGCATCCTTATGTCTGAAGACAGGGATGGCAAGAAGAATGGAGCACACAGACTTTGTTGTCACCCCAACCCCAGCCCCATTTAACTACCCTGGGCTTATGCTTTTTCTCTGTCCCATCACATTTCTCCACGACTCTCCCCTCTTCATCAACCCTACCACAAATCACTCAGGTTTAACTGCTTCTTGGGTCTTTATTTCCTTATGAAGTTTTCTGTGTCCCGTAAAACTTGCATTCAATAAAGTTTTGTGCTTTTCTCTTCTTAGTCTGTCTTTTGCTATAGGGGCCCCAGCCAATGACCCTAAGATGGGTAGAAGGAAAAGATATATTTCCTTCCCTACACTGACATCATTTAGAATTGCTGGAACATGGTGATGATTTTAAAGAGACCAACTTTTAGTTGATTTTATTATTGTTTTAAGACTTTCCACAGGCAATGTACCCATTATTGCCTGCACGTGGGGCCAATGGCGCCCATGGTCTCCCCTTGGTTCGCCACCAAAGATTTGGAAATGGGAGAGAGGATGACACACTTTGAGCATGAATGTGGAGTACAGGGCTAGGGGGAGCTTGCTGGAGGCCCAGTGACAGCTCTGTCTACCTTTTGTTCCTTCAGTCACCTTGTGACTAACTGGCTCTGCTGGGGAAGGAGCCAGCAGCTGTGGTAGGGGAAGCAATTGTCCTTGGAGCAACTTCACAGTCTCCACTGGAGGCAGAGGGATGACAGTAAGAGATCAGGGGCAGCCAGTCCCCTTCTCCTTGGAAGACTGGAAACGTGGGGCACACAGGCTCAGGAATAGACAGTATCACAAAGTAGTGGGTTTGATATCAGCCCTGTGGTCACAGTTTTCTTGGTGAAGCAGACAGTGTGGGTTGTTTGCTCAGAGAGAGGTAGATAGAGCTGACGTTTTAGGAAAGCAACAAAAGCCTGAAATAGAAAATCTCCCCGCCCCCCCCCCAAAAAAAAAGTTAGGCAAGTAAAACACAAAAGCATGGGGCAGGGGCTGGGAATTCTCCTGGAGGTCTTATTGCTGCCCTTCCTTGCCTTACATTCTAGCTCTGTTGTGTTCCCTGCACTATCAGTCTTCCATTATCTTTCAGGGAATAAATGGAGCCTTCAGGGTCTCAAGTTGGCTCCATATGTTTAGCTGTTCCAAGGGTAGACTGTGGGGACTTTTCCAACTTACTAAATATATCTGCTGTTTCTATCTTCTATATATAATTACAGTCACAGATTCAGGCCAACAAAAATATTGAGGAATAAAATTCAAAGTAAAGCTCTTGCAAACCTTTGGAGAGCAACATTTCTGGTCCCTGAGCTCCCAGGCTGTTACTTCTCTAATGGAGTGAATTGTATTCCCTTTATAGCTTTCTCATAGGGCTAGAACTTAAAAGTCGCTTTGTCCCAGACTGAATAGCTGAATCAGTGACACCAGATACCAGGGTTATGAAGGTAGAGAAAAAAGGTGCTTTTCCTAGAGGATGTAGGAAATGTTTAAACGCCCCCTCCCCAAATAAAATAAAAGGAAATAAGGTGGTTCACGGAGAACAATGAGTTCTGCCTTCATATTAAATGAAGGGAAAAGAGTTTATCTGGTTGAAATGGAAATAGCCTTCTACTCAAGTGATTTGTGCCTTTCAGACTGGCAAAAGGCTCTGGGAAGAGTTGGAAGGTGATGATGAATATGTGTGGCAAGGATGCAAGGGAGAGCCCCAAATGAATTGCATTGTTATGTATAATGAGACTTGGTTTCGAGGTAAGTAACCCATTTTCTCACTTGTCATGCCTTTCAATTTTGTCTTTCACACTGCATTATCCACAAAGCTGCTAGAGGATCTTCAAATCAAGGGTGGCTACAAAAGTCAAGATTCAAGACACTGAGATTTGCTTGAATAATATCTATAGAACAAACTATTTCCTAGGTGAATATCAAAACAAGGAGGAATTCATCTAATTTTCCATCCCTGATATTTATGACTATTCATCCCAAATAGTATAATTCAGAAGTTTTAAACAAATCCCACAGCTGCATCCTGAAATAAATGAACTTGGGGTAATACTATGTCAAGAGACACATTAAAAATCCTTGGAAACCCGCAACTGCTGTTCACCCCCCTCCATACACTAATGTCCATTTCCGCATAATTTGTCTTCTAAAAACAGTTGTCAGTTCCAAGTAAATACATTCCTGTCTGTGATAAAAATTATCCTTGCGCCATTTCTTTTCTCCTTTTAACCTCCTATATCATCCCTTACTGGTAATTTACCTGTTAAAAATGGGAGAAAACACCATTATTACTAATCTTCAGCATAATTCATGATAAAAATGCACCCATGATTGAGCACATTTATTTGTGATATTTAAAAAAAAAATTAGAAAGCGAGAGGACCCAGTTGGACTCCCAGAGTTGGTATAAAGGTTATTTTAAAGTGAAACACTTGAGCTGTAGAAGATGTGGAAAGAAATCTTATCTGAACTTCTATTATCCGACTAAAGCAGAACCTCCCCAAAATACAGAGCCATTAATTCCCCTCTGAGGCAGTTTCCTGGGAATTCAGCTACCATGGAGACATATTGCCCACTCCCAAAAGCATCAAAAAGCCCAACAAAACCTTCACGCTTTCCCACTGAGGCCCTAACTGCCCTCTCTCCATCTTTAAGTTAGTCTATAAACCTTCCCACCTTTGTTAAGTTGATATATAAACCTTTCTCTCTGGCTATTCTGCGAGTCACTCATTACTGAGCAGCTCTCCTGTGCACGTGTAAATAAATGCTACCTTTTTTCTTGTTAATCTGTCTATGGTCAGTTAATTCACAGGCCTCCAACTACTGGACCCAAGTTGGCAGAGGAAAAAATTTTTCCTCCCAACAAAAGCAAAATGAAGCTTTGAAATGAAATAGGTCATTATTTGATATTTCAGCATGTTTCATTCAAGTTTCTGAGTTCAAAAACTATAAAATTAGCAAGTGAATATTGTTATAATCTTATTAGATATGTTAATTGATATGGCTGCAGTAAGACAGGCACTCTGAAATGCTTCAAGTCGACTGGAAATTGGCACAACTTTCTGGAAAGCAATTTTTCAATATGTATCAAGAACTTTAACAATATTCATGCCTGTAGGCATAAACGTTTTATTTCTAGGTGTCAAAGGAGATAATTAGAGTTGCTCTCAAATATTTATTTAAAGAACTTTCCAACACACTATGTATCTATTATTTGCAAGAACAAAAATCACAAACAACTTACATGTCCAATAATAAAGAAAATAAAGAATAGTTAAATAAAATGTAAAGAAAGGGATAAAATCAAGCCATAAAACTGTATGATCTAAATTATGTTTGATACACACTTGGAAAGGAATCCAGAAGGAAATATATCAAAGTGCCAGTAGTTGTTTTCTCTAACCTGGAGAATTATGGGTGATTTTTTTCCTTCTTAGACTAAGAGGCAAAATAAAAAAAAAAGACCAAGCTGTAGGTAAGAGAATCAAAAGGTACCATAATTACCTGCGAACCTAGTTAGTAAACATTGTCTGGAGAGAGAGGGAAGGATTTAAAGTATTTTCAAAATTAAAGCACACAGTGGGGGTGTGTGCGTGGCGGGGTCCTTGTCAATATGTACACTGACTTGTTTACATCCATATATGACCAACATTATTTGAGTTCCCATTGTACACAAAATCCCATGCCAGGCCTTTTCTTTTCCTACTTTATATCCTTGCTCTCCACAAAGACATAATTTTAATTGTTGGAATTTGCTACAAGTTATCACTGAATGGGTTCAACATTTAAAATACTAAACCACTTGGTTAAATATGTAATAGAAATTTCTGCTGTGGCTGGGTGCAGTGGCTCACATCAGTAATCCCAGCACTTTGGGAGGCTGAGGCGGGAGGCTCACTTGAGCCCAGGAGTTCGAGGTCACGGTGAACTATGACCAAGCCACTGCCCTCCAACCTGGGCAACAGAGCAAGAGGCTGTCTCAAAAAAAAAAAAAGTAAAAGAAAGAAAGAAAGAAAAGAAATTAAGAAATTTCTGCTGCAAACTACAAAGATAACATTTTAGTAAGGAGAGGAAATGTAATTAAAAGCTCAACTCTCATACAATCATGTACCTTTCAAATGTACAAAGCATTAGAAATAAAATCCCTAAACTTAGTATTTTGAGAAGGAAGCTTAAATATTATTTCTAATTTTAATATACAATTTAAAAAATTCCCTGAGAAACCAGCTACCAATATAAATTTATATAAACATAATTAATAACAATAGCATAGGCAGAAACTAATAATGAAGCTATAAACTTAATTAACAGCAGCAGTTACTAAATGAATGTCACTTTAATAGCCCGAAGAGTCACTTGAAAGCATTATGCGGCTGCTCGTTTCTGTGCTGTTCGCCCTGAGTAAAGTGGCTCTCTACCCAAGTGAAAGTCACGTCTGATAGCCAAGAACCAGAATCAGAGCTGCATTTAAACATTCGACTTGCATTTAACAACCCCCCCACCCCCCGTAAATCCTTCCACTGGTTAACTCACAGCTGAGTTGCCTACTCACTGGTTTGCTATTAGTGAGGGTGAGAGGAGATGCAGCAGATTAGGAACAGGGCTGCAGCTCTAACCACATTAAGTGTGGAGGCAGAAAATCATATTTACTCAAGGATTCCCTCAAACTGAATACTCAAGGTTCCAGTGGAAATGGCAGTATTACAGGGATACTGGGTGGGGGGGTGAGGGGAAGGATACAAGGACTCTTGTACCTCCCAACACAATCTGTGTTTTATGTTGAAATACTCCAACGTCAATAGTGAGCTTTGAGCTTTGTGTGTGTGTGTGTGTATGTGTGTGTGTGTGTGGATTCATGTTAGGCCACCCCCAACAATTACTCATTAATATCTGAAGTACCCTAAGCAGAAATCTATAGATGTGGTGTTAGGGAGCATTTGAAAGACCCCAATCAGAGTTCACATTCCTAGAGGTGGTTTCACAAAAGCTTCTAACTCCCCTATCTGAAACTGCATGGGAAAGTTCATTAATTAATGTAAAAGGACATTAGAAATCAATTTTCAACGGTGAAATAAAGGATATGAGGGATGTGTGGCTAGAAACCTCCAAGCTTGCATGAAAAGAGTGTCGGGCTTAGCTAGCGTAACAAACTAGCACTTTCAGAGGAGGGCTAAGGCCCAGAACTTCATTCAGGCCTCTGTCCCACCACTTCCTGAAGGACTGTCCTGCAAAGGAAGCCATCTGATCCTGCTATCAGACACTGGAGTGCCTAAAACCACAGACGGGGGACTCCTTGAGTTCACAGAACAGGTTCTATGAGTGTTTTAGGGGGTGTATGAAGCTCCTTGTTACTAAATGTTTCTATGAGTTGCAGAACCAGGTCTGGGGCTAGTTTTCATTACCCCAGAGCAGCTGGTGGAACAATAGTAAAGAAAGAGAGACTTAGGGACCTCATGGCTGACTTCTCTGATTGGAGGTAGCTGTGAGTCACCAATAAGAACTGCCACATTGGCTTAGGTCACTCCTTAATACCTCCAACTCGCCAGCACCCCCCTCCCCGGCCACCCTCCTCCCCCCTATATACACATAGTGAAGACCTAGCGGTGAGAAAACAAGGTGATGTGGAAGAGAAAAAAGATCATAAGTTCTGGTGACAAGCAGCTTAAATTGCAATAGCCATTTTCTGGTTTGCAAAATTGCAAACCAGAAACTCTTAAAGCCTATAACCATGGCGCAGAGCCAACGGGGAGGGGCAGGATGTAAAGAGGAAACACCTTCA
Organism: Daubentonia madagascariensis; assembly: GCA_023783475.1. Taxonomy (NCBI): domain Eukaryota; kingdom Metazoa; phylum Chordata; class Mammalia; order Primates; family Daubentoniidae; genus Daubentonia; species Daubentonia madagascariensis. The sequence goes on along the minus strand of JAKFHU010000485.1, from coordinate 32,844,627 downwards.
GTCTGGCCCTATGATAGGAGTCCAAACAGCACGGAGCGAGGAGTCAGGAAACCCAGGTTCTAGTTTAGCTCTAACCATTAGTTAGCAAAGACCTTAACTTCTCAACTTCCATTTTGTGGATGGCCTTTGACTCTTCACCCAGTAGTTATGAAGCTTATATGACAAGAGATGAGGAAGAAAGTGTGGAATACCATAAAACCCTATACATACATCATGTCAGTTTTGTGCCAGGGCAATAAATATTGAGACCTACTATGTGGAGACCCTATGCTAGGCTACACATTCCAGGGGTTTCAAAAATAAGCAGAAAGATTATGCCCACAAAAAGATTTGCATAGAAGCTTTGTTCATAACAGCCTTAAACTGGAAACAGCCCAAGTGACCAATAAGTGAATAAACAAATTGTGATGTATCCGTACAATGGAATACTACTCAGCACCAAGATGGGTACAGATTACTGACATATACAAAAAAAGAAAAAAAAAGGATGAATTTCAAAAATATGCTGAGTGAAAGAAATCTTATGCAAAATAGTATATACTCTATGTGCCTACCCAAAATAGTATATATACTATATGATTCTAGAACTGTATGAAGTTCTGGAACAGGCTGAGAAAAATCAGAACCTTGGTTACCTGTGTGTGGGCAGGTAGGGTGGGAATTGACTGGGAAGAGGCATTAGCATCAGCATTCTGGGTGATAATAATGTCTGTAACTTGGTTAGGGATTGGCATTACACAGGTATGTGAATTTGCTAAAACTCATTGAATGAGAAACTTAAGTCTGTGTATGTTGCTGTGTGTAAATTTTACCTTAAAAATACATATTGAACTCCAGTTAAAGATATGCATACTGAACTCTTTAGTGGTGAAGTGTACTGATTTCTGCAACTTAATTTAAAATATATCAAAATAAGATGGAAGGAGGAATGGATACATGTGTACAGTGATAAAGCAAATACAACAAAACATTAATTGTAAAATGTAGGTGGTGGATGCTTAGCACCCACTGAATAATTACTTTAGATTCTCTGTTTGAAAGTGATCCTAATAAAATGTTGGGAAGGTCCCTGACCACTCTCTTCTCCCTTTCGTTTGGCAAGCAATTTTAAGATATTAAGAAAATAAAAGTGTTTGATAAACAGCTGCTATAAGGACACATTTTTCGATGCATCATGAAAATTGCATTGTCTACAAATCTTGCTTGCATCCTTTAATTATTGAAGAACTCTCTGGTAGTAAGTAGTTCGATTTGATTTGGAACAAGATATTATTTTAATGGCCTTTAAGAAGATTTAGAGAAAATAATTCCACTTTCTAATATAATAAATATAGGACAATTTCTAGAATGTATGTATTTCTATATCAAAGCTACCTATGATAAGCAATACTGGACACTTGAGTTAACATGTTGTGGGTTATTTACAGAATACAAACATTTATCTATCAACGAGCTGTTAACAACAGCACATTTGAGCCATATAATCACATCCTGGAGTGGGGTTAAAAAAGGCAACTACTGAGCCAACTTATTCTTTTTTAGCTATCAATGCCTAAAATGCAGGTGGCTCCTACCTGGTAAATGACGTTACCTTTGGATAAGACATTGTAGATGGATATGCTTGAAATAAAAATGGTAAAAGAAAAAATGATAAAGGAAGTAAAATTGTACATGAGTCATCTGCCTCCAGATATTATCTATAAAGGTGTTAAAAACAAGACAAATTGTTCATTGCAGTTTATTTCAGTTGTGCCAGAGAAAGGCTTTCCACGTTCTTGCGTCACCGTGGGTCACCAGCTCCAGTCCCCACCCACCCAGGTTGGTTCTTTAGGAGGAGGGAGGGACACAAGGACCTCCAGAACATGCCCTGGGTTTTCACTGGATTTCCATTTCGGCTCAGTTCTTCTCGTATTTCCCTTCCCTCCACCGCCTCACCAACCTGAGCTGGGGGTGTGATGCAGAGCTGGGATCGAGTGCCTGCTGGATCATTCTTCCACCCAGCATGTATTATTTCTACCTGCCCTTACCTACCTCGTGCCACATACTGTTCCCAGTGCGGGGAATTTGCTAGTGAATAAGATAAAGACCCTGCTCTCATGAAGTCTACATTCTATTGGGAGAAACAGACAATAAACAACCAAATGAATATCATATCAGATGGTGATGGGGGTGAGGGGAAAAACCACACAGTGTAACCTAGTTTACTCACCTGAAAACGGGGGTAATGATACCTCCTCTCGGGTGGGGGTGGCACTGACAATACGGTGCTTCTCTTCTTTTCTTACCCTTTCCCACAAATTAGGAAATGGAATAATAAAATTTCTCTGTAGAGCTTACAGCCATAAAACAAAAATAATGGACCAAAACAGTGATATGCAAAGATACCACAGAGAGAAAACTTGCTCTCAAAGTAAGACTACAACTTCCTGAAGCCCCGATATTAAAATGTCAAAAGAAAGGATGTATCAGCCCAACTGGGTGACGGTCAATGTTAGTGGTACCACAAGCAGAAACTGAGGGAGGCTAGTGTCCCCCTCACTGTGAGAGCAGACTTAGCATCCAGCCTCACAGCGGGCAGGTCGGTGTTGCAGCCAAGACTGACAAAGGCTGTGACCCTGCCAGTAAGATCCCCGACCTCACTCAGCCTGCACTGCTTCTGCTCCTAAATAACCTTCTGGTCTGGATTTATGTTCTCATAGAAACTTGCCTTCAGATAGAATGCTCTGGTCAGAGAACACGTGCATTGTTTTTTTCCTTCTCGCTGCAAAATAACCAGCTGACATTTCTGTTTTTATACATCACTTCCGTATGAATCAGGAAAGTATGTGTCAGTCTCCTAGGCACCCATTCATCTCTGGCTGCAAATCTGCATTTTGAACCTAACACAGCTGAGATCTAGACCTCAGAAAATGGTTACCCCTCTGAGGTATAGTCACTATGTGGGGTCCTGTCCAGGGACCAGCCTGTCTTAACTGCTTGCTTCCTCAAAGAGCAAAGTGGAATGATTGGGAAAATTAAAGGCAATGTGTGCAAAGTGCTGATCAGAAGATGGAACATAGTAGGTGTTCAATAAAAGATACAAGCCACACAACACTAGAAGGATTTGACCCTCATTCCTTCTGGGCAGTGAACGTACTCTCAAGCCTAGCACAACCATGCCTCCCCATGCCCTCCTAGGGCTCCCTTAACTGGCCCTAAGTGCAGCTGCCACCCCTGAATTCTGTGGTTGGAATCTCCCTGCACCACGGACACCGAGAAAGAACTATAGCCACTCTGTCCTTCACATTATCACCACAAACAGCCATGCCTTGCCCTCCAAAGAGCCCATCTGTCTATCTGCCCATCTGCTGACGTCCATGTCATGAGCAGGGTGGATTGTGCTACTGTCCCACTGCTGAACAGAGCCTTTAGCTTGTGGTCTGTGTCAGCACGCCTGCAACCCTCCCCCTTCCAGCTAACTGTGAAACCCCAGAGGGAGGCATCGTGCTGCTCTCTGCTCACGGTGAACATTCGTGTAGAATCGGCCTACCAAACCCACACAAAAAAGCAGTTACTGAAAAATGGTCTCCACTAATAGCAAATATACAAATAATTAACCCAGATCCTTTGATGTGGATTTAAATGTAAGTGACACTTCATAGGCAGAGGCTGTGGAAGTTGCTGATCTCAACTAATTTTTAATACAGTCTCCACATTTATAAGCCATTTTTAAGTCCCACAAGCCTTTCATTTCATAAACAATTACCCACCTGAGACATATCTGCACTCTGTCCTTACGGAGGTAAATACCAAGGCAGTATTTGGCAGAGTGTCACAGACCAGGTCAAGTGGAAAATAAAGGTCACCCAGTTCAGCTCCCAAGAAACAACCAAGCCTCCGTCCACCACCTTCCTTCCAAGTGGCTGTCCACTTTACTGCTTAGACACCTCCAGGGATAGGGAACTCATTCTCTACAAAGGCCAAAGAGGCTGGCATTGGAAACAGAGCACTCGGGACCCTGAAGTGTTACAGTACGAAGTATTTGACTATGATGGGCAAAGACCTGTTGGAGCCTGCTTCCTCTCTGCCAGTTGCACCCAGTTTGTCTTCAGGGCTTCAAGCCATTCCAGCTGCAGCTCATTCAGGAGTTAAGCATCCTAAGAGCCACCTAGGCAGGTTGCCCTAAGAGCCTGGCCACTCCTCAGACAATGCCCACTGACATCTGGTCCTCTCATTACTTAGTCCCTGTTGATTCCTTCCTCATCTACTAACTCCCCTTCAGACACTCCCCACTGCGCCCACTGAAACTCCTAGGCCACGGTCACTAAAGTCCCAGCATTCTCACCCTGCCAGTCCGTGTGGACGCTACTTCCACACAGACCTCTCAGGTGGAGGCTGCTCATACCACCACATTCCGCGTGATGTAGGGATGGAGGCAAGATCGTACGTGTACTCTTCCCTGACCAACAGTCCTCCAATCTATTTAAACAGAAACCCAAGGGAGGGACGGAGGACAAGACTGAGTCACACGGATATTAGGAAGAGAATGTTCCAGGGAAGAAAGCCGTGTGTGCAAAGGCAGAAGCCTCAAGAGCCTATCTGTATCCAGCCAACCTCCTTATAGCCTGGTGTGGCTGTCCTCTACCATCGTCTTGGTCACAACCTCTCGATCACGGAAGACTTCAGGACCCGGATCAGAGTCCTTTTCCCCGCTCCTACGCATCCTGCCCATCTTGAACAAGTTCCATGTCAATGTAGAAGATGCCTCCAGAAATGCTGTTCCAGGGTCTTGGGCCACCTTGATCCCTGCCAGCGGGTCGCTTCAGTAATGCATCCCCACAGCCACACCCTGGCCAAGTTAATGCCTGGCACTGCTCTCAAATCACAGATTCTTCTTGCCTGGATGGTCGTAACAGCTTCCTAACTCGTCTCTTCCCTCACCCTTGTCCTCCTATGGTCCGTTCCTCACACAGCCTCCAAAATGACCCTTATAAAAGGCAAGTCAGATCATGATACTTCCCTGTTCAAAATTCTCTGTTGGCTTGCCATCTCACCAGAGTGAACTCCAGAGAACTCATAATGAACTACCACACCTGACTTGTCCCCTACCATCTACCCAAGTTCATCCCCCACCCCTCTCATCCTCACAGGGAGAGTCAGGCTCTGGCCTCAGGGCCTTTGCACACACCACTTGCTTTCCCTGGAACAACTCTCCCTTTATTCCTCCGGGTTCCTATTTAAAGGTCACTTTATCAGAAAGGGTTTCCCTTGTGGGTCTTTCATGCTGCCGCAGCTCTGCCTGACCCCATCTACTTCCTAACTTGGCTTTCCTTTTCTTCACAACGCTTTTTACCACCGGACCCGTTGCTTGTTTTGTTGAAGATGTTTGCTTATTAGCCGATCCTCCTCCCACCAACAGAACGTAAGCCCGCTGAGGGCAGAGACTCTGTTCTGTTCACTGCTGTATCTCCAGCACCTAAAACAGTGCCTGGCTCATAATCGATGCTTATTAAATAGCTGTTGGTTGAGTAAATAAATAAAACTACAATACACCACACTTACCTCATTCTCTTCCTCCCACTAAATCTTCTCTTTGACTTTATGGAAACTGTCAGTTCCTTGACAGTTAAATGAAACCACAGCAATGATAATAATTTAAAATTAATATGGTACTTAGTTCAGTGCCCAACATAAGTGTTTCTCATGCATTATTTATTCTAAGCTATATGGTTGATACTCTGATTATCACTACTTTACACTTGGGGAACTAACGTCTCAGTCTGGCTCGACCCTAGGGGACACCATCCCACCATTCTGTAATGGCGGCTTTAGGAGCTCCCCTTTAGATTCCAGTATCCCTGAAAATGCCTCCAATCTTTCTTTAATCAATTTAGCAGTTCATGTTCTCTGCTCTTATATGCCAGATATTTACCTCAGCTGAACTGAAGATAATCAGATATCATGCATATTGGCTCATACAGCTTAGGTCTCTGTGACAGCTGTACATGTCAACTTGCTGAGGCTATAGTACCCCATTATTCCATCAAACACTAACGTAGGTGTTGCTGTGAAGGCATTTTGTTGATGTGGTTAGCAGCCATAATCAGTTGACATTAAGTAAAGGAGATTACTCTTGATAAGGTAGGTGGGCCTCATCTAATCAACTGGAAGGCCTTAAAAGCAAAACTGAGGTTTCTCTCAGGAAGAAGAAATCCTGCCTCAAGACTGCAGCATCAGCTGAGTTTCCAGCCTACAGGCTTGCCCTACAGATTTCAGACCTGCAGCCCCCACAACTGTGTAAGCCAATTCCTTGAAATAAATCTCTCTACATATATACATGTGTGTGTGTGTCTGTGTGTGTGTATAGTGTGTGTGTATATATAATGTATGTACAGTGTATATGTGTATATATACACACATCCTACTGTTTCTCTGGAGAACCCTGACTGATAAGTCTCCAGTCTCACTTGGGTCCTTGATATCTCTTAGCAGTACTTTTTGTTGTCCCTGGTCAACCACATCTCGTTCCTCAAACCCTCAGCTAGTTCTTTAAGTTCCCCACTCTGCCCTCCTCTGTTTTAGCAAATGATTTTGTTCTCAAGTTCACAAAGACAATTAAGGCTATTAGGTCTAGAGTCCTTCGGATTCCAGCCTCACACATACAACCACCTCGCTGCTTGCAGCCATCCTTGCCCTATTCTCTCGACACTGATCGTAACTCCCAGAAGGGACACCCATAGGTACCATGTGATGTTCCCTCTCTCCTCACCACAGGAGATACTGAATCCAAGCAGAACTAAAATGTACATTCGTTGTTTTGCCCAGCCCAGCCCCTCAACACCCCTTCCTTTGGAAGAATCCTTCTCTTTCCATCTGGTTCTGTTAAGGCTGCCGACTTGATGCCCCAATCCCAGGACCATCAGAGGACAAGCAGCTCAGCTTGAGTCACGGGATGAGCCACACACACATCCATCCCCTGAAAGGTTTCACCCATGGGTGAGCACAGGTGCACTGAGGCCCAATTGCACCTTCCCTAGGTTTTGCCTCAGTGGAGGGGCAAGTTATACCTCACCCTACTTGAACGGTCAGGTTAGGCTACAAGACTGCCAATGGCATGGTAACACACTAGGAAGAGCATGAGGTCAACAAACAAGCAAAAGTGGAGAGGAAGAGAGAATCCTGATCATATTGTTTGAGTCACAGAATCTCCAAAGTATGTTTTCCCATCTTCCGGCTCAGTAGCAAGTCCATTTATGTTCTTAAAATTTCTGCATTGCACATGCCCTAAGAGTCCTAACATTATAGGAAAAATTTCCTCGAAATTGGAACAAAGACCAGTTTACTGTGAAGATACTGGGGAGTGGAGCCAGAATCAACCTCAACACGACCCTGTTGAACCATGGTAAGCACGCCCGAAGGCTGGGTCCCGCACAGGAACCTGAGGGCAATCTACAGGACATGGCCAGTTGCCACCACGGAGCCACTGGACAGGCATCCAATGACCACCAGGAACATGATTTTCCCTACCAGGGGAGCATGGGGACAGGGACTGGTACTTGAGAGCCTTTAAGTATATGTGGGTGGGGGAAGGTGTCAGGGAAGTGACTACTTAGAAATCAGCATGAAAGTATATGGATACTTTACCTCAAAATTGCCCATAGATCATAATACTTTTAGAAGGGCTTATTTTACTATAGTTTTGCAAGATGTTACCATTGAGGCACATTGGGTTAAGAGTACGTAGGATCTCTTTGTATTATGGCCCACATACGTATCAACAGTGATCTCACATGGAAGGGGAGATATAAACAAGGAGCAACTGCAGGAGAAGGGAGGTGGAAAAGGTAGGAAAACACCTTATTTTCCATCTTAATTTAATGGCACCAACAACCATCAAGTTCTTCTAACTAGAATCTTCAAAGTCTTTCTTGTCTTTGTACTCTCCCTACTCTACCCCTTTGCTCAGTCCCTAATCCTGTCTGTTCTGCTTCTAGTATATCTCTGAACTCAGTCCTAGCACTGCTATTGCCACCTTCACTGCCTCCATCCAAGTCCATGTTCCACCACTCAGATTGCTGCAACAACTTCCCGGGTGCTCTCCCTGCCTCCGACCTCACCTAGCTCAATTTCCACTGAACTACCAGAATTATCTTTCTCAAGTACAAAACTGTTGTCATTCCTCTGAATAAAGTCCTCCAATGGCTCCCGACTAACAAGAAGATAAAGAACAGATGCATTAATATGGCCACCTACTTTTGCATTTTTATATTCATTTTTATAGTTACCTGATGTGCTGTTTCCTCCTGGTTCCCCTGGGGGAATCCTACTAATCCGCCAAGATTCAGTTCAAATGTCTCCTCCACTGTTAAGATTTCCTAGTACCCTCATACAAAATAGGTGTCCTCTCTAATCCCGGGACCCTCCTGTCTTTATAATTACTGGCAGGTGAATTGCTTTTCCTTTCTCCCCAGTGCAGTAGCTGGCACGTAGTAGGCGCTGATGTCTGTTGAATGACTGGTATTGAGAAGGGGCTCTGAAGCCTTTAAGATCACTATCACCCCGACTATCAGGAGTTGGGGTACACCGTCATTCACTCTTTTCTTGGAGATTTTTCTAAATTTAGATGTCTCAGATTAAGCAAAATCTCCCAGTATACAGTATTAAAATGAAAAGAATAAGTGAAGGGGCTCACCAAACCCCCTATTATGACAAGAAAGTGAGAAATAAGATTCACCATATACGTGTAACTTCTTCCAACTTCTTTATGTTGATTTGATTGAACACATGCATTCCAATCAATATTAAGGCACAGGCATCTTCCTGCTTTAAACCACTTTACAAACACTACTGCAAGAATCAATTCCTTTGAAAGGAATGCCATGTAGATCTAGTGGAGAGAAGTAGATGGAGGTTGTGTATATATCTGGTTGGTTTGATTTATTTGGTGTCCTCTACAGCAGTGCTTCTCAAACTTTAAAGTGTATGAGAATCCCCTGGGGATCTTGTTAAAATTAAGATTCCGATCCAAGAGGCATGGGGTGGGATTCATGGGTTGATGGTTCGACTTATCTAACAAGCTACTGCGTGATGCTGATGGCACTGGTCCGTGGACCACACTTGAGTAGCAGGCTCTACAGGGCTTACACATGATAAAATTGGCAGCTCTGGGTCCCCCAAACATGATAACAAGTCACAGCTAATAGAAATGTTTTTCTTTTCTTCAAGAGATCCATCTATACAGACACATCCAGTTATGTGCCATGGTTTAGTTAGAAGACAGAGAAATCATATTCTTAGTCTGGTATACTTAGATATGATATCTAGATGCTAAAACTTTAATGTCTGATAAAATATGCTAAATAAGAACATACCAATTAAAATGCTGCCTTCTTTAAAAATACTGCTTTTGAAGGCCAAGTTATAACTTGCTTTGGGAACTGCTAAATGTCTAATTAAAAATGATTTTAGTGGGTTTTTTTCACGTTTTTTCCTTTGAAATTTCAGAGACTGAGGTTGATTACTTTTGAGAGAGGCGGGTGAGCATGGGCTATAGATTTGAATTTTTATTTATTCTTAGTTTTCCAGAACAAAGTGAAAAGTGAAAATTATATCTAAACACCCTTAACTCTGGGAAATTTGCTTTTAAGCAATAAAACTGGACTCTACAAAGCACCTGTTTCTTCAGAGCCTTGAAGATTAACCCTAACAGCAGCAAAAATCCCAAATGTTAATGGCTATAAGCACAAAAAGATGTTAGAAATCCAATTTATGGAATGAGCCTAAGCATCCATTAATGGGCACTTAAAGTGTGCTCATAAATATTACAGAATACTAGCAGCCAATAAACATGATAAAACAGATATAGTTATTGAGATAGATAGATATTTAAGATATATTAGGTGAAGAAGTCAGATTTGATTACACTAAGTACAGTATGATCCTATTTTTGAAAAAAGTATAGAATGCTTGCTAGAGGAACATACTCTATTCACATTAGGTGTCTTTGGTAGTAGCATTATAGGAGATTTGATTTGATTTTTTTTTCCAAAGTGAATGGTTTTTTAAAAATCTAATTTATAACGGGCCCAGACCAAGCCAAGGGTCACTTTACATATCCCTAGACTGACTTTGAGATTGCAAAACCCATGTGCTAGAGAATGTCACCTTCATTTGCAAGGGCAAAATATAAGTATAGACACTAAGCCTGACCAGGAGCCTAATGTCATTAGTAGGATGTAATCCTATTAAATTCATTAAACGTGCCTTTAATTATGGCTCTTTTGCTAAATATGGCACCAGGCCTTGATAAGTGAATAGGGTAAATCTGGCACTTGCTGCCCAAGATAGGTAAACCTTTAACATTCTTGTGGGGAAGCAAATATTTTTGTGGCAATTCTGACATATTTAAAGGTCTGAGTCAAGGCCTTGAGAACTGCTGAATTCTGCAGTTTTGCTCTCATCCATTTGCCCCATGCAAACCTTTTCCTCTTTGCTATGACAGTGTGATAGAAGGAGCCACTTGGATTGTAGAGCAGCAGCATGGGTGGTTTAGGCTCAGGTCGGAGGTTCTTAATTTAGAATTCACAGATCTCGGGTCTATAAATCCCCAGAAATTAAACATAAAACTTTATGCATTGATGCACATACATTTGTGGAAATCAGGGTCCATGCTTTTCATCAGATTCCTAAAGTATAAAGTATCTGAGAAAAAATTATGAATTACTGATGCACAACTTTTCAGGAGTAGGAGAAATTATAAGTACAAAAATTTTTATGCAGTCAACTCAAATACACATAACTAAATAAGACCACATAGTGCAAGAAAAAAAAAAAACCACAAAGCCTCTAAAGTACCAAAAAACCGATTTCTTATTACTTGTTGCAAATTTGAACATTCCCTCCACTTTAGTAGTATATCTCAGCCGTTGAGGGCAAAAATCCCAATGATAAATACAAGTTGAATGGCTTCTCAATACTTTATTACAAAATGTTCTGATGTCTTTGCTGCATCTAATTTGTTTCTCTGCCTCTTCTCTCAGGCGTCTCCTGTGATGGCTCTTAAATTTCGGTGAGCCTAGGAGTAATCTGGGGTGCTTATTAACCATGCAGATTCCTGGGTCCTATCCACAGAGGTCTAGAGTATATTCCAAGTGCTTACATTTCTTACAAGCTTCCCACCTTCTGATACAGGTGGTCCTCCCTCTGCTTCTGGGGTAAAACTCGTCTCATAGAACCCTTCTTTCCATTGCAAAAAAACCCCTTTGGGTTGGTTGAAGCAATCACTGCTCTCTCTGGGGTAAACCACCTCCCTTCTTGACTCTGGAACAAAACTTATCAGACCTTCTAAGTTGCTCTTGTCTATTACTAGACTAGGTGGTATCACCTTGTCTTAGCTATTCCAAGCAAACTTCCTAGACTATATCTACATGAATGGTTTTTAAATGGGTCATACCCCTGATCCGCAACCAGTAAGTGTTCTAAGCAGAGATACCACTTAATACTCTAATTTAGAAGTTGAATACAAACAGATTTCTTCACAACCTTATTACTGACAGGGACTAATGACTGTAATGCATGCAAACTTTAATACATTCTATTAGAGGTGACAATCAGAGGTGTGATTAAGACCTAGCAAATTAATCTGCTAATTGAACCTCAATACCACATTACAGTTTGGTTTTCAATCATTACAAGAGTCTTTTTGTTGCTTTTCTTTTTCTTTTCTTTTCTTTTTTTTTGAGATAGTGTCGCTCTGTCACCCAGGCTAGAGTGCAGTGGCATCATCATAATTCACTGCAACCTCAAACTCCTGGGCTCAAGTGATCCTCCTGCCTCAGCCTCCTGAGTAGCTGGGGGACTATAAGTGTGTGCCACAATGCCTGGCTAATTTTTCTATTTTTATCTGTGGGGATGAGGTCTTGTTATGTTGCTCAGGCTGGTCTTGAACTCCTGGCCTCAAGGGATCCTCCCGCCTTGGCCTCCCAAAGTGCTGAGATTTAGAGGCGTGAGCCACTGTGCTCCACCCATTTTAAGAAACTCTTTAAGAGATTGAGCTACCTGTGGGACAATGTTAAGGCCAGGTTTGTAAGGCTGTTCTGTTACTGACTTCCATAGTAAAAACTGGGGAGAATATCTCAGTTTTTCTTTCTAAGGCTGATAGGCTGATCATTTATTTCCCAAGCTCATCATGAAGTCTAATGAGAAAAGTTCATCAACAAATTTGAACTCTTGAAAGTCTTCATAGAATTCTGAGAGGTTTTAATTCAATGCAGTCAAACCTCATTAATTTGGATTCCATAAACACAAAATTTGTTATAATTTGTTCAGAAATTGCAATGAAGTCAGACTTTGTGATATTAACAAAAGGCCTTTTTAAGTAAAATGAGATAAATAAAACAACTCAGGAAATATTTAACTTTAGTGAGTAGAGTACTCAGTTTTTTGGAGCTAAAAGGAATCTTGAAGATCATTTCATCTAGTAGATTTGTGCATGGTCACACCTACAGTAAACCAAATTAGCACTTAAGGCTTCTGTCTTCCAGTCCAGGACTCTCTTCATCCTATTGATTATCATTGATAAGATCTCTATTAGTCAGATGTGTATCTTATTGTACTCAACAAATATTAGTAAGTTAACTATAGCCCAGATGTTTTGCAAGGACACTGGTGGCATCATGGTTACAATCAATCTTTTTGTTTTACTACCTCACCCTACATTTTTGTGGTTGGTATAATTCTAGTTACAGCTGTCACAGCATCCTTAAACTAAATTGCAGCTGATCAAAGTGATCCCAATTTATAGTGATCCCAATTTCTGGAATTATGTTGACTCCATAAAGATAGGAACTGGATCTGTCCCACCCTGTACTTTGGGTACTCCTGGAGATGGAACAAATGTTACTGCTGAAATTTTACATAAAGAAAATATAACACGGCATCTCTGACAGTTTCAGGATTTAGGTAGATGCTAAGAGGTACAGCAGGGGGAGACCCTCAGAAGGTGAGTGGGTTGGATTCCATTTACCTGGAAAATTCCCTGGTCTGGGATCTGGCCCTCATCCTGACAGACTCAGTATCTGGTTTGTCATTACAGGCAGAGCAGATACATGTCTTGGAGACAAGGGTGGAGGAATCACATTAGCTCAGCTCAGAGACACTGATTCATGAAATCTTCTATGTGAATTTGTTAACTAAACTGGCAATCAGACCCCAAGGCTCATGTCAGTGGATTAGTTCCTGTCATTTTGCTGTAAATTACATGGGAAGTCAAGTCTAACCAGCTGATTGCTCAGTGACTGTGAAAGCAGAAAAAGAGTAATTAGCAATAAATTTAAATGCCATATCCACAACAGGGATGAAGTGGACACGTTACTTGCCTATTTCATATCCAAACCTCTCTCTCTTTTGCCTGTCAGCACTTTTCCCCCATGGAGCTGCAAACAAGCATATTTAATGGGATTGACCCCAGCTCCCAGGGAGAGAACCCTATTGGCCTAAGCCAATTGGCACACAGTATTTCTCTGGCCAAACTAATTGGATAAAGGGTTGGTATGGGATGTAAATTGGCCCAATCAGTAAAGCTCAGGGATTTTTATTTTTTTGAGGGGAAAATATATGCTTTCTACATCTATGTTACATTTTTGCCTCATTACCTGTTCATGATTGTATCTGGCTGAAAGTAAGAGTAAACCCAACTCAGCAACGATTTAAATAAATTAGGTTTCTTTTTTCCCCTCCATTAATTGATAAAAAGAATTGATTAAGTAAGTGATTGCTATCATTTGTTCAGGGGCTTAAAAATGTCAGCTCAAAGGCCCTAGCAATTCTCCTGGCCTTACCCTTACCATGTAACAGAGAATGATCTGAAAAAGGGTAAAAATGTTTTCCATCTCTTCAAAACCCCCTCACTCTTTTTGAGAACTAAAACCTGCAACCCTGCCCCAGGCCAGTGGTCGGGAGGGGCAGGGGAGTGTCCTTTGTTCTTTGTGCCACAGGAGATGGCTCAAGGGAATTGTCCAGGGCAGAGGTCATGAGATTGTCTGATTGTCTGGGATGAATCAAAAACCATCAACTATAATTTAACAGCAATAGCCTGAAGCTGAAACCCTCCCCTTTAAAACCTCTGTATTCCTGCGCAGAGGCAGTATGTTGGTACTTTAAGACAGGAGTCTGCCAGCCTCCTCATTTGATGGCAAATTAATAAACTTCTCTTTCCTTCTCTTCAAACCACTTGTCCTCATTCTTCTGATACGGCGTCAGGGACAAGTGCCGAGCTTTTAGTAACAATGAGTGCAAGATGACCCCTGTAGTTCCTGAAATTATGACCAAGCCCAGACTGTAAAAAGGACGAAGGTACAAGAAGGAAAAGTAGCACTTAGGATACCAAAACTTTTTGAGACATAATCAGCAGACTTACACTTATGTCTCACTGACTACGTCACACGGCCACCCCTGGATGTTAGGAAGTTTGTGAAATGTAGTATTTTAGTGGAGTCATTGCAAAAACAGATGTTCCTGTTAGTTTGTAAGAAAATTAAGACAGGTAATGGTTAACATCATGCAAACTTTTATAGACATAAATTGCAAAATCTTGCAATTTGGGGAGGGCATGTAAAAAACTGTAATATATTTCTTCCAAGGTGTGACTTTACGATTAGTTCTCTGGGACATAGCAATCTGACCTCAAATAGATAAACAGAGGAAGTAAGGGGTCATAGGAGTAGGTGACAAGGGACTGGTCATCCTCTTAGCAAGGCAAGGTATCTACAGGTGTTCAGACAGGTCTGTGTCCTTCAGAGGAGAAGGGCTGTTCCTGCTGATAAGGAAGATTCAGGGAGGTGTTGGAGGTTGGGCATATGAGTCATCTGAATCCTCCCAAATGTCTCCACTCCAATTCTCAGGGTTCCGTTCTTTTTCTCCCAATGCCCCAACCATCAGTTAAGGAGCCTAGCAAGTCTTTGAATTCAGCCTACATTTTAATTCAGCAAGTCACAGGATCAGAACTTACACTGATGTTGGGCTTCATCAACCCTGTGGCTCTAAAAGATAATATTCTTTTAAGCCAGCTGTAAATTCCCTTGTTTTCTGAGTTGGCACTGAGCAAGAATTTAAAACCTTGATCCTATTTTCTTTTTATTTCTTTACACTTTCTAGCACAATTACACATAGCCAGTACAGCCACATTTCTTAAAAATATGATATGGAAGCAACCATATAGTTTACCAACAAGTTTATCAAAACACTGCCTTCAGTAGGCACTTCGCTCCAATTAACCACAGACCATGTTTAAGAAAATGTTTCACTCTACATGGCTTCAAACCCAACTGGATCAAATAACTAATTCCAGATTCCCATTTCCTTGACAGTCTGTTATATGCAAACATTTCCAGCACCCATTACTACTCTCAGTTGCAAAAACATAATCTACTTCACTCAGGCTAAGTAGAAAGGGATCAATACAGGGTATTAGGTAGCTCACAGACTCTTTGGGATGACCTGGGAACCAGGCCTGAATGTTGCAGATCCGGGAACAACCCAGACAGGAAAAAAACATTCAACCGCATCAGACTGACATTGATGCTCTTTGTTTGACACCAACCTTGTGTGGTTCCAGATCCTAGAAAAACTCTGTCACAGCCACCACACAAGAACCATACTAATGTGGAAATACGTCCTCCACAGCCACTGTGCATGAATGAGAAAGAAGATAGCCTTCATTGCTCCTATAACACCTATAAACACGAAGACAGCCAACTTTAGGTTAAAGCTAATACCGAGGAAGGCTGAGCAAAAATAGAAAGAAACTGGGTTCTTGAAATGTCATTGAGCTGCTAGATAAATCAACCTAAAAACCCATTCTACCTTGAATTTTCCAGTGAGGTGAGTGAATGAATTTGTTATTATTTATGCCACTTGAATTCGGCCGTCTAATGTTTGCAACACAGAGTCCTAATTGATGTAAGAGTTACACCTACCACACAGATGTACAGAATATGTCTTTGAGCCAGGGTATTCTTTTTTCTACAAAGTGCTTGAATAAGCACTACCTACTGTGGCTTATCAGGTTTCTATTCTGTTTCACGGGCTGGCTGTTCTCAAACTTTAATTAGCATCGGAACAACTGGGGAATGTTCATCTGGAAGAAAACAAACATAGATCCCACCTTACACCATATACAAAAACATTCTAGAAGGAGTCAAGACTGAAATGTAAAATATATAACAATAAAAATATTGAAATAAAAAGTTGAAGTTGATGTAATCTTGGAGATATAACAAGATAGGAGACCTTAAGTCACAAAAGGGAGACAGACATATTTGCTTACTTAAAAATATGGCAATGATACCCAAAACAAAAATAAGACAAGCAATAGAATGGAAAAAATATTTGTATAACATATAACAAAGTGTTGACATCACTAATATACAAAGTTTCTACAAATTGATGAGAAAAAATAAGTCACTTAGTAGGAAAAAGGGCAAAGTATACGAACAGGTAGGTGATCAAAGGCTGCATTCAAATGTGCAATAAATCAAGAAGATATGCTCAACTTCACTAGTAGTTAGCAACAAGGAAATATTTTTCCCCCAAATTTCACAAATATTTAAAAAATGAAAACGTCCAGTAAAGAGGAAGAACAACTGGTGTGACAAACACATTGCTAGTGGGAATATACAGTCAATCATTATTTATGGATTCCACATTTACAAATTTGCCTACTTGCTCCAATTTATTTGTAACCCCCAATCAATACTTGTGCGGCCCTTTTGCAGTCATTTGTGGTCATTTACAGATATGTGCATAGTGGTGAAAAACGTGAGTCACCCAGCATGCACATTCCCAGTTCAAGTAGCACAAGGTGACACTGCTTTCTTGTTTCAGCCCTCATAACGTAAAGAAATATCGTTTTTGCAGTCAACCTAGTGCCAGATTTTCCGCATTTTTTTTTTCTTTTTGTGGTGATTTTGCTGTTTTAAATAGCCCCCAAGTATAGTGCTGAAGTGCTGTCTGGTGTTCCTAAGCACAAGAAATCTGTGAGATGCCTTATGGAGAAAATCCATATGTTAGATAAGCATTGTTCAGGCATAAGACATATTGCTGGCCGTGAGTTCGATGTTAGTGAATCAACAATATACAGTAAATAATCTGTCTTTATACAGAAATGCACATAAAACAAGATTATATATTCATGGGTTGACAAAAATGTTGTGACCAGAAGCTTGCAGAAACCTAACCCCATATTTCCTCTAGGATTAATAATTAATATATTGATACAATGTTTTAATTTATTAATACAGTGATTCAGTATTTACTACTTCAATGCTCAAGGTGATTTTATAGTATATAAATAGGCAGAATAATGATAATTAACTATAATTTGCCTCAAGCTTTTAGGAAACTAATATTGTGTTACTAATAAAATTAAAAATGAACATAGCCTTTGACCCACAAATACTATTTCTGCTAATGCATTTGTAAAGGCAATGAAATAAAACACATACAACAAAAATAGGAAACTTAATGTTCATCTATGGGGAAATGCTTAAGTATCTTAATAATCTATTCCATGGAAAATTATACAACAATTTAAAAGAATTACATGTACATAATTAGTCAAAGTTTTTTTTCAACTTTTCCTTATGGTACTTGTTGACTATTGTGCCAATATTTAGCTTTAGATGGAGTCCACCAGCCATTTTGAGCTGCACTTCTAAGCAGCCTGACACACACGTGTATCTCTGTGTATATGTGTACATGTATGTGAATACATACATAGATACACATACATTTTTTTTAAAACCTGGAAGGTTTTCCATTATAATTTGAGAAAAGTAAATTTCAAAATATTGTTTATAATATGACCCAGTTTATAAATACATAAAAATAAATAACAAGCAAAAAAAAGCCTTTTTATAACTGTATATATGTTTGTAAGATTGTGGAGAATTTGATTGAAGGATACACACCAGGCTACTAGTATCGTTACCCCAGAGTAGAAGAAACAGAGGGATCTGGTAAGATTTACTTTTCTTTTAATCACATATGCATTCTTAGTTATAATGGGCCCATATTATATTTATTTTTATAAAATTTAAGAGAAACTATAAAAAAGAAAATTCAGTTGAAAATAGATAAACAAAATGCAGATTCTTTGAGCCCACCCCAAATATTTTCAGTATCTGTGCTGTACAGTCTTGGAATCTGCCTTTTTACAGGCATCTCAGGAGATTGTTACGCTGGTGGTGTTCTCAGCACACTGTGAGAAACCCAGCTCTGGGCTGACATCACTGGAATATCCAGGCAGTCTTCCTACGGGAGTCAGCTGATGAGGTTGTTACAGCTAAATGCAACCATTCTCCCGTTCTACTTCCATGAGATGCCTCCCATATCACCCTGAGTGGGGTTTTGGGTGTTCTCAAGCTCCTTAACCGTGCATTGATTGACAGTCTGCTCCTTTCGGCCACAGATGGCTAATGGCATCCATTGCATGTGGGTTTTCTCTCAATTAACTCTCAGGGGGCACCTTGATTTTCCTAACCTTCGAGCTGTTGGGGGACGGGATCTGCTGCTAGCTCTGTGAACCAAGGACTTTGTCATTTTCCTTAGCAAGGTCTTTATTAGGAGAAGCCATCCCTAGAAAATGGAACTCACACCCTCAGTGTGCCTATTTTTCTGCTGCTGAAGGAAGGACTTGGTTATCTTTACCACAAGGTCAAAGTTCTTTCTTTCCTTTATTCATTTGTAATGTAAACGTTTCTTCCCTTCAAAACCAAATATATTCTCGTCTATGTAATTATCAAAGAGAATTGTGACCTTGTTGCCCAAAGTAAAAATGATGTGTATCATCAAAGGCATAGAGAGAGGAAAGCAACAGAGAGAGAAAGAGAGAGAGAGAGAGAGAGAGAGAGAGAGAGAGAGAGAGAGACATCTCGGTGCTTCTCAAGGCTGATTAGCTCTACAATACTGCTTCTACAGGTTCATTATTTCACCAGAACTGTTCCCAGTCAGCAAGTATCATTTTTAACTTATATTAATTATTGTTTCCTTAGTACCAAAATTGTGAGACCTGCAATTTAATGTGCACACGTTCGTATTTTCCTCTACATGTTAGTGAAATGATCTTTAAATACCTTATTACATTTCACATTTAAAGAGCCTAGAAAGAAATTTACCCTATATGGTAGGGTTCTTCTCTCCTTTTAATAACAAGATTGATAACTCCTGTGTTGGTGCTGTGTCTTACATTTGTTTTGTTGGCCCCACAGTAACTAATACGAGGAGTTAGGATAAATGGTAAGGCCTGCACAAGCACATCTGAGCTCCCATGGCATCTTTGCATTTATAGAAAGAATAATCCAAGAGCTAAAATATTGGACAACATCCAGAGAGGTTGGCTAGACCAAAGGTTGTACCTTGCTCTGGGTGAGGCCTGTGCCTTACCAAGAGCAGCTTTGAGTATATCACTAAACCTCTCTGAAATGAAAATGTTACTTTCATGGAACAAACTAGATTTATAGTCCATGTAATTATCAAAAGAAAATTTGGCCCTACTGGGTGAGATAAACCTATACATCCGTGCACTGTTGGTCATGAGATCTTTTGACGATAGAGTGAACAGCTGGGTAGAACGTAGTACCATTTCAGTATTTAGGATATGTTTTGTTTTCCAGAACTTCAGAAGATTTGGGAAGGTGAGGAAGGAACAGAAACATTCCTTTTCTTTCTATCCCAGTGCTAGGATTACAGATGTGAGCCCAGCCTATAAATGGGAATAATTTTTATAACACATTGCTCTGTAAAGCTCCATGGCTGGAAGGTTTTCTTACCTGGTTCTTTCCTTACCTCTCCCCACCACCACTTTATTTTTTATTTAGGAGAGACGGGTCCTCACTATGTTGCTTAGGTTGGACCCAAACTCCTGGGCTCAAGCCATCCTCCCACCTCAGCGTCCCAAGTAGCTGGGACTATAGGCACCCACCTCAACATCCAGTTTTCCTAACTGCCTTTTAAAGGACTGTATATACGTGTTCTTCCAGATATTATACATGTAATTTAGCAATTTTACTATCAGTTGCTATTTTAAAGGGTTTTTTTCCTGCTAACATTTGCATATATTGGGGTAAAAATAAGATGGTGGTCAGATGCTTGCATTGTATCTCAATAACTTTTCAGAAAATTAGCTCACATTATCTGATTCCTGTGGTTAATTTCTAAATACAAGACTTTTGTATTTTATACACACACACAGGCTTGTGCTAGATAGAAAGTGTGAAACTCTTGGATTATTTTTTAAATAGTGTTGTTCTTTTTCCTGGCCAAGTGAAAGATCAGCATTATGCTCTACCCAAATGAGTTTAATGTAACTCAAAAATGCCTAAAATAAAAATAGCTGCTCTATCCCAGAAATAAATGGTCCCCAGCATCAGTGCCAGGTCAGTCAACATCCCACCCAGAATTGGCTTCATTGACAACTACCTCTTTAGCACAAGGTGATAACTTACAGTCTTCAGGATGAAGCTAGGTCATCAAGAAAAGATCGTGTTCAATATATGCAGTATTAAATACTAAAACATAGAGCAATGTCAAATAAAAACAAATCCAGACTTAGGTAAGGATAGACTTTATTTTAAAAGACTATTTCAAAAGGGGAGGGTAATTTTTGCAATAGGGAGAAAGCTCTGACCACAAGATCTGTAAGTGTCCAAAAGGTCAGGCAGAAAGGGCTTCTTTTTCAATGGGGAAGAATAAACAGGTCAAGAAGGAGCCAGGTGTGTGGGGTAGGTGCATGGTGTGAGCTAACAGTTGGGCAGGGAAGGCTTTTCTCTGCAGCCAGGGGAGACTCTCAGGAGGGGCCAATAAGGAGGGGTTGTTCCTCCCAATGCCTGCTTAACCCCAAGGGTGAGCCAATGTTCTGAGGCCCGCAGGGAGGAGACAAGCTTAACTAAAGCAGGCAAGTGAAATTATTATAGTAGGCATTTGTCCAGATTGGTCAGTGGGAGCAAACATTCAGCTCATCATTCATGAGACAAAGAATGAAATGGTAGAGGGGCTGTGTCTGGCCTCATCACAGGTAAACAGGATCACTCATGAGTGGTGTATTCCTCATAGGGAGATGCTGATTCTTTGCAGTAAGCTGCTTCCCAGAACACAAGAGGATGGAGGATTTCTTAACTGTTGCTGTTGTCCAGGAGCACGAGGCTCAGGTGAAGTTCAACACTGTCAGTAGTTAAAAAAATTTCTACCTAAACCCAAACCCAAATCTGCTGATGTTTATGAATAAACCCTCCCCTACCTAGAACCATTTGCTGTCTGACTTTAGGCAATGGTAGCTGCCAATCTATCACAGCTTTGATAATAATCTAAACACCTTCCCTTACACACTGCCTCTCAAGTTGTTGTTATTGAGAATTTGATGAGGAAGGAAATGTCTTGGGGGGGGGGCTATTTTCCCATCAAATAGTGCTGTCACCTGGGGTGCTTCACAGGACCCTCTGGTCAGCTCGGGTGGATGACATCATAAAGTGCAAGTTGAGATGAGAAAGAACAGGGTATGTGATAACCTAGTGTGCAGCGTGGCTTCGAGGCATCTCTCCTGACTCATTGCAGAAGCTCCCAGGAGTCCCATCAAAGAAGCTTTCAGAGAAAGTCTTGAGAGGCCAACTTGCCTATTTCATAGCTTCCAAGGGGGAATATACAAGAATTGGGAAGGCAGCCCAAAGATGCTGATAAGACTATCTTTCCCCCAAGGAGAAACCTAGTTAACCACAGGCCCCACAGGTAAGCCCCTAGGATTAATAAGAGAAACTGTAAAATAACCCAGGGGAATGCTGGTTGCACTGGCTTTGTTCTCCCCTCTACCCCTTCCCACTTGACTTCTTTACCCAGGTAATGGAACACAGTTGGTGGGGCTTTCAAGGGGGATAGGTATGTCAGGTAACTGTGTATGGTTCTGCTTCGGGATGTTCTCTCTCCTCTCAGAAGGTGATGTAAAAGAGTCAGGAGGATGCCCTGATCCTCTCTTGATGTACATGATACCAACAACATCCTTGGAACTTGGCCTACCCCACCACCAGGGAAGCTAAATTCTTTTACTCTCACATGAGCCTACACAAGGAGTAATGTTATGGGTTTGTGTCCAATCACAGGACCAGGACCAGGACCAGAGAATCACTCCTTGAAGGCATGTACTGATTTGGGGCTTTTCTTGTATCTTCCAAAATTAAGAACAGTGACAAGCACATACTGGGAAACAAATGTTAATTAAACATAAAGGGGAGAGATGTCACAGAAAGCAAGAATACAAAACTGTAATAATTTATTAAACCTATGATGTTTCACTGGAGAATTTCCAAATTTAACATGCCTGCCAATTTTTGAAAAATCTCAACCATATTCAGCTACCCACAGCATCTATTCACAGCTCCCACTGACAAAAACACTGCCTTCGTGGCCCCACATAAATCATAACACAATCTGCCTCCAGTTTTCCCATTACCCTCCTCTCTGATGAAATTGTTGGCAGCTCACCCAGGCAATTCAGCAAGGTCGGCTTGGCTAAAGTGAGTCTTCGGTTAGATTAAGTTATCAATATAAATATAAGACTAGTGAGCCAATCATGAGTATTTAGCATAATTAGCATTACCATGTCCCCAAAGCATTGCCCAGTGATTCATGCCTTAGAAATCTTGGTGCCAAGTCCTCAAAATGGACACAAAGGGAGTCGTGTGCAATTGAGTACTATTCACTGGTCACAGCTATTTTAATTTTATTTTTAAAATTCTGGCCTTTATCAGGCAAAACAAGATCTATGACTCTATTCACTCTTCCCCATGTCAGTTTCTTTGGTGACAGTCTTCAATATTTGGAAGTCCAACTTGAGATAAAACCTAGCTGCCTGGCCACCTCACCTCTCACAGGTATGGCAAAGCTAGATTCACCTGCAATGACTCTGTTTGCCATGACTTGTTTTTTACTTTAATTTCACGTATCTTCACTGCCTGCTTCTTCCCTTATTTTCCAAGGCTTGATGTAATAGCTAACATAACCTTGAATTCCTTAGAGTCAAGATGGAAGAAATGGTAACTCAGCCCTCTTCTTCTTTTCAAACTCCAGGCCAGGCTGGCAAGCCTGAGGTTTCCTAAATTCAGAGGCTATCTGAAAATAGGGTCTTTTCCAGTTGAACCTTGAATCTCAACTCTATTCTAAGATGATTCTTGGGTTTAAGGTCATTGCAGGTCTCAGGAAATTAACATTATCTTCTCTCTTGGTTATTCAACCTCTGCCTCCAGCTGAATCCTTCCTATCAGCTTTAAACCTGTTCAAGTATCTCCCATCTAAAATAAAGTATTTCCTAGTTCTCATATCCCTATAGTCCTCCCGCCACTGTTCTATCACTCTCTTCACAGTTAATGTGAAGGAAGCATCCATACCTACAGTTCAATTTTATTACTTTCCACTCATTCCTCAACCTACCAGTTTGATTTCTAGCTCCATAACTCCCCTAAAACAATGCTTGTTAAGGTCACTAATACCCTTCAAGTCTCTAAATCCAAACTATATTTTTCAGTCCTCTTTCTACTTGATATTTAATATTTTAGCAGCACTTGACACCGTTGACCACTTCCTCCTCCTTTAAACACTTTCCTTGGATTCTGTAACACCTCTATATCCAGATTTCCCTCTTATCTTTCTGATTCTTCAAAACCTCTAAGATTTGTCTCTAGACATCCTTTCTGAATAACTCCAGGTTGTGGCCAAGATTGGTGTCAGTGTCCTCCTCTGTTCACACATATTTGTCTGAATTTCTTTGATATGCTTAGCATTTTCTTAGAAATTTATGCTCCCCCAGATTTAAAAGCAAAGGGTAAAGTAGAGGGTTCTGATTTTGACAAAGGATGAAAACCGTGACATTGGCCATTTTTGATTGATATTTTATTATTAAGTGTCTTGATTGGTAGTATGGATACATACAGATAAAAGTTTATTGTTTATTGCTCAAAAGCACTGTTTGGAAGCTGTGCCTTTATAAGATAGTAAAAAAAGAAAACACTGGCAAGGAAGGACAGAAGGGAAGACAGTCAATAGTTTTAGAAGAATTCTAAGATGGCGTTTAAACAAAGAAAAGAAAAAGCAGAAGACCAAGTAAATCAATCCTAAAAGGGCATTCCACTGTTCATGTTAGTCTCATTTTCATCTCATTATTGGATGCAAGACTTAGAAGTGCCCCCCCCCACCTCCACCGACTCCTGAATATTCCCACTGAGACAGAGTTTAAACAAGAGTGAATCCGTTATCTGGACAAAGACCTAAAGTGACAAAGTCACTTCAGTTTGACAGAATTGAAGTGACTAAAAAGTAAAACACTCTTCTTTCTTTCAAATGACATAAAAAATCATTTTCCTCAAAGATTTCCCACCTAAATGTACTCGTACTATGGTATCATGTTGTTTCCTGATTAGACACAAATAGGTGTTAAACTTCAGACAAATTTGGGGATGAAATAAAGGTTTGCAGAACCCAAAATTAGGTGAGAAAAGTATAAACAATCTGAACTAGGAGGCCCTGGAAGCTCACCTCTCTAATAACAAAAAGGCACTAGAGGTAGTTTGCCATTTCCCACCCTTCTCTGAATAACTTGCCTCTTCTGTGCAAAGAACATCTGCCTGTGGCTCTCACTAACGGATTAATCCTTAACCCACACACAGGCCAACCAAGTTCTTGAACACTTTATGAAGATGCTTTTCTCTATCCACCAAAATTCCAACTCTATAGGAAAAAAGGGATTCAGAGATAACTCAACTTGATTTTCAGCTCCTTCAAGACAGACAAGAGATCCACCATATCTATCTTGGTAGTCTACAAAGAGTTTGGCACATAGAAGGGTGCTGTATAAATATTCAATGAGTAAATATGGCAGTTTTGATACGTACCATTATACAGATAACTGAATGATTAATAACTATATTTAATTGGTCAATATACTTATATAGATTACTTTCTAAAGAGTAATTTCATAAGAAGAGCTAGTCTCTTTATACAGCACAGAAGGGTGCTGTATAAATATTCAATGAATAAATAATCAGTTTTGATAAGTACCATTATACAGATAACTGAATGATTAAAAACTATATTTAATTGGTCAATATACTTATATAGATTACTTTCTAAAGAGTAATTTCATAAGAAGAGCTAGTCTCACACAAGTATGAGACTAAAAAATAAAGAGAGAGAAAGAAGGAAAGAGCTGGGCCACATGACGATCTTCATTCTTGTGCTCTGAGAAGCTAACCTAAAACAACACGAATTTTCCCCGATGGAGGACAAGCATGGTGATTTAGGTGTTCCTACTGCATGCTCCCTGAACAAAAGGAAAAGTCAGAGAGCCAAGCACAGAAAACCTTCTGGAGTGAAGGCTGTTCTGTGTTTTTCTCCTGTCATCTATGCCTGAACCTGAATGTCACCAAGTATGGCACAATGAGCTGGCAGCGTGGAGCGGGGACAGGGTTTCCTTGTCTTTCACACTGGCTTGCATGTAGACAACTGCATCACTTCCCCCAGCAAATTAAGTGGCTGGGTATAAGCACATCATTTTCTTAATCTTAAGGGGACTTTCAATTTAAATGTTTTACTACTGAAATGGCATATTTTAATGAAATCACTCATTTCAATAATAATGAGAAGAAAGAAGAGAAAAATTTATAAAACACAGTATCTTGAACTCAAAAGATTCAAATGATTGTTGTCTTTTAAAGAATACATTTTTCATCTGCCTTTCATTTTTCTTATTAGATGCCTAAGGGATGCATATTTTGTTCTCATTTCCTTGATATTTCACTCACGTGGAAGTAAAGTAATAGACGTATCACAGGAGAGCAGGAAGGGAGGAAGAGGAAGGCTTGCTGATTATATGACATAATGTAATATAAAGTATTGCATATATTACCGGCTCCTAATAGTCATTCACTAATGTTAATTCCTTCCTCCATCCATTTATGTCTTCCTGATAGGATTGGCAAAATTTTAGGCCTGGGTAAATTAGCAGCATTGAACAAGTATGTTGAAACAGTTAAGGTAGCCTCTGAGACATTTTATTCATTCAACGAATATTCAGCATCTAATATGGTTAAGCACCATGTTGGTAGCTGGGGATACAAAGGGAAATAGGACCCAGGCCCTGGTCCTCACAGAGTTTAAGCCAGGTCAAATGCAGGGGAGAGACCACAGACCAATAGAAAGACCATTACTCTAAGGTTTGACATCGGTTAAACATTGTATACATCTCTTGGAACTCTAGGTTCCAAGTGACAGAAAACCCAACCCTAAGTGGTTTAAGCAAAAAGGAAATATTTTGGCTCAACTGACTGAGGAGTTGAGAGCAAAGCTGGTCAGGCATGGCCCACACAGTGTCCTAAGGACAGGATTTCTTTCTCTTTGCTCTGCTCAGTTTGCATCTGCGTTGGCTCCATGCTCAGAGGGGCACCCACCTGCAATCTCTTGGCTGCAACCGCAATAAGCCTAGCATACATTATGGTCATGCCCAGAGAAACAGGAGAATTTCTCTCCCTCACAAATTAAGGTCTTCATTATGACTCTTATTGGTTCAAATTGGGTTGTGTGCCCTCTTCTGAACCAATCACAGAATCTAGGAGGATGAGATTAGCTGATTACCTTAACAACCTCTACAGCAGAGGGTGGAACCAAACTACATGGATTGAGTAAGAGAGGTGATGCCTCCAACAGCCACCACAGCCTCAAACGCATGGAGCCCTAACTATATTCCAGGCACTTGTAAGCTACTGAGATGTAGTCATTTGCTTCTTCCAATTAACAATCTTATAGTTGGTACTATTATTAATATTATCCTATTAATAAATGAGCCTGAAGCACCGAGACCTTAATAACCTTGTCCAAGGTCTCTTACACACAATGGACTATTTTGTCCAGGAGAGGGAGAATGACTATTGAGTGGCAAAAACTAGAGATGCCCAGGACTAAGGGTAAGATGCTCTGGGAATCCGAGAAGTGCCTGCATCAGAAATGGAGTCACTGGAGCTGAGACCTGGAGAGGAGCGAGAGTAAGCCAGGGCGAGGTGGGCTGCTGACAGGAGTTGCAGGTGAAGGCATTGACCAAAGAAGAACTGAGGATAAACGTGAGCTGGAAAATGAGGGGCCCTGTAATCCATGTGAGGAAGGTAGACGCCATTGTCCTGGAGGGCAATGGGCAATTCAAGACGCTGACAGAGGTTAGCTACAGAGGGTGGGCAGTGTGGATGCAGGGGTGGGCAAGACTGAAATCAAGAAGCCAACTAAGAGGGTAATGCATTAAGAGTTTACCTTGCCCATTTCAAATTCCTAGTTTCCAGTAATCTCATGTACCTAAAAACCATAACATTATAATCATTAGAAATATAATTGAATGTCTACTGGCACGTAAGTGTGTTTATTATGAAACCCTTTAGGAAATAATCACATTTATCCCATAATTGTGAAATAAAAGAAGTAGCTTACAAAATGGTCTATATGCAATAATTATGTTAAAAAAAAAAAAAAAGGCCGGGCATGGTGGTTTATGCCTGTAATCACAGCACTTTGGGACACGGAGGCAGGAGGATTACTTGAGTCCAGGAGTTTGAGACCAGCCTGAGCAAGACACTGCCTCTACAAAAAATTTTAAAAAAACTTAGCCAGGTGTGGTGGCACGCCCCTGTAGTCCCAGCTACTCAGGAGGCTGAGGCAGGAGGATGATTTGAGCTCAGGAATTTGAGGTTGCAGTGAGCTATGACGACACCACTGCACTCTAGCAAGACCCTGTCTCAAAAAAAAAAAATGTATAGAAAAAGATATGGAAGATTAATAGTAATTATATTTGGGTGAAGAGATTATAGATTTTTTTCTTTGCTTAAAAATAAATAAATGTTATTTCTGTAATACACTTAAGAGGTAATTTTTAAATTGTTTCATAAATTACAAAAGCAATGCATGCTAATTTAAAATATTCGAACAATATTCAAGTATACACAGTAAAGCAGGAAGCAACGCTGCCACCCTTGGCAAATTCTATTTCTTTCCCAAGAGGAAGAGTAAACTGGTATTAACGGTTTTGTGTGTATCCTTCTAAACAAATCTGTGTGGTTGTACATATATTAAACACATGTATACAATACTGTACAAATACATATAAATTATACATATAATATACACACACACATATATATGTATGTTTCATTATAAAAGTGATCGTACTGAAGTACTGCTCTAGGACTTGCTTCTTCCAGGTAACAAAATACCATGTCCATCTCTCCATGTGAGTGCTGACTATTTTAACTGCTGCACAGTCTCTAGAACAGAGGCACACTGTAATTGATTTACCTGGTCTATTATTGATAAATATTTAAGTTGTTCCCAATTTTTTCTTATTAAAAACAGTACTGCAATGAAGTCCCTCATATATATGCCCTTTTGCACATGTGCAAGGATGATTTAAGATTAATTTCTAGCTGTGGAATTGCTGGACCAAAGTGTATATACATTTTAAATTCTGATAGATACCACAACTTGCCTCCCCAGAGGGATGTCAATTTATACCCCAAGTAGCAAACTATCCGTGACTGTTTCACCATATTCCCATCAACCCTAGAGATTACTAATTGAATTGTGGTCGGTGAGCAAACAAATAGTATTTCATTCCACAGAACACACTTTGGAAAACACTGTTCAGGAATTATTTTTGTTTTTGTGAGCATTAGCCAGTGAACTATTTTTATTTCAAATGTTTTTAATAGTCTTTCCAAAATACTTATCACCAGAAACCTTTGCCCAGAATATTAATTCACTTCTTTGGCTTAAAAGTACAATCATCTGAATTAATTTTCAGCTGATTAATTAAAGATCTGTACTGGTAGTATCCTATAGGACTACAGAAGAGAAGTATAAAGATAAGGCTGGAATATATGGTGGCCCAGAACACACCCATGAGCAGGTGCTTGGAATGAAATCCTGGTCTGTATAGAGTTGACTTGTGAGAGGAGATAAGAATGAATATATATA
Organism: Daubentonia madagascariensis; assembly: GCA_023783475.1. Taxonomy (NCBI): domain Eukaryota; kingdom Metazoa; phylum Chordata; class Mammalia; order Primates; family Daubentoniidae; genus Daubentonia; species Daubentonia madagascariensis. The sequence goes on along the minus strand of JAKFHU010000485.1, from coordinate 32,815,602 downwards.
CTGCCATTTTGGAGAGTTTTAAAGAAGAGTTTTAAAAGGAGTCTGCTTGCTCATTGCATAATCACATGTGAGAGCTCCAGAGGAAGTGGCTGCTTCTTATTCACTGCACAGGACAGCTCCATGAGGAAAGAGGGTAGACACATTAAAGAGACACTGGGAATTTCCATGGAAGCAAGGATAGCATCTTGGTGGTGAATGTGAGCGACCGAGGAAGGGATGGATCAACTCCCAGAGCTGCTACAATGAGGACATATGAGCCAAATATTGTCCAATGCAGCCTTCTCCTTCCTTAGAGGAAGCTCTGCTCCTCATAAAGATCGTACTAGGAGGGAGGTTTAGGACTCACACTGTGGGTCTCCACAGCTGTGCCTCTGCTTCTGTTCTCTACCTGCTCATGCTGTCAGGGGTCTGAAGATGTGAGAACTGCTGACCCATCATGGAGATCCAAGAGACCACATGGGAAGACACTGTCTGGAGTGGCTCAGGGCTGTCCATTGCATCTCATGTTGATGAGTAGGAAACTTGGTGTCCTCCCCTGGATCTGAGCACAGCTTCATGAGGTAGGTAGAACCATCTGCTGTGGTCTGAATGTTTGTGTCCCCTTAAAATCATATGCTGAAATCCCAAACCCCAAGGTGATGGTATTAGGAGGTGGGGCCTTTGGGAGATGATTAGATCACAGGGACAGAAAACCCTCATGAATGCAATACATGATCTTAAAAAAAAGCCTTAGAGAGACACCTTTGCCCCTTCCACCATATGAAAACACCGTAAGACAGCACAGTCTGTGAGGAAGTGGGCCCTCACCAGACGCTGAATCTGCCTTGATCTTGGACATTCCAGCCTCCAGAACTGTGAGAAATAAAATTCTGCTGTTTATAAGTCACCAAGTTTACAGTATTTTGTTGTAGCAGCCCGAACTAAGACAACCTTCCTGTTTGACGAAGGCTGAAATGGAGGCTTAGTGAGGTTAAGTAACCTGCCTAAGGTCACACAGCTTCTATGGTAGGCAGCCTCTAGGATGGCCCCCAGGGATGCCCACCTCCTCGTATTCTTCCAACTCACCTCCCTGCAAGTGTAGGCTGGATTTAGTGACTCTCTTCCAAGGAATAGACACAACAGAATGATGGTATATCACTTCTGAGATTAGGTTATAAAAACATCGTAGCTTCAAGTGTCTGTTTGGGGTGATGAAAAAGTTTTGGAAATAGATAGTAGTGATGGTTATACAACATTGTGAATATACTCAAATGTCACTGAATTTCACACGTAAAAATGTTAAAATAGCAAATTGTATGTTGTATATATTTTACCACACAAAAAAATTTTTTTTCAAAAAAACCACCCAGCAAACAAAAACGCTGTAGCATCCATGTTGGGACTCTGTCTGAGATTCTTCCCTGGGGAAAGTGGGCTGCCATGTTGTGAGCTGTCCTTTGGAGAGGTGCAGGCAGCAAGGGACTGATGTCTGCAGCCAACAGCCACGGAGGATCTGAGGCCTGCCAAGGCTGCAGCCTTGGGAGACCCTGAGCCAGAGGTACCCAACAAATCCATACCCAGATCTTGTACCCACAGTAGCTATGAGATGATAATTCAAGCTACTAAACTTTGGGGGTAATTTGTTATGCAGCAATAGATAACTGACAGCTATTAACTAGCAAAGCTGGGATGTAAAACCCAATCTTGCTTGTCTCCAGGGTCTGAGGTCTTAATTCATTAATTTATTCATTCACTCAAATATGTATTTGCACCTACATACATGGTAAACACCATGTTACAGACAATACATAGAGTGATGTATTAACAATCCACTTTCTCTAAACAAATCGGATCCATTCTACACACTCCCTGCCATATCATGGGACAGACTTGCTGTTCAAGCAGAGGCAGACAATTGCAGCCATACTTGTTTTCATCTACTGCTCTTTTAACACACACCTGCCCTCCCCCGCTGTTCCCTCCAAGAGTCTGCATCTCCAGTCCCTGTGAAGAAATAGCCTTTCCAGCCTGCAGCAAAGTTTGAGGCAAAGGCACTTTGCATGAACATCTGGGCAGTAGGTTTGCTTCCTCTCCCAGGAGAGGAGGTGGCCTTGCTGATTCTGAGTTTGGTTATGGTCAGCAGAGCCAGATATTTTAAAATATTCTTTTAAATGTAGGACATAGATTAGTTGTGTAAATTCTTCCTGAAGTCCCCTATACACAGGGCTGTAGAATGGGTAAGAACTGAGCTGCTCGGATGCAGAGAGATGCCCTCTTGCAGGATGGACTCAGAGTAGGTCCCCTGGGGAGTCTGGAGGGCAGGGAGACTTCCCTGAAATGCACCACATATGCTCTTGTTCTCTATGGCCACCTTGCTTCCAAAGAGATCTTATATCCTCAGCTAATCAATTGGGCCCTTCTTCTAACTGTGCAGTGGGGATGATGCCTGGTCTCAGCAATTTAGGTAATATTTCTCTTCTGTTGGTGAAGATGACTTACTTCATAAACATATTTTATATTCCCTAATTTGTGTAAATAGAAATATACCAAAATAACAAAGACTTCAAGTATATGAGTGCTAAATATTTCTTAGCTAGCTAATCATGTTAATATTTCATCATGAAGAGGTAGATGTTTGATTTCAATTTAAATGCAAATCTGTCTAGATTTTTAACCAATGTTAAAATGTACTGATGTTCCTGTTCTTAAGTTGTTTCACCAGAGGAGCTGAGTAATGTTGCTTTTTACTTTATATGGGTGTTTAGTAGTACAGTCTAGATCAAGGATTGGCAAATTTTTTTTTTGTGAGGGCAAGATAGTAAAATATTTTAGGTTTTGCTGGCCACACATGGTCTCTGTCCCAACTATTCACCTGTGCCATGGTAGCTTGAAAGTAGCCATAGACAATGGACGTTATGTAAATGAGTGGGCATTTCTGTGTTCCAGTAGAACTCTATTTATAAAAACAGATGGCAGATGGAATTTGACCTATGGCTGCAGCTTGTCAGTCTCTTGTCTGGACCCTTTGCACTCTACCTCACCAAGTTTATTTGGCAGGTGGAAATGGTGAGGGGCACACATAGCAGAGAAGCTGTTTTTCAACTGAGTTACAATGTGAACGTATCCCAATTCACTTCTCTAATTAAAATTCTTGTGGATTAACTTGGAGTACTATTATCTAACAACCTGAACAGGTCAGGCTTCAGATAATCACAGTGGAATGTAAAAAGTCAAATTCAGTGTGAAGTGTATGAGGAGAACACAATCTTACAGGAAATTTTCCCAGTTTCTCCAGCCTAGATTGCAATTATTCACAAGTCATCACTCTTACCCGATTGTCAGTTCCTCAAAGACAGGGAAACCTTACTTGCTACTTATTTCAAATAGGAAATTGGAGAATTTGAAGAAAGTAGCAAGCCATGTTGAAAATAGACTAGATTCCCACATTAGAGAAATCAAGGGATCCTCTGCAAGCAACAACCATCTAGTATTTCCTAATTACCCACATAAGACAGATTAAGTCACTTTAGAGAATCAAACAAATATAATATACAGAAGCTGAAAGCGCAGTACAGAAGTGATTATATTTAGACTACGTGCACCAGGGGTCTGCCAGATAGTAAAGATTTTAGACTTTGTGGGCCACAGGGTCTCTGTATCATGTTAAAGGGAAGATGCATCCTTCCACCACTCAGACGTTGTACATCATAACATCTTAGGATTCAGTTATAAAGTCAGCAAAATAATAGCCAGAAAAATTGCCTGTGGGAACAGCCACCTACTGAGGGAAGAGAGTATCAGGTCTCCTACACCAAATTTCTTCCCAAGTACTTCACTTAGAGACAGCAGAGGAACTCGTGCTGCTTAAATTATCTCTCACACCAGTAGTTTCTCATAACTTCAGTGCAAGTGCTAGAGGTTCACAGCATCCTTGAATAATGCATAGACTCCTTTTAAAGGAAAGATAAAATCTCCTGGACCTTCAGCATTGTTTTAGATTATTTGCATCACAATGTTGCTTAAATATATATAAAACTAATACAACTAGGTGCAAAGTGCTTTTGCTCATAGCTCTTATACAATTGTGAAACCGAAATAAATGCAAAACTTAAATACAAAACCAGTAATATTTGGCTGCATTAAAATAATGCAATGGTTAATGGCATTTTGCTGTGATTAAATCATTGCTCGCTTTGTAAAAGATGTCACTAACTGCCACAGCCCCAAACTAGTGCAAAACATCATGCATCACTGGGCCTTCACTTACTGTATACACATCATTTACAAATCAACTCCCCTTCTTTCTCCTCTTCATTGGCCAGGAAAACGTCATGCCGACCCATAGAAACAAATGAAACCCTGAAACTGAGCAGCAAATGATGCAGAAAGTGTGCACATCCACTATTTTCAAAGGGAATGCAAAGTCCCCTGAGAATGCACCTGAGCACCCCAGTTTGAGAACCATTGGATTAGTTAAACCTTGTTATGTTTCTGAAGTGATTTCTGTCCTCCTATAAACCTCTATAGCATTTAGTATTGTCACCATTAAGGTGACTGTCTCTCTACCCTTTTATATAAGTTGTGAATATACTTTGTTCTTTCCTACTACATTGGTCACTGGCTCCTTCAGACTAGAGATCGAGGCAGGTGGACTCTCTCTGGAGGCTCATGTTTTAACCCAGTTATAACTGTATGACTTCACTTATCTTCTCTGAGCTTCAGTTTCTCCATCTGCAAATTATGGGGTAGAACTCCAAGGTCCTTTCCATCTCTTACATTCTCTATGCTATGAGCTAAAAGAGAGGGAACTAACCAAAAGCAAAGTATTCTTATTCAGGTATATGTAGAGACAAATACAGTATCTTACTCTACTAGGAACCCCAGGAATATGGGTTTATTTAAAGAGAAACATCAGAGCAACAGAATATTACAACTAAATATTCTAACCTAGACCTGGAGGATCAAAGAAGTCTTCCAGGATAACATCACTCCCCAGAGGGTCCTGAAGGACCTCAGAGCTATCAAGACACCCAGGGGTAGAGGGAATGTGACCCACTGGGGACCACATGCCCTGAGTTCGGAAGGATACCAACTCACCTCCAGTTGATGGCTGCCAAATGGAAATTTGGGCCCCCAGATGTCACATCTTCTAATTTTTTAAGAGAAGCAGGATATTTGGATTTTTAAATAAAAATTACTGATTTTTAAACTTTTGCACTTATTTTTAGTTTTTAAGAATACTATTCAGTAAAGTCCTCATTCAGCCCATTTGCTGCCCCGTTGGTACCCTCTGCCCCTTACCCACTGTCATACTGGGCTTTTCTTCTTCATTTGCAAAGTGTTCTGTATACATGTCCGTTGCAAGCAGGACGGTGGGGACCTGTAGACCCAGGACTCCTGCCCGAGGCAGAGGCATATAGGGAAGTCTGAGATGGGCACTCTGGCGTGAGTATTGGAACTGAACGATCAGAGAAGGTTTGGAACTTGGGGGGCTGGAAGTGGGGGGATGCTGGACGTTTCTTCCTATTGTTTGCAAGCCTTTCTTTTTGTTCTCTCATGGCTGCAATGAGAGGTCAGGATGTACCTCATGAATTAGAGCAACTTAGGCCTCTGGGGAATTTATAGATCTCAAAAACATTTGCTGAACTCAGCTTCAGGTTTCTGCTCACCACTTCGCGTTAAGCTGCTACATCAGCCTTGGGAAACTTTCATTTCATAGTAGAATAGGCAGTTTTCAGGAGGACAGAAGCCCAGATGGGAGAAGCAGAACGCAAGTCATAGTCCCAAAGTGGGAAATTAAACTTTGATGTGTGCTTGACAGATGCATGAGAAACGGATCCCAAGTATTTGAAAAGGAAAGTTGCCATGGCATTTTTGCAAAACACCACTACTGAGAATTGTAATTCCGTGGTACACACATTTCCCCTTTTCTCTGCTTTTTCTGCATTGGGCAAAGAACATCAGAAGAGCTACGGAAAGAGAAAATTTGATGTCAAGGAGACCTCTTTAGAGTTGGGTTCTGGGAGGAGTGGAGGGCATGTCACGTGTCAGCAGAGATCCTGGGTCCCCCTCCCTCACGCACTGAAGCAACTCTGGGGGTGGCTCAGCTCTGTGCCACCCACCCCACAGGGGGCAGGCAATAGCATTTGTCAGCCTCTGCCTAATTACCAGCTAACTAATTAGTGAGGAGGGGCGCTCCAGGTCCCCGCTGTTTCTTAATAATGAAGCCCTAAACTGGTTAATCTGACAGTCTCTTCTCCCCAACTCCCAGCAAAAATCCATAGTGGGCCCTACCCCCAAGTCACACGAGACAGAACCCCAAGCATGGTCTTCAGTCTTTCCTCTCTCAATACCCTCCCACAATCACTTGCCAAATGCCATCGAATCTGCCTTCCCCGTGTCTCGCATCTGCCCTCCCCTGGCATTCTCCCCGCTTCTCCTTGGGTTCAGGCCCTTCCTGTTTTCATGGCTCAAGCACTGGAACAGTCCTGCCTGGCCTCCTTCCCTGTCTCCTCTCCTTCCTCCAGTCCATCCTCCCTTCTGCTCCCCAAAATATCTACATGAATATCATGTCTACACTCCATCACTCTCCTGCTGAACAACTCAATCCCCATTGCCTATAAGATTACGTCCAGACTCCCGTGTGTGTGAGTCTCCTGTGATCTGTACCAGCCACACTCCCTGTAGAATAGTATTTGTTCTAATGCTAACACATTGACACTGGCAAACACAAAAGGCTCAGCCCTGGTGTTTCTGTGGGCACACAGCAAGAGGCCACCTTTCTGTGACTCTCCACACCACTGACAAATAGCTAACAACAGGGTAACCTGATTACCTACGGCTCAAGAAGTAGCCTGTAAAAAAGACCTTCTAGCTTGCTTCCCCCGAGCCACTCACCGTCTTACCTGATGCTTTGGATGCAGCTGATTGCTTCCTCTCCTTCAACTCTTTTTTCAAACGCCTCATTTTCCTCCTACCTTCCTGGCTGCTCCTTGGGGTCTTCTTTGCTAATTCCTCTTTCCTTCTCTTTCCTTGGAGGACTTACCGGCCCCCAGCCCCGGGCTCTCGTTTCACTGTCTACTCCTTGGAGATGTCATCTGGTCCCCTGGCTTCAAACACCTTCCAGACTCTGATGACTTTGAAATTTATATCCATAGCCCTGGCCTCTCCCTAAGCCCCAGACTTGAATATCCAATCACCTGCTTGATATTTGCACTAAGAGACAGTGCAAACTCAATACTTAACAACAACAACTTCTTAACCCGACCCTGACCTCTAGCCTGTTTCTCTTTCCACTGTTACTTATTTATTCTTTTTAGACATCAGATCATGTTCTTCTTCCGTGCAAATTTCTTCTTTCACTGCTTTTGCATAACAAAACATGATCTGCAAAAGTCCCTCCTGCTGTGGCCCCTGCCAACATCCCTGGTCTCATTTCCTGTCATTCATCCCCTCATTCCATGCTTTCTAGCCACGGTGGCCTTTTGTTGATTGTTGGATAGTCAACTTTACTCTGTACTCAGAGCTTCACACCGGCTCTATACCTTGCCTGGTAAACTTTCCCCCAGAACTTCATGTCAGGCCTCTGTTCAAGTGTCATCTTGTTTGAGAGGCCTTCCTTGGCCACCCTGTCTGCCACCTTTCACCATCAACAAACATTATCCCTGTTCTCCTTAATATATTTTTCTCCATAGCACTTATTATTGGAAATAATATTAAATATTTATCTGATTATTTGTTCATTGGCTGTTTCTCTCATGAGAATGTAAACTCCAAGAGAGCAGAGATCTTTGAGCTGTTCCCCTTGAGTCCCCAGGTCCAGAAGTCCTGGCACATAGTGGTGCTCAATAACTATTTGTTGAGTGAATGAATGGAAACCCATTCCTGTGGTAGCACTCAGCCCTCTCTGAGGCCTGCGGTGTCTGTAGGGGAAAGGACGTGCCCTCATGTTAGAGGGAGCAATCACTACTAATGGGGCATTTCCAAGGCCTGTCCTTTTGCCGCAGTGGGGTTCAGGCAGAAGGGCAAACAGCAACCGATGGCACCTGCCATGGCCACACGGAGCCATCCAGACTGTGTTTTGGGGCCTTACACTGATGAAATGTCTGTGAAGGTCTGTCAAGTGAACAAGTCTAATAGGAGACAATGTCTCCGTGGAAGCCAGTTGAACTTGAAGGCTAATAAGAGAGCCAGTTCCAATTAAGTCCCTCATGGTGAAAAGGATCAAATAAATCTGAGAGGGTGAATGAGGGAGGAAAATTATGTTCTACCAGGAGATACCTTTTATTGCCTTTTATTTATTGTGGAGCTTAAACCAAACAGCCTCCAAGAGCAGAAATGTGCAAATTGGATGTTTTAAGGGAGGAACAGGAGAGGAGGTCTGACAATTGGCAAAGCATTAACCCTAAGACAACGTCCCCAGTCCCCTTTGCCCTCTTGCTGGAAAGTGAGAGGGGACTCTCCTCCAGGACCCTCTTCTGAGAGACTGAGGTTGGGGGAGGAGAACGAGGATGAAGCTCAGAGTCATGAAACCCAGGTATGCATTTTTTTTTAATTTCAAAATATTAAGGGGGTACAAATGTTTTAGGTAATGCTTGAGTCCTGGCTGTAGGTGTGCCTGTCACCCAAATGGCGTTCACAGTACCCATTAGGTTGGTCTATTCCCCTCCCTTCCTCCCCGCCCGCCCACTTGCTTTCCACTGAGTTTTACTTCCCTCTGTGCACATGTGTGCTCATTGGTTAGTTCCAGTTTAATAGTGAGTACATGTGGTGTTTGTTTTTCCATATTTGAGATACTTCACTTAGGAGAATGGTCTCCAGTTCCATCCAGATTGCTGCAAAAGGTGTAAATTCATCTTTTATGGCTGAGTAGTACTCCATTGTGTACATATACCACATTTTATTAATCCACTCATGAATTGATGGGCACTTGGGTTGATTCCACATCTTTACGCATTCTTGCCATGCCAAGGACTTCCTTGACAAGTCAGTTAACCTCTCTGAGATTCATTTTCCTCATCTGTAGAGTGATGGCTTCATCTTACTCTCTCCTCCAAAGGATTTGTTTGAGATAGCTATAAACAGAAATAATGATACCACCAAATCTATCTGCCAGAGTTACTGGGAAGACCAGGAAGAACTCTGCAAATGGTGAACAAGGTGGTGGTGTTACACTCACCACCAGGAAAACAATTGTTTGTTTACGTCTCCAGATCTGATATCATGAAATCACACCAAAAGCACATTAGGTCAAGTGCCCATTAACTATTCAATTATCATTGATGTTTGAGCCACTGTGTTATAAGAGTTATAAACAAACTCAGTCCTGCCCTCATGGAACTTATAATCAACTGGAGGAGTTAGACATTGATGAACAGAATGGTGCACGTGTGTGGTTGCTTGCCAAGTGCTCTGAGGATGGGTGCTCACATCTATGAGAACAGGCAGCAGAGGAGCCGGGTCCCACCTGGGAGCTCAGGAAGGGGCCCCTGAGTGAGTTCTGGAGGAGGAACAGGGGCCAGCCCAGGGGAGGTGTGCAGGGAGGGAACGACCCATGCAAGGGCCAGGGGTGGAAAAGACCACCACGGTCAGTGTGGATGGAGCCTAACATGGGAGGTAGAGGGAGTTTCAGTGAGGTTAGGGGGTGGGGGTACAGTGACCTCTCAGCCACATGAAGAGTGTGGGTCCAAACCTCATTTACAAATGCAGATGTGGGCCATAGTTTGTCGATTAGATTTTTAAAATTATTACATTAAAATATTACTTGTCTTGACTACTGACTCTTTTGACTCTCCTTTAAATTTTACCAACCCCATTAATCCTAATACCCTTGGGAAGCTGCAAAGGGTTTTAAGCAAGGGAATCACATGGTTAGTTCTTCTCTTTAAAAGATACTGAGAAATCCACCTGGAATAATATTGATGAGACAGCTTAACATACAGGAGTGAGGAAGACTCGGCATGGAAAACGAGCAAAGGATAACAAACCATTGAGAAAATAACCATATTGCTAGTGAGCAAGGGAAATCTATTTCTACCTGATACCCAGCAGTGGTTTGACAAGATGAGATAACCTACATTTCCAAACCAAAGGATTTACAGAGATTTCAGAAGGACTAATGTGAGGATTGAACAGCTAGAAAAGAGGCGCAATCAGGAATTTTTGCACGTTAACAGTGTAATCCATGCTTTGGGGGGCCACACAGCCTGTTGTCAAGCTCAGATCCACATTAACAGTAATAAATTGTATATTCCAAATTCTCAGTCCCCACACTCCATCCCCCAGCTTCTCTTCCACATACTTCTAGAAGTCTCTGGGCTTCTCCCATTTGTGTACACAAACACAGCTCATCCCAGCAAACTCCATAGGATGCCTAGACCCTGACCGGTGCAGCCTGTGCAGAATTAAGGTCTGGGGGCATTACCCCAGCGACTCTCCACTGCCCTTGAAGTACTCGGTGTTGCGGAGCAGCCACTGTTGGGCACCTGCTGGGGCCTCTTCCTGTGCCACAGTCACTTCAGAAAATCCTATGAGTGGACATAGTGCCAGCCCAAGCAAAAGTGCATTCTCTCTCTCTGTCTCTCTCTCTGTCTCTCTCTCACACACACACACACACACACACACACTCCAAGATGTCTCTCTCCTTATTCCCCACTGGATTCATAGAACCAAACCATGGAAAAACAGTATTTTCCTTAAAGAAATAAGAATGACCCAACCCAAATAAGATGTGGGGAAGAAATTGAGGCTTTGAAGAGGAAGACCATTTACAGGGGATGGGAGAACTAAAGAGGAACAAGCAAGGGGGTGTTAAGAAGTATAGATGTATATTTTTATAAATGAGATCCTACATCCCACATAGCAATTAAATATGTGGACCCTAGCTTATGTTTAAGTTACCAGAAGGAGGCCCAAGGCTAAGGACAGCCCTGAATCTTATGCATGTCTCAACCATGCACTATTCTTTTCTCCCTAGAAAGATCAATGATACAAAAAACAAAATACAAAGGAAGCAATCGACACTAATAAATCCAGCCCTAAGTTAGCAAATGAGGAGCTGGCAAGTAAAAACTTAAGAAAAGAGGATGTTACGTACAAAGGACAAAAAAGAAATCTGAGTTTTGTAATAAGAATCCAGGTGATATGGATGTTATAACCATGGGTAAAAGTTGAGGGGCCACCTGTGGGACAATGAATTCAAAGTAGAAAGCCTCTCTTTTGCCCCTGGTTGAACGACCAACTGACCACTGAAGATCTATTCAGAGCTAGCATCTACTTATGGCTAGGTATGGATATCATTAAGTTCTTGTTAATAAAAATCACTTACTGCACAATGATCGAGGCCTTACTATTTCAGTGAGCTTCTGGTGGCTGCTTCAAAGTACAGCCCCTTCTCTAAACTTAGTGTCTGAATCTCTTATACAGTCTCATTGGCCACTGTTCTCTTCCTTTGTGGCATTTATTAACACGTGCAATTAGATATTAATTTACATGATTATTTTATTAAATAAGACCTCTCTCTCCTCCTTCAGGCTGTAAACTTCATGAGGCATGGAACATCTTTTTTTGCGATTCTTGCTGATGTTACTACCAACCAGTACAAGGCTTGACATACTAGCAGTTTTGTGGAAGAATAAAGTAATGAACGAACTGCCCACTTTGGTGTTCAGACATATTCTGCTGGGAACTGCGCCTTAAATAAGGTTTTATCAGAACATAGCCACACTCATTTGTTAAGTATTATCCATGGCTACTTTCAGCTACAATGGCAGAATTGAGTAGCTGCAACGGAGATCATATGGTCCACAAAGTCTAACCTATTTATTACTAGGCCTTTATAGAAAAAGTTTGCCAACCCTTGAATTAGACTATCACTCTACTAAGATTGCAATTACTCGTCCTTTGTAAGTCCTCAAGCACCTTGTTCCATTGAATAATAACCCAAATCCTCTGACTTAAAACACTCAGTTTTCCACTGGAGAGAAAAAGACTGCATAATAAATTTCTCTGCTTGGTAAGAGTCTTCTCTCTATTTCTCAGGGAGAGTTCTGTTTCACAATGAATCACAGAATTTTAAGGGTTGTCAGTGTCACGAGAGATTAAGTCAGACCCATACTTGAAAAGGGATGCTCTTAAGTCATCCCTGGAAGAAAGTTTTCAACACTTTCAGTCAACAAGACCAGAGAAATGAAGGCTGTGTCATAACACAGAGCGACACGTGCAACAGAACGGTAGGGGAAAAAATTATTCAAAATCGTGTGCATTTTAAGGTGGTTTTATGAAAATGTGAAGCAGGGTAACAAAAGCTGAATGGAATACTCAACACGAAGAGAGTTGTTGAGATGAAATAATGGGATTATTGGTCATTTTTTCTTTTCCCGAGTTTTAATTTATAACGGGGATGATGGTGATGATGACCACTGTAGTACCTACTGGGCACAGAGGAAGGCCCCATGTATCTTACAGGCATTGTCTCACGTGGTCCTTACGATGACCCTAAGAGGTACAGGCTACTCTCAGGACCTGTGGTAATTATGTTCCACTTTAAAGTCTTTGCAAATACTGAAGCATTGTCCCTGAGGGAAATACAGGGCTGGGTGCCTTTGGCCATGTTTTCATCAACAGATAAATATGTGATGTTACATGTGTTTCTGTTTAAAGAAGGTTTATTTAATACATGTTGTTGAATCACTAGCATTTAACTTACGGCCAAGAACACTGTAACTCATGCCTGGATGAAGCTTATCTAACACTGCATCTTCCCCGTCAGGCACATCATGGCCTTGCGCTCAGGAACACCAGACAGCACTTCAGCACTATGCTTGGGCCATTTTAAACAGAAAAATTACTGAGAAAAAGCAGAAAAATGTAAAAAACATGGGACTAAGTAGAGCATGAAAAGGACACTTGTTTGCAGTATAAGGGCTGAAACAAAGGGACTGAGTGCCACCTTATTTGACTTCAACCGGAAACATGCATGTGGAGCGACTCAAATTTTTCACTCTGTGCATGTCTGAAAATGACCACAAAAGCACTGTGAGCATTGATTTGAGGTCACAAATAAATTTTAGCAAGTAGTGAATTGACCAATACAGACTCCGTGAATAGTGCGGATGGACTCTATTATCATTTCCCTCATTTAACAGATAGGAAATCTCTGAAGAAAGGAAAAGGCAAAGGGGTAGGACAGGAGTTGGGGAGGAGAAGGGGAGAAGAGCTAGAGCCAGAGCAGATTTGTCAGAATTTTTTTAAGGAAATATTAGTGGGTGTTTAAAATCAAGGAGTCCTTCCTAATGTTGAATTTACATTTGACTGAAATTTCAAATCTATTCCTTGCTTCTTTGCCTACTGTCTAAACAGAAAAAAAAAAAAAAAAGGTTGCAAATCTCTGTATATGCAAATACTCAAGTCCACTGCCAATTTTGAAGGAATCTAACCAAGGGAACTAAGCCATGTGTTTATGGCAGAGCTAATAACCTACTACTACAATAGACCACCCTGAACTATGTAGGGTGGTAAAGTCAGCACAACATACTTGTAGCCACATGATAGAGACATCTTTGAAAAATATGTCATGTTTGTGTCAACAAAGTTTTGTGTTTGCAATTATACATAGCAGTGTGGTTTCTCAACTTATTTAAGATGTATTCTGCAGTATTCTGTAAGGCAGTGTTCATTTACTGAGGTCTAAGTTTCTTGATATCAACTGTAGATTTTAAAAAATCAACACATATTTGAATAAGCTAGATTATTTGCTTAGGCAAATAAACACCCTAAGCCAATAATAAAGGCTTTACATTTTCAAAGTCCTTTAGAGCTTTTAAAGGCTTTCCTGTTCATTCTCTTTTTCCTGGGGCATTTGCTTTGGTTACAAAGCAAAAAATCTAAATGGCCACTTTTTAACACTTTCCATTCAGGAAGAAACTGACCCTTGTACCTGAACGTGTGTGATCATTACATCAGCTTTTCTGCATCTGAACACGGTCCTTTTCAAGAGCTCAAAAGAAGTTCTGTTGCCCCAGAGACAGACATTATTCCCATGCATTTATGCAATCAGATCCCACAACTGCTTCCACTGACTCATTTCAGCTGGGACACATGTATTCGGCATCTATTTAAATAGCACTTATTGCCTTGGTAGCTAGGCACTTGGACAAGCCTGCTATTTTTGCAAGAAAATGGAAAAATAATGTCAATGAGTAAGAGGAGGTCGGCGCTAAGACCCGTAGTGATCATCTTCCTTGGCAGGCAGAGCGGGAGGGTTAGAATCAGGTCAAATTGTCCCCAATAAAAGGCATCAGTCATCTGGAATGTTTTTATTATTCCAGACAGAAATAGGTCACCTCAGTACACTCAAGGTTGGCCAATTAGACCGAAGTTCTTGTGCAATAAGAAATAAAGGCAGTAGATGCTTAGCAGAAGACTTCTCCCCTCCCAAAGGAGACAGAACAAAATTCCTGCAGAAGATAAATGGATGAAAGCCTTTTACGCTAAATCTACCTCCTTCAAACAAGGGCAATTTGCAGGCTTATGTTAGGGAACTTGGTGACGTACTACTCAGTGCTTATGCAAACTCTGGCTGGATTTTATCTGCATGAATGCCCAGCAAAATACACTTAGAAAGAACACATGTTAGGATAGCAGATATATTTTGTCTATGTTGAGAAGGATTCTTGGGCTCCATCTGGTTTAGTGAGAAAGAAATCAGTTGGTGAGGTCTGCTTTGGTATGTGAAAGAGTAAGGACAGTTGGCTTGACAAACATCTCCAGCCATAGGCTGTGCGGTCAGAAGTTCTGGATTCAAATCATCGACACCCTCCCTACCAGCTGCCTCAATGTGGGAAAGCCAATCACCTCTTAGAGACTCAATTCCTCCGTGTATACAAAAGAGATGACACTACACACAGGATTGTTTTGAGGATCAGTGACACAATGTTTGGAAAGTAGTTGACATATCAAAAAATTATGTACAAATGATAATTTTTTATTATTTATAATGACTGCAATTTCATTCATGGGGATCATTTATATCTACTTCACAATCCAGTCCAAATAGTTCATACTATACACTAACCACATGCTATCCTTCATTTGTCATACTGTCATTTTGTAATATTAAATACTGATTGAAATAAATTTGTTATTGAAAGGACTCAGATATAATCATTATTATTATCAAGAGTTTTCTATGAGGTCACTTTGATAGGATTTGACTTGCCAAAAATAAAGCATGGCATTTGCAGAAATACTCAGACAGGAATATACATATAACAGAATTTTATATTTGTGCAAACAGTACTTTTTGTCAGTTAGATAAAACCATTTACCACTTTGTGCCTAAGCAAATAATAAACTTGGCCAAATGACAGAAAGGCAAATTTGACATTTTTGCACCTACTCCATACGAGACTCAAGAATGACTATTTAATATACAAAGGAATATGCCCAAGTCCCCCTTCCTGCCTTTTGCTTCAAACAAAGCATTTCTAGATCTAGAATATCTGTGATAGGTATAAAAATGGTCATAGTTTACTTGTAGCTATTACATAATGAGTACAATATATATTCAGGGAAAAGCATAAATTAACTATAAACTCAGTAAACCTCAATAAAGATATCATTTTAATGGTTTACCTCAAGTAGTTCATGGGTTAGGTTTGTTCTCTCTCTCTCTGTATGTGTGTTTCAATGTAAAATACTTTTGTTATATGAACAGGAGATCACTAAATGCCAGTACTCTCATCACTTTACTAAATAGCTTCAAGACGGCATTTGCAAGCCTCACAGACTCTGTGAATCATGTCATTCATTTAGGCAATAAATATTTGTGGAGAGCACCGTAAAGATAAAAAGACGAATGAGGTCTGGTTTCTGGCTGTAGGAAGCTTCATGAAGGACAAATAACATCTGAGAAAGCCCCAAAAGGTGTGCAAGATTGGGCTAAGTAGAGACAAGGTGTAGGGACAATAAATTTGCTTTTAATTAGAAAAGTCCAGTCAAAAGCAAACCTTTGAATCTAGTGTTACAGAAACTACACAAGGTTCAAACTGGCAAAAAAGAGTTTAAATGTGTAGACTGCTAGTAAACAATCTCCTAAATGGCATGTTGTTAGGTTTTTGTATATAAATCACCTAGACTATTTAGCCTGAGTTGAACCAACACAAGCAACTACATCTTCCAAGATGAAGAATCGTCATACCCAATGCATATCATGCTCCTTCCTCCTGAAGACACCTATGGTCACGTAGAGACAGCTTAGATTCACAGAAGGAAAAAGAATTCCTTGCATCTAATTTAAGATGTGAGCATAGCAGCTTTGATATTTTCTTTTCTTCTTCTTTGTTTTTAAACTTCTCTGCCATACTTCTTTCCCCACTTGCTGCATGTGCCCCTCCCTCCTTCCGGGTTTAGTGTATTGTTCATGTTCTTTCAATAATACTGCCCCCCCCCCACTGTATTGTAGATTGATGTACTATTTCTGTATCAAATCAGAACTGTGTGTCCTGCCTTGGGGTTGAAGATTAATAATTGTTCTCAGTGAATGAACGGTAAAACCACTGTAGAACCAAACAGATATAAAAATGTACCTGCAGTTATGCCCATATTATTATGATAATTTATAGACCTACAATATAAGCACTAGGCCAGACCCACAGTCTATTAATCATACAAATTATACAAGAGGCTACACTGGGTCTTAGATATACATGCAGGAGAGATGTATGGTTGCAAACATAAAGGACAGAAGAAAGGTTTGCAGGGACAGAAGCAATTCAGCCAGGTTGGAGCACTAGAATGCAATTACCTAAGCCAGTCTTTCTTTGTCCCAGCAGAAATGGAGAACAGCCATTGAATATTTTATATCTTGGAGTACTTAGTTTGACCTCATTTTAAGGTGACATGAAGTAAGGCTATTCTATCAGATCAAATAGAAGAGGATTTTCTAATCTGTAATTAACAGCATCTCTGAAGGCTAGGAAGAATGTATTCCCAAAGTCACAGCTGCATAAGCATCTACTTTTGACCTGTGTGGTCTCTATAAAATGTTATAGGGACCTTATCCCATGGTTGAAGAAGGTGCTAGCTTAGGGTGGGCCATGGAAGTGGACTGACCCTACATTATACTTTCTTTCACTCCCATCTGACCTGAATAAGAGACATCATCAATGACGATGCTAAATATTTTCCCAAAGTACTTCAAGACACATTTTGTAAAGTTCTGCTAAATCTTGCCCATTCCAAACTTTAACCAAAAATAGTCATTGGCATATTTCCCCACAATGGATTTTCCCTCTCATATACTAGAATATTGCTGCTAACCTTATGTAAAATAGTATGGGCACTTGCCTGACTTTGAAGATATCATCCATATTTTAATTTGCTCTCACCTACACCAAATTTCCACTTGACTTTTGGACAAATGTTTCCGTCAGCAGTTTCCTAGAATACCCTGTCCACCATCTCTCTTTCAGTGAATTAAAAAGCCACAGTGCTATTGGGTTGTACCTCCAGCACCAGCCTAGCGTTTTAAAATTTGTTTTGTTGGACTTAACATAAATTATAAACTATAGGAGAAAAACATGGCAGACTAGAGGCAGCCTGCCAGCTCGCCGCTCCCAAGGAAAGACGTGAAAGGTGCAGGCAGCTGCCTGCATACGGATCGCTCGTCCCGGAAGCAGCACTGTGAATTCACAGAGAAGCAACGTGGGACGCTCAGTGTGGAAAAAAAGTTGACGGGGTGATACATATAACAAGATCGGAGAATGGGAGGGGGACAATAGGAGAATAGAGCGCGGGAGTGCCCTGCTTGCCCTGCTGGTGCAGTGCGGACTGAACCTCAAGGCGGCTCCCGCCCCCCCGCAGACCTCCTACCTGCTCAGACAGGACCTGCCCGGAGTCTGTGCGGAGCCACTGCACTAGACAGCAGGCGCCGTGGGGACCAGGCAACCGCTCAACACGTCCTGAACGCCCGGGTGCAGGGCGCCGGGTCTACACCGGGCTGGGAGGGAGCGGACTGACCCGTGGCTTCCCTGAGCCCTACCCTGGAACTTGAAGCCTGGCTTGGAGGCTCTCATGCCGGAGCCTGAGGCTCTACCTCCATGCCTCTAGAACTCTGCCAGGCCTGACAGACACCATCCCCAAGTCTCCAGCGTGGCACCTGTACCACAAGACCCCAACCCAGAGCCTCCACCACCAAACCAGGGCTGGAAGAGCTGCTCCAAAGTTCCAATGCCCCACCAGGGACTCCCCCAGCCTCAAGCCTCCAGCACACTGCGACCTGCTTTGAGCAAAGGCCCACAACCCAGGAACCCACAACAACCGTATCCAGCTGCTGCAGTTACCTCTGTGGGGAGACCCTGGGTAGAGCAATCCCCAAACCACCAGCCTCAGTGAAAAGAGTCTCCTCCAGCTCCCACCTTGAACAACCTACAACTCTCTGGAGAGTTCCCAGCAAGGAGCACGAGTCCTGCAAACCTATTAACCTGGAATTCAGAAAAGAGGGTTCAGATGGGAAGAAACCAGCAAAAGAACCCTGGCAACATGAAAATCAAAACAGATCAACACGCCCAAGGGATCACAACAGAGCTACAGCAGTGAACCCCAACTACAGGGAAACTGTTGAAATAACAGAAATGGAATTCAGAATACGGATGGCAAATAAGATGAATGCCACTGAAAAGACAGTTGAAAACCAACAAAAGGAAGCAAAAAAATATTTCAGGAAATTGATTAAAAAAGTCACTAAAGAGCTTGACAAAGTTAGGAAGGATATAATAGAACTTAAAGAAATGAAAGAGTCCATCAGGACTTTTCAAAACACAGCAGAAAGTTTCAGCAACACATTAAACCAAGGAGAAGAAAGAACCTCAGATCTTGAACACAAGGCCCTCAAGCTACCCTGATCATTTAAAGAGGCAGAGAAGAGAAAAACAAGGGCAGAACAATCATTTAGAGAGATATGGTACTATGCAAAGTGAACAAACATATGAATTATAAGTATCCCTGAGGGAGAAGAAAAAGTGCTAAAAGTATGGAAAATCTATTTGAGGGAATTATTGTGGAAAACATCCCCAGTGTCACCAGAGATCCAGACATACAGACACAAGATGGTCATTGAACTCTGGGAAGAGTCATAGCAAATGGAACATCTCTAAGACACATAGTATTCAACCTGGCCAAAGTCAAAGTGAAAGAGAAAATTTTACAAGCAGCTAGATGTAAGCAACAACTGACCTACAAAGAAAAACCTGTCAAGATAACAGACTTCTCAGCAGAAACCTTACAAGCCAGAAGGGAATGGGCCCCCATCTTCAATCTGCTTAAACAAAACAACTGTCAGCCTATAATTCTGTATCCCGAAAAACTAAGTTTCACATTTGATGGAGAAATTAAGTCTTTTCCAGACAAGCAAACACTGAGGGAATTTGCCAAGTCCAGACCGGTCCTGCAGGAAGTAGTCAGACCTGCACTATACATGAATCAGTGCAAGAGATGACCACCAGTGTAAAAACCCCAAAAGATAAAGGTCAGAGCCCAGTCATCAAAATGGCTCAAGAGGTAAAACAGAGCAATAAAGTTCTACTCAACAGGAAGAACAGAAATCCACCCCACTTATCAATTCTTTCAATAAACGTGAATGGCTTGAACTCCCCACTCAAGAGATGTAGACTGGCTGAATGGATAAATAAATACAAGCCAAGTATCTGCTGTCTCCAGGAAACACATCTAACCCATAAGGACTCATTCAGACTCAAGGTAAAGGGATGGAAAACAATATTCCACGCAAATGGAAACCAAAAGAAAGTTGGTATAGCAGTTCTCATATCAGACAACATAGATTTCAAATCAACAAAGTAAAGAAAGACAAAGATGGTCCTTATGTAAAAGTGAAGGGAAAAATTCAACAAGAAGACATAATAATTCTAAATGTTTATGCACCTAACACAGGTGTGCCCAGATTCATAAAGTAAATCCTACTTGATCTAAACAAAATGATAAACAGCAGCACCATAATAGCTGGGGACGTCAACACCCTACTGACATAACTGGACAGATCCTCCAAAGAGAAAATAAACAAAGAAACAACAGACGTAAACAGAACTCTAGAACAAATGGGCCTGACAGACATTTACAGAACATTCTACCCCAAAACCACTGAACATACATTCTTCTCATCAGCTCATGGAACATTCTCTAAGATTGATCACATCCTAGGCCACAAAACATGTCTCAACAAATTTTAAAAAAACAGAAATTATATCATGCATCTTCTCAGACCACAGTGGAATAAAATTAGAAATCAACTCCAACAGAAACACTCATCTCTACACAAAGTCATGGAAACTAAACAACCTAACTGCTGAGTGATAGTCAGGTCAAGAAGGAAATTGAGATGGAAATAATCAAAAGATTCTTTGAACTAAATGATAAAGGGGACAAAAGTTATCAAAATCTGTGGGATACAGCTAAAGCAGTCCTGAGAGGAAAATTCATAGTCATAAATGCCTACAAAAGACAGAAAGATCACAAATCAATAATCTAATGAACCATTGCAAGGAACTGAAAAGGATGAGCAAACCAATCCCAAACTCAGCAGAAGAAAAGAAATAACCAAGAGCAGAGCAGAACTAAGTGAAATCGAGAACAAAAGAACTACACAGAAGATTAATGAAACAAAAAGTTAGTTCTTTGAAAAGATAAACAAAATTGATAGGCCTCTCACTAGATAAATCAGAATCAAAAAAGAAAGGGCTCTAATAAGCTCAATCAGGAATGAAAAAGGAGAAATTACAACTGATACCATGGAAATACAAAATATCATCTCAGAATATTATACAAATCTCTATGTACATGAACTTGAAAATGTGGAGGAAATAGACAAATTCTTAGCAACACACAGCCTTCCTAGGCCCAATCAGGGAGAAAGAGAATTCCTGAACAGACCAACATCAAATAACAAAATGTAAGCAGCAATAAAAAATCTTCCAGTAAAAAAAAGTCCCGGACCAGATGGTTTGACACCTGAATTTTACGAGACCTACAAAGGGGAACTGGTACCTATCCTGCAGAAATTAGTCAATAACATCAAGAAGGAGGGAATCCTCCCCAACACATTTTATGAAGCCACCATCACCTTGATACCAAAGCCAGGAAAGGACTCAACAAAAAAAGAAAACTACAGACAAATATCCCTTATGAATATATATGCAAAAATCCTCAATAAAATCCTAGCAAACCAAATTCAGCCGCTCATCAAAAAAATAATCCATCACAACCAAGTGGGCTTCATCCCAGAGATGCAGGGATGGTTCAACATACGCAAATCTATAAATGTAATTCACTACATAAATAGAAGTAAAAACAAAGACCATATGATCCTCTCAATAGATGCAGAAAAAGCATTTGACAAAATTCAGCATCCTTTTATGATAAGAATGCTTAACAAAATAGGCATGGACGGGACTTACCTCAAAATGATAAAAGCCATAAATGACAAACCCACAGCCAACATCATACTGAACAGGGAAAAATTGAAAGCATTCCTGTTTAGAACTGGAATCAGACAAGGTTGCCCACTATTACCACTTCTATTCAACATAGTGCTGGAAGTCCTAGCCAGAGCAATAAGACAAGAGAAGAAAATCAAGGGTATTCAAATGGGGGCAGAAGAGGTCAAACTATTGCTCTTTGCTGATGATATGATCTTATATCTAGAAAACCCCAAAGATTCTGCCAAAAGACAACTGGAAGTGATAAATAAATTCAGCAAAGTCTCAGGTTACAAAATCAATGTACACAAATCAGTAGCATTCATGTACACCAACAGTCAAGCTGAGAACCAAATCAAAGACTCAATACCTTTCACAATAGCAACAAAGAAAATAAAATACCTAGGAATATATTTAACTAAGGAGGTGAAAGACCTCTACATGGAGAACTATGAAATACTGAGGAAGGAAATAGCAGAGGACATAAACAGATGGAAAATCATTCCATGCTCATGGATTGCCAGAATCAACATTGTTAAAATGTATATATTACTCAAAGTAATCTACAGATTCAATGCAATCCCTATTAAAATACCAACATCATTTTTTGCAGATCCAGTAAAAATAATTCTGTACTTTGTATGGAACCAGAGAAGACCCCGTATAGCCAAAGCAATAGTTCTTAAGCAAAAAGAACATATTGGGAGGCATCAATTTACCAGACTTCAAGCTATACTACAAGGCTATAGTAACCAAAACAGCATGGTACTGGCACAAGAACAGAGACATAGACCAATGGATCAGAACAGAGAACCCAGATATAAAACCACCCTCATATTGCCATCTGATCTTTGAAAAAGCAGACAAAAACATACACTGGGGTAAAGAATCTCTATTCAATAAATGGTGCTAGGAACACTGGACAGCCACATGTAGAAGACTGAAACAGGATCCGCACCTCTCACCACTCACAAAAATTAACTCACAGTGAATAATAGGCTTAAACCTAAGGCATGAAACTATAAGAATTCTAGAAGAAAATGTTGGAAAAACTCTTATAGACGTCAGCCTAGGCAAAGAATTTATGAAGAAGACCCCAAAAGCAACCACAGCAACAACAAAAATAAATAAATGGGACCTGATCAAATGAAAAAGCTTCTGCACAGCCAAGGAAACAATCAATAAAGTGAATAGACAACCTATAGAATGGGAGAAAATATTTTCATGCTATACATTCAATATAGGGCTGATAACTAGAATCTATAAAGAACTCAAGCAATCAGCAAGAAAAAGTCAAATAATACCACTAAAAAGCGGGCAAAAGAAATGAACAGAAACTTTCCAAAGAAGATAGACTAATGGCCAACAAACATGAAAAAATGCTCAACATCTCTAATCATCAGGGAAATACAAATCAAAACCACAATGAGATATTACTTAACTCCAGTGAGAATGGCTTTTATCAAGAAGTCCCAAAACAACAAATGCTGGCATGGATGCAGAGAGATAGGAACACTCATACACTGTTGGTGGAACTGCAAACTAGTACAACCTGTATGGAAAGTAGTATGGAGATAGTCCAGAGAACTAAAAGTAGACCTCCCATTTGATTGGGCAATCCCACTACTGGGTATTTACCCAAAGGAAAAAAAAAGACATTATATAAAAAAGACACCTGCACTTGAATGTTTATAGCAGCATGATTCACAATTGCAAAGATGTGGAAACAACTCAGGTGCCCATCAATACATGAATGGATTAGTAAAATGTGGTATGTGTACCATGGGGTACCACTCAGCTGTAAAAAAGGGTAAACTAATACCTCTTATATTAATCTGGATGGAACTGGAGCCCATTCTTCTAAGTGAAGTATCACAAGAATGGAAAAACACACACCACATGTACTCACCATTAAATTGGAACTAATCGATCAACACCTATGTGCACATATTGGGAATAACATTCATTGGAAATCAAGCAGGTGGGAGAGGGGAGGAGGGGATGGGTAAATTCACACCTAACGGGTACAATGCACACTATCTGGGTGATGGGCACACTTATAACTTTGGCTCAAACTGTACAAAAGTAATTTATGTAACCAAAATGTTTATACCCCCATAATATTCTAAAATAAATTTTAAAAAATAATATATATAAGCTATATATTTTCTAAAGAAAAAATTAGAAAAAAATCCCACACCTGATTTCATTACTGAAAGAATAATTTTCATTTCTGAATTGTGGTGAAAATCCAAACTGAACCATAATGCAAAACAAGGAGTAGAAAGCAACAAATCTAAGTGATTTTCCTTTCTTTTTTTGTGGTAAATTAGATACTTAGTAATCTGTGAGTACATACATGTTCATTACTGATAATCATTTTTACTGCTGTCATTGCATACTTATGTAATAAGGACACATTGTTAGTAACTCTAATTAATTGTAATGTGAGTTATTCTTATTCCTTGTATTAGGCACATAGAAGGCACTCAAATGCTGGTTAAAAAACAAAAACAAAAAAACTCTCATGTGATACTAGGACTACAAAGAAACAGCTTACTCGTATTCAAGGTAATAGCGAACCTGGTTATTTAACCATATCATCAAGGTATTTTTAAGAAAATATCCATCATCCAAATCTGGTTGAAGAAGTTTCACTCCACACAATGCAGATCAGTATACAGCACATGGTACACAAGGAATCAGCTTAGTGCTGCTAAGGACTATGGCATATATGGGTTCCCTCAGTCCCTATAACTGGAGGCTCAAATACCAGCAGTGTCCATTCAGTTTTTTATTCTTCAAAGGTAACACATTTAAGTAACAAGCAATTTACTCTCTTGCAGAGCTCTCAATGATGATCAAAAAAATATGAGTGTCCTATCAGCTCCTTATGGTCAGGAAGGATATGGGTTTGAACCCTGTCTGCATAGCAGTTATGGAAGCCTGAATCAAAATATCAGGTAATAGGTATTACTTGCCCCTGTGGAGTAATAACCACCCAGCAAAGAAAATTATTTCATCTGCTACTTACCTAGTAGATGCAAAGGTCAAGGATGGGAAATCCCATTTCCCACACTGAACTAACCCAAAGTCCCAATAGTAGCTTTCTATGATGTGAAGTACAATTAAATGGGGATAAATAAAGCAAAGTACTTTAATTAAAGCAACATGGTAGAGACACTGAAGGGATGTATTACAATGATAAGTTCCCATTCCGATCCCCATTCCAGGCTTTCCAGAATTAAGAGAGTACATGAGTACAAATAGAGGCAGAGAATTATAACAAAGGAGTTATTTATTTATTTATTTATTTTTCTTACAGACAGGGTCTCATGTTGTTGCCCAGGCTGGGGTGTGGTAGCTCACTGCAGCCTCGAACTCCTGGGCTCAAGAGATCCTCCTACTTCAACTTCCCAAGTAGCTGGGACTAAAAGCACATACCACCACCATGCCTGGCTAATTTTTTTTAAAAATTTTTTTGTAGAGATGGGGTCTTGCCATGTTACCCAGTCTGGTCTCTAATTCCTGGGCTCAACTGATTGCCCCACCTTGGCCTCCCAAAGTGCTAGGATTACAGGCATGAGCCACCGCACTCAGCCAACAGAGGAGCTTTCTTACACTGCCTTAGTCCATTTGTGCTGCTATAATAATACCCAAGACTGGGTAATTTATAAAGAAAAGAAATTTATTTCTCATGGTTCTGGAGGCTTGGGGAGCAAAGAGCATGGTACCAGCATTTGGCGAGGGTCATCCCATGGTGGAAGAGGGGAGGTGGAAGCCAGCACATGAGACAGAGAGAGAATGGCAGCCAAATTTATCCTTTCACCAGGAGCCCTCTCCTGAGATAAGCAACCCGCTCCCATGATTAAGGCATTAATCCAATCACCACCAAAAGGCCCCACCTCTCGGAACCTCCACAATGGCAACCACGTTTCCAACACATGAAATTGTGGGGACACATTTAAACCATAGTATACACTCTGGCTATCTGGGTTATTCAAGATACATGGGGTGAATTTTCAATTTTTGAAACTGATAATGAACTGAAATATACCTCAGCCACATAGATTTGAAGGCATTTCTGAGACAGAACTTCCCATGATAGCCAACTGAGTCTATAATGACCTGAGACTGAAATTTTCTAAACGGAAGTAAGAAAGGCTATCTATCATAAAGGCTAAGATCAAAGTTACCTTCATCGGCCTTTTACAAAGTTTGGAGTGAGACATTCACTTCCCATTCTATTCAATTAAATAAACATTGAGCACCTCTTATATTCAATTCAAACAACAGCTGCTATATGGAGAAGTGCCTTTGTTTAGTCCAACCCAACTTTTCTGATTGCTAAGATATCATTTTCTTGGGGATACATCTGTTACTTAAGTGCTACACCCAAAATGCCAGCTCAGATGTAAGTAGAGATGTAGTACACTGAAGTTTCAACAAATCACAGTAGTTTTTTGGCAGTTTTAGTCACCACACAAATTGTAGAGAAAAGATAAACTTGGCTTATGATTCTCCCAGCAGTAAAAGCCCAAGTGGTTCTTAAACTGCTGTTAGTTTTCCACTTCTAGTCCTAAAAATCCAAGTAATTATCAGTAGAGATGTTCTGTAGGAGAACCAACATAGAAAGCACCCGACCTATCAAAAGTAGTAGCTATGTTCTTCTGAAACTGGTGTTGGATTCGTTGTGGTCCTTATACAGCAGTAGTTCTCAAACTTCATTGTGCATTCAAATTATCTGGAGGACTTGTTAAAACACTGATTGCTGGCCCCACCCCCAGAATTTTTGATTCAGTAGATCTGAGGTGGGACCCAAGCATCTGTATTTCTAACAAGTTCCCAGGTGATGCCCATCCTGCTGGTCTTAAGACCACACTCTGAGAATCGCTGTTACATGAACTGACTCAACTCGCAAACAACCTTTTAGTTGTTATATATATAAAATTATATATAAAATTATAGCCCCTTCAAATATGGAGTTAACACTACAATGGGGGAGGGGACATCCAAGTCATACAAAATTGACACTGAAAGGGGTCACACAAGTATTTGGCTGAGTATTCTCTGCTTCTTTTGTGATTAGACTCATGCTCTGCACATAGCGGGGGCTCAGAGAAGGCTTGCCTTTCCTGTCCCTGCCATGGGGCCATGTTACTGCTCATTAGCAGTGTTGCTGCCTGCACCCGTTGGGAATATATGCTAGTTTAATAAACACTTGACCTACCATGTGCCAGGCACTATTATAAACTGAGCAGGGCTTGCCAGCCCAGGGTGGCTGGGTAGAAATTGTTGAAACATGAAATCTAGCCTGATAGCCCTCTTTAACCAAGCCAGCTGAATTTTAGGAATCCCAGCATGCCCACCACACCTGGGGCTGGCACTCATATGCAGATGAGGCATACATTTCAGCCACAGAGAAGGAGCAGAGGAGATAAACTTGCATAATAGGAAAAAAGACCTTTGCTTGTAATTTTCGGAATAATCTGTTTCAATGCTGGGGCTCATTTGTCTATTTTCGTTTCTCAAAGCAGCTTCTTACTTTTCTAAAGAAATTGCCTTGGGCCAGATTTCTGTTTTATAATTTTCTGAGTATTTTTATGACTGACCTTCTCTTAGTTTTCACCAGATTGGAAATATGTGCTGGATCCCACATGACAATATGTGGTACATAAATGTCCAGAAACTGTATTTACTGATAACAACAAACCTAAGGGAAGGGCTTTCCCCAAGATCAGAATGATATCAATTTTTTCTTGATCTATGAGGGCACTGCCACAAGTGCAGGACTATTCTCTTATAAGTCTGAAAGACTGAACTATTTATAGAAATTAGGAAGACCTTTTCCCTTTAAAAAATTCTGTGCAATTACCTGAGATGTTCACTACCAACATCCTGTCTTGTTACATGTTCCATGACCCTGCAATTTAGGTAATTTGTCAATAGGTGGCAGTCATACATCAGCACCTCCTAGCCTTGAGCAGGGCTTTTGGCAAAACTATGTCCTTATTCAATATGAAGGATTTCCATGAAATATCTGTGTATACTAGATATCAAGCTAGGAACCCAGAATAGAAAGATGAACTGAGCTGGCTCTAACTTTATCACAAATATAATTCTTTATTAAAATAACTAAACTTCAGCAAACAAATACAAGTTGTAAAGATATTTGGGTGCAGCTCTTAAAAGAAAGAACAAACTGGAACTCAGTGAGGTCTGGAACTCCTGCTCAGAGTAGGAGGAGGTGAGGAATGACTGGCCTCTGGTAATGCGCCTAGCGCCGGGATCAGGGCTGTCTGAGGGGGAAGGGCTGCAGAAGGTTGGGCTCTTTAGATGGAGGAAGAACTCTGAGGTACCACAAGCATGGACTCCCCCTACTAGGCTGTGAATTAGCCACCCCCAAGGGCCCCATCTTATTTCTCCAGAAACCCCTCCCATCCTGGCAGGAGGGTCATTTCACAACCCTAACAGGCATCAGAAAGCCTGGGGTTGACTGTTTTCTCCAGTCCCTGAGCTGAAAGCCTAGGCGAGATGCAATAAGATACAGGAGCCTCCTCTGGGGGCTGCTGATGTTTCTGGTGATTTGGCCCAAGCGAAGAAAGGAGAGTGCAGTCTGCAGCAGCTCTGGGAGAGGGCAGGGGCTGGGCAGCCCTGGCCATAAACAATGTCGGGAGGGTATTGGGGGTAACACAATGTGCATGGTGCTGGCTGTCGTGACTGTAATTGGAGTTATTTTGTAAGTGAATAAATGAATGAAAATGGTCCACCACTCTACATCCATCCTCAGTGAGTGAGGCAGAACAGCCTGCAGACCAGCGGGCGCCGTGGCTGAAGCAGTGAGAGTTGGGAAGGAAACAGATGGGCACCTACGGCTGTCAGGAAGGCTGTCAGGGTACAGTGCTCTCTGCTGTGGTGCAAAGAGCGGGGGCGGAGGAAAAGAGGCTCAGCCGTGGCCCAAGAAGGACCAACGGCACATGACTGGCCTGAGGAAAACCCTGAGAAGGACATATTTTCATATTCTCTTAACATCCAGTTGTGGATGTTAAGATAGCAGAAGGAAGTATTGTGGGCTTTCCTTAGTAATCTCCATGCGATTTTCTGCGACCACTAGAATTGGTAATCCACAACTAAGCTATTATTGATACAATTACAAGATGATGAGAGCTCAAAGGCCATTTAGGAATTACCCTGTACAGCCTTTATATTTTATAAATGAGAAAATAGGATCTAAGAGATCCTGTAATATACCCAAGGCCAATTATTTTGTTTTGTGCTAGAGGAGAAAACTAGAAAGCAGACTGAAAATCTTTTAATTTCTTTTAAATCTACCCCTCTGCCCCTTTACTTGGGTCTTTTTTTTTTTTTTAATCATTATTCCCATATCAGTAAAAAGCTGTTCTTAACAAGTCTTCCCCTGTCTCTGGTTGGATTGGCATCACACCTCCTCTGGGATATTTCCAGCATCTTGCTCTTCTGTCCCTGCACAAACCATCTACTTACCCTGCTCACAAGAGAGCCTTCCAATCTTCCTGCTTTCACATACCCTGTTGACTGTCTTTGTCCTGGACAGAAGAATAGAACAAACCAGGTGTAAAGCTACAGAGAGACCTTGCTGCGTGGCCTCTGGAACTCGTAATTCCAATCTTAGATATCTGTCCAAGAGACATGAGTGCCTACATCCACCAAAGGACATGCACAGGAATGTTCAGAGCAGTTTCATTTGAAAGATCCAAAGATTGGAAACAACTCAAATTTCCTTCAACAGGCGAATGGATAAAGATATTGTGGTTTATTCATGCTATGGAATTATACACAGCATTAAAAAGGAAAAAAAAAACTGATACATGCAACAACTTGGATCAATTTCACAAACATTATGTTGAAGGGAAGAAGCCAGACACAAAAAAATACATACTAAATGATTTCATTTATGTCAAGTTCAAGAATAGGCAAAATTAATCAATGGTAATACAAGTCAGAATAAAGGTTATCTTGGGGGGATACTGACTGGAAAGGGACACAAGGGATACTGCTGGGATGGTGGAATGCTCTGTACCTTGACCTAAATGAAGGTTATATAGGCAAGAACGTGTGTGTGTGTGTGTGTGTGTGTGTATAAAAGTTCACTGAAACAGATAAGATTAGTGTACTTTATATTTTCAGCCTCTTCTGGTTAAACGTAAGTTTTTCTTGGTTTAAAATACTCTTTCTTTCTATTTTGGCAGATTCAAATATTTTCACTACTCATCACAGTTCCCAGCCCTAAGTTCACTCTTCCCCAGCCACCTGCCTCGCTTCCTAGCTGCATGAACTCCCAGAGGCTCCAGCCTTGCTCTTTGCTTTTTCTTGGCAGCAAAGAAAGAGAAGAGTTTATTATGTGGGTAAAGGCATATCAGCGGAAACAGGACACATTGCCATGTCCTCAGGGGGGCTCTGTGTGCCCGACTGACATCCTTCTACATCTATTTCTGGGGTCTTCCCCCCTTGCTCTGAAGGTGCCACAGCAGGTCTGCAGGTCCTACCTTCAGAAAGCTTAAGAAATGAGCAGAATCCCATTCTCCCCTTCTTGTAGAGACCCCCAGAGTCCACGGAGAAGCATGCCCTGTGTCATCTCTCCCCATAGGGGTGTGGGAGGGTGGGAGGAGGGATCATCTTCTCAGGTTCCTCAAATATGGTTCTCTAAAATGCATGCTTCTCCCTCCCAAGAATTGCTTGAAAACAATGGATATATCTTGCTGTTATGGGACACTGCCTCCCCGCCCTGACAAATTCTGCCTCATTCTACCTAAGGGGTGGATTAGAAAAATCAGCACAGGAATTTGGGGCTCCCTATGAGATTTGCCACTTGGAAGTTATTGCTTTTGTTTTCAATGGAGAGCTCCTCCCACGGGACTCTATGTCCTTCCAACAAGTCCTGAGATGGAGAGGAGGAGCTGCCTGGTGGTAAACTGGGGGCACAAGGAAGGGTATGTCTGAGGAATACTTCACGACAGCAAGACAGACTGTGTTGCCCAAACCACACGGGCTGAGAGTGCATTCATTCCAGATCGAGGAAGAGTGGGGACCAGCACTGCCCATCTCACCAGGTCAGTTTCCTCGACTCCTCCCCTCTCTCCCCCAACCTGGCATTGCTGTCACAGCATTTCAGTTGACACTAAGGGAGCACACACCAGCCACTGGGCACTGGGCTGGCCCTGGGAATCTGGTGATGCTCAGCCCGGTCCCCACCCCTGGGAACCTCTCTCTAATCCAGCCTCACGGACTGGAGCACTCATTTGTGCACTGCCTCCTACACTTCATCCTACAGCACTGTTCTCCAAACTAGTTTACGATCTCCTAAACCAAAGTCTGACCTTCTCCATTCCACTTAAACTCAACTTACTTGAGAGGAAGAATGTGTCTTATTTCACCTTGACATTTCCCGCAGGGCCAGCCCAGCCCCATGCCTAGAACATAACACGCACTCAATAACACGTGAATGAGTGAAGCAAGTCAGGATAGACACCACAGGTTACAATCACGTTGTTCATACTTTGCCTCTATTGAAAAAAAAAAGTTGAATTTAGCATCGAGGCTATGAAACACAAGTATGACTAACTGAAAATTCGAGAAGTTATAGTGTGCTGAGACATATCCTCTCTTGCCTTGATTTGCTTCCTCTTTCTTATGCTGGAATACTTAACCAGAATACAAGAGTTCCAGGTGCATGTCATGAAAATGGCAAACAGAAGGAGAGAATGATCCAGGGTTCTGAG
Organism: Daubentonia madagascariensis; assembly: GCA_023783475.1. Taxonomy (NCBI): domain Eukaryota; kingdom Metazoa; phylum Chordata; class Mammalia; order Primates; family Daubentoniidae; genus Daubentonia; species Daubentonia madagascariensis. The sequence goes on along the minus strand of JAKFHU010000485.1, from coordinate 32,784,377 downwards.
GATAGAGAGAGTGATTTCTGGGGAAAGACTCTTGGTCAAAACAGAGAAGTTGCCAGGAAAATATTTAATAATTGTAGTAACAAAGAAGTTCTGCTTCATGACTAGCCATTCCATGACACTGTAGAATCCCCCTTCCACATTTGAAGAGCTCCAAGGCACGGCACATCAGTCTTCCATGTATTCCACGGAGAACAGGCCTGCCTGGGACCTGAAGGCTCAGGGAACCACACTGCTTTCCTAGCAGTGCAATAGTTGAATGTCCTGCATCCCTTTCCATTTCATATCCAGTGGGGAAAATGCTTGATAGGTCCATTCTGCACAAGGGCCTCTGTGAGGGCTACCAGCTGCCAAAACTGCCACCTCCTGACACCACTGTGACCCTGAGACTCAAAGGCATGCCATCCCATGGGTGATTAGCTCTGACAGGTGGGTGGGTCACCTACAGCCATATCCAGTCACCAAGTCCCTTCCAATCTGTGGGCAGGTGGGGAGGCTCCTGGCCCGCAGGAAGGGTGAACACCAGGACATAAGCCTTATAGGACAGTCCACGCACCCTGACTAGGTCCACTTCAGGGTTGGCTAGATACTGGGATGGTGAGTGGTGTTTCCAGGGACCCTCAAGAGTTGAATTACATGGGATATCCCAGGGAGTTTCAAACAAAAATGACTTTTTTTCTGAGATCCCCTTCTCAAGCTTACTCCTAAGCTCCCCAGCCTATGGCTGGGAGACTCAGAGCCAATTCCCAAGAATTGCCTTTGATTCAGCACCAGACTGCTTAGCAGTCCTGCACGGTCTTGCCTCAATAAAGCACAGGCATACAGGAGCACAAAGGGCTGAAGAACCTTCTTCAGGGAGAAGCTACCACGCTGCCCCTGCCCCCACACCATCTGAGCAGGAAAGAGGTCTTCTAGTACATTCTACGTACTGCAGGAGAGGCTGTGGCCCTGAAAATCTAAGAGGGTATCTTCCTCTTACAGCTGGCCTAAGCATACTCTCAAATCACTCTGTGGATGGGAAATCCTGGCACCTAAGGACCAATTATCAAGAGGATACAAAAGAGATAAGTATGAAGTGCTTTTGAAAAAGAAGTCAATCTTTCATCTTTTGGAGCCACAGCCATAAGGGGAGGGGGAAGTTATTTTGATCCAAAGATCTTGGGGTCATTGAGTATTTTTAAATAAAATTCATGAGATAGGCCCCAAGCCCAGATAGACAGCTCCTGTTGAAATGTCCCTCACCATTCAAGTTGACGAGGTTAATGCAGAGGAACTAAAAAAATGTGTCACGGAAAAAAACATGTCATGTCATGACAGCTCTCTCCCTGAATGCACATTTTATCGGCAAACATCCTTGGCAAGTCAAAGCATGAAGGCAGCATCTTGATTGCCATGATCACAGATGCCCTGCAGAAAACAATTCTGTAACCAAGACGGGCCACAGCATAGGCTCTCATAGGCCAGAAAAAGGGATCCCGGGGGAAAGGGAGTTGAGTGTACTTTTCCATGCCCACTTGGGAAGTCTGCTGAACCCCTGAGCAGCATGGCTCTAGAGCAGGGTTTCTCCACTTTGGCACGATTGATGTTCTGAGCCAGATAAATTCTGTTGTGAGCAGCTGTCCTGTACACTGTAGGATGTCAGCAGCATCCCCAGTCTCTACCCACTAGATGCTAGTAGCACCCTCCTCTGAAGTGTGACCACCAAAAATGTCTCTCCAGATATTGTGAACTTTCTAAATATTGCAGAAAATGTCTCCAGTTATTACAAACTCGCTCCTGGTTGAGAATCACTGCTTTAGAGCAAGAAATGCCTGGGATAGGGTGAGAGACCTGGGAAGAGAGCTCATGTAGGCCTCTGCTGAAATGTCACCACACCTCAACCTACATTATTTTTTTGTCAGAAGCACTTACATCCACCTGGTAGATAACATATTTGTTTTCTCTCTGACCTCCCCACTAGACAGTCAGGTCCTCAAGTGAAGAGACTCTGTGTTGGTCACTGCTGTAATACCGGTGCCCAGCATACAGTTGGCACTCAACAAAAACCCACTGAGCTTGTGAATGGGACTTGAGGACACTGATCTAATGCCAAATTGCTAACTTCTCACATATTTAAAAAGTTACCATTTTAAAGTGCAGTAAGCATCACAATTGATGGTAGTTGCAAAATGTTAGGAGGGAGTCGGCAGACCACCACCTGAATTACAAGCACCAATGCTAGGGGGGTGTCTGTATACACAACAATATAATACATAACATATGTTATATGTATGCATATAAGGGTGTGTGTACTAGTTCTCATTGGTATAAAAATAATGTTTAAAAACCACAACCTAATTTTTATAGTCCCCCAAACAGTAACTAAATACCACTCACTAAGCCTCAAGGGTGTTGTAAGGATAACATTGTAAAATCTGTTGGCTTCCTCCTCTAAAAGGCATTACTAGCTTACACAAAAGAACTATGACATCATCTCAAAAGGACTGCTGAGTGAGGTTCTACGGAAATCTAAACGAGTTCAAATGCATCTTAAATCATCACAGTTCTTGATTTTTGCAAACTAGCAGAGCCCATTAGGAAGGGAACAAAATTGATTTCCTTGGAAGCCCCACCCTGCCAACGAGCCATTTTTGTATTCCCCCAGCAGTCTGAATCTTTGTGAAACTTCCATATTTAAATGAGTTAGCCAGTTCCAGAATCACAAAATGCAACACCTTAGGGAAAGGCCATGATGCATGGTAAGCTCATCAGTCCTGCAGTAGAGCAGTATGGCTAAGAGCCCACCTTTCGGAGCCAGATGGCCTGGGTTAGAATCCTAAGAAAGGTTGGGCAGGTTACTTAATTTCTCTATGACTCAGTTTCCTCCTCCACGAGACAGTAGATAACAGTCCCTATCTCATAGAGTTGCTGTAAGGATTAAATAAGAAACTGCATGTAGAGTATTTATTGTAAATAATTCAGATTTTAGTATGAAGGTCAGGCTAATTGAACTCACACTTTTTGGTGTTATTTATTGTTTCCTCTCCTTCACTACTAAAGATAACAATGAAGTCAAGATATGCTATCGGACTATAAGGTTTTACAATAGAAACCAGACAGAGGACAAGTGGTTCCTTCTCCTTTTACTTCAGAAGCAGATTATCCTCCCACCCCTTAAAAAAATCTGAGCATAGATCACCCCCAAGATATTTTAGATGAGAAGTGATGGAAAGTTAAAATTTGGTAAAACCTCTATCACAGTGGTACCTAACCTTTTCAACACCTTGATGGGCTCCCCAAGTGGGGAAACACTGGTCTATTACTAATAAAGACTAATAATGGCAAAAAGCATCCAAGAATCTTTTTTTCTCAACCACTAGGCTGGTGATTCTTGTATATGACATTTTTCTACTTGATTTTTGCAACAAACAGAAGTTGTCATTTATTGTAGAGTTGTCTCTACAATAAGTAGCTGAAAAAAAAGAAACTGATGGGCTTTGTGTGTTCGTGTACATGTGCATGCATGTGTGCATGTACATTCTTGTGTGTGTGTGCACATATGTATGCCTGTGTGGACAAATCCCTTCAGCTTCTCCTGTTTTCTTTTTTTCCCCTTCAGCATATGTGCATATACACACATATGTGTATGATTAAGGAAAATGGTGAGGCTTAAATATGCTGGTGCTTTACTAATTTAGTTTTATGTGTAATTTAAACCAATAAGGAAAAATTACCTAGATTTTTAAACTAAAAATGTCTCAATATAGGGAATTCTGATGAAGGTTTTAAAATACTGGCTCTGCCCAATCCAACACAGAGAGCTATTATTGGAAAAAGCATGCACAGTGAGACATACAAACCCAATACACACCCAATAAACTCCATCTTGTTAATAGCTTATGTCTCCAGATCCATAGGGAAAAAAAAAATCAGTAAATCTCTCTCATTAACACTTTAGAGGCTGATCTTTAGGGGCTTTTCTGCACCTACTGTAGGTACAACAGATTGTTCCTGGCTGGATTGTTCTGTATATGAAGAATGAATGGATGAACAGATAAATACATGAAGAATCATAATCCCTGTGATAACAAAAATATATATTTTTATCACTTTAACTTGTATATTTAAGCTATAAAAATCAATGTTGACCTAAATAAATTATAGAAAGTCAAACGACAATAAGGTAACAGCGTTAAGAGAGATGAAAACACATGCTCATCTCTGCACCTTTTAATTTGGCTCTCACAGAGATTGTGCGAATGAACGACCCCCTCCCACATGCGCAGATGCAATGGCAGTTTTCCCCTCCTTAACCTTGCTGCTACTGAGACGTGAAGGAGGCAGTTGAAGAAGAAAAGGATGGAAAGATGAGGGAGATAGGGAAATTTACAAAGCATATATAAGGGTGAATGCAAATTTGCCAGTCAACATTTTATAATGTTGGTGATTTCTTAAAATTGTCCACAAGGCTTCACTGATATCATTTATAAATATATATGAAATATATAAAATATCAGTCTTTATTAAATATTTTGGACATTGGAGGTAAAATATGATCATTTTGGTGGACAGAATTTATTGGTAAGAAGGGGATACATTACAGGTGCACAACATTCTTTAAATACTCTGTGAGCATATTATCCAGGGAAGGCTAACTGCTGTAACAAACAACTCCCAAATCTCAGTGGCTTAATAATGATAAAATTGGATTTCTTGTTTATGTACCAATCTAAGCTGCCTGCTCCTAGGGGCAGCTCTCTCCTGGGTGGCTCTCCTCCAAGCCACAAGGCAGGGACCTATCATCTCCAAGGGCATGTTTCTCAAATGTTAACGTGCATAAGTACCACCTGGGGATCTTGTTAAAATGCAGGTTCTGGTTCTCTAGGTCTAGGGTGGGGTTGAGGATTCTGCATTTCTAACAAGCTCCCAGGTGATGCTCACGTGCCCCAGATACTCTGCATCTCACAGGCAGAGGAAGAAAAGGGGAAAGAGTAGTTGATCACGTGGGCAGGAATGTACCCCTCCCACCAGCACCCCCTTGGCCAGTCTCAGTCATGTGGCCACACCCAGCTGCAAGGGAGGCTGGGTAATGTGGTCCAGCTATGAGTCCAGAAGGAAAAGAGTTTTACTAACAGTTAGACACTCTCTGCCACAATAAGTAAAGAAGCAATAAACCAAAGAGATTTCAAACATCTAAATCATTACTCCTTCCTACTTGAAGCTCAGATCAAATTTATTCAGGAGCAAGAGGCTCAACCACCCTAAGTAAGCCATTGTGTCTGTTGAAACTCTAAAGCCACAGTCTAAAGCATTTGTCTTAAATTCTTAAAGCTGTCATACAGTGCCACACCATAAACATGAATTTCTTAAGTCACGAGGGACTTAAAGTTTCCTTTTGTAGGGATTAGGTAAAAAAATTTTCTTCTTAGAAGACATCTGCATCGTAATTCAACAGAGCTTACATTAACCCCAACATATACTGCAAATTGTTCACTCTTTGAACCCAAAAAAGTGTTCCTGATCCTTAGGTCATCACTCTACTAGAAGAATCAATTCTGAAAGATAAATGTATTCTATAAACTAAAAGGAGGAGGGACTCCCTCTCCCTGTAGAAAAATCGCTTAGTGATTAGATTCTGTTTTACCCAAAGATTAACAGCTGCTCAAAAGATAATTGTTAATACAGAGCAATTTTACTTTCTATGCCTGGTATATATTGATTCAAACGTGGTAGTGGCGGCAGCTGGAAGGGGAGGGGCTCTCTTCTTACCTTGGCTAAAACCACATGTGAGCAAAACAGAGTGAGACTTGGAAGTCATTTAGCCATGAGAGCGTTAGAGACCAAGTAAATTATGGACATCACTTAAAGCGAAACCACCACAGGGCAGGAAGGGCCCCTGCCTGGGACCTAATGCTTCAGAGGGCTCTGCTCTGGCTCCCCCTCTACACAAGGCAAGGACCCCCAAGGTCCCAGGGGATGTGTCTTAGCAGAGCCATACTCCCCCCTTCTAGAACAGCACTGCTCAACAGAAATGTTATGGAAGCTACAAGTGTGAGCTACATATATAACTTTAAAGTTGTAAGTAGCTACATTAGAAAATAAGAAAGAAACAGGTAAAATTAATTTAATAATATAGTTTATTTAACCCAATACTACATCCAAAATACTACCATGTCAGCACATAATCAATATAGAAATTATTGATATTTTACATCCTTTATTTTTTGTATTAAGTCTTCAAAATCCAGTGTGTCCTTAACATTTTTAGCACATCTCAACAAGTGCTTATAGCCAACAAGTGGCTGCTGTGCACAGTTCGAGACCACACTCTAGGTCACAGACTCTGGAATTCCCTACCAATAGGATCCCACATCCACTCGCTGAGCAAGCTTTCCCTGAGTCCACACTCCTGAGGGCAGAACATGCCACACTGCACGGCCCAAGGGGGACCAAAGAGCAGCTGTGTAAGGCATTTGGGTGGAGCCTCGACATGCAATGGGTCACATGCATGTGTGCCTGGCACTTGAACAGAGGAATGGGGTGGGTTGGAAAAAGAAGGGGTGGAACGCAGGCCAGGAGACAGCTTCCTCCCCACCCCACGTGCTGCCTCCAACCTTGCAGGCATCCAAGAATTTCAAATTCTTTAAAATATCCAGCCCCATAAATACTAAGGAGGAGGAGCTGCTTTTTAAAAGCCTGATAAAAACAATAACAGCAACTAGTAACAAAATCTGCAGTCACTGGGGGAGAGGAGAGAATCTCATTCTTTAATTTCAAAACAAGTGAGTGGATAACATGAGGCAATTTGTGAAGCCCCAGGGAGCCCTCTGTATGATCATGGACAATGCTTTAATGACCTTCCCTTCACTTCCCTGGTCATAACTGTGCCTTTGCACTTGACTGTTTTGTTATAGATCCCAACAGGTAGAGGCCAGGAGGCTTCAGGTGAGTCACTGTCCTCAGAAGCTGTGGGTTAAAGATATTACTGGATATGTTTATACTATAGAAATTAAGTATTGCAATTCAAGTTATGTCCTTGTTCCTTTGCTTTGTTCAGTCCCTAGCAATTAGAACAGAACCTGGCACATAGTAGGCGCTCAATAAATATTTTTGAATAAATTGTCCTAAATACTTTGGGCTCTTTATATAAAAAGCTGTAAACCACACAGACTGCCAGCCCCTCTAACAGAGCTCAGATGCTGGCACAGGCAATATTGGCTGCATTCCCTTTCTGTGTATTACAAATATTAATATATATATTGAGTCTAAAGAGCAATACAAGGGTTAGATATTATTATTAGCTATTAACAAGAGGGCTGATATTCAGGCAGTTTGTACTGCTCTAGCCATACTGATTATTAAGTAACTAAAATGTCTTTAATGGTCAGCAAATAGTAACTGCCCTGAGATCCTCCAGGGTCCCCCACCAGAGGCCTCCCCACTATTCAGCAACTGATGGGTTAACCAGGCATAGCAAGGTCTTCTAGGCAGGTGTTCCGTAGGGCCAGAGTCACTGATCAACACCTCTGCTGGATAGGCTGCTCATTATTCTATCACCCCTAGCTATTTAATATTAGCTATTGTATTTTATATATTCTGACCCACTTCTACTGATGATAATGTTTTAGTTTGCCCATGACATATGAATGGCCCTTATTTCATTTTAGCTGTTAATTAAATTTCTGGAATAAGGATTCTGTTTCAGCACTGATATGCCTGAAGTTTTGATGGTAATAATCGTGGATAGAGTAAGGAAAGGTAAAGCAAGAAGATCAAAAGGTATTGTCTGGCACACAGTGAATTTTCCTCTCCAGAGTACTGTTAGGTAGAAGTATAGACTACATTACTTTGATGTTCAGATGGCATGGAGCAGTGGTCCCCAACCTTTTTGGCACCAGGGACCAGTTTCATGGAAGGCAATTTTTCCACGGACGGTGGCGGGGGGCGAGGGGGGGTGCGTGGGGGCGGGGTGTGTGTGCCATAGGGGTTGGGGGTGGGTGCGGAGCTCAGGTGGTGATGCGAGGCCCATTTCCTAACAGGCCACAGACCGGTACCGGGCTGCAGCTGGAGGCGTTGAGGACCACAGGCGTGGAGGACAGAGTCCACGATGGTCTCCAGTGACCCTCACCTGTTGGTGTTTATGTACTTGTGTAATACCCTCCCCCTGAATATGGGTGGGGGCAGTGACTTGCTTCTCACCAGTAGAATATGACAAAGGTGCTGAGATGTGACTTCAGTGATTACATTACCTACAATTGTGACCTCTGTCTTGCTAGCAGAATCTCGCCCTTACTGAATTTGATGAGCAAGTTGCCCCGATGGGGAGGCCCGTCTGGTAGGGAGCTGAGGGTGGTCTCTGGCCCGCAGCCAGCTAGGACCTGAGGCCCCCAGTCCAACAGTCCTGAGGGAACTGAGTGCTGCTGACAACTGCATAAGTGAACTCCAACATGGATCCTTCCCCCAGCTGAGCTTTCGGATGGGACCTAATCCTGGGAATACCTTGAGTGTAGCCTCGTGAGAGTCTCTGAAGCAGACAGCTCAAATTAAGCCATGCCCAGATTTCTGACCCACAGACACTGTGAGATAACAAATGTGCGTCACACGTCTGTATATGTGGTAACTTACTACACGGCAGTAGCCAGTTAGCACATATATTTTTGTTTAAAATGTACAAATATGCATATGTATACATGTGTCCACATATAAATTTGTGTATGTGTAGAATTTTTTACTAGAAATGTGTAGAAAACTCTTACTAGGTTAATGCTCTTTAACTCTTGAGAGAAAGAGACACATTCAGGAGGAGAGGGAAGATTTCACTTTGCTTGTATAGCCTTTTGTACTATTTTAGTTTTACTGTCCCTTCATGTTTTATTGCCATAAACTTAAAAAAATCTAGCTTAACTGGACAATTGATTTGAGACCAATTTTGCTCCAAATAACGTAAGCTGTCCTAGAAAATATTTTAATGTTTAGAACTGCAATCTTGTCTTTCTAACCAGGATACGACTGTTAAGCCAACAAAACATGACTCCACTAGTTCTGATGCACTAGCTTTGCAAGAAAGGGACCTCGAGGGTCGCCTTGCTGATTTCACAGGTGGGATCTCAGGCGGATGGGGGCAGGGGTGTGCCTTACTAAAGGACCCAAGCTGAGTTAGGGAGGAGGGGCTGTGGCTTACCTCTTCCTTTTCCCATTTGACCTTTAAACTTCTATCTGAGGGCAGGCAACGGAAACTAAGGGTCCACAGAGCCAAGTCTTAGACTAGGAGGCGACACCAACTCAGCATCTGTCACCTGCTCCACCTGGCTCAAAGCAGAATGTCCAGGACTAGGAACTCAGGGTAACTGGGGCCATTACTATCTTTTCCTTTAGACCACTAGGCCCAATAAAGAAAAAAGCATTCTCCCTTAAAAAAATACCTGATATTTTAAAATGGCTTATTTATTTGAAATGTACAGCTAGGCTGGTAAGGGGTTAAAACAGGTTAAATTACTGAATCTAAAACAGTGCCTAACATTTAAAACACAACCTGGCAAAACACACACACAAAATGATTAGATGAACAAAGGAGTGAGTGAGAGTTAAATGAGTTCAGCCACCAGTACTCAAAAATTGCCATGAAAGATTAGGTGGAGAAAACATTCACAATAAATTGGGTACATTTGACAAGGAAGAAAATAGAGTGGTGGGAGTCTGGAGGTTGATCATTACCCTTCACCAGCTGTGTTATATCTGCTGGAATCAAGAGGTCTATAGAAAAGTATGGTTTTTTTTTCCTTTTAGCACTTTCGTATTGTTAAATGGAACCATTCCTACCAATTATTCTTTGACCTCAAACAAGAATGTCTTCTGTGCTTCCTTCCTTCCTTAGATTTCTCAAACCTCCCTCCATCTTTGGTCTATTTCTGAAGTCTAACACAGACGGGCTTCAGCAGCACACTTGGCTAGCTAGTGTCACCATGTACTATAAGAAGATCTTCCCTGCCTAGAAAATTCCTGAATTCGGAAGCTCCTGAGGGTGGGAAACAACACAATTCCCTATCCTCTCTGTCATATAAATTTACTAGCCTATGTTCAGGATTAACTTTGAAAAAATAAATACATAAAGGAGTTCACAGATATAACAAAATATTGGAAGCTCTTCAATTTCTACTTACCTATATGTTTTTAAAAGTAAGAAATATAGCAAAAGAAACAAAACTACAACAGAAGTGGAGATTTTGAAGGCAGGAAGATAATGGAAATAGCAGAGAAGAGGGACTTATCTGACCACCAGTAAAAACCAATAAGGTATGTGAGGTCAGGCTGTCCATCTGTCTGTCTGTCTCTCTCTCAAATATGGGGTAGAAGGGACGGTTTGAAGGGATTTGCATTGGAAAGACAAATTTTAAAACATTCAGATAGATACTATAGATTAACTCTAACATCTCTGAGAATGTTAACTATGCTGTTTGGTAATTCAGTAATGCTGGTAGTTTGTAAAAAGGAGTTTTCTATAATGTGTGACAAATTTTTATCAGTGCATTATTACACTAAACATAGCAGGAATTGCCTGAAAGGGTTTTAACTTGCAAAGTAACCACATAGCAACAGAGAACAGGTCCATTTTGGATTATAAAGTTCTGCAGAACCAGGCACAATAAGGAATGATTCTGAGTAAAAACACTACCAGGAAGAGGCAATCCTGGTGTTTGGCTGCCTGGTCTCCTCAAACACATGGCACATCCCAATGCATTTGCTCTTTTCAGCAGTATTTTCAGAAAATGATGGGCTGGCATTTGTAAACATGTTGCTGGGTGGAAAGATGCCCAAGCACAAAGCAAGCTGTAAAAAATCCATGTGGCATATTTTGCCAGAATAAACCATCAGAACTCAACAAATAAAAGCAGGGCCCCCAAGGAACCCCACCAATGCTCTTTTGAATCATGAGCTAAGAGAAAGATATTGGCTGTAAAGCATAACTACATGCAGCTAAGGTGATAGAACACACTGCTTGTTATGGGCAAGGCCACAAGGAATCTAATGTGGCACATCGTCATTCCTCATGATGATGCAACCACTTAACTGTCTTGTTCCTCCTTCTCAGAGTCTCTTCCCAGAAAGCAAATCCACCTGTTGGGTAGATGTTCTCTGGAGAGGCTTCCTTGCATCTCCAGGCTGACATAAAAGTGGTGCTTAGACATCCCCTAAACACTGCACACATACATTATGCTGACTTTTCTGCGTCTGACTCATGTGCTGGACTTGGTGAGCAACTCAAGGCGAGAGCCCTGGATTCTTTGCTTGTCTATCCCTAGCAGAGTCCCGGCTCCTTGTTGGAACCCATACAGTACGCGCTGAGCTCCCACTGAAGTAAGTGCCCCTTAGACAGAAGAGGGGTGTCTGTAATGAGCTCCTATGCTCCTGGTCTCAGCTCAGCCCTGCTTGGTTGCTGATGCCATGTCTGCTTCGGAGGTTTGCAATTTTACCCTGAATTTATTATACAAATAGAAAATAAATGACGACAGGCACAGTCATTCACCACCTTGTCAGGCCTGTGGAAAAATAACTCTAAAATGTTACTTTTGTTAAAATTCTAGGATAAAATTGTGATTATAAATTTAAGGCATCACTATTCAAAATGTACCTCTACTAGTATCACTATTCATCTCAAGATAGACAGCAAGAAGGAGGGGAGGCAGGGAGGGGGGGAGGGGGGGAGGCAGGGATGGACAAGCAGAGGAGGGAAGGAGGGGAGGGGGGAAGGAGGGGAGGGAAGAGGGAGGAGGCAGAAGAGTTAAGTCATGCAATTTCCTATTTCTGACAAAATAACCCTGGTTTTGAGTCGCATAACTGCACCCTGCCACTTCATAGCTGTCTAACTATGAGCTACTTGCTCAGTCTTCCCGAGGTTTAGTTTCTTCATGATAAAAATGGAAATAATCCCTATATAAAAGAGTTGTGTCGAAGATTCCGTGAAATGATTCCCTTAAGATGACTGACACGGAAGACCTCCAAGGATGAATTCCAGGTGCCTTTCTCTCCCTCCTCACTCACCCCACTGCCTGCTCTGTCCTACCCTGGCTGGTCAGGCAGGGCTGCAGGGAACATCCAGACAACAGCAGGATGAAACGTTCCATCTGAGTTTTACTCGACAGGGCGAGCAAAATAAACAACCTGCAAATCAAAGACTTGGTTGTCTTTTTGCCACAGAGCAGTACACGTCTGAAACCCTGTGCCTGGAAGGCAGAAAATGCCTTCCCTCTCTTGGGCCCTCCTTTACTCTCATAAGAAAATCTCTTTGCATAAACGAGAACAAAATGCTACAAACCAAAAGGAAAGCTGTAGACAAGGGGTGGGGCGCTGCGGACTCTGGTAGAGGGCAGACTTAAACAACCCACGTGCTGGCTAGAACAGGTCAATTTTTCTCCCTAGAACCTTCTTGAGTGACTAACCGCCAAAAAGTGAAATGTTTTCTTCTTATTTGCATACCTCCCGCCTGCCATCCCTCCCCCAAAAATTCATAGCCTCCAGTGATATTTGGACAGAAACATTCTCTTTGCACATCCTCACAGTAGGGATTTCAAAGCTTCTACAACTGCATTTTTGCTAATGAAACCCAAGTGTCTCTGGTCTGCGTTTCCCCCCAAGTTTTCCAGCCTGCTAGGTGTTACAATTAATGCATTTATTTGTGATGGCTCAAACCAATGCCTCCCCAATCTCACATACTCTTGGGAGCCCAGCACCTGCTCCGAAATTTCTGTGGATTCCTAGTAGGTTGATATTCCCTGTCATCGGTAGACTTTGCTTGTTGGTCCTACTGAACTCTCAACCTCACTTGCGTTTCATCCCCTGTAGTAATTCTCTTTTACCAATTCTCTTTTAACCATAACGTGGAAATGATTAGGGTTGCAATTTCCGAGAGAGAAGGCTCTAATGCACGCAGCAGTCTTTTATGAGGGTTTTAGGGAGCGTGGCAGACAGAGGTTACCAATAGCAAAGCTCAGTAACATGAGGCATCGCTGTCTTGCCTGCCACCAGGGCCCACCTCAGGGACCATCTCCTTGGCTGGCCTCAGTCCTCCACTCCAGACCTCATGTCGCCCAAGCCCAGCATTCTCCTCCTATCTCACCCCTCTTCCGCCTAGTCCCCAGAACTCACAAAATGCCTCCGATTCTGTTTTGCAGAGTAGTTCAGCGCCATCTCTGTTCTAAAGCATCCTTCCAGACAACCCAGCAGGGAATAGAAATGGGCCAGGGTCTACATACTTCACACTCCAAAAAAGCCCAGCAAAGGGATTTTCCTAAATAAAAAGTTAAAACAAATCCAACCCTTCCCTTGAATGAGAGAGAAGGAAAAAAAAAAAGCAAACATTTCTTTTTTCCCATATAGCAGGGGTTTTTGTGCTGCACTAATTGGGCACTGTATGCTAGTAATGTAAATTAACAATGTCAGAGGCACACAAGTGCAAATTATGGGCTATATCATGGTCAGTTTTAATTCTTGAAATTTGGACAAAGAATTCACATCACTCAAATTTCATAGCAGAATTCTGCTGTCCTATTAATCTTGCCCTTGAGTATATTACAGAAACACAGAGGAATACATGAGAGGAAGAACAGAAGAAATGAAATGATTTGAAGTCAAATACCCTGGATAGACTCTCTCGCTTCCCATGGGTTTCCCACAGAACTTAAGAACAAGAGGAAAACAAAGAAAACAGAAGCACCATTATACACTATAAAAAAGAACTCAAATCTAGTTTTTCTCATCCATTATGCAGCACTCTAGTTGGTAGATATGGTCAAATAGTTTAATTCAAGCAAGGCTGGCCATGAACAAAATTCTACGTGAAAGGCATCGTTACTCAGCACTTTCATAGATGGCAAATTGCTAAGGTTGTAGGAAGAGGGCCTAGAATGACATGCAGAAACTTCATGGAAACAGAATGTTTCTTTCTTTCTTTTCTTTTATTTATTTATTTTATTTCAAAACATTAAGGGAACACAAATGTTTTTGTTACATGGATACCTTGTATAATGCTTAAGTCGGGGCTTTTAGTGTGCCTGTCACCAGAATAGTGTTCATTGTACCCGATAGGTAAGTTTTTACCCCTCACCTCCTCCCACCCTCCCCCTTCTTGGATTCCAATGACCTTTACATCTCCTTGTGCCCATGTGTGCCCATCAATTAGCTCCCAATTATTATCGAGTACATGTGGTGTTTGTTTTTCCATTCCTGAGATACTTAGCTTAGGTCTCCAGTTCCATCCAAGTTGCTGCAAAAGAGATTATTTCCTTCCTTTTCATGGCTGAGTACTACTCCATGGTATATATATATACCACATTTTCTTTATCCACTCATGAACTGATGGGCACTTAGGTTAATTCTACATCCTTGCAATTGTGAATTGTGCTGCGATAAACATTCGAGTGCAGGTGTCTTTTTGATAAAACAACTTCTATTCCTTTGGATAGACACACAGTAGTGGCATTGTTGGATCGAATGGTAAATGGTAAGTCTACATTTATTTCTTTGAGGAATGTCCATACTTTTTTCCATAGGGGTTGTACTAATTTGCAGTCCCACCAACAGTGTATAAGCATTCCTTTCTCTCTGCATCCGTGCCAGCATATGTTATTTTTTGACTTTTTAATCATGGCCATTCTGACAGAGCTAAGGTGGTATCTTACTGTGGTTTTAATTTGCATTTCCCTGATGATTAGCGATGTTGAGCATTTTTTCATATGTTTATGAAACATTTGTCTATCTTCTTTTGAAAAACTTCTGTTCGTATCTTTTGCCCACTTTTTAATGGGGTTGTTAGGGTGGTTCATTTTTTTTCTTGCTGATTTGAGTTCTTTGTAGATTCTGGATATTAGCCCTTTATTGGATACATAGTTTGCGAATATTTTCTCCCGTTCTGTAAGTTGTCAATTAACTCTGTTGATTATTTCCTTTGCTGTGCAGAAGCTTTTTATTTCAGTAATGATTCCACCACAGTGTCTGTTTTGAGCCCACTAGCTCATGGCACATGTGTGAAAAATTCCACCCTGCCTTATCCAAGACTGGCTGGGGGTCAGAATTGAGGAATCAGGAACCAGTATCACAAGAGATACGACGGAGATTCACACAGATTCTTTCATAGCCTGCCATGATACTTAGAATACTTCCTCTATGCAAGAAGAAGTCTATACCTATTACCATCTCTTTCCTTTATTTTTCACATTCTTGAATGTAAAAGAATGTAGGAAGTTATGTTAGTTTGCTAGGGTTGTCGTAACAAAATACCACTGACTGTGTGGCTTAAACAACAGAAATGTATTTTCTCACAGTTCTGGAGGTTGGGAGTTCAAGATCAAGGTGTCGCAGGGTTTGTTTCTTGTGAGGCCTCGCTCCTTGGCTTGCAGATGGTCCCCTTCTCACTGTGCCCTCTCTTGCCCTCTTCTCCATGCACATGCATCCCTGGTGTCCCAACGTGTGTCCAGATTTCTTCTTCTTATAAAAACACCAGTCATATTGGATTAGGGCCTCACCCAAGATCTTCATCTTAACTTTAACTTAGTCAACTCTTTAAAGACCCTATCTCCAAATACTGTCACATTCTGAGGTACTGGGGGTTGGGGCTTCAGCACATGAGTTTTAGAGGACACAAGTAAGCCCATAACAAGAGTCAAGGTAGATAATTCACTGACGGGACTGAGCTTTTCTCCCCCTAACACCACTTCCACTCATCGCTGCCTCACGCACTTAAGCAACAGGAATCACGTACGAACCAAACAGGAGTCTTCTCCTATGGCATATGATGACTTTTATATATTTATTAGCTTCCAATTTCATACGTTGATTTGATTATAAGAGGAACAGGAAGCAGCTGTAATTCAAAGCATACTAGATTGGTTAAATTCTATTCTTCCCCCTGAATTCAACATGTTTTAAGGCACAACATGGGTGTTCCCAGTTGCCCAGGGACAAGGCTCAGATTATATCTACAGTTATAATTCAAATGAACAACTTTTACTATTTATTGAACACCTACTATTTCCCAGGCATTATTGAGCCCTCTGGCACTAAGTTAAGAAGGTCGTAGTGCTCACTGAGAAATTGGCTCATAATCTAATCAGTAAAAGACGCATGCATGAAGACCTATAATTCAATATGATCAAAACAATTGTTATAAAGTACTTTAAATTGGATTTAAAATCTTGAAATTAAGAAGACTGGCCAATCTTACAGACATCTGCAAAGTTCCAGGCTGGCAATACATGGTCAGATTCACGGTATCTTCCTCCAAACCTGGCTCATCACTAAGAGAACAGCGATTTCTCCTCATTTGCTTCTGGTGTCCATGCTTGAGGATGCAGTGAGGATCCTGGTGAATACCACTCTCTGGAGATTAAGGAGAGACTTTTTTCCATGCAGTGCTCTGAGTGTATCATTAGAAGTCCCGGGGGGTGGGGGGATCCCAGGCCGCCTGTTGAGCACTGGAAACACATCATGGAGCCCGCACATGGAAGACAACTTGGCAGGGGTGGCGCACAACCGTGAAATCTGAGGCAACTGAATTCCACAAATCCGAGTGAGGATACCATCATATTCAAAGATTGCCTTTAGCATCAGGTAGTCAAGAAGGGTTCAAAGTTCAGCCGCAGTAACATAATCCGTGATGCACGACCAAGAGGCAAAGTTCTGCTCTGACATCTTCTCACCCAGTTTTTCACTCTTTCATCCTTTCTCTTCTTAGCTTGCCCACTCCTAAGGGCTCTTGCCCTCGCTCTGCCCCAGGGCCATCCCACAACGGCCCACACTCTCACCCTCCTCCCCAGGGAAAAGCCTATATCTTTGGAGTTCTTTTTCTTTTCCCATGGATGTCCTGAGTGGTGAAATAGAATTTAGGGACACTGTCATATGCCCTGGGATGGTTCACTTAATGTCACAAAGCCTCAGTCTCTTCATCTGTAAAACAGGACTAATTCCTTCTACTCCACAGGGTTATTATAAGGGCAAAGAAGAAAACAGATAGGGATGTGCTTTGTAATCTGTAAAACATTATAACAACAACAGCAGCAGCTAACATTCATTGGAAGCTGACTATAGACAAGGCACTATTCTAAGCACTTTATATATATATATTAGCTCTAAATAACCACTCTAAAGAACCAGGAGGTAGGTGCTATTATTAAGCTCCTTGTTCAGATGAAGAAAATCACTGCTGGATCAAGTAACTTGCCTGAGGCCACATTGAGACAAATAGGCAGAGCAGAGATTTGAACCCTGGGCAGACTGACTCTAGAGCCCTTGCTATTTCCCACAATGTTATACTGGATATTCTAACTAGGCTGCACTGTGTCCCACATCTTAGGTTCCCTAACTAGTTGTCACACATTAGTGCTTTTATGTAATTTGTTAAAAAAATTCATTCAGTAGTTCATTACTCCTCTTATGTAAAAGCAGTGCATGTTTACAGAAATTATCTTAAAACACTACTTTATTCAACCAAGTAATTCTAGTGATGATATAACAGGTACTAAGAGATGATGAACATAATTTTGGGCAGATGGTGGGTGGAGCAGGCAGTTGTTTGGTCTTCAAATACCCCTTAAAATAGCCTGTAATTAACTAAGTATAGGCCCCCAAAGGAGGAAATCTTCAAAAAGACTGGTTGTCATGGACTGAATTGTATCTCCTCAAAGAATGACATGCTGCAGTCCTAACCCCCGGTATCTCACATATGACCATATTTGGACATAGGGTCTTTTCTGAGGTAATTAAGTTCAAGTGAGGTTATCGGGGTGGGCCCTAATCCAATATGACTGAGGTCCTTATATGAAGAAATTTAGACACAGACAAATACACGGGGGGAAGAGGGTGTGAAGAAACAGGGAGAAGATGGACACCCACAAGCCAAGGCGGGAGGCCTGGAGCAGACCCTGCCTTCCCAGCCCCGAGAGGAAACCGGCTCTGCCAACACCTTGATCTCTGACTTCCAGCCTCCAGAGCTGAGAGAAAATAAATTTCTGTTGTTGAAGCCACCTGGTCTGTGATATTCTGTTACAGCAGCCCTAGCAGACTAATATACCGGTCAGGGGAATATGGTGTCCTTGGGGCACCAGGCCTCAGAGATATCAAAAGAAAGGATGAAGGAATGTGGTCCTGCCTCTTCACATTCACTAACACCATCCCGTTTACTCTTCACAACAAGCCAGCGGTTAAGTATTATAATATCATCCCCACCCACACATGACTGCCAAGTACATTTTCCTAAAATACTTCTTTCAGCGTGTTGCCCGCCTATCCAAGAGCCTCCAGCAGCTCCCCTACTGCCTCGAGGAAAAAGTTCAAATTTCTCCCGTGGTCCTGGAGACATCTTGTCATTTAGAAGGCAGAGAACAATCATCCTATTACGGCAGCGCACATCGACATAATTATGGTAAAGAAAACCTGGGAACTCATCCCCCAGAACAAGGAGGAAATTCTTCACCTACACATACCACCTGTGCTGTCACCCGTAGTCAAAGGACAAGAAGATTTTCTACACAAGAGCCTTTCTCTACTCTCAAGTGAGTAACAGATGTATACACCTGGGAACCCAAAGCTTCTGGACTTCTGGAGCTGTAAAACCTGAGACCCATCCCTGTTTGCACTGGCCAGACAGCCACCCTTCTCCACTGAAGCACCTACTTCTCAATGCTAGGAGTCCACTTTGGGGTGAATACAAATGCCGTCACGCAGTACTTAGTTAAATTGCATTTTCTTTCCTGCTGGTGCATAGTGTTCAAATGACATTTCTTGCTGAGGAAACCAGAGAGTTCCTTAGAGGCATTACCTACTTCAACACTTCCTTTATAAGAGCTGAAGGGTGCTATCATATCAGCCTGGGTTTGGGGGTCAAATCACTTTCCTAAGCAGAGAAGGCAAAGAATATCTTCACCTCCCCAGCCAGCCCTAATGACTGCCCCAATAATTACAACAAATTAAGAGCCAGCCTTCTCATCCAGACCCCTGTCTCCAAGCCTGCCAGTCTCTCAGTGTCTCAGTCTTGCCGGGCATAATGACTCCAGTTGGCTTTTCTACAGGCCCAGCCTAAAGTCTGGAGAAGCCAACCAGAAGGCAGCCTCTGGAGTCAGCCCCGCTGTCCCTGAGAGCAGCAAGCCCCCGTATGAGCTTGCCAGTCCAGCTTTAACCACAGCTTGTGGACATGGCCCACATCACTGGCTTTTTGTGTGACTTCTTTACTTGACCTTTTCCTGCTGGAACTGCAGATCCCATCTTAATTGCTAGAGGACTATTAATCTGCCCCGTCTTTACTATCAGTCTAACCCTTAGCAGCCACATCTTGTCCCTGTACACTCATCAGTCTAATCAGTAAACATTCCCCCCAAACTCCTGCTACCACCAAATTAGACCTCAAGGGTGAAAACACTAACACACATCACAACTCTGTCTTTAACCCCCCTTGGGCACCACTATTTGCACCATCCTCCTTGCTGACTGGTCCCTCCAGACACTGGTTTGCCAGAGACTGCAAAATTCCAGATGCCCAGGCTGCACCCCAAACCAATTATATCAGAATTTCCAGGAGCCGGACCCAAGCCTCAGTACTTTTTAAAAGTCTCCAGGTGATTCTAACATGCAGTCAAGTCTGAGAACAACTGTGCCAGGCCCCTTTCCCAGCTGAACCTCTTTTTCTCACCAGCACAGCGCTGAGGCCCCAGCCTGGCCTAAGGCTGCATTTAGGAAGGTAACACCACCACCAGAAAATAATGGAAGGGAGAGAATGAAGATAAAGTGGTCCCCAGCTTCCTAGGGAGATGTGATGATGCAACGGGCTGATATCAGAAGGGAAATTGCCAATTGTTTGGCATTTACCACTGTGTTGTTGAAAGTGGGTCAGAGCTTCATGTTATATTCAAAAAATGGCTTATGAGTGAATCATAATTGGTAATCAGAAAACTCATCATAAACTTGAGGAATCCAGACCACCAATAATGATCGCTGCGTGGGTTTCATGACACCTGGGGACAGGTCATTTCTCCTGAAATGACACAATTGCATTGAGTAACTACATATAATATTACTAATCTGCAATGTGGGTGGTCAGTTCTGGAAGGCATATCCTGGGTGGGAGGTTGAATGAGCTGGCCTTTAAGGTCTTCTTTAGTTCTGACAAGTCTTTGATTGCTGGTGACAAGCCCTTAGGGTTCTAAACAATGGTAGAGGAAATGATTTGCTGTTTGCCTTGGCCACTGTTCTGCTCTACAGAGCTAAACCAAGCCAGGGGAGCAGAGCACCCTGCTGTTTGGACAATGTCACAGGTTGGATTTGCCATTGCTGCAAGACCTGAGCTAACTAGAGACAATCATTCTGGTTCCAGAAAGCCGGGGGTGTGACTCAAAGTGACAGCCAGGAGGACTGTGTAGGTGAGGGGGGCCCCTGCACTCTACAGGGAATGATATGCTTCTCTGCCTTATTTACTGGCTTCCCAGAAAGCCAGCAATGAAGCCTGCAGGGTGACAGTGGAATTGTTTACTTCACTCTGGATCACCTCCATGCAGAAGGCCAAATTCTCTCAGGGATTTTGCTACTACCCACCACCAAATGGTGTACGCCTCTCTCAGGCTCGCAGGGCACCACTGAGAATTGTTTTTCTTAGCATGCTGCTTGGGAACATGGTCATGTCATTGTAATTCATCAAGGTCCCCTTGTGAGAACCAGCCTCACTGGGGAACACCGATGGGGAAGGGATGAGGGGTTTTCCCACTTACTGAGAAAACAGCAATCAGAGCAAATGACATATGATAGCTGGGGACAGGCATTTACAAAAAACATTTTTTTAAAAGAAAGGCAGAAGGAACACCTACTATCATTTATCTACTTAGAAAGGGAAGATTTGGAAACTTGAGTTAGCCGGGACTAATAGCAAATTAATTAAAAGTTGCTTTCATGTCAGTTGGCTGGAGTCTGATGCCAAGGCCAAAGTCAGACATCAGATTCCCACATAGCCTGGCCAGTGCCACGCGGGGAGATCAAACTCTGTGAACACAAACTGCCCCCCATACCCCGATCCAATGGTCCCCGAATGTCTCATTTATAAGAGGAACAGATGGGGAAAATGGTTAACTGTGCTGCTCAGAAATGGGTCAGCATTCATCCAAATATGGTCCCCAGTGAAAAGGGGGTAAACTGCCTTCATTTCCCCCCACTCTCTTTACACTCTGCTTTGTGCGATTGGCCAACTACCTTCTTCCTGACGCTCTCCTTTACACTTTGCGGTCGCCAGGGAAAGCAAGGCTGGAAGGCTGAGCAGCCCTGAAACCCAACTCATCCTATACCAGCGGTTTTCAAACTGTGCTCCAAAAAGCCCCTTCAAAGGCCAATTCAGGGAGACCATCTTGGCTTCAATGAGATGCAGAGTTTCTCAATAGAGAACTGGCCTTTGGGGTGGGATAATTTCTCACTACCTGGGACTGCCCCACTCATTACAGGACATTTTGCAGCTTTAGCCCCCATCCCTGAAATGCCACTGGAGCTGTGCGGTCATTTAAAAAGTCTAAATATGCCCTCATCCCTTTCTGAATGGCCTGGGATGAGGATGACAATGTCCCTGATAGAGAACACCTGAAAAAGGCCACCTGACCCTATATGTCTTATTTGTAAATTCATTCTGCTAAACTGCCTTCAAACAAGTGTTGTCAGTTTATCAAACAAGTGCAGGTCAGCCACTGCCCCACAGGAAGCCAGAAACCCCATTACAGAACGGATCCAAGTGTTCCCATTCAGCAGCTGCTCCAGAGCCCTCAAAATATGGCAGCTGCTACAATTGCTCCAGTGATTTGGAACATACTACCCTCTGAAGCAAGCCAGTGTCATCCCCAGGCCATTCGTTAGAAAGTTCCACTTTATGCTGCATTGAAATTTATCTCCCCATGACTTCCACCTGCTGGACTTGAGTCTGACCTCTAAAGGCCACAAAAAATAAGTTGTTTCCTCTTCCAAATAGCTGCCCTTTAAATATTTGAAGAAAGCTGCCTTATCCCTCGCCAATTTAGCAAGCAGCCTGATCCAACTCTTCTTAAAGTTTTACCATTTTTAGATCACTTAACTTTGTTTCAGTCACTTTACCTGTGTTATCTTTAATTTTCACAAAACCCCATCAGGTAAGCATATTATCCCCATTTGATGGAGAAAGCTAAGCAGTCAACACAAATCTACCCAAGAAGTAAAGGGCATAGCCTATATTTACCTGTTTTCAAGTTCATGTTTCTTTCATTACATACCCTCGGTTCCCATACCTAACTCCCAGAATTAGCTGGGCACGTTCATTTTAAAATAGAAATACTGCACACAGGTCCTTAAACAGATTACATGAATCGGAACCAGTTGATTCTGATAGAATGGATCCAGAGATCAACATTTAAAAACCGCTGCCTCGTGATATTTAACCTTCTCAATTTCCTGCTTCCCTTTTTTGGGGGAATAAAAATCAAGACTCTTCCTGCAATACGTTCTCCAAGTGTGGCCTGACCAGTATACTTCAGAGTAGATCCACTGCCTCCCTCACACATGGAACCTGAGATGCCATCCAGTCACCCATACAAGTGGGAAAAACCCCACCCATGCATACAACTACCACCTCTCTTGCCAGTGCTGGGGATTCAACATGGCCACTCACCCCTAATTTTGTCCCTTTGGCTTCTTTTTCCCCCCTGCCATACTAGTCTTTGTGAAGTGCATCTCTTGAAGGCAATTAAAACTGCACAGTGCCCTGATTTCAATCCTCCTGTAACCATGCTGAATATTTTCCACTTTAAAAAAAAATTAAGTTTTAATTAAGTTTTTTCATCAAAACACCAGTCCTGCTGATAATGTCGGGAAGGTCTGAGAAAGTAATTACGTGCACAATCTGTTTTTGACACACTTCATTCTCCACTGGGACACTTCTTCTGTCTCCTTTACTTCATTAAAAATCCCCTGTTGCCATAGGAAGGCTTGCTTCCTTCTCTATTTACCACAATAGACAAAGAACCAGGTTTCCCTCTTAGGTACACAGCAGCACTACCTCGTGCGGTAAATGAATGTGGTTAGGCATTCAGGTTACACATTCTACCGTTTCCCTTTGTTTTGATCATCTCCCAGCACAGATGCAAGGGCCAGCCCAGAGTTATCAGAGGGCACTGTGATAGAGCCCACCATGTACTCTTCTTACCTCCTGTTCCAGTTTAACATACTTAGCCATTACATGAAGAAAAGAAATATGCTGAACTCTCTGATTTCCTGAAGGTGGACTTGATAAAGATGGTATACAATTACCAACCAAAAATTGTTTCAGTGTGGCATTTGGCAAACCAACACCCATATTTTCCATATCTGGATCTAACTTCTTGTGTTAATTTCCTAAGGCCACCATAACAAATCACCACAACCTGAGTGGCTTAAAACAACAGGAATTTATCCTCTCATAGTTCTAGAGGCCAGAAGTCTGGAATCAAGGTGTCAACAGGGTCATACCCCCTCTGAAGGCTGTAGGGAGGCCTCTGGTAGCTCCTGGTATCCTTTGGTTTATAGGTGCATAACTCCAGTCTCTGCCTCTGTGGCTTCACACAGCCTTTTTCCCTTTGTTTCTGTGTCCTCTTCTTTTCTTATAACAACACCAGTCATTGGATTTAGGGCTCACCTTAAATGCAGGATGATTTCATCTTGAGATCCTTAACTAATTACATCTACAAAGATCCTATTTCCATATAAGGTGACATTCTAAGGTTCCAGGTGGACATGAATTTTAGAGGAACACTATTCAACCAACCACATGCCTCCTGATGCAGTCCCTTGGGGTAGCCCAATAGTGAGATGGGAAGAATTTGAAGTCACAGCCAGAAACAGAAAGACCAAGATTTGTGCAGTTAATCCACTAAGGGATAAAGGAGAAACATCTCCTAATGGAACCATCCAGGCATGATTTGTTTTTGACTCTCATTTTCAACTGGCATACGGTAAACCACAAAGCCCAACTGAAGAGATTTGAACATGTCTACAGTTTAAATTTGGAGACATATGATCCAAAATCTGTAGAACAGAACCAGAAAATTGGTATGAATCATTTTATTAGCAAGTAGAATTATTCCTAATCCATGCCAGTCACCAAACTGTTACCTCTACTTGGTTTTTTGTTTTTTTGTTTTTTTGAGACAGGGTCTTGCTCTGTCACCCAGGTTGGAGTGCAATGGTATGACCCAGCTCACTGCAGCCTCAAACTCCTGGGCTCAATCGATCCTCCTGCCTCAGCCTCCCAAGGAGCTAGGATTATACGTGCATGCCACTATGCCTGGCTAATTTTTTTATTTTTTTGTAGAAAGAGTGTCTTGCCATGTTGCCCAGGCTGGTCTCAAACTCCTGGCTTCAAGCAATCCTCCCTCCTTGGCCTTTCAAAGTACTGGAATTATAGGTGTGATCCACCATGCCTGGCCTGTTACCTCTACTTTTTGATCTTTATTTGATACATCTGATCTTGTATTCTTCTCTGACAATTTGTTTCAGGATTCAAAAAAATTCAAGAAATTTGAGCTCCACCATAATTAGGTCCAAAATTTTCTTTTAACCAGTATTTCCTACTGTTCATGACCCTTCACACATCCTCCAGTCCAGTCAACAGCAACCACTTTATTTCTACTGAATACAGTTTCTACTCTCTTGTTTCAACATGTTCCTTTCAGCTGGCATGCTCATTGATTTCTTCTCCCCACCTTTTACCCTATGTGGTGGTTTTAAAACATGTTCTCAAATCTTTCAGCATTCCTACCATCAAAAGGTGAACTCTAATTCCTCTTCCCCTGAATACAGGCAGGCCTAGAATGCATAGAATGCAGCAGAAGTGAGGTTGGATGACTTCCAAGGCTAGGTCATGAAAGGTCATGATTCAATCCCTGCCTGGCTCTTACTTTACTCTTGTGAGACCCACCTTGAAACACAAACTCAAAGAAGCCAAGCAGCCACATGGTAAGGACAAGGGTAAGTGTTCTGGTCACAGCCCTGGCTCAGGTTCCAGCCAACAGCCGGCATCAAGTGCCATACACGTGAGGGAGAAAGCTTTCTGATGATTCCAGCTCCCGGCCTTTGAGCTACCCCAGCTGACACCAAGTGGTGCAGAGACCAGCTATGCATACCAAGCCTTGCCAAAATTGCAGACTAATGAGCAAAATAAATGTTGTTTTAAACCAAACTGTTGGGAGCTTGTTTTGCAATGTCAGATAACTGGAACGCTTTACCTCTAGCCATCTTGACCTTCCTAAAATCCATTCACGTTTTTTAGGCTATGTAAGAAGAGCCTACTTTATAACACCATACTACACTTGAAATTCAACATGTCAAAAGTAAAACTCAGTTTTCCTCCTGAGTCTTATTTTATTCCAGCTTTCTATCTCAGTGAATGGCACCACCATTCATCCTACTCAGCAAGCTAGAAACCTAGGGGTCATGCTAACACCCTTCCTCCACTCCATATTCAATTAATACCAAGTTCTATTGCTTCTGCCTCTTCCACATCTCTAGAACCCATTTTCTTCACCATGTCCACCTGAGTTACTGTCATCTTTCACCTGGATGCACAGTGCCCCAAGTGATCTCGCCATCACTCCTCTCCAATGGCACTAGAGCAATCTTTGCAAACCATAAATGTGTTCCCTTCCTCTTTACTGCCTAAAAACCATCAATAATTTTTCTCTGTTCTTAGGATAAAACTTGAAATTTTTAAAGTGGTCCTAAGGTCCCGCATGGCTTGGCTTCCACCTCCTTCTCCAGATTTATCTAACCTGTACTCTCCCTTGTTCTCTGGGCTCCAGGGTCATCATCTGTGCATACTCTTTCATTTGCCCTGTGCTCCCTCTCACCACAGAGCACTGGCATGAGCTGCTTGCTGCCTCTGCCTGCAATACAATTCTGCACCCCATCTGCTATGGTTTGAATGTGTTTCCCAAAGTTCATGTGCTGGAAACTTAATCCCCAATGCCACAGTGTTGAGAAGTAGGACCTTTAAAGGTGATCAGATCATGAGGTCTCTGCCCTCATGAATGGATTTGTGTTGTCACGGAAAGAGTGGGTTTGTTATAAAAGTGAGTTTGGCCCTTTCTTGCTCTTTCTTGTGCATGTGCTCTCTTGCCCTTACCACCTTCTGCCATGGGATGTTGTAGCAAGAAGGTTCTTGCGAGATGTGGCCCCTCAACCTTGGGCTTTCTGGCCTCCAGAACTGTAAGAAATAAATCTTTATTCTTTATAAATTACCTAGTCTCAGGTATTGTTATAGCAGCACAAAACGGACTAAGACAGAAAATTGGTACCAAGAAATGAGTCTGTTGCTATAACAAATACCTGAAAATGTGGGAGCGGTTTTGGAATCGGGTAATGGGTAGGGGCTAGGAGAATTTTGGAGGAGCAGGAGAGAAAAAGCCTGGATTGCCATGAATGGAGCATTGAGGGTAACTCTGGTGAGGGCTCAGAAGAAGAGGAGAGCTGCAGGGAAAGTCTGGAGCTTCTTAGAGATGACTTAAGTGGTCATGATCAGAATGTTGGTAGAAACATGGTCAGTAAAGGCCATTCTGATGAGGGCTCAGATGAAACTGAGGAATGTATTGGAAACTGGAGTAAAGGCCATCCTTGTTATACAGTTGCAAAGAACTTGGCATAATTGTGTCCATGTCCTAGGACTTTGTGGAAGGCAAAACTTAAGAGCAAAGAACTAAGATGTCTGGCAGTAGAAATATCTAAGCAGAAAAGCGTTCAAGGTGTTGCAGGGCTTCTTTTGTTCACTTACAGTAAAATGAGAGAAGAGAAAAAAGATGTAAAGACAGAGTTTATAATAAAACGGGAAGCAGGAAGTAAAAATTTTGAAAATTTTCAGCGTGGCCATGTAAAGAAGGAAAAAATGTTTGAGAGAGAATACTAAGAGCATGGCCAAGTGACCACTTGTTAAAGAGATTAATATGGCTAAAAAGGAGCCAGGTGCTACTCATCAAGACAATGGGAGAATGACTCCCAAAGGCATTGACGAGATCTTTGAGGCAAGTTAGGACCTTGAGGACAAGGTTTCCAGAAAAGTGCCCACAGGACCTCAGCGTTCATTCCCCTGTGCCACCTCGGGACACATTCTGGCGTTCTGCATTCTGGCGCAATGCTCCTCAGCTTCCCCAGCCGTGGCTCAAGGAGGCCCAGTGAGGCACAAGTGGTCACTCCAGAAGGTACAAGCCATAAACTTTGGTGTCCATGTAGTGCTAATTCTGCAGGTATGCACAATGTAAGAGCTGTGGGCCCGTGGTGGCCTCAACCTAGGTTTCAAAGGATGTTGCGGACATCCTGGGGGCCCAGGCAGAGACTTGATACAGGGGCAAAGGTACCACAGGCAGAGTCACCACTAAGGCAATGCCTAGTGGAGCCATGGGACAGACCCAGAACGGTAGCACTAGCTACACTAGTATGCAACTCCAGCCTGGGAAAGCTGCAGGCATGAGACTCCAACCCCTGAGATCTGCCAGGTAGAGTGAGCCCAGCAAAGCCATAGGGGCAGGGCTGCCCCAGGCCTTGGGGGCCCAACCCCCACCCCAGTGTGCCCAGGATGTGGGACATGGAGTCAAAGGAGATTTATTCTCCAACTTTAAGACTTTATGTCATTTTTTCCTACTTGGACTTGCTTGGGACTA
This sequence comes from Daubentonia madagascariensis, assembly GCA_023783475.1. Taxonomy (NCBI): domain Eukaryota; kingdom Metazoa; phylum Chordata; class Mammalia; order Primates; family Daubentoniidae; genus Daubentonia; species Daubentonia madagascariensis. Next base: position 32,756,733 of record JAKFHU010000485.1, on the reverse strand, counting down.
GTTACCCCTTTCTTCTTGCTTATTTCTCTCTTTTGGAATAGGAATGGCTACCCTATGCCTGTCCCAATTTTATATTTTGATTTCACAGGTTCACAGCTGGAGGGGAATTTGCCTCAGGAAGAATTGTGCCTTGAATCTCACCCATTTCTGATTTAGATGAGACTTTGAACTTTTGAGTTAATGCTGGAATGAGTTAAGACTTTTAGGGAAATTGGGATGGAATGAATGTATTTTGCATGTGAGAAGGACATGAATTTTGGGGGCCAGGGTGGAATGCTATGGTTTGAATGTGTCCCCCAAAGTTCATATGTTGGAAACTTAATCCCCAATGCAAAGTGTTGGGAGGTAGGACCTTAAAGAGGTGATGAGGTCACAAGGGCTCTGCCCTCATGAATGGATTAATGTTGTTATCATGGGAGTGGGTTTGTACCACAAGGGTGGGCTTGTTACAAAAACGAATTTGGCCCTCTCTTGCTCTCTTGCTCTCTGTCTGGCATGTGTGCTCTCTTGCTTTTCCACCTTCCACTGTGGGATGATGCAGCAAGAAGGTTCTTGCCAAATGCTGGCCAGCCCCTTGACCTTGGACTTTCCAGCTTTTAGAACCATAAGAAATAAATTTCTGTTCTTTATAAATAATCCAGTCTCAAGTATTCTGTTATAGCATCAGAAAGTGGAATAAGACACCATCTCTTGCCAAATTAATTGTTCCTTATCCTTCAATCTTCCCTTAAATATCACTTCTTCAGGGAAGCCCTTTTCCCCCAGACAGATGAGATTCCTCTATTATATATCACATATCACTCACTATAATTATAATTTTACATTTACTTGAGTGATCAAAAAATTCATGAAGGTCTCCTCTACTAGACTCAATTTCAGGAGGGCAGGAATGGTGCCTTCTTGTGCTCTCCACTGTTTCTGGTTCTTAGCCACCTAGTGTGTGCACAACAAATATTAGCTGAGTGAATGAGTCATTTCTCCTCTATCTTTAAATGTAGCATAATACCTTACTCCAAATAGATTTTCAATAAATTATGAATAAATGGAGAATGCTGCTTCAAATTATTACAAAGGGTTCTTGCAGAATATAAGATTTAGAAGAGAAAAAGTTGAACCTCCAAGCTCAAAAAATACAATTATCTTTCAACTGTTGATCCATGAGCTCATGAAAGAGGTTATCCTGAGGGTATGGTAAGGTCCATTGGGGGAAAGGGGTTTAAAAACATTAGAAAATTTTCCTTTAGGGCCTAGTAATTTTAGTTTTTTTTGTCAGTTATGATTCCTAAACTTTGTTAAGTGAGCACTATTTGAAAACAACATGAAATAGACATGGAAAGAGAGTGGTCTTATGAATCCATGCAATTCAGACCAATCTATTATAGTTGTAATTTTTCTCTAGTTTTTGAGAGTAAAGGTTTTGTAGACTAAATATAGCAGCAAGTAAGATAGCTTTCTAAACACATGATGATCAAATGGTCTGGTCATAAGGTATCAGTTGTTGAAGATTCAGAAATAATTTTCTCAGTGTAGCCAAAGTCTCAATTTAAGTTTGAAATTCTTCAAAGACGAGTCCAGTTGTTTCTTCAGATTTTTTTGGTTGTCTTTACTTCATATCCCTAAAATTTCTGTGACTAAGATGCCCCTTACTGATCTGACATTGACTTGGTTCTAATCTGATTGTGATAAACACTATGAATATTAAAGATTTTACTAAACACTATCTTTCCTGCATTAGTTTTTGTTATATACATTGCTGAGAGAAAATTAAGATTTCATAATCTAAATAGACCATCAACAGAACTCTAAATGAGGTAGAAATTTCGACTTAAATGTTGGGAACTATTAGACATTGGATCTTAAAGACGTGTTCTGATAGAAGAAAGGTCTAGGAAAGGCTAAGCGGATATTCCCTTAGCTCAGAAACCACATTCCAGTTTACTGAAGCGTTCATTGCTTTTGCTTTGACTTTAATTGTTCCCCTACAGCCGTTAATCATGTTGGCAAAATGGGCCCTTTTAGAACTGATGACCCAGAATGCCCGTAACTTTTAGTTTTCAGTTCAAACAGCAAAAGGCCAGTAGTCTCTTATGTACAATCCTACAATAGAAATTAATGTTATTTAACCAACAACCACTCAAATAAAAGGCAAATGGAGGGTGGAGAGGAAGAAATAGAGCTAGAGCAAGACATTTGTCTTCTTCATCCAGGATTCTCCCTCCTTTTCCTCAGGTGCCTCCATGTGGTCTTTGAGAGCAATTTCCCTGCTACCAACTTCTTGCACAATGGCCCCTGATGTCAGTAAGAGCTTTGCTGTAAGTGAGAAATGGGAAAGAAAGATTCCTAAGAACAATATTAATTAATATGCCCCTGAGATTGTGTTTGGCTCTTTTTTAAAGGGATGGACTTTAAGATTCCTCAATTTATGGGTCTCTCTCTGGCAGCATAAAGAACCCCTTCAGCCATCTGCCCAATCACCTGCCACAACTAAATAAAGCCTCACCTGTGTAAATAAAGAAAGGAATGGAACCATCCTTGAACATTAAATGTTGTAAATTGGTTCCCAAGGGAAGAAAACATGGACCAGGTTATATTATGAGAACATTACTACAAAGACTAGTCTACAAAGAGCTGCACCCCAGGGCCCTAAGTGACCATCAGCAACCTGCTGGTGACTCCTCTGGAAGAAACAGTCCCTCTTCCCAGACCAGCTGGGATGCCGCTGCCTGTGATTCCTTCTGATTTACATCAGAGAAATGCATGAAACAGATGGAAATGATCTCAAGGACCCTTGGGACTGTCTCTGAATGATTTTCATGCAGGCCTAGTGAAGGAATGACACAGAGAAGGGGACTGCATCACTATATTTATTTTAATCACTGAAAAGTATTCATTTATAATTCATAGGTACTTAGACTGCTTGGGATGCCTTATTAAAAAGGATATCATCTCTCTCTTTTTTTTTTTTCTTTTTACCTCTTTCTGACCACAGGAAAGAGAAACCTCTTAAATGTGGTATAGGAATAAATTGTTACCAAAATAGAAGCTGGTGCTCATTAATTACAGTGCTATCCAACCAGTATTTATAAAATCATCATCACCACCCTATGAAGAGAGGAACATACAATTTAGCCTCAAGCTAGTACAATTAACAGGTTTGTAAAAACTCAGCAAGGTAACAGTAACTATCTGATGACTACTAAATATACCAATTCTTCTCTCTCAGAAAGTCCTGGCTGAGTAGCTTCCCAAAGTAGGGAAGTAAACAGTAGGGATCAAGAGAGGGTCATTGAAATAGCAAAAGTTACTTCAATATGTATTTAATGGATGCAAGCATTTATCAAGGATCCACCATGGTCCTAGATACTTTGGGGGAATTTTTTTTTTCATGTAAAATGTGTAATCTAGGAATATAATCTAAGGAACCATAAGGAACACGGGTAACTGAGGTTATTCCTGGTACTAAATTTAACATGAATCCCAAGGTCCTTTGAGGGAATATACAAAGATGTGTTTAGGGTTGATGCCACATCCTGGAGGAACCCAAGTGGGGACACAAAGCAAAAAGGAAGTGATGGGCTCTTAAAGGGCACACCGAGGAGGGGCATCTTTGGTAAGGATAAGAAATCACTGAGAGTCAAGAAATTGGACTGGCCTTGTGCCCTTCCTCACTGCCCAGCAGAGGACAGGCTCAAGGAGAGTGACCAGAATGACAATGGTGAGGCTTATCAGGGAATTATTTCTCTCTGCAACTTTACAGAGCTTCCCATATTGCCCAGAGAATCAACTCAGAAAAGAGAGGTGGAAACTCAGCACTGTCCCTCCAGGGCCACTGTGTCTGCCTGTCATCAGAGAGAGAGGTTTGAGAGCTTCAGCGACAGGGAGTCTGACGGAACCAGCGTCTCCAGTGCTGTGTGCAGAAAGGAGACGGAACCTGGGAGCTGAGGAGCAACATTCCTAAAAGCAAGTGCTCAGGATAGTTGAATTTGCATGAAGACTGGAGTTCTTGAGTTATAGATGAGTCAGCAAAATGAGGGTTGAAGCACTGAAGGCCTGCCTTAACCCTCTTTAGTTGGTGTTGTTTCCTCCCTGTGTCAATGTCACCAGCTGCTGGGTGACAGAATGGTCCCATAAACTCCAGGTGAAGGCTTTGATCAATAATACAGACTCAGAATATCACCAAGTCCCTGGACGTAAATAGAGAATGACTCAGTCTTTGCCCTCACAGAACTTACCATCTGACTAGGAAAATATGGCCATGTGCACACAACAGTAAATGGTAAAACAGTGCTCAAATATGGTTTGTTGTGTCTTGACAAGGACTGGTGCACACTGTACATGGGAAGAGCTGAATGGTCAAACAACCCCTCCCAAATCAAAAGCAGTGGGGATCAAGCCCGTGCTTATGAACGGAAGAGGGAGACTGGAGCGCCAGAGATCCTCAAAATTCTGTGCCTGGCTCACCCTATCCCCAGATTTAAGATCCAGCCTGCTCAAAAGCCCAGCTGAAAACTCTCAGGCCAAGACAAAAAGCCAGAACAAATAGCCATTCTGGAAAGGGACAAACCCAGTGTGATTGTAGATGCTGGCCCATGCTGACTAATGCATCAAGGGTGCTCTTACTCAGGTGTGCGTTTTGAGAAACTTTGCTTTAACTCTGTAACAGACCTGTGTTAACATTTCTAACAGTATTTTTAAACATTATTTCTGCCTTTTTAACTTATAACAATCAACTCCTTCCCTCCACTCTACCTAAGCCTCTGAGAATGGAGAAAACAGCATGGCACACCTGGCTCACCAAGCCCTAAGCCATCACTCTCAACAAATTAACATCCTGTGTCAGTTCCATGTCAATGACATATGGTTTTCTTGGAAAATGGTGCCAGTAATGCAGGGCTTTGGTGAGAAACCATTAATTAAAATGATTACAAAGCATTTTTTAACTATAAAGATTGTGTATAAAAGCTGAAATAGTGATAGAGGTGTAGTTGTGGTTCCTTTTCCTCCTACAGGAGATCTTGCCCAGTGATCAAACTAAATGTGAATCTTATTTGCTTTTGAAGAGGCTGGTTATGGCTGCTGGTACCCAAGAAGATTCTCTCCACCTTTTGCAAAGGCCATACACATTTCAGCAGGGGCATCTTAGCATGGAGGTGAGATGGCCACTGGTAAATGATCACACAGGCCAAATCCATCAAGAGACATCAGAACCTTTTCAACTTGGAATCAGTGAGAGAATTTCCAATTTTTACTCTGGAATGACTTGGTGGCATTTACAACACTAAATGGTCTCCTTAACAAGTCTCATAGAATTGAAATAACTGAGAGTCAAGTGGGAAAAAAATGCTGATCATTTCTTATGTGATTTTTAAATTGTTATTTAAATATGCAAGTATAGGCACAGAATACCAAGTGGTTAAAAAAAAAAAATCTACCTGAGAAATGTGAAGTACTCTTATAATGAATGTTAAAGATTTAAGTGTTCTGGGTCCTTATACTTTATTCAACATTTTGGTCCTCTTTGATGCTTTATTTTCTCCTTGCCATGTATTTTCCTATTTCCTAGGCAGAACTATGCAGAAAATATAAATAAACCTTTAGTGCTTAGCTGAAACTCTATCTATAAACAACTTTACTTCCTTATATTTTAAGGCTCAGTGCAAACAGTATTTCTTTCTCCTTTGCTTTCTGCTTACTAAACTCAGAAAGCAAAATATTCATGCTTTCCCACATGGAGAAAGTTTTTACTATGAAAGTTAAATAAATAGTGATTCATACGGCCCATGGTTGCCTCTAAGCTGCCTGAGCAGAAGATGGTTTATGCTAAGTAACTCAGCAAAGCTACACAATAGTAAGTAATCAAATTAGACAAGGTCACTGATTGCAAGCAACAGAAGTTCTATCTGGCTACCTTGAGCAGAAAAGGACTGTCTTGGAAGAATATTCAAGAATACAGAATTGACCTAAGTGTTAGAAAATGAGGGAGAAACCAAGGGTAGCTGGGAAGCAGGTCTTATCACAGGAAGTATCTGCCCAAGACATGATAACCAGCACCAGCACACTAGACTCAAGCTACTTCACGGGCCATCAGCACTCTTGCCTTAAAACCTTTGTCAAGTGTTGCTTGGTCTCTACAAGACTTCTCCCAGATCCAAAATCCAGAATGAGGGCATTCAGTTGGTCAAGCCTAAGTAAAGTATCCTCGCTCTAGCTGCTAGGGGACAGGGAGATGGAGTCTCCAGCCATTTCAGCTTCAGAGACAGAAGGACTGTCTTTTCAAGAAAGGAAAAAACAAATAAAAGCCCATTGTAGTGAAGTGTCAAGTTTCCACTGGGGAGGATGCAAATATAATTCTACCAGATGCAGAATGATGAAGACATTAACCCTTTCTGTAGTGTACTCATGGTGTTCATTTTACGATGCTGCTGGAAGGTATCAAACTTCTCCATCTCTGCAGGTGTCCCGGGCAATTTTACACTTGCATTCTGGTTTTCAGTAACAGGTGATGTAGCTTATACTCCCATTCACGACATCTAGCAGGCCCTTGGCATTTGAGGATTCCATGTTTGTGTCTTTTATCCTTGGAGTATCAAGTTTATGTGCAGTGCTTAATAACAGGTGGGATATTGTAATTTATAATAAATATATATTTTGTCTTTGTCCCTGGCACATAGCTTGTAGAAGCCTTGGAGTCTCCAAAGTGATAAGTGTCTTTTTGTATGCTAATGAGATGACTGGTGAATGGGGGCTCCTAGAAAGCCTCCAGAGGGGGGCTGGTTGCCAGGGGAACACACCCTATGATTAGAAGGTTGGGACTTTCAGTCCCAGCCTTGGCCTGTGGGAGGAGAGAGGAGCTGAAGGTTGGTTGGGTTGATCAATCATGCCTATGTCATCAATGACTTAATTAATCATGCCCATGTAATGAAGTCCCCATAAAAATCCAAAAGGACTGGGTTCAAAAAGCTTCCAGGTTGGTGAACAATAACACATGAACGTACCAGGAGGGTGGTGCACCCCAATTCCACGGGGACAGAAGTTCCTGTGCTCAGGACCCACTGAATCATGTCCGTGTATCTCTTCATCTGTTTGCTCATTTGTATTCTTTAAAATATCCTTTGTAATAAATGGGCTACAGCAAGTAAAGTGTTTCCCTGAGTTCCGTGAGCCACTCTAGCAAATTAATCAAACCTGCAAAGGGTTCATGCAAACCCCAAATTTATGGCTGGTTGATCAGAAGTACAGGTCACAATCTGGGACTCGCAATTGTCATTTGAAGTGGGGGGCAGTCTTGTGGGACTGAGCCCTTTACCTGCAAGATCTGAGGCTATTTCCAGGTAAACAGTGTCAGAATTGAACTGACTTATAAGACACCCAGTTGGTGTCTGCTGGAGAATTGTGTTGAGTGGCAAGTGTGTGTGAGTTGGAAAAAGTATGATGTCTCCCACCTCTTACCATCGTGTTAAGTACTCTAATACCTACCACACAGGGCAGCACAAAATAAGATATGTAAGACTCCCAACGCAAATGTGAATGTGGAAGACTAGAGTCGTTGAGCCAGTGAGGAAACCTAGCTTGACACCCAGAGGTTGCACCTCAGTTTGCAGTGTTTGAGGATTTGGGGCTCTTCTAAGTTTTGGCACATCTCTCACCAGTGTCCATGAGCTAAGACAATCCAAGTGACTTTCCTTTGCTGAAAAACATGTGGGGCTGGAGTTAGATACAGAAAGAGGCACTGAGAACGTAAAAATAAGAGAAGTAACAGTCCAAGGCACCCTGCTTCCATCTCACTTGGAAATTACATGGCATGGTATCTTTCAGGGGAGTAGGCTCTCAAGTTAGCATGTAAGAAAACAGTCATATTAATGTAACTCAATGTTTGCATGATAATCCACTGAACTAACAATTTAATAAGCAGCATACTCCCGTGGACAGAGCTAAAAAGGTTCAAAGACTGCTTCCCTAAATAAGCTTGGTAAGTTTCTTTATTTCCTCATATCTCAGTTCTCTTTGGTTACATTAAAAAAAAATAAAACATTTATTAAACACCTACTACAAACCACATATTCACTCTATGCTGGAAATATTGGGTCCTCAGACTCCCATCTGAGTTTCTTCTTTGTAGTTAACAATACAGAGAGTGTCTCTTCTTTAGGGGACAGTGGAAATATGAATTAGATCTACCCAGAGCATCCTTAGGAGAAAGGTTCTGTCAATGGCTACATCTGTGACTTCAGCAGGTAAGTTTACTCAGGCGAGGGAGGAGGTGGCTCCAGCAAAGCATTCTTTTAAGGCAAATGGTGCAGCGGAGTCTCTGCAGCCAATCCCAAATACACACCACTGCCCAAATTAAACACTTAGGGACAATAAGAAAACTGAGATCATGCAAGAATGTTCTCAGTGTTTCCTTGACTATTCCTCCTCCTTCTCTTTCTTTTTCTATTTCAACAGTAGATTTAAGCCTAAACACTTAAGACATCCTCCTATTCGGGAAAATAGATTTGTTATTTTAATAACACTCCTAAAATAGCACCATATAACCATCTGTTGTTAATCTTGCAGTTCTGCATTTTCTACTCCTCTCTGAATATCAATATCACTACAGCCACCCACCCGTCCACCCACCCCCCAAAAATTGTCGGGAGAAGGGGAGGAAAGAAAAGTTTGGTAGGAAAAAAAAAAAGAGTATTAGGCTGCTTAGTATACAATTTTGTTAACTATTCCTTACCTTTCTCTCATGCTATAACAGCTTTTAAAAGTGGGGAAAAATTTATAATATTAAATACAAAACACATGTCAGAAAGTAGACGATACAGAGCAGGGAACAAAAAGGACTCTGAAGTTTAGAGCTGGAAGGGAGCTTGGTGATTATTTAATTCCATTCTCCTATTCACCAGATGAGAAAATAGAGTTTCTGTGTCTTTAGGGGAGCTCCACAGTAGTAGCCAGTTAAAGCCTGCACCAGGACTAGAACCAAGTGAGTCTCTGCCCCACAGTCCAGAAAGTTCTTCAGGACACCAAAATACCTTGAAGTTTATGATAAAAAAATATTGAAGGCCAAGGTTTTTGTGACAGTATGTTAAATGCCATAAAGAGAACTCCAAGACATTGAGCCCTACCTGAGTGGTTGGCAAACTCCAGTGATAAGATAATAACTCAACCACTACACATGTACACAAGAAATAAAGACAAAAATTAAGTTATTTTAAAATACATGCAAAGCATATTTTGATATTTAATTTTATGTGTCAACTTGACTGGGTTAAGGGATACCCAAATAGCTGTTAAAACATTATCTCTAGATGTGTCTGTGAGGGTGTTTCTGGAAGAGATTAGCACTGAATTCATAGACTGAGTAAAGATCTGTCCTCACCAGTGTGGGTGGGCATCACCTAGTCTGTTGATGGCCTGTGCTCTGGTGGAACACACCAGGCATCTCTCCCTGGTCCACCTTCACTCCTTCTGGCCCCTCTGCCTGGAATGCCCTGCCTGTTCCTTTTCAGAGTCACCACAGACATCTCCTGCCCCTCCCTCCCCTGCGTCCCACAACGCTCATGCTCCCACTGGCACCTCCTGTCATCGGGTCCCTCTAGGGAGTGTTGTCCTGTCCAGGGAGTGGAGGCCCTGCTCTGGGCTGAGAGGAAGCAGCCCCAGCCCAGCCAGCCCCTCCATCTGATCCCTAGCAAGTTGAATACAACAGAAAGCTGGAGGAAGGGTGGATTTATTCTCTTCTCTTCTTGAGTGGGGACATCCATCTTCTCCTTCCCTGGGACATCAGAGCTCTTGGTTCTTGGAGGTTATACCACAAGCTGCCCTGGTTCTCAGGCCTTCAGACTGAATTATACCACCAGCCCTCCTGGCTCTCCTGCTTGCAGATTGCCAGGTAGGGGACTTCACAGCCTTCATAACTGTACAAGCCAATATCCATAATAAGTTTCCTCTTACATATCTATATATATACTACTGGTTCTGTTTCTCTGGAGAATCCTGACTAATATACACATTAAATGGTACATTCCTGCCTCAATTTATGTGCCCAGAGATCTAATTAATGACTATGATAGTGCACATAGAACCAGGGAAAATGGAAATGCCTCTGTAGGATTTGCCCAGGAGCCTCTACATTGTTGAAGTATGAGAATATCATGCCAGGCAACTCCAGGACAACTATATGTAGTCTTTAGAGAAAAGAATGTTCACCATCATTTCTAATCGATGAGGCACTGGCCACCACATATGAAAGGGAGTTATGCACCAACTAGAGACAAAAGCCTAAGTGAACGTGGGGTGTGTGTGTAGGAACACCTATTCTTTCAGAGATGGCCAAAACATTCAGAGGCAACTGGGTGTGGCAGGAAATCACTAGATCCCTTCATTCAGTGAATAGGTCCTCCAGTCAAAGCTGACAATGCTTAAACTTAAGGGGCTTGATGCAAGTGGTTAGGAAATAAGCGAAGATAAACAATCTAGGCAAGAGAAGACTAGCTGCCAGGGATGCCAAATAGGCTGCATTTGGAATGACAATCCAATCAATGGAAAGTGATTGCCTAGAGTTCTGTGTTGAGAAAGATGCTAAGTCCATGTTGGGAAAGATCTGCCATGGAGAAACTACTTTCACGAAGTCTAGACCGTAACATGACTGGTAAGGGTAAAAGACTGAATATGAAGGATGTCTTCTAGAAAGCAGCTATATGATTTTTAAGAGTGCCTCCCTCGACTTAAGAGATGAGTGGACTGCTTACCTACTAGGACAGCTTGGCTCATGGCAGAAGGTAGTCAGAAAAAGTAGAGAAGCCACACATGTTCAGGGACTTACCTGATGGTGGAGGAAGGGGCTACGCCAGCTATGTCCACCAAGTCAGATCCTGAGGTTCTCTGACATACAGTATCTTCCCACGTCCTGAATGGTAGGGGCACTTGAAAAAGGCCTATGTGCAAGACATGGCGTAACCAGCTCTATGAACAAATTTCAATGACCCCTATATGGTTTTTTATAATCCTCCCCCTTAACAACTACTTGAACTTTTTGAGTTGTTTCCAGAAATGGCAAAATTTCTACAAGACAAAGGAGTTGAGATTCCGAGGACCCCGGGACAGACTTTCTGATGCCAAGACTCACCATCCTGCACAGCCTACCCTAACGCATGTAGACCCTCGTTAATGTCAACACTACCTGCCCCAAAGCACACAGCCCCTCGTTAAAATGCCCACACTCTGTTTGTCAGGGAGATGGATTTGAGGCTGCTTTCTCTTGTTCTCCAGACAGACATCTTTCATATTAAAAAATTCCTTTCTTCCTTTGCAGTCTTCGTTGTCTCAGTAATTGGCTCTCTGTGTGGTGAGTAACTAGACCTAGGCCAGATCCCTTCTTGGTTCAGTAACAAGGAGATTTTAAGGAGGGGGGGTCATTGCAAGCCAGGGGACAGTAGCCAAGTCTGGGAAAGTGGAAGCCTAGTTAATACTCTGAGGGAGACAACCAATAAATATTAATATATTAATACTTAATTGTTCAGCAGGGTCGGCATTTACTAGTTTTCCTGCTTAAAGCCTCAAAGTGCTCATCTTAACGTCCCCTTTCTCATGTATAGCAAAGGATACCCAGTGAGAAACTCTGGACTCTTTCAGTTCCTCCACTCTAAGACCTGACTAACTAGAGTACATCTCAAAATCCATAAAACATAAAACATCAGAATAGAGAGGACACAAATTGAAAGTATTAGAAATGTGGAGGAACAAGGCAGGGTAGGTAGAAGGTGTGGAAAACAAATGCCACCAGAGATCTTGAAACTCCAAGATGAAAGACATACAGCCAGTGTAAGAGCTGGAAAGGAATCTACAAGGTGATGCAGGAACAGATAAATGGATAGCATCCCTGCCCAAGGAGAGATGAACACGTTTCTGCTTCTGCCACAACTCCTTGGTCCTCCAGGTTCCTTCAAAGAGGAAGCCATTCCCAGGCATTGCAAGTCAATCACATATTAAAGAAACACCACAAAACTATGGCTTTGAAAATAAACCACAGGGACGTAAACATGGAATGGAGGACACTTCCTTTAGTCTGATGCCAAATACCAGTTTACGGAATCTGTTCTATAAGCAAAACATTGCCAAAGATATTCAGATCAATGAAGCCAAGTCTCTGGCCTGGAAGAGTCTGTCAGAAGCTGATTGTGCAGGCCACGTCTAATGGAGAAAAGACTACAGACAAGACATGTCTGCCTTCCAAACCTTTGACCAGAGATGTGTCAACAGAGCCCAAGTGTGGTCAAGTAATTTTTCAAGATGGCTGAATTTCTTAACTATTCATAGGGAAGAGAAAGTGTTAAGTAGAAATGCAGCTGCAAAATGATTGACACACGAATCAAACATACAAAATACATATAATATGAGGACTGTCTTAATTCTGTGGAAGACTAGGACCAAATATAGTGTCACATCCATATCAGATGCTTAATTAAAATGATGAACAGGCAAACGAAGCCAACAGTCCCCACCTCTGTGTTGCTCAGGTCCACTGGGTAAGACAGATTGGGAAACAAATAATTGTAAGACAAGGTCTTAAGAGTTGTAATATAGCTAAGTAAAAAGTTCTACAGGGTATGAATAAGAGAATGACTAATCCCAAAGAGGAGCTCAGTTTAGACTCCTACAATGGTGGTGTAAGGACAGCCTTACAAAAATAACAGGAAAATACCTAATCCCACCATTTCCCCAGCAACGGTTAAAGATCAATCCTATGAGTTCTCTCACTAACAGGTACCCTGCAGGAGTTCTGTTTTGCACCACTTCTGAAGAGAGCTAAATGAACGGAAAAGACATGTGAATCTCTCTCTTTCAAAATTGTTTTTTTGAGAATCTGCTTATACAGGGTTCCTGAGTAAACAGCAGAACAAGCTCCAAGCCTCAACCGTATCTCGAGGACAGAGTCACATCTCCTGTGATAATCCCTTCTCCAAGGAAGGCAGGAAACCAAGTCTTGGACTTTGACATCCTTGAGGTTTTTGTCATCTACCAGCTGCGGCTTTTATTCAACTGACAGCCACTATTTTTTCTTTCTCTTCATCCCCCTTAAAAACAACAAGCCACTTGGCCTCACTGCTGACACCCCCTTCCCTTTTTTTGAGATGCCATCTCCCACCCCTCCCCCCCTTTTTCTTTCTCTCTCTTTTACTCTGTCTCTCTCTCCACCCCAAGAAGATAAAATAAACTTTTTACTTATATATCTTAATCTCTAAGTGAAAAATCTTTCTCCACCCGTGCCATGAACACCTACCAGGCTTTCCACCCTAACAGTGGCTTCTGGGGTAATCTTGAAGATTGCCTAAAATTTTACTTTATATTTAAAAAACAAAAACAAAAACAAAAAGCTTGCTTTATAATCATGATTCAAACTTCATGGAGCCCAGCCCAATTGTGGGCTTGCGGTAAGCACTCAAAATTAATTGACGATATCAAATCTATAAAACAGATTTCCTTTTCTTTAATGTGTATCAAGAAAGCAGAGGTAAGAGCTGAATGAGGGAGAGGATGCTTCAACCTTCCCCACTCAAAAATCTCTTCTCTGTTGAATTCACCAAAACTGCCCCTTAAATTATTCAGGCTATCCTAATTAACTCCCCAGAGAATTATCTTCAAGGTACAGTTAGTTGGTTGTTGCCTGAGGGCAAACTCCAAGCTAGCTCTGGGATGTGGGAGGGATACAAAAGTTTCTTTGCGCTAGAGGATTTCAGTTACATGGTAACCTTGGGCGAGAGAGGAGGAGATGAAATTATCTCATAAAGGTTACTGTTGAACCCAAAGGAGCATATAGAATTTCATATTATAGGTTGTCACTGACAGCTTATCAGAAAATGTTCCTTACAAAATAAAACTCCAGATGGGGGAACGTTCAGGATTTTTAAATATTTGAAAAGAGACAATAAGGTTCTTCCCAACACAAGGTGATGATTTCTCTTATGTTTCCAATGTGGACTGGGAAATCCTAAAAAGAAAATACTCCAGCAAGAGATCCCAGAGGAACCTCCAAGCTATGCCTGGTGAGATAATCCATAGTCAGACACTAAAACAGCTTTTTAGCAAGATTAGATTGAAAAAACACTTAAGAAGCCAAAATAAGATGATTGAGTTGGGGCGGGGGGCACTAGGAATCTGGCCCAAGAGAATAGTCTGTGAGCAAAAGAAGACAGGCAAAGGTCTGAGTCAGGGCTGGGTGAACAAAGGTAGGCAAGGCAATGCTAGAGACAGTCAAGTTTAGGGAAACAGAAGAATTTGAGTTCTCCCCAACACAGAGCCTAGCAGGCATGAGAGCTGAGGTGATCAGGAAGGAGCTGCCAAAGGATCTGTGATTGGGAAACAGAGTCCTACACTGAGGCTGTCCCAGGATGCTCTCCTATCACCCTTCTGTCCACCCTACATACACACATCAATGCAACTGACTTTTCCTTATTCATCCATTCATGTATCTGGCAGGAGTACATAACGCATAGCATCAACTTTCCAGAAAACTGCTCTAGGGGCAGTCTGGATGTATACATAGGGTCATTTTCCAAGCAAATAATAGGAAAACAGTCACTTTAAAATTTTTATCTATTTTGCAGAAGGTAACAGGTCAGCTTGAGTCTGCAGAAGACCAGCATGGTGGATTAAAGACGGCTACACATTCTTTGTCATCACTCCTGTGGTATAACAAAAACATCTATTTTGTCTTTGTCCCTGGCTCACCAGGCACAGAGCTTCAAAAATCATTGGAAATTCCTGAGTGACAGGAGTGTCTTTTGTTATTCATAATGACCCCCTTTGGGCTATATCTGAATTTATGCTATCACGATGACTCAAGGTTGGCCCTTAGATAGTTTCAAAGGAGTTGCCAGCACACATGTACATAATTAGAGGGTGGGAACTTTCAACCCCATCCCTGACCTCTGGGGAGGAGAGAGGGACCAGAGATTGAGTTGATCACCATTGGCCAATGAGTTAATCAATTAGGCCTATGCAACGAATCCTGCAGAAACACTCTTGAACAACATGGTTCTGGAACTTTCTGGTTGATGAACAGACTGATGTACCAGGAGGATGACACATCCCAACTCCATGGATAGAAGCTCCTACACTCAAGACCCTTCAAACCTTCACCCTATGTACCTTTCTATTGGGTTATTCTTTGGCATCCTTTAAAATAAACTGTAATCATAAGTATAGCACTTTCCTTAGCTCTGTGAGTCATTCTAGTGAACTGCCAAACCTGAGGTTGGGTCAGATGAACCTCCACATTTGTAGTCAGCCATGCAGAAGTGTGGATAACTTGGAAATATTCCACTTGTGGCTGGCATGTGAAGTGGGGCAGTCTTTGGGGACTGAGCCCTTAATCTGCGGGGTCTACACTAACTCTGGATAGTTAGTGTCAGAATTGAACTGAGTTATAGGACACTCAGTTGGTATCAGGCAGTTTTTGTTGGGAAAACAGTTAAGCCCCATCATGAGGTGGAGTTTATTTTCTCTCCCTTTGAATCTGGTCTGGCCCCTGTGACTGCTTAACTAAAAGAGGGGGTAACACAGTGACAGTTTCAGGCCTCAGCCTTTGGAAGGCCTGGAAGCTTCCACCTTTGTACTTTTTGAGAGTTCCAAGCCACACCACATGGGGAGTCCAGCTACTCTGCTGGAAAGGCCACACAGAGGAGAGACCCTGAGAGGCAGAGAGCCCAGCATCCCTGCAGCCAAGTAGAGCCTCCAGAAACCCCAGCCCCACCCGCAGGAGAGATGTCAAGGATAAGCAGGAGAAGACCTGCCCAGTGGAAGCCAGTGAACCACCACAGCTGTTGTCATAAGCCGCTAAGTTTTGGTGTAGTTGGTTACGCAGCCATAGACACTCAGCAGCGACAACACACCCAGGGCAAGGTGTGTGGAACAATCTGAGAAAGGCATCTTTAATAACACCACCAAAAATCATTTGAGTTTGTTCTTCCACTTGTTTCTTTATTCATTAAACAAACATTTATTGAACCCTTATTTTGGGCTGGACTCTAACTAGGTACTGAAGGCCCAGATGAAAGAGAATTCTTGCTTTCAGGGAGCTCCCAGCCAAATTGTCTCATTCACTTGTTCCTTCTTTCATAAAGCTGTCAACTCGTGTGCTCCAGCAGTATTTGCTTCTTTAGCTTCCCCACTTTCTGGGGCAAACAAGATTCAACTCAAGTTCCCGTTCTCCGTGTAGTTTTCTCAGACCAACCTGGTCTCTGTATTTCAATTTCTCTAACTCTAAAATAAAGCCCAAACAGGGCGAACAATATTTCCAAAAGATTGTTTTGCCAGCCTGGGCAACATAGCGTTTATACCTTTTAGAAAAAATTTTCTAAGCAGGTGACAGGTCTAAAATGTGTTTGTCTAGAGAAATTCTGTGTGGCATATTAAAAGCATTAACAAATGACCGTTCCTGGGAGCATCTGATGGACAAATAAGAGGCCAGTCATTCTGCATCTCTGCACTTGCCAACACTAACCTGGAGCACAAGCAGGCGCACACATATACTTTGTGGTCAGCAGACAGGCATTTCCTACGTCCTACCAACATGACCACATGTTTCTGAGCGTCCCTCAACTGGTTTCCTACCATCTATCAGTAAGCTGTGCACTTCACCAACTGTGCCTGTGCTGACTCTTCTGTTCATAATCAAATGTTCATTTAATGAATCCTCTTCATCAGAGAGTCCAAGTGCACAAGGGTATTTAATGTTTTTAAAACACCCGACAATTGGGCTTGGCAACAAAAACTCAACACAATCAAATGCTATCACATTGCCAGGTTCAACAAACACAATGAGATGTGTGAGCACTGCTTAATAAGAGAGAATATTTATAGCATACTATATTGAGCAATCATTCACGTTGAAAACAGAAATGAAAACATGGGCACAATATAACTATTTGCAAATTCTATTGTGGACATTGGCCAATAATTTACTTAAGTTTGATTAAATACCATAAATAGAATACATTTATGAAATCAAGCTACTTTGAGGTAGACTGTCATAGTTTATAACATTTATTTTCATCCTAAATGACTAAGCCTTTAATCTTATTCCCTCTCCCCATAAATACTCTATAATAAAGCATAGCCATAAGCATTTCTATAATTGTGATCTTTAAAAGTCCTATTTGCATTTTTGTAATAGACGAAAACCTGGAAACAGCCCAGATGTCATTCAAATGGTTAAACTGTGGTACCCCCATATCATAGAATACTTCTCAGCAACAAAAATGAAACAACTATTGATATATACAACAACTTGGATGAATCTTGAGGCAATTATGCTGAGGGGAAAAAAAAGACTATCCCAAAAGGTTACATCCTATATGATCCCAGTCATTTAGCATTCTTGAAATAATAAATTGTAGAAACAGAGCAGAATAGTGGTTGCCAGGAGTCAGGGATGGAAGGGAGGGCTGCAGCTGTAAAAGGGTAACTCAAAGGACCCTTGTGTTAATGGAACTGTTCTGCATCTTACTATTAATATATCAATGCCAATATTCTGGTTGTGACATTGTACCACAGCTTTACAAGATCGTACTATTGGGGGAAACAGGATAAATGGTAACACCAGAGCTCTCTGTATTATTTCTTGCAACTGCATGTGAATCTACAATTATCTCCAAATTAAAAGTATAAATTTTCTTAAAGTCCTGGTTAATTGTGTCCTGTGCTAGAACTCTGCTGAAACTTTAAGTGAAAACTATTTTTTCATTACATTTTCAAACCAGTAATGTGTTCTACCAGAAAACACTGTTATTTCCCAAAGTAATGAAACCCAGATTAAGAATTACCTCTTCTTTTCAAATCACAGTTAAGGAAAAAAATTAAACAATATTAAAAAGCATTTAGGCTATATTTAGGTGATATAAATCTCATAATTTAAAAATTGAAGATACAGAGTATAGTAAACAAAATGCTCCCTTACATACTAATTTCAAAGTCATGGAAACAGTTTGCACGTTTTTTAGTAATACTGCTATTTTTGCCCACCATTTGAAGGGTGGTTTAATAGGTCAGTGACTTTACATCCAAAGTAATTTTTTTTCCTATTTTTATCCCTTTCCCTATCATTTTAATCTTAAATCACAATCTCAAGATGCTCAGCTGGGCAGCCCCTAGAGTTTATGGCAGTCTCTTTAAATAGAAAAAGGCAATGGTACAGGACATTTTGATGAGACAATTTTAACGCTACTCTTTTGACTTAGGGGCTTTTTAATAAAATCTAAAACAAAACAATTAAGCATTCAGTTTTTTCTCTCCCAAGTAATATATGATACATACACATACCCCCCCAGCCTCATGCCTCCCCGTTTCCCCGCCATGGGATGGGCTGAAGCTGCCAGACGAGATGGGAGACTACAGGGTGTGTAGCAGGGACAAGGCTTCACTGGAATGGTGGTGGGACTGGAGGGACACATTTTGTACATTATTTAGCCACTTAAAAGACAAGCAAGCAGACAAAAGCCATGTTTTCCTTATTGACTCAGCTGCACGAGCCCAGCCAGGACAACATGTCCTCCCGGTTGAAAGAGCCCCATGTACCTGTCTGCATACAGTCAGCCACTCGCAGTGTCCTGATTTGACAATAGCAACATGCCAAACAGAGAACTCAAGTGTTTTCTATTTTCTTAGTAAGAATTGCCTAAATAACACCCACCCAAAAGGCCTTTAGGAATTCAAAGGCATCAGCTGACCAAATATATAGAGACAAAAATGCTCATGATGCCCCAGGACTAGCCAGAAGGGCATAAAGCCATCAGCGGGTCTCCACTGTGGAAAACGAGCACCACCACTTAACCAGAGGCACTGTATGAGCAGCAGGAACGTTCCAGAAGGAAATCTGATTCTATAATTTACTGTGCTCCAGAGCTGGTGGCTGGAGACAAGGGATGCTCCTGTGGAGCTGCAGTCTATACCAGCCACTCAGGGGCTTTCTGCCTCATCTAACAGAGTTTCCCAGAGAGCAGGGGCCACTCAGGGCACGGTGGTCCCTGCTAGCAGCTGGGCCAATACTACTGATCTCTACTAACCGCAAAAAATTAGCAGGTGAGGAAACTGAGGACTTCCATCTCTGGAGGGGAAAGCTAAGATGAAGGAAGAGCCCCACCCCAAACTTCTCAGAAAAGGATTCAAGAAGGAGCTGGCTTTATTTGCTCACTGTACCTGGGTAGATGGTCCCCTGTTGTACTGGAAGGGGGCCTGGAGGCGGTGGCCTGGGGGTGCTGGGAAAGGTGAGGGGTCCAAACAGTTTGTGCATGTGCAGCACTCTTGCAGTTCTGAAAACCCAAACCTGATCCATCAGACTGGTGATTGAGCATTTTTACAGCACTACTGAGGAAGCATAAGGTGCACAGTTTCCCCCTAGCCAGGGTTCCGCAGTCAGGAAAAGCTCTACTCAGCACCTGGATAGGTGGCAAAATCTCCTTTGACGCCTCCCTTTGAAGTCAAGCAATAGCCTCGTTCTCAAGGTGCTGTAATGACTCAGCCTTGGGGTGCCAACAAGGACTTCCCTCTTAGGACATCTGGAAGGAAAAGTTGGAGCACCTTCTAATTCTATTTCAAGCATTTGGAGTCCGGACGGAGGTGGAATATTTTGTATTTGTTAAGTAGTAAAAGAGAACCTTCGAAAAAAAGGTCATCATGAAAAATCTTTGGAAAATGTCAACCATTGTCTTTCCTTTACATGAGACAGCCTCATTCCTGTCCCTAGTGCTGACATCTTCTCCTCTCACGTGGTTTTATCTGGCTTTTGGCCTTTACACTGCTCGGTGTTGGGGAAGGGCACGGGGGTGAGGTGGAGGGTGGGGGTCAAAAAGCTTCAGTCTCAAGTCAGTCCTTAATTCCCAGCATCTGTGTTGTCACTGCACTGTTCCAGACACTTTTATGTAAATTGAGCAAGAAAAAGAGCTCTTTCTATAGTGAAAGTTATTAAGGAGAGAGAAACAGTTTATAATTCAAAATTTATACAAAATTACCTTTGTATTTCTGTAGCTATAATAATGGCCAGTTACTGCAAATGCTTTTCTACTTTTAAAGAATCCAGATTTTTATCATCGGCAATGAATTGCTGAAAACCTAGGGAAAACTGTTTCTAGATTAAATTACATTTCAAATACCTAGGACACACTTGCTGTTTAGAGGCATCCTGTGGTGATTTGTCTTGTACAGTTAAGAATCCTATTGCAAAGCCCCTAATTTAAATATAGATTTTCATATAATAAGTCTTTACCTAGAACTACAGGCTCATTCATTGCCATGCTTTTCTGTGTATTGTGTTCATTATTAAGCAAAAACTTTGATTAAGCCTATCTGCCTGTAGTGGTTTGCTGCAAACTGTACAAGGCAGGTTAAATTGATGAGATTCCCGGGAGTTTCTAAGATGAAAAATGCAGCAGCAGACACAGTGACATTTTTATAACTAATATTGAAAGCTCACATGGAATAACCAACATGATAGAGTAAAGGAGACCGTATCAGCAAACAGATTAAATGGCTGTTATTATGATTATTATACAGCAAGTAAAAGAAAAAGACACAAAGCGTCTGTCACCTCGCTTCTGTTTCAGATCTTAATTAGTGCTTCAGTCAGCAGTTTAAGGGGGAAATTTTAAGTGAATGTTATAAACAGTGACTTTGAATATTCTGTCACTCATTGATATTTTAAGGTCATTTAGGTCATTACCCAAAGTAATCAAGCTCTGGCCAGTTTGGGATGAACTTAGTCCTTGAGCAAACCAGGGACAGGAAACATCTGTTACAGAGTCAAACAGAGGGCATTTTCATTTTCTTTCCGTGTTTTTCATCTGAAGCTTCTGAATGTTTTTCAAAGTTTACAGGAATATGTATTTGTCAGTAAAGAGACCCCACCCTTACTTTACATAATGTACTTGTAAAAGGTTTTGGGCAGGTCAAATTTGTGAAAACTACACCACTTAAAATTCAAAATTGAGACTATTATCTTAAGAAAACTTATGACTAATTTTTCAGCATTAATTTTCACCAAAAAAAAGCCAAAAGGCGGCTCCCAATTTACCTGATTCTAGGTTCGATTTTTGCCATACCAGGCTTGCAAAGTGCCAGTTATACTTCATTATGATCACGTCATGCATGATTATGTTCTACATTTGGTTACTCCATTAAAATAGGGGGAAACTGAAAAAGCAGAGACTGTCTGAGAAGCTAAGCCCTCTTGGAGAAATAAGAAATAGCTTCCCAATCCATACCCAATCTAAGCTTATAAAACTGTATTTCTTGATTTCTACCAATTTCATCAAACCTTGCCTTTCCTGCTTTAGGACAGTTCTTTTTTTTTAATTCCCACATCTTAAGTTGTTGAATACTGGATGTTTAAACCAAGAAAAATGGATATGTTACAATAAAAAAAAACTGTCCCTATGATCATAAATTTTAAGATATTAAAGGAAATCTTTTTTATCATCTTAAAGATGAGAGATTTAGAAGTGGTTTTTCCTTAGTCACTCTGTTAATTAGCGATATAACTAGAAAATGTTTGGCTTTTCATTTCACTCCAGTTTTTTTCTACATTTAAACTTTTACCTTAAACAAAAGAAAGATTCTTAGGAAGTATACAGAGTGAACAAAAAGATAAACTAGAACCCTGAGTGCTGGCTTCACTGAGATTAGGAACAGAGACGGTGAAACTACAGTTAATAACAAACATGATGAAGTCCCTGCATTTATGTAAGAGCCAAAGCCCTGGACTAAGATTCTTACAGAACTTATTATAAGGGAAATCAATTTTACTGGGGAGAGGAGGGAACATTTAAGGAAATCCAAGAAAGCTAAAAAGAAAACTTGTAATGATAACTGATGACTTTAGGAGCCTTCAGACAACCCGAGTTTGAATTTGGCTCCAAAACATACCAGCTTTGTGGCTTTGGACAAGTAAATTTAATCTGACCTCACTTTCCACCCCCTCAGACCCCTTCTAAGCAGCAGATCTTGGTAGTTTGTGCTAAGGGCCCATATTCCTATGGCTACAGATGATTGGAGAAGGTATCTGAATCTGACTCAAGGCAACATTGACTTAAGAGATAGAACGGTTCAAACTCTGCAAAAAAGGTTTATTCCAGTTTGGTTAGTGGCTACCAAACTCAGTCAGACACCCCTCATACCAGAATATGAATATGATGCTTAGAGAATCAAGAGTTGGTAACAGCAGAAGCCGAGAGATCCATCATAATGGAAAGCATTGGTCCTAGCCTTGAGTAAGCAATGGTTACATGATATTGTTGATCTATTATCTTCTGTACAATAAAGTATATTTTCGATACGGGTTTCTCAACCTAGGCACTATTGACACTTTGGGCTGGGTAATTTTTTGTTGTGGGGAGATAGATATCTTATGCTTTGTAGGATGATTAGCAACATCCCTGGCCTCTACCCACTAGGGCCCAGTAACATCCTGCTCCCAGTTTTAACAACCGAAAATATCTCCAGACAATTGCAAAATATTCCTTGAGATCGTGCTGGCAAAGGAGCTCCCCGTTAAGAGGTACCTTTCTAGACTGAGGTACTGTTGTGGATACTGGGAATACAAAGATGATGAAGATGCAGTCCCAGTCCTTGAAAAGTCCTCAGTAGACTGAGAGTCTGGCACGGATATGAGTGATACTATGGCTGGGCAACGTGGCCCAGGACTCTCCGGGAAAACAGGCTGAATACAAAGACTCAGGAGGTTAAAAGAGTGAGATACTCTTGAAGAGCACTGGGGCTGCCCTGCTGGCCAACACTTCCATGAGACAGAGGCACTTGTAAACCCTCACCGCCTCCCCTTTTTTTGGAACAATGCTCTTCTTGATGTACAGGCCAAATAGCACAGCACAGTGTGCGGCACTAATGGAGTTAAATTGCACGTCTGTGGAGGTGAGCCTCCCGGCTACCTAACAACAGGTGTGCTGGAGAGTTGGCACTCCTTCTGTGTAGACAGGCCTACAGTGGAAGACAGAGCCTTCTCCCCTGCCCCATTCCCATGGAGCAATAAAATGGTTAAGTTACACAAGCCCCCAAAGACCAGGGAGCAGAGCATGATCAGCGGGTTGGAAATACAGGTAAAGCATGATATAAGAAAACTGGCTGTGTTGCCAGTTCTGGTTCCACTATAAGAAAATAAAAAAGCTGAGTCAGAAACCCCACAGTGCCGTCAAGTTAATACTTCTCAGCCCCAGTGATGCTTTTTGGAGCTAGCGGTGGTGGGGGTGGGGGGTGGAGGGCGAGTGTGGGTGGTGGTGGTGAGGAGGAGGATGACTCTGAGGGAGGGGAATACAGTGAAATTCACCGGACCAGGAATCCCAGAAACCTAAGCCCCAGCCCCTAGTCTTTCTCATAACTTGCTACAGGAACTGAGCAACTCTCCCTCTGAGAACCTTTGAACCCAACTTTTATTAATTAAGATAGCATTAACATACAATAAAATGCACACATCTTAGAGGTTCCATTTGATGAGTTTTGACAATTAAATACATAAATGTGACCACCTCACGAAACAAGGTATTTCCGACAGCCCAGAAAGATCCCTTGTGCTCCTCTTGAATCAATTGTCCTCCCTGCCACCCAGGCAACCACTTCCTACTTTCTTTCCCCATAGATTAGTTTTACATGTCCTTCCTTGTGTATCACATAAATGGAATCCAAGAGTGTGTCCTCTTTTGTGTCACACTTCTTTCACTTATGTTTCTGAGACATGCTGTTGCGTGTATCAGTAGGTCTCTCCTTTTATTGCTGGGTACTATTCCTTTGTATGAATAAGATACGATTTGTTTATCTATTCTCCTATTGATAGACATTTGGGTGGTGTCCTGTTTTCAGCTACTATGAATAAGGAGGCTAGTAACGTTATTGTATATGTCTTTTTATAAGCATATGTTTTCATTTCTTTTGAATTACATCATCTTTAAAATGGCAGGTTGACCTACGATTTTGAGCTTTCTATGCAGGCACCTTGGGGGTTGCTACAGGAGTGAAGAAACATAAAACAGCAAATGCGAGACTCTTCCCATCATGTTTCCACCAGAACTGCTCTTCTATCTGTTTTACAGCTGAGGCATTTGTGTATGAAAGCATTCAAAAGCTTTCCACTATGTTAAAACAATATTTGGAAACCACCTGAATAGATAATCTATAACATTCCTTTTAGCTCAAAGAATCCATGATTCCTTAATAGTTTCAAGGAACATAGTCCATAGTTTAGATTTAAATTATGTTCTCTAAATTTTCCATGACAATCTCTCACATAAATCCCTCTAATGGATCCTGCACTGCATGGAAAATACAGTACAAATCTATCAGCAAGGCCCTTGTGACTGTTCTTCAGTCAGTCTGGATACTTTCAAGGACAATCTCCAACACTTCCACCCCCCGGCCCCCGCCACTGACCTCACAAAACAAAACAGGCAACACCCCACTCAGCACCGTTGCCCAAGCTCTTTCTGCTACCAGAATATCCTCACTGACTTTTATCTGCCAAGGTCCTGGTCTTTCTTTTAAACCAGATTAAAATCTGTACCCTTCTAGAAATGTTCCTAAACCCATTAGAATATTTTTGTGTATTCTAATGGACACATATGATACCCATGTTTCACATCAGAACTCCTTGTGCATGTACCTACATCTTCAGCTCTGAATTGCTAGAGCCAGGGCAGTCTCTCTTTCCCTTCCCCTCCTCTCCCTTTATTTCTGTTCTGTTTCATGTCTAAAACCAAGAATAGTCTTTGCTCATAGAAGGCTAAAATCAATACCGGCTGAATTTAATTCGTGAGTATATTACTGTTATGTTCCTAAATTGTCAAGCCAAGTGAAAATTCAAGCTGTTTGCAGAAAGAGCAAAACTTAAAGAACATCCATGGAAAATTCATTCACAAGCTTACCTTCGTCAATGATCTTTCAAATACATGGTCATTTTTGTAAATCTTGCCCCCAACAAAACTACCACTGGCACAAAAGGCCCATGGAAAACTATATCTGACTTTCTTTTATGACCACTGGGGTATGGTTTCCTGTGAAAGTCCAATAATAGCTAACAAAAATGCTTCCTGAATCCTCACGTTGCCAGTTTTTGCCAATGGTCTAAGTCAACAGCTATCTTGAATGGTGTTGAAAGGCTCTATTTATCTCTTATCTAGTTATCCCCCAGCTCAAATGTTTCCTTCCTTAGCTTCAGATGCTGTTCCTTCCCTTCCTTATACAGCTATTTAGGAAAACTGAAAGAAAAGCATCTATCTATATTCCTTAAACTGCCCCCCAAAATCAGTCTTACTTCTCTATAGAATTATTTCGCACCAACCATATATCCTCCAACTTTCACGTGTCCTGGAAACCTCACCACATAATATAAAAATAGATAATCTCTATCAAGCAAACATGCATTGAAGCGAAAAAATGGACTAATGTCTTTTCGAAGATTCCACTGAAATTATTCCAAATAACAAAATTTGGGGAAGGAGTAACTTTTAGAGAAGAATTCTGGATAATCAATTGTTTTCCCAGATAAATAACTCTTTAAGCACCAAAACCACTCCTACTTTTCAGCATTTTAGATTAGAGTACAACTAAAGAGTGTAACATTATCCTGCATTGTTACATAGACCATTCTAAGAAGAAATTAACTTTGTCTCAACGTCTCATGATCTTCATTAGGAAATCCATTGCCATGCCGGCCTGCCACATAAAGGATGACTCAGGGATGGCAGTGTCCAAGGCTAAGACCATGTACTGACCTCAGAAAGATATTTTGGGATCCTGGGTCTATTGTCCTGTTCTCAGGCTGTCAGAGGCTGTGTCTCACCACTGCCGCTGCCAACAGCAGGACTCTTCTGTCCATCTACTTCTCTGCCTCTACTCAGACAACTGGGCATATTCAAATGTGTCCAAAAGGAAAGTAAATCATTTTTACAGGAAGAACAAGGTGCCTCTTTTATGAGTAAAGAGCACAAATGTCTATGCTGTAATTCAAACACAATTGGTCATGAAACCAGTAAAGAGTAAAACCTCATGAAGGCCTGGAGCAGTGGGGTGGGGGAGATAAAAGGAAGGAAATAACCCACAGAGTGAAGGCTTTTTGATCAAAGGGAAAAGAATATTACAGGCAGTCACTGGGCCAGGAGGCTTCTGTATTTCACCCAAACTCACAATCCACCGGGATCCCTCCCATTATGGCCTTAGGGAGAAGTTGATGCTCACCAGAGGCTGCAAATGACCTGTTTCTTAAAATGGGAGTTAGGTGAGGATGGGGCCCAGCACTTTCAGCAAGGAAGTTAATGTGTACACACAAGGGCCAGAAACAGAAGTAGCCAGTGCTCAAGAAATGCCAATGATGATGGTGCCACATTTTCAAGCCCAATTTTGACCATTTATAGACACAGAGACTCAAAGATCTTTACTGTTAGTTGATAGGTCCTGAGACGGAAACAGCCAGCTGCAGGTGGGTGTCACAGATCCCTGTAAGTCACAGGACAGATGAGGCAGAGAGCAAAATGATAAGGGAAGAGGGGGAAGGCAGAGGCATTTGCCCACCCACCACACAGCAGCCTGCATGGTCCTTCTGAAGCATGAATCAGATGACATCACTCCCCTGGTCACATCTCTCCCATGACCACCCAGAGTAACCAGAGTTAAACACAGATCCTGCACCAAGACCCATGCCCAAAGCCTCAAATGTCATGGCCGTCCCTCCCTGCTTCATACCTCCCTCTCTCCCCTTCCTCATCCATGCTCCAAGTCCCCTGGCATTTCTGCCATTTCAACATGTCAAGCTTGTTCCCCTCCAGGGCTTCGGCACTGACTCTTCCTTCTGCTTCAAGTATTTTGCCCCCATATCTCTGAAGGGCTGCCTGTATCCCAAATCAAGAGCCATTCCTCAGAAAGGTCTTCTTAACCACCCTAGTGGTCATTCGTATCCATTTATTTTATGTATCCCTAGAACAACTATGACTGTAAGTGCAGCTTGCCATACTCTATTACTGGTCTGTCTCAAATAATCCTTTTGATGTCAATACAAATTCAGGAGTTTAAAGATTCCTATCAGGTAAGCAGATTCTTAGCAGGGAATACAGAACTGACATTTGCATCCAAGAACCTAGTGCCCTAGGTGGGCAAACTTGGTAAAGATTGGCCCTTATAAAATGGTGGACTAACAGAGATTATTCCAGTCTGAGCAGGCCATGCACAACAAATGGGCTTAGTGAGACTAGGTGTGGTAGGTTTACATCACATCAACCTAGCTAGGCTGGAACAGTGTTTCCCAGACTTCCCTATCCTGCATGGTTCTGGGTTAGCATGGACCCCGGCAGGCATTCCATGTGAGGTTTGGAAGAAGGCACTGAAGCAGCAGCTGTGGTCTTTTGCATTTGTGCATTTGAAAGTTGATGTGGGGCGCCAGGGGCTGTTGCATCTCTTGTGTGTTAGCATTTATCTGCTAGGTCACCAGCAGGTTGTCAGGGGGCAGCAGACAGGCCTGTCCAGCCCTTCCTAGATCTCCTCCTTCACCTCTTTAATCCCTGGCCAGGTGCAGGCTCAGCTCTGCGAGGAAGGACAGTCAGCTTCTCCTGGAGGTTGCCTCCATCATGGGAGCTGCTAAAGGCAGCGAGAGAGCAACATGTGCGCCAGTCCATCCTCATGATTCCAGCTTATCCTCACGGGTCCCAGTTCATCTTTGCTTTCCCTGCTTCATGTCCATCTTTTCTTCCCAACTGCCTGCCTGCTGGCCTCAGGACCCAGCATCAGACAAAGGTGCAACAACCTTCTATTGACTATTTAACCAGAGCCCACAATTGTGTAAGTCAAATCCAGATAATAAATCCTGTAAAACAATCCTAGTGGT
Organism: Daubentonia madagascariensis; assembly: GCA_023783475.1. Classification (NCBI taxonomy): domain Eukaryota; kingdom Metazoa; phylum Chordata; class Mammalia; order Primates; family Daubentoniidae; genus Daubentonia; species Daubentonia madagascariensis. The sequence goes on along the minus strand of JAKFHU010000485.1, from coordinate 32,728,877 downwards.
TCTGCTTCTTTGATCAAACCCTGACTGAGACACTAGGGTTAATGATTTGGTGGCCTTCCCACATCCTTCCATATTCAGAGACATGTTCCACGTCAACAAGATTGCCATACAGCTGAGGTCCATGTGGATGGACTCAGAAGGAAATAAATTACAGCATGTAGACACATTCAACATTAACTCTACATAATTAGTAAATGATCTGTTAAATCAGATAAAGTGCCGTACTTATATAGTGTCTATGATTGTGATTCTTCTCACTAAACAGACTGGACATGTGGTTTTTCTTGTTTCCCTTTATCATAATTACTTGTTTTCTTGTTTCTCTTTATCATAATTACTTGTACCACAAGGTAATCACCTTCCCACTCAGACATTTGGTGAAAAGTCCTTGGATCACTTGGGATACGTGACTCTCAATGTTTAATGATTGTCACCCAGGTAATTAAACTTACTGGGAAAAGCATCCTTAAGGAAGTTCTGTCTCCCCAATCCTCCAGAACTCTTATTTTGCAAATGTAACTCTGCATATTTAAATACTCTGCATTTCTATTTATGAACTCCTCAGAGAGCCCATTTCAATAAATATTCTGCTGGGTAACTCCTGCACCATTTTTTAATTGTTGAGATAAAAAATGCTGGGCAGCAGCATCTGACAGTTTATGAAGGCAAATTAGCAGGCAAGGGTCAGAAGGTACAAACCACCATAGGTTTTGGTGACTTTTCTAGGAATGGCTTTCAGCAGGTAAAGACTTAGAGCTCAGAGGTACAGTAACACCAGGGCAACAACTGTGGAGAGGGTGGAAGGGGAAACACTGGACTATAGACCAATCTGATATAAATGCTGGGGGACAGTAGTGATGACAGAGAGAGGCAAGGCACAGAATGAAAAAAGGATGGAAGTCGACAAGCTGGTGGACAGAGGCATGTTTTCACCTCTCTCTGTCTTTTACAAACACACAAACCCACACACACATACACCTACCCTACCTGAGTAAGAGAGGAAAAGAGTAGAACACTAGCCACAACCCAAACTGGCAGCTGCTCACATGCAACATGCTTCAGGTCTGATTCTCTGGGTACAGGTCTCTTGTCCTTTACAATACAACAGCTACTTCCTATAGATCCTATGGCTACATATGGCTTGAAAAACTTTAATAGCTTTCCAACTTAGAAAGGGTGGTGAAATTACAATTTTTTTCAAGGAGTTGTAGTAGATTGCATTATTGGCCCCAATTCTTCCCCCCTCCCTTCATCTATACCCTTGCCACGGCCTCATTATGAGCAGTGTAATTCCCTGCCCTTTAAATTTGGGCTTGGCCATGTGACTTGCTTTGGAAGTGATAGTATACCTGTTCCAAGCCTCAGCCGGGAAGCAGACATGAAGAGTGTGCCCTTCCTGGCCCACTGGTCCAAGGAGGATGAGGGACCTATGGAGCAGAGCCATCCCAGCTGCCCCACTGCTGCCACCTGCAGCATAGCAGCCCAGGAGAGCCCAGCCAACAACCCTCCCCCCCACCACCACCTGCCAACTCTCATAGGCATGAGCAATACTAATTGACTAAATTTGGGTAGTGGTTTGTTACACAGCAATAGAACCATTAGAATACCAGACTCTCTACGAAACAAAACCACATGCAAAACCCCATAAATCAATCAGATGAAGGCAGAGCTGCTCTAGTTGAAGCAGGATTAGGTCCTTGAGTCCCCCTTGTCCCCACTCATTATGATAGTTTCTGGGGCACCTCCACACACCACAGCTCGACAGCTATGATGCTAGCAGAAGGCGCACTAGATCAGGAAACAGAAGCCCTGAGTTTGAATCTACTCCACCTCACTTCACCACTCTGAAACCCAGCTCCTTCCTGCATGAGGAAAAAGAAAATAATAATACTTGGTCACCCACCTCTAAGGTAGATCAAATAAGAGTATGTGTAACCACACAGGCTACACTCACATAAGGTACCACTCCTACATCACTACCACCATAATCACCCACATGTTGGAAGGACCTGCCAGAGCCAGTCCTCTACCATCATCTCAGCATGAATGGGTGTGTGTGTGTGTGTGTGTGTGTGTGTGTGTGTGTGTGTGTGCAGGAAGGCTGATGGAGGAAAGAGTCCCTCCTGCAGTCCTCACTAAGTTCAAATGAAAAGTGGGACAACAGGTAAAAGAATTCCTTTCTGCAATTTGATTCAGCGAAACAATACATTATGTTTTTAAAGAGTCTGCTTATCCCTTTTTGTGTTTGTTAGGTTCAAGGTAACAACATATGATCCACTGGGTTTGAGCAAGAGAGTGACACCCACAGATGGGGGGGGTCCAAGTCTGGAAGTCTCCTCAGATGTCCAAGGCCTGTTTGTGTGCCAAAAGGCACTAAAGCACAGCAGACAAGACCAGGGTTTTAGAATCAGACCAAACTGGGTTAGAGCTGGAGCTACTTGCTAGCTGTGTGACCTGGTTGCCAAGTCATTTAACTTTTGTGACCCTCAATTTCCTCATCTGAAAATGGTGATGACATGAACCATGCATAGGACTACTGGAAGAATTAACTGAAATAATGTTTATAAAATGACTAGGGCAGTTTCTAAGGACCTAATAAACAATTCCTATTGTAATTATCATTGGACGATCCACTATTTGATGCCCATTATTTTGCCCTAAGAGGACCATTATGATTTCTGTGACGTGACAGGCCTTCTAATTAAGAACTTGAACTTTGGAGGCTGATGAATGAGGCTTAGAATCCTGCCTTGCTGCCACTTAGCAGCTTTGTGACCTTGAGCGCAGTTTTGAACCCCTTAAGCCCTGTGGTAGAGAAGCCAGGTCCCTGCCCTTAAAGACATGTCAGCCTAGTGGGAAGCATGCATCAAAACAGATCGTTACAGCAACCACCAGTGAGTAGCATGAACGACACGCGAACATAAGTGCTATAGGAGCAAAGAGAAGGAACAACCACCACAATGTGTGCTGGAGAGGGTGGGGGTGCTGCGGCTGGGAGGGCCTTCTGGCCCGTCTGTGGCCGAGAACACAGGGGCTCCTCACCGATCAACATGGTAAATGCCGCCATCTGCCCAACGTGACAAGGACCATCAGAATAAACCTTGTACATTTTACAGCCATATTTCTCTAAGACCCAGAGCTCTGTCAGTGGATTCTGGTCTCTCAGCGGGGATTATACCAGAGTCAAACAGCACTATAGCCAAGGAGGAACCTGAAACTGAGAAACTGCACTAGACAGCAACCTATCCAGCTCTTTTAATGTGTTTAGTTAAGGAACATCCTGGACCTGGATTAACTAGCAGCTCCCTGGTTGAGGCTGGCTGCAGGTCTGCCCATTACTATGCACATAAAATGATTTAAGCAAATACTCTGAATCCTCCTGTGAGGATACCTTTTTGAGGCTACACTGAATGGCCATTTGAAGCTTCCTTGAGCTACATACCCTATGGATGCTGCTGCCACACTCACACAAATGTGTTCCTCCCCAGGTCTTCTCGATCTGTGGCGGGGGTGACCGTGACAGGACAAAGCGTTTTATCAAACCCTGTTGGGGGTGGTGTGGCTAATATATAAGAGGATTTTTGAGGTTCTCTCATGTTCTACAAATTTACTAGGCCTTTTAATATGCATATGTGGATTTGTTGTTCAAATCGCATTTTAAAGACATAAATGTGGCTTGAATACTCATGACCCACCCTGTATTCCCATTTGAGATTCTGTGAGAGTTGTAAGTGGAAATTACACAGAAATGCCGTGAATCCTACTGAGAGGAGTACTAGGTTAGTGCCATGTGGAATGGCCATTCGCCAGTTAAATTTGTTCCTCATTTTCTTGGAAGAGAAACAGTAAGAACCTCCATTCACTCCCAAGATGGTATCTGTCAGCACTTTAGTGCCCTTTCTCCATGGAAGGAGAGTTGGATGTCATTTACTTTAGCTAAAAAGAATCGATTTCTTTTTACAGTAACTGTGGAAAGGAAATGTTACTACACGAAAGCAAAAGAGGGCAGAACTAGGCAGGGTGGAAGGAAGAGAGGAATGAGACCATCATCAATCCAAGCTCTCTTCTCAAAGAGCTCCGTCAGCCAAGGTGGTCGGGGAAAGAGCGCAAGGAGAGATCCCAGGGAGTCTTGGAAGTCGGGCAGATTTGATTTGGGGAACAATGAGAAAATGCCAGTGGGTTCCGGGCAGGAAAGTAACCTCGCAATAGGAGAGTGTTAGGGCCTGAGTTGGTTAGTGTGTGGGACGAATTCGAGAAAGATCTGGGTTGGGCTGGATGTGGCTAGACCCTTGAAAAGACGAAGGCTCGGTTTCTTCATCAGCAAAGCACGGGCAATGCCCTCCGGCCCCCACCCAGGCCTCCCATGATCTTTGTGACAATTACCTGTGCCAATGGATATAAAGGATCAGACAAAAATTTCTATTTCCCTAAACATTTCTGGTTTTATTTACTGTGTATTTTATAGCCCTATATACCAAGGCAACAGGTTGTACAGACTTCAAGTAGAAATTTTACACAGAAAATGGCACAAGAATGTACACGTTGGCATGAGTAAGGGAGAAGAATTGGATTTACACTCTGATGCTCCATGAGCGAATGGTTAGTAGGGAGGGAAATGGAAGGGGAGAAGGCAGGAAAGCAGAAGTGGCTGCCAGCCTCTTGTAAGACTCATTAGACAGGGCACACTCAGCCCCAAGACAGTCTTCTAGGATATGGCTTTCCTCTCGTGTGTGTGCACACTTGTGCATGTATGTGTGTGTGCTTTTGTTGGGTAGAGAGGGCAATGGGGCACAGAGACCATGGTGCCCATAGTGATGAGAAGAGAGTCTATTACCTGCTTCTCAGAACACTTTAAATATAAAAGAAGAAAGTGTCTATTTCTACAGATCCACAGTCTATGAGCAGGGTAATTTTGGGCAACATACTCTAAGTTGTATTAAATCTCCTCATGTGTAAACTCGGGATGATGATAGTGCTTTGCCAGGTGGTGAGGATTAAATAAGAACATGTATGCAAAGCAGCCAGTGGTGTGGGGAACACAGCAAGTTACTCTACAGTGAAAGCTGCACCACTGATTTTTTAAGAAAGGAGAATTCACAATATTCTTCAAAAAACAGCATGTACTCCATGTCAGGAAATTTTCTTTTCTGGCTAATAAATCCATCTTCTTGATACTTAGTGATAAGATAAGAATATTGGGATGGGAGGAATCTTGGATCAGGAGTCACAGATACCCACACTTGTGGTCTGATTCTCACAGTGTCTGTGTGGTATCAGGGAAGTCACTGCCCTCTTGCTTTACTTTGCCACATCTCAGGTCATGTGTGTGTAATTTTGGTATATGACAGCATCATGAGGTAGGCCAGTCAGGCAAGGGTCAACATATTTTTTAAGTGCTTAAGACAGTGTCTGTCCATTGTAAGGCACTATATAAGTTTCTTCATTTCACGAAGAAATAAATAAGGTGTATATCCTGAAAAGGAGCCTAAACCATGTAGATTAATCTTCTATTCCAGGTCACACTTCTGTATTGTCATCATTATCCCTACTTTGCTCTGTAATTGGGCAAGACAAAGAAAATAAGTTTGCCCACCTCTGCATTAGACTCCATTACATTTTAGAAGCCAATTCTTTCTTTACTTCTCATAATTACATTTATAAATTTTTTGTCCCCACTCCAAAAATGCTATATTTCTCAAGTTATAGAGTCTAAAGTTCCAGAATCATTATTTTAAAAACTAAGGAATTCTGAGGAGATGGCAGTGGTAATAGCAACACAGTTTTTTTTTTTTTGATCTCCCAGAATCCCTACATATATAGAGACAGAGCAATGAAATAGAAAAACCAAAAATTCATGAACAACAACTACAACAAAAATAGGTGACAAGATGCCCCCACAAACTTCAGAATACAAGCAGGTAAGGATTAACCACCAACGGCTACATGACCGGCCAACCCCTGTTCCCAGGACAAAGCCCCACACTGGAGACAAACTACTGCGAGGAAAATAAAAATTGAGCATAATAGGAATAACAACGACTAAAAAAAAAAGAAGATTCAGATAATACCGGGGAAGGAAAAAAAAAAGAGGGAATTTCAACAGCAAGTTATTTTGTTGAAACAATAGAAAAGGGAACTCTGTGAAGTTAGAAAAGCTGTCTGAACCAGGTCTCCTAAAACTTCAGGACCATGAGCAACAGAAAAGTATGGAAGTCGAATTCCACACAATATTACTATAAGGAAAAGAAGAGAAAAAGGAACAAAATAACATCTCTACAGACAATGAAAGCAGACCAGAAAAACTGGCTCCAAAAGCAGATCACAATTGTAACACACAATCTCCAAATTTTCCAAAAGACACTAAGAAAATATACTGGATATGGAGGAACAACATAAATCAGAAGTAGAAAAAATTCAGAAGTAAGGTGACAGAACTTAGGAGAGAATTTAAAATTTTAGAAATAAAGGCTTAACTAGAAGAAATGTAAAGTGAATAAAAACAATAATCCTTCAGAAACAGAAGGGGGAAATGGAAAGTTCTAAAAATCAAAAGAAATGAAGAAAAATTTAAAAATTTCAAGAAAGTGACACATTTTGAAGACAGGCAAGTAACATCCAGCATAAGGATAACAGGAGTCTCTGAAGAAGGGGAAAAAAAGTAAAAAAAGAAAACATAATAAATAAAAAAACTATAATTCAAGAAAATTTTCCTGAAATACTAAAAAAGAAACTACATATGTGAGAATAACAACCCAGAACTACCAACACCAAGACATACACTAGACTTTAAAGAAAAATAAAATCCCCATAGGCTTCCAGGCAAAATAAGAATGTGACTTGTAAGGAAAAGAAAACTGGATTATCATCAGAATTTGACAGGTTTTATGCCAGAAGGAAATGATCTAACTTATTTAGGATACTCAAGGAAAGAAAATATAAGCCAAGGACTTTATATCCAAGCAAAACTGAACCTTAAGTAGGCAACACAGACTGTTCTCAATGTGCAAGCACTTGGGCATATTGTTCCCATAACCCCTTCCTAAGGCAACTACTTCAGACAACTGGAGACTGGAGAATCATTGACATAAAGATGGTGGTGAGCATTAAATATGCAAAACTAAGAACTAACATTAAATAGGGGTTAAATGGGAGAGGACATAGCATGTAATAACTATTATCTGATAATATAGATTAGGTATAACTATAAAATATTAGGGGAAAATGGGAATAGCATATGCACAAAAATGTTTTAACTCTTTTTAGTAATCATAATGGGTGGTGGTAGCAACAACATCGTGTGTATACTATTGAATAGTGCAAATGAGTAATTATGAGATACTCTAATCTAGCCTGGTCTATGTCCTTGAGAACCAAGATTCTTAGGCTGAAGAAAAGAGCATAGAGATATTATATGGAAGAGGTTAAAACCCTATAGTTATGAATTGGAAACACCAGTATACATTTATGAGGTATTTTAAATTTTAAATATATTTAAATACATAATTATAAAATATATAGATATAGTACATCTATATATAGGTATAGGAAAAGATATACAGATATAGATATTTCCCAGCTTTGTCCATGGAAAAGACTCAGAAAAAAGAACCAAGCTGGTAGCCATGGGTACCTAGTTTGTGGTTTTGACATATTTTCCCATTAAAAGAAACAGGGGGCTTTTGGGTAAATGGCTAACTTTTGGTCTGGGGCAGGAAATGTACAAGATGAGCCCAGAACAAAACAGGAGGGAATCAAAGGGTGCTAGAGTTATATCAAAAGGAACGAAAAGCCAAGTTGAAGAGGCTCCTGCTGGCCAAAAATGGGACAATTTGAGCTTCAATAAGGATAAGATTTGCCAAGGTTTAATGCTTAAACCTAGTAGTTCATGATATATTTTGTTAATTGGTCACCTTCTAAACATGGCAGGAAAGCAATTCAGTATCTTGAAAACTAGGTAAATAAAAGGAAAAATGAATATTTGACCTGCTTTTCATGTATGAAATCTATCACAGGATAGCCATATAGTAATTTAATTTATTCCATATAAGTTTTTCCAGTTAATAAATGAAAATATTAATAAAATGACAGAATATCACCATTATGCACCTCCCAATAGATCTAGGTAACTGAGCATCTACGGCTGCTAACACCAAAAAACACTAAAAGCTAGACATCATGTACCTCCCGATGAAAAAACACAATCCATCTATAGTCTTAGCAAAAAGATCAGGCTTGGGTCTCATGAAGACCCTATATCTGGCTGCCAATACTAAGGACGTTCAGAGGAACATGTTAAACAGTACCATGAGTACACAGTCAGAAAAATCCATACTCTGGGAAATTTCAATAGGGCAAACAGTCCAAGTTTTTCAACAGGTACAGCGTATGAAAAAGAAAGGGACAGGAGGGGAACATGTACATTGAAGGACAAAGTTAATATCAGTGGAAAAGACTAAACCATAGTATCTACGGATGTGCAATTCAGTAGCCAAACTATAAAGAGGCAAGGGAGTAATTACTGCAAAACTCAAGACAGTGGTTATTTTGGAAGAAGGAAGGGGTTGTGGTTGGGAAGGGGCTTCTGAAGTGACCAGCAAATTTCTATTTCTTGACCTAAGTGTTGGTTACAGTGTCCACCTTATAATAGTTCACACAAAGCCAGTGGTTCTCAAACTCGAGCATGCATGGGAATCCTCTGAGGGGCCTGTTAAAACAGACGCCCCTCCTCCATAGTTTCAGAGTTAGTAAGTCTCCGCTGGAGCTCCAACACTTCCTTCTTTACACTCTAGGGCAATGCTCATGCTGCTGATCTGGAGACCACACTTCAAGAGTCTTTGCACTAAGCTATTAAAATATTTGTTTTGTGTAGTTTTTTGAATGTGTTTTATTTTTCAATAGAAGGTTAAATGCAAGATTGAATAAATAGATGGACAGGTGGATGGGTTTGTGGGTGCATGGGTGGAAAGATAGGCAGGGAGACAGAGAGATAGATAGAATTTGGGAAAAAAGTGCTTATCAATAAATACCATGAGACGATTACCTCACCACTCATATATATGTGCTCTCTGTTCACTGATGTGCTATATGATTCTTATGTTTGTTAGGCATCCCACTGAGACCTCTGGATCTTTTTCTTCCAACCATTACCTGAGAGTTTCTCAGTCCAAAAGAAGAGTTGGGATGTACTTGGTACCCACATTGAAGACATCTTTTCATGGTTTATTGACAGGTCAAGCACTGTTTTCTTTTTCCTCATTGGAAAAATATTTTAAGCACAAAGCCCACATCTGGGTATCTCTCTACAATCTTGCCGTTCCTTTTTTAAAGAACAATTCACTTTACTGCATCTTCTGATAGGATTTTTCTCCAAAAGATTGCTATGGAACTATTTAGAAAAGATAAGTTCTGGTCACACAAATTACCGACTAACTAAGTGTTTCTAATCTTCTCAACATTTACTCTCAGACCAAAATGAAAAGCAAAGTCCACTGGAGAGCCAGGAACAAAGAATAAAAATGGGGCATATGTTCAAATATCACTGACTGCGCTTTAGTCATTTAAGTTTTAGAAATTTTTCTTAGAAAGAAAACAAAAGCAGTAGTAGCAAATAAAATAACAAGTCTGAAATATGACAGACAGAGAAAAATATCTGGAATTTTAAGAAAATCAAACCTTGGCTATGCAAATATCAAAGGGCACCCACAAGATTTATCTAGCTAATATATTCAATTCCACAACATTTATATGCCTGCTGTATGAAAACTACAAAAATGAATAGAACATGATCCTTGCCCTCAGAATAGTAAAACTGAAAAAAAAAAAAAAACAACTATACCACATTTTTAACTATAAGGCCAGGCAAAATGTGAGTGCTGATATAGGAAAGGTACAAATTAAATTTTGCTGGGGTAAAAGGAGAGAGATTTGATTTATTAGAGGCAAAAACACAGCTGGCCTGTCTCGCTGGTAGAGGAGTCATCTATGAGTTATGTCTGGAACGTCCACAGAGGGCTTCGTGTAATCCTAATTTCTTCCTATATTACTGGCTGATGCCTGACACTCAATACATGCAGCTTCATAGTTAGTGTCAGGATTTGATTCCTACAGGGCCACTATAATACTCTAATAACCTAGCTGCTTATATGTTTTAGTACAGTGATTCTCAGATTTGGGACCGTGGACCTATCCATAAACATGTTAATTTTCTACTGACTTTCAAATGTTTGTGTGTTTCTTTTAAACAATAATCTAAAAAAAATAGAAGCATAATTAGATCCTTGTACTCAAAGTGTCATCCCTGGACCAACAGCACAGGCATAACCTGAGAGCTTATTTAAAGTACAAAAATCCTGGGCCCCACCCCAACCCTACTGAATAAGAAAGAGCATTTTAACAAGACCCCAGGTGATTCATCTGCACATTAAAATTTGAGCAGCACTAAATGAAATATCCATCTTATAACCAAGTACTGCCAGGTGACTTCACTGCTCGTATGTGTGTTTGTAATCAAGTTGACACCACGTGGCACCAGGTTAACTATTGTAGGCAAAAGAGAAGTGAACAGAGATGGATTTCGTATCTAAATGATGCTTTCATGCCAAATGAAGGTCAAATAATTTCACAGCACACTGCGGAATCGAAGGGTTTGCAGTTGTCCAAACAGAGACGCTGTGGGAGAACTGAGGCACCAAAGGCCATGGTGATTTTGAGTCTGAATGTAGTTTTAGTAAAAATAACATCATTTGTCATGTTAGGTTAATGCCGCTATTTGAAATTTTGAAGTTTTTCTTTAATTTTTAAGTCTCTTCTGTTCAAGTTTCATTTTCATTTTTTAAAATGTTGTAGATGCATAAACACTACAAGCTAGCATAATTAGTTTATACATAGCTTTAGGTTTGTACATATTTAAGAACATTATAATAAAAATATGAATCAACAACTAAATTCACAAGACTGCTTTCCTTTGAACAGGAAATATCACTCAAATTTGGTAAACACTACCATGGTAAGAAGCAAGGATCAGAATCTGTTTTGACAGAGCAAAGGAAAAACACAAAAGCACGGGGCAACTGGGCATCCCCGACAGCACCACCTAGAGGGGGACAGAGCAAAATGGGGACCACCACGGTAGCGAAAGAAACATCTTTCCCACCTCAAGAAGTTATTAGCCCGTATGGAACATTTTCAGGGCCTGAAAAGTCACTGTTGTTCCTCTCGCGTATTTTAAAAAACAAAACAAAAGTAAGATTAAAGTACATTCAATAAGCTCCTGAGGGAAATGCCTAGATAGAGTTATCACAATAATAATAAATAGCAAAATAGCAATTACTATGTACTAGGCATTCTTCTAAGAGCATTACCTACATTAACGCCTTTAACTCAATTAATAACCTATGATCAAGGTCACTCCTTTGGTAAATTGTAAAAATGGTCACAACCCTTCTTTCACAGGAGGCACATGTTTCTGCACCCTTTGAATCTGGGTTGCCCTTAATGACTTGCTTTGGCCAATAGAATATGGTGGAAGGGACAATGTACCATTTCTGACTCTAGGCTGCAAGGGGCCTTGCATGCTTCTAGCACATTCCCAGGAACCCTATTGCCACCATGGGAACAAGCCTGGGCCTATTTATTTCAATCTGGGAAAGAAACCTTTCACAATTTGATTTTCTTTCCTTGAGAGGTACACTATAATTATGATTTTTTGTAATTTTTCTTACTTAGGGAAGAGTTTTATTTTACCATTATGTTTTCCCCTAAGTTGTTGCATGTTCAGAAATACATTAATATAAGTTCAAGAAAACCAGAAGGTTGTAGAAGTTGGCTTGATTGCTGCTATTAGGAGAAAAAGAGATTAATGAAAAGTTGTTTTCCTCCTGTGTTTTCAAGAAGTTGGCTAAAATTGCACAAAAGGTATTAAGTTGCATAGATAAAACAGAAATTGTCCACCAAAACATTAATTTAAAAATCATTTCAAAGTGCTGAAGTTTTTGCTTTTCTTCCTACCTGATACTTAAATACAGTACATGCCACATTTGACACGCAGATATCCACACATTGAAGTCTGAATACATTTTAAAAGATGATTCAAGCTTGGATTCCTAGTGGAAAAGGAAGGCACTGGAATTGTTGTAATGCAAATGTGAAGGGGCTCCATAGGCTTGCTATTACCACTGCAAGGAAGGCCTAGCTTACTGAGAGACAGGTAAGATCATATGAGCTAAGAAAGGGTTATTTCCTAAGTCTTAAATATGGAGCTATCAAATTCCTCCTAAGATATTTTGTATACAGTATTCAACTCTGAGCAGCAAGCCAAATCTTTGGTTCTTCTTCTGGGCCTTATGACAATCATATAATCTGGATTTTCTGGAATATTTCCTATTTTAAATATTCTATTTCACTATCAAATCATGGACCCTGAGTCAGACCTTGTGATTTCATGAACAAGTATACTTTTAGGAAAAAAAAAAAAATGATTGGTCTGGCATTAGATTGTCAACTTTTAGCCAACAAAGGTATTTAAAAATAATAAACAGGTTTTTAAACGTTAATTGTATTTTGCTTTATGAAAAATCTTCTACATTGTCTTCGTTGTCTTGTTTCATTGTATACCTATGAAAATTTCATCAGGACATGTCAGTGGTCTTTAGACCAAGATAAGGTGCTTTTGGTCAGGCACACTACACTAAAATCTTGACTCTACCATCTACTAGCTACACAACCTTGAGCTTCGTAGCCTAAGTTTTCCACTCTATAAAATGGGGATGATAATATTTACCTTGTAAAGTTCTGTGAGTAAAAGAAAGTAACCAAAACCTTTAGCCCAATGACTAACACATGGTAGAACCACAATAAATATGTATGAAAAAACCCTTCCCTCTAGCTTAGGGTTAATCTTGGGATTTAGGGCTTCTTCTCCAATTCTTAGCTTTTTATATTAATTTATTTATTTATATTTCCTGTGTACATACTAATATGGTTTATGTAAATACGTTTTGGTAAAGCAGAAGAGAAACAAAAATGGAAAAAAAGAAAACCCAAAAACGTAAGTAGGAAAATAGCAGCAGCCACTGATTAGGAATTGGGATCTTTTTCAATTTATAAAGGGGACCTTCTAGAGGAGCAGCACATCACCAATGAGCTTGTATTCCAAACAGAAAGATGTCCTCTGCCAGAACCAGTTGACAAGTAAAAATGCTTTCTATGCAGGACCACCTTTATAAAAGCCTAATAAAAGGAAATGTTAAAGCAGCAGAAACTGACAACCATTCCCTACAAAGGCTGATATTGTCTTTAACCTGAGCTTTATATTATAAGATTTGTCAAAACCAAGAGGCCAACCCCAACTATGCAGCTGGAGGGCAGGTAATTGAGAGAAGGGTGGGAGGGAAATATACTTCCAAGGGATCAGAGAACATACTAATCTGTTCTAGCTGCTGAATACCAGAATACCACAGACTTGGTGGCTTAAACAATAGAGATTTACTTTCTTATAGTTCTAGAGGCTGTAAGTTCAAGATCAGGGTACCAGCATAATCAGGTTCTGGTGATGTCTCTCTTCCTAGTTCACAGGCAGCTACCGTCTCACTGTATCTTCACATGGCAGAGAGAGAGAGAGAGATTTGGTTTCTCTTCTTCTTCTTTTAAAAGCACCAATTCCATGATGAGGGCCTTGCCCTCATGACCTCATCTAAATCTGATTATCTTCTAAAAGCCCCATTTCCAAATAACATCACATTGGGGATTAGGGCTTCAACATAGGAATTTGGGGGGAACACAATTCATTCCATAGCAGAGAATGTGCTAGAGAGCAAACAGAATGCACAAAAAGCATCCAAGTGGTCACTTGGCAAAGCCCGATTTCACATTCCAAAGGATATACCTTTCCCAGACAGCAAGTCCTACCCTAGAGAAACCCAAGAGGATCACAGCACAACAATCCAGATGCAGAGGCCTCAGAAGCAGAAGATCTCCCACTGCAGCTATAGCACGAGTGGTGGTACTTTACTAGCACAAATTGTCTAAGTGCTTGAAGTCCTATGACATTCACTTATTCTACAATATTTACTGAGCACCTATTCTGTGCTAGGTACTGTTCTGGCACTGGGACTACAGAGGTGAAAAAGCTTAATTTTAAGTAGCATGGAGCCCAAAACATGGTAGACGCTCAAAAATGAAACTGATGTATGAGTGAATGAACATCTCAGTAGACCTTCTCATCTGTTGTTTCATTAAACTTGAAGCAGTGGCCATCAGACCTGTCCACAAATTAGATCATCTGTGAATACCAATTTTAAAATGTCAATGCCCAGGTCCCATCTTCTAGAGACTGATTTAATTGGTTGGGGGTTGAATTCAGACATTGAGATATATGATAGGAGGGGATATTACTTAAGTTATCTACAGATAGATTCATTTAGGAAACAAATATTTATGGAGTAACTATGGAATTCATTTAGAGAACAAATATTTACTGGGTAAGCTGGGAAAACTATGTGAAGAAACTAGGAGCTTTTTATAACAACCTTTTGGATATCTTCAACTGAACGTCACAAAGGCACTGCAAACGTCCCGTGATTCCTTCTTATAGTCTCATCCACCCTGCTATCCAAACTAAACAAACTGGAAGTGAGCCCCTCTTTTACAAGGCCTTGCCATTTCTATCCTCTAAAATCCCTCTCAAATCTACCACTGTCTTCATCATCCCTTTAATTAAGCCCCTAGAACTTCTCACGTCTACATAAAAATCTCAACTAATTTCCCTGTTTCTTAATGCTGCTCCAGTGGCCCACCCTCTGCTTGGCCGTAGGAGCCAAATCCATGAAATACCAACCTGATTACAGCATTCCCATGTTTAAGATCTTTCAAGAAATCTCCGTCACACACAGGATAATACTCAGTTTCCCAAGTGCTGTGTTGGTTATATCTCTGGGGCAAGAATATAAGAGATACCTGTTTGGGAGGTTCCAAACACCCAGATCCTGCCCTGCTACCACCATCCTCCACGAGAACCCCACAGTCAAGGAATGGAGAGATGTCCAGACGACATGGTCAGCCAAATGCACCTTATTTGCTACTGTAAGGTTTTGTCTCAAACGTGACATTCATCCCCTGGTGAGTTAGGCTGATACCTGGAAGACTCCATTTAACTGAGCTGCCAGAAACATATTAAAGAAGCTCATTTCCAACTTTGCTCAGTGCAATACTCTGCCACTTACTAGACGTATAATCTTGAGTAAATTACTCAACCTATCTAAGCCTCCATGCATTCATCTACAAAATGGGGAGAGTAATAAAGTTCGAAAGTACTTACTACGACATCTGACACTGTAAGCACTCAACAAAGTTAACCAGGACTACTACTATGATTACCACTTTCATGAAAAGGAATAAGTCCAAAGACAAATAATCCTAGCCAAAGCCATAGGGAAGAGTGAAGAGCAAAGGAGAACTCCTTACAAGACCAATGGCAGAGCTGTCTTAATACATGTGCGTCAACCTTTTTCTAGGGCATGAACAGCTCCCAAGGAGAGCAACCCCAGACCTTCTAAACCACTCAAGTGGAAGAAAGAGTCTCCAAAGAAAGAAGGGAAAAATTTCCCTTGGCAAACCAGCTGTGGCAGGATGGGATTCGGATGTGTGGGACCCAAATACCCTGTCAAAGCACACACTCTTAAATCAGTATGGCCACCATCATCTGACCTTTGCCCATGTCTGCAGCTGCCTTTTTCGCTACTCCTGGTCCCTTGGCTCAAGTCATATCCTTCCCTGGGTTCAACTATAGCCCTATCTTCCAGGCAAAGCTTCCAGCGACGCTGCTTCTGACTCACTCTGCTTGCATATCGTACCAAGGCTCCTGCATCTGCCTTTATCATACACTCACTTACCATGGTGCTATTTTTACATGTTTAAATTATGCCATTTTTATAGTTAAAATAATCACAAATCCATCATATAACTGGGATTAGCATAATAATTAAATAATAATTTTACACTCATAGTCCCACATCTAGCACAATAATTATAAATATTTAGCTATATTTCATTCCCATGTTTTTTCCTATGTATGTTTCTATAGTTTTGCTCACAATGTATAATTGTTATCCTACTTGAGCATTTTTCAAATTATTTCACAGTCTTCAACATCATCATTTAATTGCCACACAACATTCTATCAAAGAAGTTTTTTTTTTAAGAGACAGAGATTTTTTTGCACTTCAGGCTGGAGTGCAGTGGCGCAATCATAGCTCACTGCAGCCTTGAACTCCTGGACTCGAGCGATCCTCCCGCCTCAGCCTCTCCGAGTAGCTGGGACTACAGGCACACAGCACCACACCAACTAATTTTATTTTATTTTATTTTATTTTTTTAGAGATGAGATCTCGCTATGTTGCCCAGGATTGTCAAACTCCCAGCCTCAAGTGATCCTCCCACCTCATCCTCCCAAATTGCTAGGACTACAGGCATGAGCTACCGCACCCGGCAGAAATTTTTTAAATTTACTTTAAGCATGCCACTGCTGTGAGATGTGCAGAGCATTCCTTGTTTTTGGCTATTATAAATAGGACTACAAAGAAGAATTTTCATGCATATGGATTTTTCCATATTTTGAATTATTTCCTAGTATTAGATTACCAGAAGTTGCATTACTAGATCAAAAGGAATGTTCATTTTGATGGCTTTGGATATATACTGTCAAATCATTTTATATAAATTGTCAAATTATTTTGTAAAAGAATATAAAGTTTCTTGTGTATAAATATACCCATTTATTTCTCAGTCATTTTCCAAGCAACTCATTCTATCTACTCTCAGTTGTGCACCTCTGTCACACATTCTATCTGCTCACTCTTGCTTCCTTAATGTCTATAGTACCCCCTGGAGAAAATCTATTCTATAGGGACACAGGTTGTCTAAAGACACACAGAACATCTTACCTTGGTTCAGAATCCCCTATAAAAGTTCTCTCTTAGATGTACCTTGGGGTCCCCTGTCCTCTTCAGGGAACTCTCTCATGGATAAGATATTAAAATATGCCTACAATTCAATGGCCTAATCTGTTTTAAGTGAAAACATATTTGAAGTTCATGAAAGTTTGATTTGTATTCTGAATAGTATAAAAATTATACACTTCTTTAATTCTAAAAAATATTTTCTAATACCAGTAATGTATAAGAGTATCCATTTCACTACAGTTTTGCCAGGATTAGGAACCATTTTTTCAGTTTGTGTTCTTGAGCCTATAACTGATGGAAAATGATGCACTACAAAGTGAAGTTGTTAAAAAGTGATTAGCTTTTGTTTTTTAACGTGTCTACCTGTCCCTACTAAACTAAATCTTCTGAGTGTGGAAACTTTCATATTTTTCTCTATAGCATCAGTACTCAATAAAGATCTTGGTAGGGATGAAGAGAAAAGAGAAGCAAAAGAAGAGAAAAGGTGAAGAGTAAGAAAAGATGCAAAGGACGTGGGGACCAGCTGGGGGACAGGGAAGGACAATCAATCAGGAAGTAAAGCTACGAGTGTTTAGGAACTTTGCACTACAAGTAGGCAGCTTCAGAGAAAAGATTCAAAAACATGGTTAGGATTAAAGATGTAACTAAATCCCTCGCTGTACAGGTATTTTGCTACTACTTCCTCTTCTGTATTCATGTAAAAAAAGATTGTAGTTTTGAAGGTCAATTATACTGAATACTTTAAACATTGCAACTCCCCATGTTTACCTTCCTTCGGAGCAAACTGCTTAACAACAGAAAATACATTTGACTTCAGCATAGTTCTCTATATGTTCTTCGACGTGTCACGAGTGGGCTCTGTTTATAAGCAATAGCAACTCAACACTCCCTGGAACTGGATGTTTTTATCTGAGAGCTCATGTATGTGCCCACAAAACAGCCATTTAAAGAAAATGATATTGTCCTGGGAGTAAATCTTAAAGATGTGTGACTCCCTCCACCTGTGCCTGAGTTCAAAGCCTGGCTAGGCCACTTCCTGGCTGTGCAACCTGGTACTTAAAACTCTGCTTCTCACCTGTAAAATGGGGATAATAAAAGCTCCTATCTTATGGTGTTGCTGTTGTGAGATTAATGAGTTAATATATATTTCGAACAGTAACTATTACATAGTAAGTACTCAATAAAAAAGGAGCTATTATGACCACTGTTGAATAAGTCAAACGACGAAAAAAAAGCCATACAATTCTAAGGTTGCACAGAGATTCTGATACCTCTTAACACGTGTTCAATAAAAAAGAAAGAACACATATAAGCTGATCATTTATCAGGTTTGCTTCTGGCAGCCCTATGTGTACTAGAGCTCTATGCACTTAGTGGCACAATAGCACATATAATAGACATCTTTTAGAATAATTTATCCAGGAACAGGCAGGTGAACAATGAAAGAAGAGAATGTGGGGTACAATTTTACAGGGGATGAGGGAAGGGAGGCTCACCTTCTGTCTGAAGAGAATCGTCGCCACTTGGTTAGATGCAACTATTCCTAATTGGGAATCAGGACCCAATTTTGCCAAGACTTCCACATTTTTGAGAGAAACTAGAACTGTGCCTTCTTATGTATAGTCTCCTGATTGTCAAATGTTGGCAACTCTTTCAATCGTTTCTAAAAGACCCTGTGTAGTTCAATTATAATATGTCTATGAGACAAATTTGGTCTGAACTCTGATAGTTTGTTCTCACTAAGCTAAAGAAAACATTTCCCCTAACCTCTGCCCCAGTCCACACCTTCACAAGAACGAACTCCCCCCGTGTGATGGCAGGAAGGCCTGAGGAGTACCAGTGCTCAGCAAACATCCACACACCGCCCCAGATTCTAGGCAACACAGGACAGCTCTAGTGAGCACATGCTGCATGTCCACACTACTTCTCCTTTTTCAGGGGACAGAGAAAAGCAAGGACAGGAGCTTATCATCTTAGCCAAGAGGCCAGGCAGATGCAAGTGAAATAACAGCAAAGGTTAAGGTGTCACATCGAGGCATCAGAGGAATTGGGGGAAGGGGAGACGCTAAGGCTCAGAGAGTTCAAGGGGGACTTGAGGATCAAGGCCCTGAACCAGGCCCTGAGAATGGGGGAGCCTTTGGAGAAGATAGACAGGGACACTCTAGGTAACAGAGGCCAAATGAGCAATAGCACAGCTGTATCAGCATATTATAACATCTCTCCTGTACGGGGCTTTGGAAAAGTTTGTACGGTCCAGTTTGTTGTTCTTGGAGTTTGTCTTGTTTGGGTCAGAGAGAGGGATAAGCCACCTAACACAATTGCCACCAAATATCAGAAAAAGGACCCAGACATCTGTGGAGTTGACTATGTATCCCTGCTTTAAACTTTTACTGAGCCTCTGCACATGACACTGTGCTTGGCTGATGGTACCAGGCTAAGAACTGGTCTCTGCCCCTAAGGAGACATGATCCAGGGCAGGAAACAGACCATATGGAGATAAAGAGATAGGCACAGGACTCGTGGGTGTGGGGGACAACAAGGCACCCTGTCCAGGGAGATGAGGTGGGCTTCATGCCCACCAGCAGCTGGGCTGCATCTGGGGTAAGTGGGAGTCGGCCGGGCAAAGGAGGGGATAGAAGGGTGTTCCAGGCAGAGGCAGCAACACAGGCTGAGGCATAGAATGGTGAAAACTAGTAGTTTACAGCAACAGAGACACCCGCCTTCCTTGCCACCTCTTCATTCTTGGTTTGTTTGCTAATTATGGCCTTCCTGTTTCTTAGCAAGATGGGAATCTTTGGAGATTCCTGTGGATTCTCGAAACTCAGCCTATTGCCATTCATTGACATGAAAAGGTAATGAAAATCCACCAAAGACCAGTGTAAAGGGAATGACTTCAAGTGTCTACGGTACATTCAGATGTGCTTACTGTGCCCTTAGATTCTGGGCACAAAGAAAGATGATGCTGTTAATAAAATCAATTCTGATCCTATTTATTTTGGAATAGGGTATTCTCTGCTCAGCCTCTAACACAAGAGGAGCTATTCACACAGAAAGAATAGAAATTGCACATCAAAGCTCAGGGTTGGTTTTTATTTGAGCTTAGGGTTGTCGCGTGTTTTGTTTTTTATTTGCAACTATTAACATTAAAGGACATTTTTTAAAAAGTGATTGTTTACTTTCTTTTGCTCTGATGGGGACAATAAAAAGAATACCGAAGATTTCAACTCACAATCACCACTGTCATGCTTCAAATGTCATTAAAAGGATACTCGAATGTACTAAGGTGGCGACTCTCAGCATCCTGGCTTCATGCCTGCAGCAGTATCCTCACCCTTTGCTTCTCTTTCTGACTAGTTTCTGATGACCCTTTTCAACCCTCAGGGGAGAGAAGGAAGGAGATAGTGATAGCTTGTCCCCAAAGATGGTCCCTAATGACACATGCCTCTAAGTATTTGTGTCCATGTGTGCCTGCCTCCCTTATCTGGGCTGTCCCGCACAACCACTAGAAGGTGGATGCTGCATGATTTGCAAGGCCAGGTCAAAATATGCTTTGCACAACCCCCTTGACCCCCTGGAAACTTCAGCTTCAGAACCCAGTCACCAGACTGTGAAAAGCCCAAGCCACGTGGAGCAGCCACGTGTAGGAGCCCAAGCTGCCACTGAAAGCAAGAGCATGAGACCCCAGGAGAACCTCCCAGCTGAGCTCAGTCAGCCCACAAAACCGTGGCTCAGTACACAGCAAGACATAACCAGAAAAGGGATGCCAAGACAGAAAAAAAAAAACCCTGAAATTAAGGAAGAGTCTTTTCCACCTGTGGCAATATGATAAACGATATTGAAATCTGCAGCCCAATGGAGGGTTTTTTTTTTTCTAAGTGTAGGTGTTAATTATCTCTAGGCTCCTGTTCCTAATGATCACCTAAAGATAATCAAAGCATAAAAGTATGCATCTTTGTAAATATAAACCAAATTAATAAGATCTATTTCATAGGCCTATGTATTTTTCTTAATTATTTTTAAGGTTCAGTTTTTACAAGGGAAAAACAAAGCAAAATCTTCACAAACGAAGCCAGATTAGCTTGCCTCCACTGCTATCTTTTAAGCAGCAAGGCCAACAAACAAATATATTGATATAGAGGGTGCACCAGCACTTTCTATCTTTCCATTTTAACTATGGAAATGGCAGACATAAAAAAAGGTGGTTTTCCATTTTCATGGTGCTAACATTCATTTTTATATTTGATGCTTAACAGCAAAGCTCTCCTGTACAATACACAATAGGCTGATTGGCAGTTCTTTGTCCCGTCAGCTATTCATCTCTTCTCTGCTCCTTGTTCATGCCATCCACTTTATTTGAAATCTTAATGTGTCCACTAAACATCCAACTTTCTGAGCTTTCCTTGAAACTGGTGCAGCCATGTGACACTGTGACAGCTATTTAGAATTAAGAGAGCAAGTCTGCTGGGGAGTTCTGGTGAAACTTTTGCTATCCCAACAAACAGGGAGAGCTATGGTCAGCACCACCACTTCACACTTCCCTCCTTGAAAATCTGAAGGTAGAACAGCCACTTTGCAGCCATGAGGCAATGAGCCCCGGACGAAAGCTAAAATATTAAGACGAGCAGAGCAGAAAGCACAAAAGAACCTGGGTCTCTGATGGCACTGCCAAGCAGCTGGACGAAGTCTAGAAACTGCCTATCTCCACATGCCTCCTGTGAGAAAAATAAACCCTACTTGTTAAAAACCTCCATTGATTCCGTTTTCTGTAATCTGCAGCCAAATGCATTTCTACTTGATAGTGTTAAATTAGTCATTAAAACCCAATAAGCTCTTGTAAGATTGAGATCATAGCTGCTCAAATATGATTCTCTGCAGGCCATACCATAGTCCACATGGTTGATGATGAGGTACATTTTTGCCCACTTCAACGACTCAATTTAGACAACCAACATATTCACACTGACAGCCTGTCCTTTAAACAGCATTCTGCCAAGGAAGAGCCAACTACTCAGACTGACAGTCAAAAAAACATCAGAAGAAAGAGCATGAGGCTTTCAAAAGCACAGTGGTTAAGAAAAATATCAGAGTGATCTGTGGGAGGCTTTTTTCCCCTTGCTTGTTGTGTAATAGCAATAAGATTCCTGCCTTTGGAATATACTTGCAGAAACAACTGTTGTGGTTATCAAACATCTCAGCTTTGCTTTAGCATTTAATCATCCACAAAACCACATTTATTGTCTCTCCTACTCCTCCGTGGTTATCAGAATCCCATAATTAAGGCATAATGAAAGTAAACAATGTCACAGAAAACTAGATGTCTTTAAAAGAAGAGTAGTTAAGGCAAGACAAACATTCCTAAAGATAGCAGTACAGCCAAGTGGAATTGCTAAGGAGTTGTTTGTGTGTGTGTTGGCGGTGATTAAAAAGAATCATCATCTAAGTGAAATATTTAGAGGACAAATTGACTCTTGATGGGTAATAAGTTAATTTAGGAAATTTATGTTAAAATTAAGCAAGCATGCTAATACAGTAAGACCCCCATACAAACATCCCCAAACCAGGAAAAGGAAGGCCACTTGTCTCTGAAAAGCTAAAGTGGGGATGACCATCAACTTATCAACATCTTGTCTTCTCTTCAAGACTTATACCTCATTACATCCAAAATTATTTTTTATGCAAAGCAAGGCATAAAAAAGTATAAAAAGAAAATCCTTTATTTAAAAAGCCAAAATATAAATATACTAAACATAGCTGGGAATGTTCCAGACACTGCTGCTGAGCACAGCATGTACACGTGAGATTCCTAGTAGCTAAGGGAAAAAGAGAAACACTTTGCTTTACATTGCTTCCATTGTTAGACAAAAGGAAGCACATAAATTCAGCAGGAGAGTAGCATTTTCCTGGCAGGAATTTCTTTAGGGAATTTATGATAGAAGAAACATTAAGATTCACCATCCCTTAATAAGCCTTATCTTATTTTCACGGCACACAACACAATATATTGTTCTATATTTTTATAATACATCTGAATAGTACATACATATCTTTAATTATTTCTTCAATGTTTGTTTTCCCAAATAGACTGTAATCCCATGATGACGGATTATTTCTGTTCTTTTTACCTCCAGAGCCTGGCTCAGTTTCTGACCCATTTTACTTGTTCAATCAATATTTTTGGGATAAATGAATAAACTGTTTTGTCAAAGATAAAATTTGAAACCCAGAAATCCCTCTCCTCAAACACCAAGCTGGAATGTTGGCATGCATGCACGAAGTGCCTCGTAAAGGGCGTCTGCTCAGCACTGTTTGCAATGACCATGGCAGTAACAAAAGGGAAACGCCTAAATGTCCGCGAAGAAGAGAGTAGATCCAGACAATGGAGTCTGATTCAGAAATCAAAATAAACAAATTGGAGCAATATAGATCAAAAAAGGTTATGTGAGAAAAAAGCAAACTGCGCAGCAAGGCTTACAGGATAATATTCATATTGTTTTAAAATATGCAAAGCAACCCCATATACAGTTGTTTCAAAGCATGCATGGGACAAAAACACCAAATTTAAGAGATTGGCTTTCTTTGGAGAGGAAGGGAGAAAGGGACCAAGAAGGGTACATACGGGGCTTCCATCACATCTGTAACATTCTGCTTCTGAGGCTGAACAGTGATTACATTGGTGTTCCTCTCTCTCTCTCTCTCTGTATGCCTGACGTGTTTCATAATGAAAACAAGGAAAGTCTGAGAAATTGCTGCAGAGAAATCTAAGGAGACATGGGGACATGATGACTAAATATAATATGGTATTCTGGATGGGAGCCTGAAATAGAAAAAAGACATTAGGTAAAAACTAAGGAAATATGAAAAAATTATTAGCTGATAATGTATCGATATTGGTTGATTAATTATAACAAATGTACTGTCCTCATATAAGATGGTAATAATTGGGGAAACTGGATGCAGGGCATATAAAAACTCTTTGAACTCTCTTTGCAATTTTCTGTAAGTCTAAAACTGTTCTAAAATAGCAAGTCTACTTTAAAAAAGTAAAGGACACAAAAACATTCTTCAGGTGGACCTTTCTCATAGCGATCCTTCAAAAAAGGCACAAGCTGTAATAAACTGCTGAACTTAGTAAAGGTCTTCCTATAAGAAGCTAATACAGTCCAAGCGTGTTGGTTTTCAATGATCTGACTTATTCCAGGAAGGAATTTCAAGAATAGTGAGTTAATATACCCCCTGGATTGCTGTGTTCCTCTCAAATGTCAGATGGCTCAAGTTATCCTGTTGTAAGAACTGGATAGCAGTCAAACACGAGTTCGTTCCCATGAAGTGAGTACATCTGAGAACAGAGGCCTACAGCAAACTGTTTACGGCTTGGCCTCCTTCCACGCCTGACTTCTCCCCTTGCAGCTTCTCTGTCCTGCTTGCTTAGGCCATTTCCATAGTGAAGTACAGCCAAACTATTTACATTCTCTTTAAAGTAAAATGGAGTAAAAAAGATTCCTCAGCAGATAGGGTTGTACCACGTGGATTCCAATACACTTAAAAGAGATTGTATTCTCAAAGCCAACCTCAGATGAGATGAAAGTCACAGAAACATAGAGCCAGAAAGCAGCTTGGAGCTCAGCTCATCTGGCCTCTTATTGAAGGATGAGTTCAGCAGGGCCTAGGGAGGTGGAGTAATCTGGTCCAGGTCCCCTCCCTTCAGAGTGCCCCTTCCAAAGCTAAGGGCACCTAATGCCCTCATCTAAGGAAGGGAAAATGTGACCTTGGCAGTGACCAAGGTCCTCTTAGGGAAGAGACTGCCTAAGCCTAGCTGCTTACAGCAGAAGGTGCCAGTGATGGGGAGAGAAGGCCAGGTGCCCGAGACATGGCAAGGGCCGTGAAGTCCCCTCCCTGCCACAGGGCAGCTGCAGCGCGTGTTATAACTGGTATTGACTCTCTCGCCCCAGTGCACTATAAACATTTGTGCCACTCTCTCCCCCAACTTCAGTCAAGTCCACCACAGTCACAATTGCTCAGTCAGAGGGGTTTATTTAGCGGAGATCACTAAAGGTGACAGGGAAACAGAGATGGCCCACCAGAAGCAGGTCTTCGGTGCCCAGATGACCAAGAGAAAGTAAGGCCCTTGGAAATGAGAGCCACTGGGGAGGAGGAATGACCTTCACTGAGTGTGGCAACGGGATCCTGAGCCAATCCCATGTAGATTTCAAGGACGTGGACCAAAGACATCAGCAAGGCCAGGGAGGGTCTCATAAGGCTCTATTCCACTGAGCACACTAGCTTGGCACTCTCCATAAAGGGAGTTTTGTGGAAACTGTCCTACCTTCCCTTTCACTTTAAGATGACCTACTTTTTCACTGATCCATATGTGAATATGATCATTTAAAGGAGAGCTGCCTATAAAAAACAAACTATTAACTTTGTCCAACAAGCACCCATGGTAAAAGCAGCTAAAATGCACTTTAAGAAATCTAAAGGGATCCCAGTTTTATGTTCAGCCACTGTTGAAAGCTTTTAAAGAATTTTTATTATCAATAGAATTGGATGTGTTGTATTTACCTAATATCTTACAATATGTCTCATAAAAGTACCAATTAACGATAAAGCTGTTTCCACTCTTCCTTCCTGTCAGTCCACTTGGGAGTTGGCACTCTAGTGTGGGGATGGCAACTGGGGAAGGAAGAAGGAAGGACTGTCCTGGGGAACCCTGAGGTTCCAAATCTGGCCAGGGGAGGAGGCTGGGAGAAGGGATGAGAATCATCTTCTTCATTCTGCTTTGTGCCATGGAGCTTCCCTTCAAAGGAACTAAAATGCCTTAGCATATGAAAAATACCTAAAACATTTTAATTATCTGACTCTAGTAAATATTATCTTTCCTTAAACCATTTCTATCAAAAGACCAGGAAACAGGGGCCAGGCAAGCCACTTTTTAAATTCAAGAGTGATTTCTCAGCTAAGAAAACACAAATTGGATACAGCAGATAATCTTCATATCCCTAACAGGAAAGACACATCAGACACTAATTAATCCAGTTTTGATCATCAGGAAAGTAATACACAATGTGTAGGAATATAAACTCAGATCATCTGATGTTGGCCTACTTCTTCTGACAATATTTATTAATATGTACACTAGTGGGTCATGGTATTTATTAAATGCCATTCCAGCTGTATATACTTATTTTCCATCTGTAATATTACTCCATAAAAATGAGACGGTTTCCCCTATGCTCATTGGAAGGGATTAATTTGGTTTTGTATGTGACAGACACACACAGCAATGAGTGAGTTTCAGTCTTTAGTCACGCTTTCATTTCCTGAATGCTTTCCATGTGCCAGGCACTGTTCTGGGCAGGAGGAATTGAATGGTGAACCGATCAAGAATCGTGTTCTCCTCGTGGAAATTAATTCTACTGGGACAACCACAAACACACAAGTGAACAGAAAAATTTCAGAGAGCAGTAATTGCAGTGGATGCTACAAAGGTGCAATGAGATAGTGTCTCTAGAGGTGGGGCTGGGCTGCTTCAGATTGGGTGACTAGGGCAGTCCCTTCTGGGAATGATGGGAACGTGCCAGCTTTGCAAAGATCTGGAACAGGAATATTCTAGGCAGAGGGAACAGCATCTTCAAAGACCTTGGGGTGACTGAGAAGAGAAAGAAGTCCAGGCTGACTAGAGCATAGTGAACAAACTGCAAAGCACGATAAGATGAGGCAGGAAACACAGGCAGGGGCCAGACCACGGGGAGCCCCACAGTTCATGATAAAAAGTGTGGATGTAGTTCTAAGAGGAACAGGAAATCACTGGAGGATTTTTAAGCAGGAGATGACATGGTCTAATTGAAGCCTTCAAAACAAAACTCTGGCTGAGGACAGAATGGGCTGGGAAGGTGTGGGGTGGAGGCAGGAAGGGAGCAGAGAAACCTCGCAGTGGTCCAGACAAGAGAGGATGGTGGCTTGATGTCAAGAGCCACGAGTGTGATGGCTCCTTCCCTCTCTGCAGCACATCATCTCAAATGAAGTCCCACTTCTGTTGTGCCAAGAAGAGCAGAAGCCTTAATGGAAATGGAGTGATACACGGTGAATGCTGACCTGCGATAACCTCTCAGCCAGCGATCACAGCAGGCTAGAGAGCCTAAAAAAATCAAGGAGCCGGTCACTCAGAAACACATTTATGTGATAATGAGAAACAGGAGTGCGTCGCAGGTGGCAGTTTCAGCTTTAATTCAAATGAGTGGTACTCACATTTATTTCTTATGAACGACAAGTACCCCGAATGTTACTGATGAGCAAAGCACACCATTTAATCAAAGGGAGCTCAGGCTGCTGGCCACACAGAGGGACCAGGCGACTGCTCGTGTTTTAAAAGACCAAGTACCATCTCAAATGCAGAAAGACTCTAGGCTTTTCTTTGCTCAGCCCAAAGCACAAATTCCTCCTCCTCATTGGTCTCTAGCTGATGGATCGCCCATTCTCATCTGACCATTATTTCTGCCCTTAGGAAGTAGAGGCCTGTTTGCTCCCTCAGGATCATATCTATAAATCCAAAGAAGAAATGGGAACATCAGAAACTTTAAAGATCCCAAATTTGGAATGAATGACCTCATCCATGCAATTTGTTTCAAAGGATCTTAGATGATCAGAATTGATGGGTCATGATTAGGAGAAACTATCATCATTGGTCCATATGTAGGCCCTTAAAAAATTAGTTTTAATAATATAATGAAGAGCTGTGAACCTATAATTAGTCTAAAAATTAGAACATTACCAATATTTATTATACTTATGTGCTCACCTCACCCCCACAATAACCATTATCCTAAATTTTGTGTTTGTCTCCTACTTTTAAAAAAAAAAGTGTATGTTGAAGTTTGCACGTTTCCAAATTTTATGAAAAGGTATCATACACATTGTATTCTTCTGGAACTTTCTTTTTCACTCACAGTCCTAAGATTCATCTGTTGCATATATCTATAGTTTATTCATGTTTCGCTACTTCATAACATTCCATTACATTCCACATTTTTTTTAAAAAAATTATTTCATCTGATATGATTAAGAAGGCAAAAACACTCAGAGAAAAATATTCTGGGTCTTCCTAATTCAATATTTTACAGTTATGGTCCTAAGAACACATAGTAATAAACACTTCAGGGAAAATAAATGGGGTATAAATATTTAGTAGTCAGAACTATTAACTGTTTGGAGAATGTTGCTCATTAGCTATAACTATTCAGAAACCATCTAGCTAGCTAATTAGATACTAAATCAAGAGGAAAACTTGTGTTTTTAACTTCCAGTTAGAAATTTTACATTTATTATCTCATACTTTTAAGAACCAGTTCACAAGATTTTTTTTTTTCTGCTCTTTAATTGCAGAGGAACTAGTCAGCTTCAGATGTGTCAGAGCTTACCTTTGAACAAACCCCATAAATCTCCTGGTCAGCATTTTGGATGTAGATTTTTTAGGGGAGAGGGGGCTCATTGTCACAACCAGGAGATGGGAAGGTCCAGAGAGTAGATATGCCACCAAAAAACATGGCTCAAATCGATTGCAAAATTCCTCTGCAGAGGGCTCAGAGAAGAATTAAATGTGCTCTGATATGTATAGTGTAATGAGGTGGAAAGTAAAATGTACGTACCCATTCTTTTGGAGGTCAGGAGTCAGGTATAAATACAAAGAAGAACTCCAACAACCAAGTTGTCATAAATTCAGAATAACAAAGCCAAATGTTGTGGGAGAAAAACTCTGATGCCTTTAGACCAATGGAGGGCACAGGTGTCACCGAGCAAATGTCTCTTAGACACAAGACACTTTCAGAAAGCTGCTTCATCTCCCATTGCATGTCATCAGTAGGGCGTAGGAGGCAGAAACTGGCCCGCGCAGTTGCATTTCTGGGTGCCCACACAGCTTAACTGGAGTCTTTTCTAAGACAGTAATCATTTAGTGTATTTTATTCTGAAGATCTTTTTTTTAATGACTTTAGTATGTCTCTAAGGGAAAAGAGCAGAAATAAATACCACAGCCCTGGCATCATAAGCAAGAAGGGGAGGGGGAAAAAGATGAATATGATGGAGTCCAGGGAAGGCACACTTTTCTCATTTAGTGTGAGACGAAGCAAAGGTAACATGCTATGAGTCAGGAAATTTCTTCCTCACCAGTGTCATTGAAACCCTTCCTATGCTTATTCTGTTCCTATTCAGCACAGCCCCAATTTCTACACTCTTGGAAATAATCTGTGTTTGCTGATGACAACACAGAAGAAATGACAGACCAAGCGAGCCTCTGAGCTGGGACCCTGTCTCACACCTGGGCCCAGGTGCTCAGGGCTCTAGATTGAAGCCAAACTTTGTGGAGCCAGAGTACCCCAGGTTGTTATCTCTGCTTTACCGATTAACAGTGAGGGACCCTGGACAAGTTACTTAACCTCTCTGGGCAACAATTTCCTCATATATAAATTAAGATAATACTGTATAATGACATACTATGATTAAAATATCTAAGGTGCCTTCGTGCAGAAGACAGTTGATAAATGTTAATAACTTTCCCTTTTGCTTTACTGATTCCCTGCCCTTGTGCCTTGCTGTTGCAAAGATAATTACTCTTAGTAATTCTGCATATGTGGAATATCCACCATTCTGTGCATGCTGACCATGAAGATAATGTTGCCCAAGGTGGCAGGCTCCTTATGTAACAGATTTCCCCTGGAAACAAGTCAGAGGCATGGCCAGGGGATTTAAGATTAAACACCATATGCACAAATGCATTATTCCTTCCAGAAAGGCTTTCCACCTGGTCAAATATTTTAAAGATGATACAGCTTAGTTTATTATTTGAGAACAACCTAAGCTTCAAGGAGATGAGCAGCCACAATACTATACACTGAGCTAGGGAAAATTAACTTTGGTGTCTTAGTTTTTTTATATATGTGCAAGTTTCAGCAGGAAAAAAATCAATAAATGAGCTTTGACCAGATATATGCAGGCCTGAGAGATTTTACCTGATGTGCTTCTCATTGATTGCCAAAAACAATAAAAGCATGAGCAAATGCTAACTGTAGCTACCATCAAAATCATGTGTTTTCTTGAACTAAGAAAGGGATCTATTTTTTTTCTGAGGTGAGGGGAACTGCAGGACCTGTGAGATCTTATAATTCCACCTCTTTATTTTACAGATGAGGTACTCCAAGCTGAAAACAGTCAAACAACTTTTCAAAGTTGAGCCATCAAGCTCGGAGTTGCAGAAAACCCTTAACTGCTTTATCTAGAATGTTCTAGGATATAATTAACTCCAAAACCACTGTGTCTTTAGAAGGAAAGAAATGCAAAGGTCTATACAACACGGAATTTCATCACCTGACTATTTCTGGCAATTCTTAGCCCCCAGTGCTTGGAGGTACAAGTGCTAGTGAACCACTATGTAAAGCTTGAGTGGCCCCCACTACCTGTCTTCTGGACTGTCCCAGTTCCCCCAAGTACAAGACGGATAGGCAATCTTATTTATTCTTATCTATTCTTGCCTAATTCAGGCCATTTTCCCCAGGCAGCTCCTCGTCAAGCAATACACAGGCTCTCAGATATTTTTCTTATAAATGCCCGCATAAATTCATTAGAATTATCTTTAGCAGAAAGTTTGGCAAGCAAAAAGGCTAGGTATGAATGAGGAAAATAGCATGAAATTCAATGTGGTCCATTAGTTTTTAGTAGTAGTCTAAAACCCACAAATTCGAGCCTCCCATTATTCTGGGCAGCTCAAAAGACCAGCTTCATCAGGGGAACAGCAGCAGCGAGCACTCTTGGTAGTCTACAGAACATCCACACATCCCCGCGTTAGCTCTGTGCTTTGGGGGAAAACAGCCCTTTTCTCAGCTCTCATGATCTGTAGACTCAGGGCAATCCCTATCACAATACCAATTAAAAAAAAATCCTGACATTCATATGAAAGCACAAAAGACCCCAAATAGCCCCTAGGACTTCTTTCTGCTGCTCTGGCATTCCTTATATTTCATTATCCTCTAATTCACAAACTAAGTACTATTAAAAAATGATTGGATGACTATAACCCCAGTCTTCCAGATAATATTTTAAAATATAACAATACTTTTTTTAAAAAGATCTGAAATAAACATGACAAAAGGTTAGCAGTTAACTCCTGTTGTTTGGGCTAAATGAGAACTTTCTGCATTATTTTCCATACTTTCTGTATTTTTTTTTAAAAACTTAAGAGATTATGAGAAGAAAAAGTAGGTGTAGTAATAATACTTAAAAGTAGAAGAAAACTTCACTGATGTTAAAACTTCAGTTTTCAGATTGTAATTTTTGCTGAGATAGATTTGTATTTTCACAATTAAAAGCCTCAGAAATCCTAGTCAGGCTTAATAAAAAAAGACATCTGGATACATTCGGGAGAAATTTCTTCAAGGACAAAGAGAACAATTCTACAATCTCCCATACAGACACAGCAAGTAACTTGAAAAGGAAAAATAATTAGCCTACCATCAGACTTCTCGTCTGCCACACTGACAACAAACAACAGCAGGACAGTATTTATACACATCTGAATAAAGCGAACTGCAATCCAAGACCCACACAGCCTGAATACATATTTGAGGGGGAAAAGATAATTTAGAAACAAACTCAAGAAAGTACACATACCAACACTAGGCTGTAAGAAGGCATCTCAATCAAAAATTAAACAGAAGAAGAGATCTCAAGAAGAAGATAAAGAGTGCAAGAATTAGTGCCAAAGTAGCATTTTTGTACACTAACAACAAGCTATCCAAAAAAGAAATCAATAAAACAATCCCATTCACAATAGTTACAAAAAAATAAAATACTTAGAAATAAATTTAACCGAGGAGGTGAAAGATCTGTACACTCAAAACTATAAAACACTGATTAAAAACAATTGAAGAAGACACAAATATAGGGAAAAAATATCTTGTGCACATAGATTGGAAGAATTAATATTGTTAAAATGTCCATACTATCCAAAATAATCTACAGATTCAATGCAATCCTTATCAAAATTCCAATGACATTTTTTACAGAAATAGAAAAGACAATGCTAAAATTTATATAGAACCACAAAAGACTCCGAACAGCCAAAGCAATCTTGAGCAAAAAGAACAAAGATGGAAGCATCAGACTGATTTCAAAACCTACTACAAAGCTATAGTAAACAAAACAGCATGGTGCTAGCATAAAAATAGACACATAGACCAATAGAACAGAATAGGAAGGCCAGAAATAAGTCCATGCATTTACAGTCAATTGATTTTCCACAAAGGTGCCTGGAACACATAATTGGGCAAGAATAATTTCTTAAGTAAATGCTGCTGGGAAAACTTAATATCCACATCCAGAGGAATGAAACTGGACCATTATCTAACACCATATACAAAAATCATCTAAAAACGGATTAAAGATTTAAACCTAAGATCTGAAATTGTAAAACTACTAGTAGAAAACATAGGGGAAAAGCTTCATGACATTGGTCTGGGCAATGATTTTTTTGTATATAATCCTCCAAGCACAAGCAACAAAAGCAAAAACAGACAAATGGGATCACATCAAACTAAAAGGCTTCTGCACAGCAAAGGAAACAATCAACAGAGTGAAGAGACAACCTATGGAATGGGAAAATATACTTGCAAACCATAAGCTGATAAGGGGTCAATATTCAAAATATATAAGGAATGCAAACAACTTAGTAGCAAGAAAATAACCCAATTTAAAAAATGGGCAAAGGACCTCAATAGATATTTCTCAAAAGAAGACATACGAATGGCCAAGAGGTATAGGAAAAAATGCTCAACATTACTAATCATCAGGGAAATGACAATTAAAGCTACAATGAGCTATCACCTCATACCTGTTAGAATGGCTATTATCAAAAAGATGAAAGATAGCAAGTGTTGGAGAGAATGCATGGAGAAGGGAATCCTTGTACACTGTTGGTGGGAATGTACGTTAGTACAGTCATTATGGAAAATGATATGGAAGTTCTTTAAAAAATTAAAAATAGAACTACCACATATCCAGCAATCCTACTACTAGGTATATATCCAAAGGAATTGAAATCAGTATGTTGAAGAGATATCTGCACTCCCATGTTCACTGCAGCACTATCCACAGCAGCCAAGATATGGAACCAACCTAAGTGTCCAACAACAGATCAACAGGTAAAGAAAATGTGGTATATATACACACAATGGAATACTATTAAGCCTTTAAAAAGAAGGAAATCTTGTCATTTGTGATATGGATGAACCTGAAGGACATTATGTTAAGTGAAATAAGCTAGATCACTCATGTGGAATCTAAAACAGTCAAACACATAGAATCAGAGTGGAACGGTGGTTGCCAGAGGCTGGGGGTGGGGGGATTGGGGAGATGTTGGTCAAGGGAGACAAAATTCCAGTGAGGTAGGACGAATGAGTTCAAGACATCTATTGTACATTATGGCAACTATAGTTAATAATAAGATATTTCATACTGAAAATTACCGGGTGGGTGGATTTTAGGTGTCCCCACCACAAAAAAAGTATGTGAGGTGATTCATGTTATTTAACTTGACTTAGCCATTCCACAATGTATGCATATATCAAAGCATCAGAAGTAGAAAGGACCATAAGTATATACAATTTTTATTTGTCAATTAAAAAATTAAAATTTTAAAAGAAGATTTAGTGCTGAGCAGTACTTTCTATGAAAATAGATTAAATACATGATAATGGAGTTAAGTCAAAATAGATAATATATATGTGATATGTTTAAAAACCTTTGATTCTTTAAACAGAGGCATGCTTCAAAAATTAATAATAATAATAGTATCTTAAAACTAAAATCCTAAATTATTTCAACAAGCTCCAGAATTTTCAAAGAAGAAATAGGGAAAAAATAAAAATAAAGACACAAAAGCCTTCGAAATGTCCCAACTCAATTCGGGAGACTGCATGGAGTAGGGACATGGTAGTAAACACTTCAGTGGGGGGAGCTCACCTAGGTGTCCTTTAATTTTGGTATATAAGTAGGGAAATATAGTTTGACATGTGACTGTTAAAAATAGGGAGATGAGCACTGGCAAAATAGATATATTTAATTGAATTAATAATTACTATGGTTAAAGGAGATTTACAAATTCTGATAAATCCAGTAAAAGTATAGAAGGAGAAAATAGAAAATAAAATATTAAAATCATAAATATAATGGAAGATGGAAGAAATAAAATCAAAGATAAAAGCTAAAACCATGATGGGCAGATGAAGCTGCAGACTTGGGCTCAGAAGAGTAAGGAAGGGAAGTACAAGCGTCATGTCAGGCCGGGGCACTGTGGGCCTGGGGAGCCACCAGTGGGCTCTAGGGGAGAGAAATCCTGGAAGAGGGACATTTGAGACTTTTGATACCATTCTTGAGAGTTTGAAAGTACTTAGGGGGATAAACACAGACAATGCCTATACCATAACTTAAATTGGAAGACCACAGTACTATTAACATAAAGATGTCGACTCTCCCATGAACTAGCTAAAATTTTAACATAATCTAAATACATATACCCCTGTGGTCTTTCTTGGAACTTTATATAATGTTTAACATTCACTTGAAAGAATCATTCAGGAAGAGGCTGAAAAAAAATTTTTGAAAAAGAAAAGAACAGGTGTGCTTGTTCTACTGTTAGATGTATGTATCCTGCAGTAGTCAAGGCGGTAAGAAACAGGCACAGGAAAAGACAGGCAGATTAAAGGAACACAACTAGAAGGCTTCAAAATAGAACTAATTATGCAATAGCATTAAGTAAATACTAAAAGTGACATTTCAACATCATTTTCCAATGGTTTGATAACTTTGGGGTGGGAAAGGGCTTTTAATGCATGACATCAAAGTCAGAAACAATATAGAAAAAGACTCAAAAATATGACTACGTAAAATTTAGCATTTCTTAAGGAAAGAAATAAAAACTAAACTAAAATTAAAAGACTAATGGACAACTGGGGAGAATATTTGTACTATTACTGTAAAATAGGCAAAGATTAATGTACTTACCATATACAGAGCCGTTACAAATCAATGGGGAAACAACCCAATGGAAAAGTTAGCAAAACTATGAAGAGCAAATTCATATACCTAAGTCTAATAAAGGTATAGAAAGATGTTCAACTTCACCAGTAAAAATTACAAGGCAATTTAATAAAAATTTATTATATTGATCTTAATTACAAAGTTTAAAAGGACTGTAAATAAGCAGCATTGGGGAGACTCTGGGAAAAGGGAATTCTAATGCCCTGTTACAGGAATATAAATTGGTACAAATCTTCTGTAGGATGATTTGACTATATATAGCTTTATATAAATTTGGCTTATATATGCGTAATATTTATACATATATAATAATATTAGGTTATTAAGTATGAAATGTCTGATTTCCTTAAATACTAAGTTTGATAGTTGATATCTCTGACATTTCACTTTGACATAAAACATTTCTTGTTTTATTTTTATTGGGAAGGTACATTCTCGGTCTTTCAAACACACATTATGGCTTGTGATTATCTTTCAAATCTTTTTAGACCAATTTTTGTGAAACCATGGATAAGTCAAAAATTTGTGTTATTTTCCAATACGAGTTCCGTCATGAAGCCAATGCAGCACAGACAGTTCGAAATATCAACAAAGTGTTCGGGATGGATGTAGCTAATGAATGCATGGTACGTCAATGGTTTGAGAAGTTCCATTCTGGCGATTTTAATCTTGAAAATAAGCCACATGGGCGACCTGAGACCAAGGTGGATAATGATGAGCTGAAAGCTGTAGTGGAAGTGAATTCATCTCAACCTACACGTGAATTAGCAGCAAGGTTTGATGTTACTATTCCAACAATATTAGACCATTTGAAACAAATCAGCAAGGTAAAGAAGCTGGAAAAATGAGATGGGTACCGCATGAATTAAACAAGCATCAGAAGAGAAATCGTCTCGAAGCTTGCCTTTCTTTGCTTTCACGACATACAGGCGAACCATTTCTACTTGGTATTGTTACATGTGATGAGAAACGGATTCTTTTTGACAATTGCAAGTGTTTGGCACAATGGCTGGATAAAGATGAAGTGCCAAAACACAGTCCAAAACTGAATATTCATCCAAAAAAGCTACTGGTGTCTGTTTGGTGGTCCAGCGCTGGTATTATCCACTACAGCTTCATGAAACCTGGTCAGTCGATTCCAGCGATGTCTACTGCAACCAATCAGACGAAATGATAAGGATGCTTATGATTAAGGAGCTGAGACCGGTCAATAGAGACAGGCCAATCCTCTTGCAAGACAACACTCGACCACATGTCGCACAAATAAAGCTGCTCAAACTACAGCAGCAGGACTTGGAAACTCTCTGTCATCCACCATAAACAACAGACCTTGCACCAACTGACCACCATTCTTCCAGGCTTTTGACCACTTCCTGAAAGGAAAAATATTCAATTCTCAAGCTGTGGAAAATGCCTCTTGCGATTTCATCACTACTTGCTCTCCAGGCTTCTTTGCTGCTGACATAAACAAGCTACCGTTAAGACGACAAAACTGTGTCGATAGTTTGGACACATATTTGATTAATTGTACTGCTTCTTGTTTGAGATATAATAAACTACCCTTTTGATTGGAAATCAGACATTTAATGAATATATATATATTTTTTTGGCTGTATATAGCCAAAATTTATATGTAGCCAAATTTATGTATATAGCCAATTTTATATATATGTATATGTATGTTACACGTACACATCTTTTAAGCAATCCCCCTTCTAGAAATAAATCCCAAATTAAAAGATATTCATTAGAGTATTAATTAGATTATTGAAAAACTGGAAATAAATACCAAACAGTTGATTATATAAGTGGAGGGACATCCATGCAATGGAAAGTTATGTAACTATCAAGAACTCTACTGAATAGGAGAATAAAAAGATTTAGAAATGGAAAAATACAACTGGTCAGGTCAGTAATAAAGTGAGTGAGAAAGACAAGGCAAGAACAGAAAAAGGTATGGCTGCAGAGCATTTTCTCCTCTTTTTATCATGGTGGAGTGAAGGACAGGGTTCAGGTGCCTGCCGAGGTCCCACAATGAGTCCTCACCTCCAGGTTGCTCCGAAGAAGGAACAAAGTGCAAATGCTGTAAAGCTAGTTAGAGGTAAAGTCACATGTGGTCTCCCCAGGACTGCTTGGAAGGAATGTCTAGGTAGGAGTTTGGGAGCATTTTGACCTGTGGAAAGCAAAAGATTTTAGAATTGGAAGAAAGAATTTGAGGAATGTGTCAAAGTTAATGGGAACCATGTGTTGGGGAGGACTCCTGGGTAGCCCTGATATCTTGTCCTTCCCACTGACTTTGGTCAGGTACATAAAGACAATCTATCAGGTTTTAGCATATTTCCATCAACCTGCCAGTTCCAACACTGGCACTGCTCTCTGGACGACACAGGTACCAGGACTAAAAGAGGTAGGCGCTCATCCTGATGGCCTGCCCAGGATGGTGTGGAACTTGCACAATTGGAGCAACTTAGGAATACATGGAGAAAATGTCTGTAAGAAAAAATGTCAGCCTATGAATACACAGAAAAAAATTATAAGAGTAAATAAAATGTTAACAATAACTATTACTTCTAGGTGGTGGGATCACTGGTCATTTTCTCTTTTTATTTATTGTCTCTCTTTTACAGTGAACATGTACTATGTTTATAACAAAAGGTAATCCATTCTGTTTTGTGGGAAAGAAAAGACACACTAGATTATGGGAAAGACAAAATGTAAAAAGAGCTTGATTTGGGTCTCATCTTCATCTTAAGTCTGTTCATATTTCAGACATGATACACATACACGCACTATAAAATTCTTAAGGGCAAGGCTGTATCATATTTATTTATTTTGCTGGGTATACCAATAATGAATAAATAAATGAATTTAGGAATTAATGAAACTGGCTCTTTACAATGGGAACAAAGTAATTAAATTATATTTCATAAATGCCCTGATTAGCATGGTGTCACAAGTCCTAGTTTACTTTTAAACAGTATGGGAAAAGTAGCTAATTTTCTTAATGATAATGATACCTAATCAGAGAAACCAGACAGATAAATAGTCAGAAACTATATTTGCACATACCTTTTACCCACAATAAAAAATAAATGAAGGCACACTCAGTATGGAGGCAAAGGCTTACAGAACATGGCAGATTTCTCAAGAAAATCCTGAACAAAACATTATTTGCATTACAAAAAGATCCTTCACTTTATAAAATATTTCTTTAAAAAGACAGTTCACTTAAAAGTATGTTTCCACATCACTAAGAACGAAAGCTAAATAAAAAACCTGGAATCAGGGGTATTGCCAGTTGAAGATGAATCAGAAATGGAAATAAAATTTCTCTGAAATGATCAAATAATTTAATGGAAAAACAGAATATGACCTCCAAATGCAACCTTTGTTGATGACTGTCTTACTTTCCACTTGAGAAATAAATTAAAAAAAAAAAAAAAAGCAAGACACAAAATCATTTACACTCTCTTGTATGAGATTGGATAGCAACAAATGCGGAGATTCCGGAAAACTGGAAAAACAGTATTGAGCATGTAGATCCTGGGAAAAATAGGCTCTACACTTGTATGATTTCAAAAAGTAATATAATTTATGTGGATGAAGATTTCCTCTAAAAATTTGAATATTTTCACAATAATATTATGCATGAAATTATTCTAAAGGTGCAAATTTCCACTTTAAAGAAACGCTCACTTTTATACGACCATTTTCCTCTTTGTTACGGTGGGAGCACCTTCTCCAATCTACCTACAAGCTGTCAATCATACCTCTGAAAATATCTTGATTTAACTTCTTCAGTCTTTCGGAAATAAACATCTTAAATGATTCCAACAGATACCTGCCAAATTCCGAGGGTGACTAGGACTACCTTTTCAATAAAACCATGGGACAAAAAATTAAGTTGGTACTATGCAAAACTTGGTTTGATTTAAATTTTTAGCCCCCCAAGATGCTTTTGACACAGAGAACATACAATAATAGTGGTAATTTTTTCTCAGCAGTATATTTAGAATAGCTAAAAATGGATATTTATTTTGTGCCAGTCACTATTCTACACATTTTATATATATTATGCAGTGGGTCTTAGAAGAATGTCATTTTGTTATAACGCTGATGAGGAAAAAAAAAATCACTTCCTAGCCAGGGCCACGGTCCATGTGGAGTTTGCATGTTCTCCCCATGTTCACATGGGTTTTCTCAGGGTACTCCTGTTTCCTCTCACATTCCAAAGCTGTGTCTTTTAGATGAATTTGTGTGTCTACATGGTCCCAGTGTGAGCGAGTGACAGTGTGTGTGTGTGTGAGTGTGCCCTGCGATGGGATGGCATCCTGTCTAAGGTCAGCTCCCACCTTGCACTCTGAGCTACCGGGATAGGCTCCGGCCACCTGCACCCCTGGACTAGAATAATTGGGTAAATAATTATCTTACTTGTTTTTATTAATCTTTCTTAAATGTGTGTATAGCTCACATTTCAATGTTTAATATTAGAAGTGTTTTGGTCTTTATTTAGAAGTTAGGTGATATTTTTGTGACCAGAAATATGCTATAGGAACTTAACTCCTGTTTATATCAATTAGCCTATGGGAAAATTGGTTTCATTATACATCATTTTGCATGAAGTCTCAGTTTCCATTAACCTTTTGACGACATTAAGTGAGGATTTACTCTACTCATTTTATCCTTGCAACAATGCTCTGAGATGTAGACACTATTTTTGTTATTCATCCCCATTTTACAGATGAAGAAATTGAGCCACATTGACATTAAGAAACTTGCCTAAGGTCACACACTTACTCAGTGGCAGAGGCAGGATTTGAACCCTGTTAATCTGAACATGGCCCCCATATAATTAACTACTATCAAGTAATCCTCAATCTTGGCTACACAATAGAATCAATTGGGGAGCTTTAAAAATCCCAGGTGCCCCAGACCACACCAAGACCAGATAAATCAGAACTCATGGGAATGGTACCCAGGCAGCAGTGTTTTTTTAAAGCTCTTCATAGTCCAATATGCAGCCAAATTTGAGAACCATAGAGCATGATGCCATATTGCTCTAATGATTACAAGGCTAACTTTGACTCTGATGTGATGCTGCTTAATATATTTTGACATGAAAATTAATATCAATTTGAAACTATCTTAATCAGTAAAACATATATTAAGTCACTAATTGTGTGGAGGACTGGTGATTACCTAAAAGAACTGTGAACTAATAAGTAAACCACTGCTTTCTCAAACCGGAGCTTCTGCTTCCCCTAAGTGCTATCTGCCTATTAATTTAGAACACATACAAGCTTCCCAGACATACATTCACTTCCCAAAATCAGAAGGGGATTTTAGGTTAAAGAAGGAGAACGTCCATTGAGAATAAAACTGTGAGACCTTGATCAAGACCCTTAACCTCTCCATGCTCCCGTTCACTCCACCGTGAAGGGGGATTAATAATGCACCTGTCCCAAAGGGAGTGGAGAGGGTTAAATGAAACAATGCACGCCATGTTCTTAGCACAGTGCCTGGCACACAGACAGTTGCAAAGGAAACTTCTGCTGTTTTTATTTTTGTTACTAGTGTAAAAAGAATTTACAAAAAGTATTATGCCTGATTGTTACAGAGAAGGAACTTAAATATAGCATTGAGACCAATAAATCTGCAATTTCTCTAAGACCATTTCAAAAGCAATTGATTTGGCCAATAACATAGAGATTTCTATGAAACATGAGGGATAATATAAGGCATCGTGAAAGTATTTAATTCTATATTTTTAATTCATATTTATATAAATATAACAAACATCATTGTTTTCAAAGGTGATAATACAAAGACTGAGACATATATGTTGCCATGGCTAATTTCTATTCTGAGTCTGCTATAGTATATGTAAGTACCTATATGACAACACAAACATACATGACTATGTATATAGATATTTGAATTTTAAGAAATAAGTTATAACAAGTGACCTAAGAAGCTAT
Organism: Daubentonia madagascariensis; assembly: GCA_023783475.1. Taxonomy (NCBI): domain Eukaryota; kingdom Metazoa; phylum Chordata; class Mammalia; order Primates; family Daubentoniidae; genus Daubentonia; species Daubentonia madagascariensis. The sequence goes on along the minus strand of JAKFHU010000485.1, from coordinate 32,687,863 downwards.
TAAGTTCACTCACCTAATAGGCAAGAATTAAGAAATCTGACAATACCAAGAGTTGGTAAGGAAGGATGTAGAACAACAGAAACTGTCGTATACTACTACTAATGAGAGTGTAACTCAGTACAATCACTTTGCAAAACCATTTGTAAGTACCTAGTAAGGTTGAGTATGTGCTTACCCAATGAATCAGCAATTCTACCCCAACAAGATAGTCTAAAGAAAATCCTGGACATGAGCACCAAAAGACATGTACAAGAATGTTCTTAGCAGTATTATTTATCACAGCAAAAACTGAGAATAATCCAAAAGTTCATCAACAGTGGAATCTGAATAGTTAAACAAATTGTGTGGAGTAGCTAAACAAATTTTTATTGGTATAAAGTAAACATGAATGAACTACCACTACACGTAGAAATGTTGAGAAAAACCAAGTTGCAAAAGATTACATAAAGTTATTCAATTCACATAATGTTTAAAAATAGGCCAATACTAAATTATAATGTATCGATGGTAAAACTAAGAAAAGCAAAGAAGACCACAACTAGCTGGTCCAATATTTTCTGGTGATCTACCTGGCCTACATTTCTGCTGAAAACCAGGAAAGAAAGGTAGTAAATAAAATATCCTAATGTCTTACTGAAATGCATCTATGAACTAACAAGAGGGTAATTAACACTCAGTGGTGAAATACACACACACAAAACACATATATGCACATATAACACATATACATACATATACATATGATTCCTGTGAAATAAGTTAAGCACTGAAGCTGGCTTTTGCCTTGAGGTCAGTTGTCTAACTCCAGAGTACTTGAGCTTTGGTTTAAAGGCCTGGCAGCAGGACCAGAGCAAACAGAGAACTTGCTGAAATCCAGCCTGAACTCCCTTTATCAAGCTGAGTGCCCCCATCTCTCTAGAGTGGAACCTTTTCAATTTTCTTAAAGGAGTCATATGGGCTAGTAGAAGCACTGTACAAAGGGTTAAGGGTAGCTCTAACAAAGCCTAAGGCCTGCCAAGGCTAGGATGACTAAGGGGATGTCCCCAGCAGCATCACTACCACCACAAAGAACACTAAGTCAAGCTATGTTCCTGAAGGAGTGCAAGGAGACGCCTGTCTCAAATCTTGGCCATGGCTGGAAGAAAAAGAAAAAAAAATCAACCCTGAGAACTGATTACAATAAACCAAAACTCATATAAGTTTGCAGCACAAATTCACACAACTATCAGGGTTCCAAAAACCCTGAAGCAAAAAATGTTAAGGGTCATAGTTGGTAATAACTCAGGTACATAGGAGAAGCAACCTTAAATACTTTCTGGGAGAATTCTTCAATAACCCAGACCTGGAGAATCCTCACAGACAAAGTTAGGAGAAAAATGAGCAGCTCACAGTTAAAATTAATCAACGAATTAGTTAATCTCTCTCTCTCACTCTCACACACACACACACACACACACACAAAACAAAGCACAATGAGTGACAGCCAGCAGAATCAGACATACAAAGACTTCAGATACTAGATATACTTCAGATACAAGAAATTTAAAACAATTGAAATTGAAACAAAAAACAAAATGGATAGATTTAACAACAGATTAGAATAAGGGCAAAATAAAGACATTTGCAGACAAAAAGCAAGAGAGTTTGTCCCCAAGAGACCCTCAGTTAAGAAATGTTTAAAGAATTCAAGTTGAAAAAGGTGATCCCAGGTTGAAAGTCTAAAATGCAAAAATGGGTAGTAAGCAAAGAATGTGGCAAACATGTGAATAAATGTAAATAAACATCCACTAAACAATAACAAAGTCTTATATGATTAATAATTTTTTTTAAAAATAGACTATAACAATAGTATCTGGTACAAGAGAGGCTGATGGGAGTTAAAATGTTCTAAGCTATTATTTGGGAGGAGGAAAAGAGACTGACAATTTAGATTTTTATAAATAAAGTATGCATGCTAAAATTTCTAGGATTACTGCTGAAATACAGAAATAGAGTATGTAACAAACTAGCAGAGAAATGAATGGGATGGGAAAATAATTATCCATCCAAAAGAACACAAGAGAGACAAACAAAAGCAAAATAGAATGCACAAAATAAAAGAGAAGAAATAAATCCAAATGTATCAAAAATTAAAATAAATGTAAATAAATGGACTAAATGATCAACTTAAAATCAAACATTGTCAGACTGATTTTTTTTTTAAAGGAAGGAGGGGAGGGAGGGAGGGAATATTGAGTACAAAAGTCGGTTATATTAAGGTCTTCTGGGTAGGGGTTGTGGGGAAGAGACATACCGCTGGGGAGGGGAACACAGAAATCTCCATTCTCCAAAGGTTTGGACAACTAAAGTATGCCCCCATCAGCCTTTCCCTCCAAGACTTGGAATTCAAATTAAAGCCAATATAATACTAGAGTGATGCTTCTTGATCTTTAATGTACACATGAATCATCTAAGAATTTTATGAAAATGCAGATTCTCACTCGGCAGGTCTGGGGTGGGACCTGTGATTCTGCATTCGTAGCAAGCTCCCAGGTGAAGCTGATACTGCTGGTCTCTGGACCACACTCTCAGTGGCAAAATATTAGAGTACGTGGTAAACATAGACTTAATTTCTCCACGAAGACTAATAAATAAGGTAGACATAATCCAGAGAAAAGTAAGGACAGGCCCACAATCTAACTGCAAGTCCAGATATCAAAAGTTTTGAAAACAAAGTTGTTTTGTTTGCTTGGGTTTTTTTGTTTTTTGTTTCTTAAGTTTGGTGTCAAGATTCAACAGGAGGCAAAACCCTACCTAAACTGATGTGAGGTTATTCATACTCTTTATCTCAGTGTGAATATTCATGTTTCACTACAAAAATATTCGTATGTTTGATGAAAAAAGTGCTGTACTAGACCTGGCTAAAACCCAAATATATTATTTTCCTAAAATCCAAAAAATCTTGAATTCCAAAATATATCTGCCCCAGAGGTTTTGGATATGGGACTGTGGACCCATAATGTGTTTCTTTCATTTTTTGACTCATCAGAGCTTTTGTGATCTTTTAAAAAACATTTGCCTCTAAAGTATAAGAGCACTGGGAGCAAAGAAAAAATAGAATTATTCAATAGTGTAATAATTATTCAGTCTCAAAAGCTGTTTTTTCTGGAAATTAAGTACTTAAGTAAAATCCCAAGCCATTACTCACTTGGAGTTTGATTTTTGTTATCTCAAGACAAAATAACACTGACCTAATTTCAGCTTTTAAGTGGACAGCCATGAGCACCTTCTAGGCAGAGCTATTCCTTGGAGATGCCACTCTTTGAAAAGAAACAGGTGCAAAATTAGCTTAAAACCACCTTAAAAACTTTTGACAAGATTAAATAAAATATATCTCTATAAAATGTAATGCTAAAGTGCTATTAACTTGTGTATTTAAGGAAAACACAATTTCAGTGAAACCCAAATTGCTAGTTGCTGGGCTTGAAGTAGTACCATACAGAGCTATATATAGATATAAAAACCTTTAGAAAAATCTTTGGCCCCCCACAGGGTTTTTCCAAACTGTTACCTACCTTTGATTGTCAAAGCATGAAACCTGGAGACACAGCAAAAGGCAAAATCTCCCGTGACTTGTTCCCTCACCACAGTCAAACCACATACCTTCAAAGATTAAAAGTACTTCAAAGGCAGCAATAAAGTGGTCACATCAGGCACTGCTACAGTTGTTCCTTGAGAGATCCCAGTGCATCATATGGAGGATTTTTAAACCTCACCTGCATAGAAAGAAGACATCTTCCCCAACATCTGCAGTAGACACTCTGACCTCAGTCCACAGAGTAGACAGGTTGTTAACATATCAATCAATAGGCAGAGACAGGATTTAATAATGAAGGCCACTTTCAAAAGCCAAGTGAGATATAGATGCCTTCAGCTCTCTACTCCTTTGAAGACCTCCATGTTAAGAAGAGGCTTTCACAGGTTTGAAAAACAAACAAACATCCTGATGACACCAAAGATTTTTGAGGGGTTGTTGTTGTTTTAAGGATAAGAAGAACATGGCAATAGAAAGAGATCATTTTAAAAGGGAGAAATTTTATTGGGTAGTCAAGGATGGGTATATTAAACCATTGAACCTCATCTCAACTCTGCCAAATTAAACCAACAGCCATATTAACACTTAAGGAATTGTGCACCGTCAGCCCCAAAACACATATCAATGTAGAAATCAGTCTAAAATCATTTCAAGAAATAGTTGTTGCCAATAGTTCTGAGATAAAGTCCCTGGCAGATCCACAAATTTTGACCTGTAAACCATTTGATAAAAACCAATAATGCAGGAAAAAAATGAAATTTGTAACCCTGATCCCCACTGCCCCTCAAAAAAAAAGAATAAAATAAAATAAATAGGGAAGTTGCAAACCAAAATAAAACCAATGCTAGATGCTGAGATAACATTTTCAAAGAGTGCCAGCTGGATATTTAATAAAAGTGGCAATTGTAATATTTCAGTTTCAATTCAGATAGCTCTGCTTCTAGACAACATATGTTAATCATCAGTAAAATTTCCTCTAAAAACACAACATATGTGAAAATACAGATTTTTAATACATATGAAATGAATCTGACTATTGTAATACTTCTTGCAGGAATAATGCCCAAGATACTGTAAAATATAATAAGATTCATCTGTGATATTAAATATATTTATATATAAATGTACTTTACCATTGCCATATCTTTGATGAGGACATTTTTATATTTCCAAAGCAAGTTTTTTTAATTCACTAATGCTCCTCAAGATTAAAACACATGACAAATCTACACTAGGGAGATTTCTTTGTGTGCTATTATTTAACAACCAAACAGATGACATCTACCCAATGATCTCTCAAAAGCTTCTTTTGCTATGCCAACCACGACCTTATCTTCTAGTTTTATCTCCTTATATGAGGCTTGGTAGCCCAACTGAAATGACAGCCCTGCAATTCCAGCCTGCCCATTAAACTGCAACAAAGCAGTGGGACTCAGTGCAATCTGACGATCACTAAGTTCAGTTCTGCTTTCTCACTTGCCTCCTTTTATGGATGAAGACACAGAAATAGTTGACTAATTTTAATGACTTACCCAAGAATATCAGTGTGAATATCCTGGTACAAAATGAGTTGAAGTCATGCCTGAAAAATACATTTCTCCTCAGCCATGCGGCAAAAGTAAGTAATTTTTAAATGTCTCTTTTGAGATTAAGCTTGAGGAAAGCTGCCAACATTCTATTTCAAAGGAATTTCCAGCTCATTCCCTGTAGTGCCCCAACGTCAACAATTCACCATCAGTGGCCCCTGAATCCACTCACTTGAACACCTCTTCATGGGCCATCACCCCTTTACGTCCTCACCCTCCTCCTTGCCCAGCCTAGTCTACGGCACCACACAATAATCACTCCCTTGCAAATGTCCTCAATCCATGCCTGCCCATCTCCATTTCCATATTATTCAGGTGGCAAACCTACTACTACCACAGTTAGCTACGATAAATGATCCTTAGATTCTCTCCCTCCACCACAGCAACTGACCCAACCTAGAGAAAAATAGACAACTACACTGCCTGGTTTTGCTTTAAACATTTGACACTAATCTCAAAGCGCTTTTGGCTCTGCTCAGCAATTTTATTACAATTCCTTGGCCAACTTAAACTCCTACTGTTAGAAAACTGTTTCACACTTCTACCCCTTCTTCACACTCATCTGATGATCTTGAGTCTCATTTTGCTTAGAAAACAGAAGCAAGCAGGAGATAAGCGCAGCGTCTTCCCACAAGTATGTACACTCACCTACATGCAGCTGTACCAATGCAGGACTCACAAAGCCTCAGCTCCAGCTAAAGCACCCAACTCATCCCTTGGTGCACTAGATCCCATCCCCTCTTGCCTGCTCAATTCCTTTATCTGTCTAAATAATTCCATCAGTTTTCAAGTACGATATAACTCCCACCCTTAAAAATATAAACAATTTTTCTGACTTTACATCCTATATAGCTATTCTCCCTTACCCCCTACCCCATAGCAAAGATCTCTCCAGAACTATGTATTCTGTTTCTGTTTCCTCATCTCTAATTCTCACCCGAACCATCCAATCAGGACTGTGCCCCTACCCAAACACTGACATGATACTGTCAATGTCACCATGACCTCCGTGCGTCCATACCCAGCGTTCACGTCGCAGTTAAGGCCCTCCACCCCTCGATATTCTCACACTCACCCACTCCTGCCTCTTTCTCGGCACTCTCTTCACGTGGCTTTGGAACACTTCACTTGCCTGGCTGTCCTCCTCCGCTCAATGGTTGTTCCTTTTCAGTCCCACTCACTGGTTCCTCTTCAGCTCCTCAACCTCTAAATTTTGGGGAGCACCCCAGACTCAGTTCTCGGACATCTTCTCTCCTCCCACCACACTCACTCCCTTAGCGGCCTCATCCAAACTCGTAGATCTAAATCCATCTACCCATCCAATGCCCAACCTTCCTTCTCCAGTCCTAACCTCCCCCCTGAACTCCAGGCTCGTATATGCAATGGCCACTTTCTCTTGGGTAGGTAACAGCACCTCAGTTTCCTCATCTGAGAACATGGCATCATGAATCACTAGATTCTCAGGCCAAAGTCTACATCAAATCAGCATATCCTAACAGCAGTACTTTCAAAATATATCCTTAACCCAACCACTTCTCACAACTACCACTTACCACCTGTGTCCAAGCTTTATCATCTCCCACCTGGACTCATGCACAAGCCTCCTAATCAGTGTCCCTGTTTGTTCTCTTGCCCTCCACAACTACTCCAGGATCATCTACTCAAGACATAAAGCAGATCATGGCTTCCCACCAGATGCAGAATCACAGGGCCCTGGTGATCTGACTCCTGACCACCTCTCTGGCTTCATCTCCTACCCACCCCTCACTTGCTCACCCCTCTCCGGCCACACTGGCCTCTTTGCTGCTCTTCAAACATCCTTACTACTGTCTTGGGGACTTTGCAATTACTCTTTCTATCACCTGAAGTATTCCTCCCCAGGGTATTCACATGGCTTTTCTCCCTTCCTCCTTTAATTTCTTGTTCAAATGTCAGCTTCTCAAAGAGGCCTTTCCCAACCACCCTATTTAAACCATGCACCTTCCCACTCTTCATCTCACATTCCTGCTCTATCGGTCTCCACAGCACTTGTCACTGATGTCACACTGTACCTTTATTTGTATACTTGTTTATTATCCAACTCCCTCACTGAAATGTAAGATTCGTGAAGTCAGAGACTTTGTTTTGTTCCTTGCCGTATCTGCAGCATCGAGAACTGTGCCGGGTGCCCAATAAATGTTTCTTGAATGAATTACCAACGAAAGAATGAAAATGAATTACCATTTTAACCAATATTAGCCACAGCTATGTATAGTCAGGCAGGCTGTCCCCACATACTAAAAAGATAAAGAACAATTTAGATTAATAGATGCCATCAAAGCAAATCTGTATTGTTATAAAGATGTTCATTCCATTTCCTATGTAGATTATAATATAGAAAGAATAAAGAGATAAATCATAATTGGTCTTCTTACCCCAATTTCAGATTAAAGATATCACGCATTTAGTGGCTAATTAATAGCAAATCTTAATCCCTTGCATAAGTGTTCTGATCGATTGTGATCTGAAAGTCTCAGAGGAAAAAAAAAAGTTATTTTTCCCAGTTGAAACTAGAGTCTTAGGAATACACTGAAAAGCTCAGTCTTACACTATAATCAGCTTCTCTCTTGTTCAGTAATAAACGTGGCTAAATAAAGAGTATAGTGAAGTGGCTGGTTATTTTTTCATTATGCAAATATGTCTTCTCTGCCTTATTAAACCACAAGCTCCCTGAGGGTAAGGATTCTTCTTTGACCCTCTATAATAGTCAGAATAGGTTAGGTTACACTGGGTATGCCAAATCATAGTCTCTTATCCTAACAAAATCCCAACAAAAGAATATTGCTTAAGATATATGTCTAGTATAGGTTGGCCACAATTTGGCTTATCATAGTAAATTAAGCACCCAGAAAACAGAGGGTCCATCTCAACAATCACTTCCATAATCACTATGGCAATAGGATGGGAACATGATGAATCAATGAATCATGTACTGGCTCACAAAGCTTCCAACACTTTGCTCATATTTCATTGTCCAGAGCAAGTCCCGTGGCTCCTACCTACCTTCAAAGGAGGAAGGGACGTGCAATCTTACAATCCTGCCTGAATATTTGCAGCCTTTATGACTACCTTGTTCCCCTTACAGAGCCTTCAATAATAACTTGTACATGATAGCAGGTGGATACTTGCCTGTTTACCTCTATTCTTTCTGCCCAGTCATATATTTGAACACACAGATGGCCACCAATGGATAGCCCCAAAATCCCTGGAAAGAAGAAAGGAAGGAGGGAATCCCTACTAAAAAAATTAAAGGCAAAATTAAACAATGCTATAGTTCCTAGGAGTTCTACCAATAGCAACCAAAAGCTTCTATCACCAATACATAAAATTTATTTGAGAATAAGACTCCAGTAAATAAAACACTCTGCTGGTGCTTCCTTGGCAATGTTTCTAATTTTGTGGGCACTTGATGTAAGATCTTTCTTGGCTATAATCCAAGTTTATCTGTACCCAATCTGTTTGGACAAAAACTAGCTCTGACCTCAGATGATTTTGACTTCAGATAAATGACCCAGAAGCCAAAGGAACAAGATAAGATTAACAAATAGCTAACAAGATGTTAGTGTCTATACAGAGATTTGCATGTGATAGACTAAGTACTCTTCATAAGAAAATGACAGATATGGCAGGTAGGATAAAAGTGAGAAATATCTGCAGTATTCCAGTCTTTTATTGCTCAGATTACATAAAAGCCATGAACAATGGTTTAAAAAAAAAAGGTGGGAGGGGTGGCACAGGGGATAGGAATATTAAAAAAAATATTATAAGCAATTATAGAAATGAAGAGTAGATGAACAAATGATTGCAAGGAAATTATTTATATACCATACAAAATAACTGTATACAAGGCTTTCATGTATGACAAAGACCTGTGGACCTTAGCACTCTCCCAACTCTTGATTCATATAAGAGGAGATTTTAAATTACCAAAGACTGAATAGAAGACAGTTTGATGACTGCTCCTGCTTGAGTGCCTGGCCCAGTGTCCCCTCACAACACAGGACCTTGGAAGACAGGGAAGAGAGGACCTGAAAATCATGCCCCTTCCATCATACTGAAAGTATATAATCCAGGCAAACAAGGAAGTAAGTGGCTAAACAACACATACTCCAGCAGATGTGTCTTAGTCTGCTCCAGGTTCCATAACAAAATATCATAGACTGAGTAGCTTAAACAATGTAAATTTATTTTCTCACACTTCTGATGGCTGGAAAGGCCAAGATCAAGATCAGAGGGTTTGGTTTCTAGTGAGGCCTCTCTTCCTGGCTTGCAGACTGCTGCCTTCCTGCTGAATCCTTATATGGACTTTGCTCTGTGGTCACATTGAACGATAGAGAAAGAGCTCTCTCTTCCTCTTGTTATAAGACCACAAATCCCACCACGAGGGCCTCACCATCATGACCTAATCTAACCTTAATCACTTCCCAAAGGCCCCATCTCCAAATACCATCACATTGGTGGTTAGGGCTTCAACATATGAATCTGGGGGTGACACGAGCATTTGGTCCATAACAGGAGGTAACATATGCCATGACTGGGTGATGATGAAACACAGACCCCTCTCTGAAGCACATGTTCAAAACACCACCAGGTTTAAAACACAAAATAGCACCTGTTTTAAGAGCCAGGGTACTTCACAGTTCAATGACAGCGCACAAATAAGGAAGAAACTACCTCATTGAGCTTTTAAAGGAACCAACCCCTGACAAGCTATCATCCAACTCTCTCCCAAACAATGTCCCTGCTCTTCTTCCACATTAAACCTTTCTAAATGGCATAAGGAGAACTTTAAATGATGGAGCAGATACGTATATACAAGGCCTCCAAACAAAGGCCTTGTAAAAGCTGAAAAACTGCCATCCTGCCTTGATTTCCAAGGTCCCTGAGAATAGACTATTGAAAATAAACACAGTTGTGAACTAGCCAACGCAACTATTTATTTAAAGGTAGGCAGTAGGCGAATAGCATTTTTTAGATGCGGTCTAACATAATATTTACAATAATTTATTACACAGATTTAAAAAAACTGAGGTCCAGAAATTTTTGACTATGTGATGGCACAACATCATATAGTCAAAAGTACAAGTCAGGTCTTGGACAACGTTGTGGCTTTAACCACACAGACATCATTGGACTGGGAAACAGTTTGTTGGGCCATTAACTAGCTATGGCACCATAAACAAGTGACTTAATCTCTCTGAAATTCAATTTCTTCATCTGTAAAAGGAGGGAATTAGACTGGATGATCACTAATAATGATTTCCTTTCTTAGGTTTTATCATGCTCTTAAGTAACAAACAGTAGACTAAAAACAAAAACAAAAAACAAAACACTTTTTATACCTGCCCCACAGACGTTATTATAAAGCATGACTGACTGAACGTAAAAGAATGGTTTTGATCACAATAACCATGTGATTTTAGACTTTTGTCATTATCATTTCATGACCACAGAAGGAACCCCTAACTCTAACCAGCTTTCTCAAAATATTTAACACTGGAAAGAGAGTGTAAATGAGCATATACTCTCATTAAAAGAAAACCACCTCAAAATGTATGCTCAGTTGACAGCTATTTCATCGCATCAACTTAAAGAAAATTTTCTGAAGATGAGTATTCTAACACAAGTTTTAAAAATCCTGGTGAAGCCTCAGCACATCTGGGGAAACTGGACTGATTACAATCATGCCTCTGTAAGCCAATGCCTGTGCTCCAGAAATACTTACATGGAAAATAAGCAAAAAAAAGTCAGGAACTGGCAATATGATAACCAGCATCACATATTAGGATAAGCAAACATTTCCACCACAGTGGATTTAATGGCAGTCACTCATGTATGTCATTCTTTCCTCATGGCATGCAGAGATGGTGCGATCCTAAAGTAGAGCTCAATACAGAGGCTAGCGCATCCTTCAAGAGACTTGGAGAGAATATGTGGAGCCAATCCAGCATTGATTGCCAAGCCAGACGGAAATTATACAGAATGAAAGAATTCTCCAAAACAACAAAAAAATTTATATTTTAGAAATGAGAAAAAGAATAATTAACAGTATCAGGCTACCCTGAGCTGATGCTTACTTATCAAGTTTCCCATAATTTAGAGCAGTGATTCTCAACCTTGACTGCACATGAGTCACCTGGGAAGCTTTAAAAAATCTCAATCCTCAAAGCTGTGCCCCAGACAAGTAAATCAGAGTCTCTGGAGCTGGGGTCCAGATATTAGTATTTTTAAAAATATCCCAAGTGATTCCATCATGCAGGCGAGGTTCTAATATTTCTAGCAAGTGAGAGAGAAGAATGTCAATTACATGCAGCGAGATAACTAGTAGAAAAATTGGGGTGCCATTAAACTAAGCAGGCATGATGCTTCGTTTTCTAGCCCTTATACATGAAGGAAATTAATCTTATTTCCCACCTTTTTTTCTAAGTGATAAATACTTTAAAAGTATATCAATAGATTTACACTGACAAAATTGGCAAAAATTGATGTCTGAAAATACAAAGCGTTGGGGAAGATGTGGATTCATAGGATCTTTTCTGTACTGCTGGTGGGAGTGTAAACTCATAGAACAACCCTGGAAAACACGTTCACATTATCTTATAAAGTTGAAGGATTTCATAAATGCTGCAATACAGCAGTGGTTGCCGTTCTACCTTCAGTATACACAAGGGAAACCTCAGCACATGCATACCAGGAAGCTTAAATGCTTACAAACAGCTCTGGTCACAGAAGCAAAAACTGGAAACACCCTAAATGCTCAATGACAGGAGTATGGATAAATCATAACATAAATTATACTATAATTTATGGATAAATTATAGGATAATCACAAATCAAAATATTACACAGCAGTGACAGCATGGCTGAATCTTAGTCATATAAGACGGAGTGAAAAAGCAAGTCTCAAGAGACTGTATAAGCCAGGGATGACACCTCTTCATAAAGTTCAAAGCCAAGCAAAATGAAACAACGTATCACTTAAGCATACGTGTAGATAAAGAGGGGTAAAGCAAGAGAATGATAAAACAATGTTCACAATGGTGGTTACTCTGGTGGCAGAGGGATAGATGTAAAAAAGAAATAATGTTCTAATTCTTAGATTAGGCAATGTGCTCACAGATTCTCATTTAAAATATTAATAAAATGAAAGAAGGCCCTGCATGGACAGTTGGTGGTTTTTCAGGAACCAAGAATTATGATGACTCTAATCCTCCCCACTAGGGTTCCAAAGAATGGAAAGAAAAGAAAATTCTATCAGTAAAGACAATACCAATGAGGAGAAAATTCACAGGACTTTCAACGATTCTAGTTAAAGTCAAATACTTAGTATGCTAGGACCATTCCATCTTCCAGATTCCGTCCCATTTTAGAAGCCAGAATCCGAAAACTGTCAGGCCAAGATACAGGACTGTCATCTTCAAGCACGGCTACTCCTTCACCGTGCCAGCCAGAGGTGCCTCTGCTGTAGCTGACTGAGAGTGAACTGCTATGAAAGAAAGAAAAACAAAAAAACTCCCAACGAGAGCCAAAAAAAATCCAATTTCTAATTTAACAATTGCCAGTTTTTTGAAGGTTATACTCTTTCTATTTCCATAAGAAATTAATGTAATTTAATCTCCGACACAGCAAAGAAGCCATCTGGTCTGATGGCTGCATCACGTATCTGTACTGTTGGTTGGGAAGGGAAGGATTATTTCACAATATCCTCACCCAAAAGATATTTGATAGAAGTTGTGAAAATTTTTACTCTCTTCTTCTCAGCTCTACTCTTGTGATGTGAAATTTACCTCAACCATTTTGTTTTATCTCAGTTTCTTCCTTTTAAAACCAAGTGACAGGCTTAGTTCTCCTCCACTAGAAACTTTTGGAAACATGTTTTGGCTTTCAGGAAGCACTTGAATACATCAGTGTAAGGTCAGCAATTCTGACAGGCAGAAGCCAGATACAGGACAGATTTGTGTAGCATTTGAGTCAGCAGGTCTTTTTAAGATCAATTTTGTAGAGGGATTTTGAAGAGAATATTTCTCCTACACAGCAAGGCTCTTATTAATTTGAAGGCAGTGTTCTAGTTTTGCCAGAAATAAATTCCTAAACTCCTACTTTGTATGACATAAAATGAAAACAGAAAAATAGGTTTGCCTGTAGAAATATAATGGCCCTTAGCAGTGGTTCTCAAACTTTGGGAAGCCTAAAAACACCCCTGGAGACCATGCTGAATAAAATGTAGTTTCCTAAGGCTCACCCCAGACCTACTGATTCATTAACTGGACGGTAAGATCAGGAAGCTACATCCTCAATGTGCAGTTCAGGCCCTTCAGACACAAAGAGCCCCTGGACAACACATCGCAGAAAACACGGTACTGTAACTTACATGTGAACTGTCCTGGACATGAGACACATTCAAAGAACTTCTGGGGGTCTGAAATTGTATTCACTCAACTTTACCAATAAGTTTAAAGATATACTTTTGTGGCCTTTGAGAGTTAATGCACTTGCAAAAATATCTCCACTTCCTTACCTATAAAACCTGATAGCAATTTTTAAGGAATAAGTACAGTGATGGGCCAGCTTTAATCACTCGAAATTGCTATTTTCTTCAGCTATCATGATGTTTGAATTAAAATAAATTACTGCCAAACAGTGGCATTAAAAAACCCAGTAAGAAAAATTCCTCATGCTGAGGAATCTAGTTCTTTGAGATCTTACTAGATTAGGACACCTAAACAAGTAACATTCCGACCACAGGTCTGTCTGTCTTCATGCCACGTGTTGGAATAAGACTTGTCTACCATCTAGGACCAAGTACCTCCAGAAGGAGGCTTTTCATCACTGCGGCTAGAGGTTGGCGAGAAGGTGCTCACCAAGTTAATTTGTCTGTATTGATTTCATGAACGTTTCAAATCGGTACATTACGAAAAGGGGGAGGGGATGAGGGTAAGGATCCACTACGGCTTATGTTCATTCTAGTTATCTATTAAAAAACTCCTTTACAGATTTTTTATAAAACAGCACATTAACGTGTTCTGTGGTAAGTATCAAATGTGCTAAAAATATCTACCATCCAGAGACTGTAATAAGATCCCAATGCTATTTGATTAAAAGGTATATACCAAGAGCCTTTTTTTTTTTTTAATAAAATGTGCTCTTCTGACTTAGATATAAATGTCTTCTTCAAGTCTCTAGTGCTAGAAAAGCTGTTCCTGATGTTCAAACCACATCTTTCTCAGTCCCCTGCCTGCCTCCTGCCCACCCCTCACCCACCTGACATTTGCACAGGTACCTAGCAGATCTCCTTTTATCCTCAACCTTAGTTTCCATTAGAGGAAGCAAATCATCCCAGTAAAATTTCTTATATAAACTAGAATCTATCCAGGCAGGAAGAGTATTAGGGTTGCATGGAGGAGAATAAAAGTCCATAGAAACATTTTTTGTGGTCAGGTCACTCTGTTTTACTGAGTTGGGAAAATCAGGAGTCTTAGTTCTCAGTGACTTAGTGATAAGAACAGAATTTAGAGCTCATATTCTAAAAATCATGACAGTAACTCCTGATAATATCTTTATCTCAGAGTTTTCAATTTTATGGGATTTTATCATGAGAAAATGTCACAGAAATAAAACTCTTTCTTCCTTCTCCAAGGAAGTGACTAAAACTTATGATTAGGATAAACAGCACCACATACACCACCCCCATCCCCAAGGACCCTGCCTTTCAAGTTTCCTTTGTAGATGCAAACTTTTGTTTAAGTATATTTTATTTTTGCACATTAAATTAATTTGTTGTTCTAATTTTCAGTGCGCTAACCTTTTCTTACCTTATTCTTTAATTCTTTCATCACCTAACAGTTTTTGCTTTACCAATTTCAGTGCTGTTTTTCCATATGTAAAGATCCATGGCTATAGTCATTTCTTGGTGGATTGTAACTTTTCCCAGTACAAAATACCACCCCTCGCCACTTAATGCTTTTTGCCTTGAAATTGCCCCCCACTAATACCACCAGCCCTGTTTTCTTTTTTGCTTGCATTTGCCTAGGATCTGTGCCCATTTATTTGTTGCCAGACTTGGTGCCATTTTGTTCAGGCACTTTTCGTGAAAACAACATGGAGGCAGATTTTGCTTTTTTTGCTTTTTTTTTGCTTGTTTTTTAACTGCATTTAAGACTCTGTGTCTTCTCATAGAGAAATTTAACGAAGTTTTGCTAGTGCAATTGCATATCACAGTTTCTTGTAAATCATGTGTTCACTTTTGTTTTCATTTTTTTCAGTTTCAAAAGACGCACATGGATTTTTCTTTAAAAACAAACTAAACAGGGATATAGAGTAAAAAATACAAGTTTGCCTTACCCACATATGCCTCTATGAACTTCAAATAATTTATAGTGATTCCTTGCTATGAGAGAAAACAATTGGTGATACATCATCTCCTTTCCCCTTTGTCTGCTTCATATATATATAATCTTTCACTTGTTACCTTATTCATGTGATTATATTCCTAGATCTCTATTTATCAAGATCAAAGAATACCATTCAACTATCCATTATGAAATAGGAGAAAACATATACTCTTATGCTCTACCTTGAGCCCCTCTCTCTCTCACATTTTATTAATATCACCTATATCATTATTTTATATCAACCTTTAGAGTATTTCCATTTTGTTCAGTAAGTATAATTTATCTTCCATGCTTTGCATATAGATTATGAAAAATGAAAACTAATAAAATATTTCTAATATTACAAGTAGGTAAATATTTTTATTCAGTGCAGATCCAGATGGTGAAACTAAATCAGTTAAAGGAGATATAATACTTTGTCACTATACCAGTTCCAAGCATCAAATTCTAATTTTTTTTTCTTATACATCATCCATTATTCAGAATTCTGTCACATTTTCAGTTTATCTCATAATTAAGTGGGATTTCCTTTGCAAATTTTTGTTTTTTCAAGAATCTCTAATTGCCTTTCTTTTTTCTTGCTGGCAGAAGAAACATGTCTTTACTGCATCAAGATCATCTAGCTGGTCAGTCTTGGACACATCTACTGTTCAGCTGTATTTTTTTTTTTTTAGTGTCACTGTTTTGTGTGTTTGTTTTGGGTTGTTACATTTTCTACTTTCTTAAATTGCTTTTGATACACTTATTTTCAAAAAAAAATTTTTAGAGACTATACGTGGTAGATAAAATTGCTAGTCTTTTCCTGTCTGAAAAGTAGGGATGGGTCAACAGAAAGTTTCCCTTTCAGAGTTTCAAGAACAGACACCAATCAGCAAATGAGGCAGATGACTGCAAGGGGACCTCAGAGACAAAGCTGCGACTATATTTAACTGTGTTCATCGGGGGATCCTAGGGGCAGATGCTGTAGCCAGCTACTGTGTGTGGGTTGCTGGTGGTGACATGTCCAAACCCATTTGTTTGCTTCTGGCTGGCTGCTCCTGACTCACAGCCCCCCTCTCCTTCTACTGGTGGCATCTTAATGCATGTGCAAAAGATACGATCTGTTTTTATCCTAGGACAGCAGTAAGCTATAAAAGTAGATATCATAGGGGACTGGCACAGTTTGCTGAGCTTTCCCAATACCTTGACCTGTGGCTTGAAGCCCCTCCTTCATTTTGCCCAGTTTTATGCCCATATTAAGGGCAAGTAAAGCCTGGGGCCAATGCCATGACCAGCTCTTCCGTGTTCCAAAAGGCAGCAGTTTCCAAATTAAAATCCTTCAACTTGCCATTTCCCACTTCCATATTCCCCCTGCTATCACTAAGGGGTTTCCAAGGTTTCGCTGGGAAAACAATTTTTTTCTTTATTTCTAAGAATGAACTATGAAAGTAGAAGTTAAAAGCTTTTTCTGTCTTAAAATTAGAACCACCCAACAGAAATATACACTTAGGGAAAATTTTTTCACTGTTAACATGATTTTCTTCTCTCTACTTTCCAATTGAGAAGGTAAAATCCTGACTTTCAATTATGGACATAATTTCAAATTTCTGCAAATTAACTCTGGGCAATTATTTACAAATCATCACCATAATAAAAGTAATGTCATTCTCTCGATATTTAATGAGTACACAACACAAAATGCAGTAGTTGCATGGAACTTGTTAGATGGCTGGGGTCAGAACTTCTCCCTGGGTGGTGAGATTATAGAGGTTTTAATTAATTTTTTTTAGCTCTATTTTATAAATTACTGCAATTGCCACATATTGATAGTGAAATTTAAAAGTTTAACAGATAGAATAGGAATGATTATAGTTTGGTCTGTTATTTTAGAGATTAATGAAACAATTTTATGTCTCTATTTTCTGTTTAAGAAAAAAATCTGCATAAAGCAAAGTGTCCCTGTAACAAAGGGCAGTCTATATTGCGAGAAGGCTAACATAGTATTTCCCAGAGCCTGCAAGAACCACTGATAAGAGCACTGATTGCCTGGAAACTTCTAAATACCTGATCGAAAGTGGTATGACCATAATCTCCATTCTGATTCAAAAGGAAAATCAGCCCAGAAAAGTCCCTCATTCCATCCTGCTTCGTGATTTCTCTCGCTTTCTGCTGAATTGCAGAAGGAGACAGAAAGCAGCAGGGTACTTGGGAAAATGGAAAGGAAAATAGGTGCTAGAAGGAGGTGGCATAGACTCTCTCACATCTGGCAGAAAAAAGACTTAAAAGAGTTTTGACATCCAGAGAAGTGAGCTAAGGGCTTCATTGATTTAGATAATCTTAGAAAAATCCTAAGAAAAAAATTTGTGGTTCTGAAGCTTGATGGAAATTTAGGGATAAAGCACCATTTGGTAACTCTGTTACAGTGAAAACATTTAAAAATGGGTGATAATTTAGCTATCATTTACCCTCGAACACACTGTGACTATCCGCTCAGCAGTACGACTACATAGGAAAAATCTGAATCAACATTCTCTCCAGTTTGGTTCACTTTGCCTGGGTAATTCGTGATTTGGTTGAACACAAATCTTCATTCAGGGACCACGTGGCAGCTTACCTCAATGGTGGGCGTTATACATTTGAGGCAATGCCCCCATCTGAAGCAAACTCAAACCATGATGCAAAGGTGAAGGTCAAATATCAGGTTTGGATAAGCCTATCGACCATGGTCAATGCCACGTGAGTTTGGCATTGTCTCAAGTTACTCTAGACTCACTCTCATATAAGGAAGGAAACTTTGTCCACCCTGTGTCTTCAATCATTGCCCCTCTTTGCCCCATTCCCTCAGTGGTCACTTGACTGGCTAACTAATCTGATGAATTGTGTATATATGATGGAGTTCTCAGACGTTAGTGGCTAGAACCGGACATATCACTAGCTCCACTAACTAGCTGTTTGACCCTTACTGTCTTCATGTGTAAAGGGGGGATAATACCGCCCAGGTTTGTTGCGACGATTAAACAAAATAACACACATAAAACCCTTAGTACAGGGCCTGGCAGACAGTAAGTACTCACTAAATAATAATCATTTCTGTCGATTCCATTACTCTTTCCAGAAACAGTGTAGTTTAATCACGGGCTTCTATGGCTTAACCACCCAAAGCAGCTAGGAGGAAATTCCAGATACCAGAGTACGCCACAGTACAATATTATCTGGGGCTATCCCAGTTCTTGGTGCACATTATGTTATGTCATGTGAACAGCTGCCTACTCAAATTACTGCCAGAGCTGGTATTTTGTATGGAAATTTTCTACCATAAAGAGAAACGGACATTTACGATTTATCAGAGCATTAGTCTTGCTGCAATTTGTAGCCACTGGATCATCTAACAAAATCAGAGGGCCATAAGGCTAGGCGAGTAAAGGTGTTATTATACGGAGTCAATTTTTACTCTTTGTCAGTATTGGAAGGCCGTGAGGTTTTTCAGAACTGCTGAAAATGAATATGACTTCAATAGAGGGAATAAATTTCTTGCCACGTTGGAACTCAAAGAGCCATATCCTATATGACATTTTCCCTAGAATCCCTCTCTTACCAGCTAGGAAATTCTGAAGTGATAATAATACCTGAAAAGTACAGCCATTAGGGGATATCTCTAATGCCAGCATAACTCCTTTTAGTGAGGGATAAGAAAAGAAGGAGCAAGCAGAAGAGGGGGAGGGGAGGGGGAGGAGGAGGGGGAGGGGGAGGGGGAGGGGGGGAGGAGGAGGAGGGGGAGGAGGAGGAGGAGAGGGAGGAGGAGAGACCATCACCCCCACACACATGCACATGCACACACGGGCACCTTTGAATCTCCTCTTACTACGTTGATCAAAATAAGTTACTTACTCTTAAAAAAAAAATTGAGTTGCATCCTAGACTCTGCCTAACTGATGTTATTACAAGCCATGTGGATGCTGCATAATTAGAGAATTAATTTTAGAAAGAAAATGTTTTAGGTTGCCAAACGTAAGATTAAAAAGAAATACTGGACATGGGAGTTTAAAAAGCAATGAAAATAAAATAAAATGAGAGGTATATACGACATGCCTGAAAGTCCAAAACAGAAATTTCGACATTAAAGCCATAATCGGGTAAGAAAAAAACAAAATTCAAGTAGTGAATCTCTCCCTCAACACTAGCCTGGCAATTGACGGGGGAGGTCCTCCCAGGGAAAAAACTGCTGACTTTAACACTGTGGCCTCCATAACCAAGGGTGGACGATGTCAGTGAGAATCTGGCACACAAAGGAGAGACTCAAGACCTCGGAGGACTTTATGACCATCAAACTTTTTGTAATCTGTACTCCCCAGTACCCCACACACACACCCCACTACACACCCTCACGCTCACAAAGGCACACACACCGCACATTCTAGGATATACCCTAGAGCCAGAGCCACCATAGATTAAGACGGCAACGTTTCCTTTAGTTCGCTAGAGCAGCAAGACCTCTGAGAACATATGAAGGTACTACTCGGCTCTCTGGTGTGAGCCACCACTGCCAACTTGCTTCCATCTTGGTTTCTACCCATCTGGCCTCTCACAACTCCAGCTGATGTGACCAACTCCCCCTATTAAAATATGAACATGGATGATGCCAAGAAACTATGGACAGATAATAGCCCCCAGGCAGGAGAACGCAAAGTCCACAAACGGCAACCAGAGAATAAGTTGTGCACTTGCTGATGGTCTGATTTATCTCTATGTTTCGTGAACCCAGCACAATGGACTGTCAAATAATAGGCAGTTGGGAAATTTTTGAGACCTGCAGTGTTCTGGCAATGTTCTGGACTCCGGAGAGACTGTGTGAGTAAGATAAAGTCCTTGCCTCCAAGACTGATGAACACACACGTAAAACAACATCAGGCAGTGATAAACACCATGAAGAAAAATAAAGCCAGGTAAGGGACGAGGAGTGATTGGGGAGGTGGGGACCGCAAGGACAAAGGAAGCTTTCGGACAGGATGGTCAGAAAAGCCTCTCTCAAAAGATGACATTTGAGCAGTCACTCAAGAAGCACGGAAGTTCAGAAAAAAATATGGAGAAAATGTTAGCCACAGACTTCTTTTTAGTGAGATTTACTGTATTTGTCTGGAAGAAATGTCTTGGTAAGCCAGTCTGGGGTAGAAGATGGGCCCTCCAAAGGCCTGACTCAGAAGGGTGGAGAAGAGTTGGTTTGGTCCTGAAGCAGGGTAGGAAGAAGAGACAAGGGAATAGGAGGGAGGCCCCGCACTAAGGGCTGTGATCTTCCGTGTCACCCTGCCCCCAGCTGTCATATATACTCTGAACTCATGAAATGCTTGGTGGGCACACAAGAGAATTGCAAACAGCACACGTGGTTTTAGAAGCCCGAGAATCAGGCAGTTGCTGGCTGGGACTCGGCACAGGCAGGTGGGGAGCAGGTTACGGAAGGCAGACAGGTGGGACTCGGCACCAGTGGGCGGGGAGCAGACAACCCAGAAGCAGGTCTAGAGACTAAATGGAAGACCAGAAAGCAGCAGTGGAAGGGTAGAGCAGCTCTGCCCAGCAGCTCCTACCAGGATTATTTCTAAATTTAAACAGAACCACTGTATCTACTTAACAGTTTGTGACCCTGAGTATGTATCCCTGAGTTACCCTTACTGAGACATGATTTAACTACCTATAGTTTGTGCCAGAAACTTCTTCTCATGATGTACAATTAAACATCTACTGTGTACTTCCAAAGCACTTTACATATATCACCTCCAATCCACACAAGGTACCGACAAGATTTTATTTTAAGAAAAAATGGAATTCTGATAAGTTAAGTAAATTCCCCAAGATCAAGATCACACAGAATTCAAATCCAGAACTTTCTGAATCCAAAGCCCCATGATCTTTCTTCAACACTGAGCTGCTTCCCAAAGCAAGTCTGCTGGTCCAGGGCTGAAGTAGCAGACAAGAGCCAAAATATCCCTAAGGAACTTGAAAATAAGAATAATCAGGGTTTGGGGAGAGGGGTAAAGTCTAGAGGGAAAGAAAGTTAGGGTGCTCAGAACCCCAGGTATGGTGTCCCATGATCAATCAGTCTACCTGCTTTCTACCACCACCAACACCACACAGGACCTAGCTATATCTTTGATTTCCACTTCCTCCATCGGCCTGTTCCATCACTATCCTCCAGCTTGTCCTCCTTTGGCCTCCTTTCTGTCTCTCCAACAGGTCAGATTCTCTGCTTTTTCTGTTTCTTCTGCTGGGAACAATCTTCCCCTGATCGTCAGAGTTGCCTCTTTCACATTATTCAAGAGAGTCAAAAGCAGCCTCTCAGGGTGACCTCCAATGACCAGTGATTAAGAAGCACCAATCCCAAGTCATTCTCTACCACAAATACCCTCTCCTTGATCTTCTGATGATCTCTTATCCAAATGATCTATTATTTATTTCTCCCTCCCACCCATCCTTCCCCCGCAACAAGACACAGACTAGAATATGTCCCGCCGGACACGCACACAAGTGTCTCACTTCCTGCTCTCTCTTTACTGGCTGGCACAATGCCTGGCACAGTGTGGATGCTCAACAATTACTACAAATTATATCTCCTGAGAAGTGAGATAAATATGGTGAATTTGTAATAAATTCCCTTGGCAAAGAAAATCTCTCCAAAAATTCAAGTTTCTGTTAAATTTAGATCTTGAAAGGCAACAGAACACCCAGCACCCAATCTTGGTTTCTAATATCATTCTCCAATAAAAGGAGCCAGGGTTCCTTGGACAAATGGTAGATTCTAGGCCTAGGAATAAATATACAAAATGATCATGGGGCATCAGGAAAGTAAGGAAGTGCTCAATAAACAAACACACACCCACATACACACAATGATAGGGGGTTGTCAAAGGGGCCCAAGAGTCAACTGAAAGAACTACCAACGGCCAAAGCTGGAACAATTACAGCAACAAAATAAAGTAGTATTGTATTACAACCCTAAGTATGAAATAAATATTATGAGTCTACACTGAAATAAATAAATAAGTGGGCGAGAAGAAACAAATCTCCCATGCAGAACATTTCCAATTAATTGCTCTCAAGGAAGTAGAACATGACTCCCCACTCCTTAAGTATGAGCTGCCATGGTGACTTCCTTCCAAAGAGTACAGTATGCAAAAGGGGGATGAAAGAGTAATTTCATAGTGGAAAAACCAGACAAACGCTCCCTTAGCCAGATGATCAAGGTCAACATCAACAGTGGCGTGTCATGTTAATAGTATGTACCCTTGATTTAATAGGATGAGAATGGCACTTTACATCTCTGGTCTTCCCTACCAAAAACCCATAACCCCAGTCTAACCATGGGAAAAACATCAGACAAAGCTCAACTGAGGGATGTTCCACAAAATACTACAAAAAAGTACTCCTCAAAACTGTCAAGGTCATCAAAAATAAGAAAAATGTAAGATACTCTCTTAGCCAAGAGGAGTCTAAGACGACACGTCAACTAAATGTAATGTGGTATCCTGCATGGAATACTGAAACTGAAAAAGGTAAAATTAAGGCAATCTGAATAAAGTACAGGTTTTAGTTGATAATAATATATCAATATCAGGTCACTAATTGTGACCAATACCATATTAATGCAAGATACCAATAATAGGGGAAACTGGGAGTGGGTATATGTGTATTCTTTGTACTATCTTTACAACTTTTCTATAAAGCTAAAAATATTCTAAAATAAAAAGTTTATTTTTTTAAAGAGGCAATAGAGATTTTTTTAACTTGACTTATTAATACCACAACAATTATTCCCATTTTATTTTATAGGCTTAATGTAGTTCTGACCAAAATCCCATTAGGATTGCTTTGGGGAAGGACAGGTTTGGGGAGTTGACAAAAATGACAAAATTCATCTGGATTAATATTTAGTGGAGAAGAGAAGATGTAAAAGAAGAGTTAACATGGGAAAATTTGTCCTGCCTTATAACAAAATGTATTATAAAGAATAAATAATTAAAATGGTACAGCTTAGGTACAAAAAGAACTCGGACTGAATAGAAGAGCAAGTTAGTACTGAAAAAGATACTGAGGCAAGTGAAAGAAAATGCACATGTGTTTAATGTGATAAAGAAAGCATCGTAAATCACTGAGAAAGAGATGGATTATTTAATTGGAAATTTGTGGGAAAATTCATAATATTCTTTATTGCATAGCACTAAATATTTTATGAAACTCAGAGGAAAAAACTGAAACTCAAAAATACAAAGAGACTTCCAGTTTCAGCTCTGACACATTAAGAGCTTGGAAGTTGTCACTCTTGTCCTGGTAATAAGAAGTTTTCGGTGATTTTCTCGGACCCATCAAAGAACTGAGGTTTCAGGGAAAACTGCCACCCCAAAATCTAGAGAGACAGACAAATCCAGCGAGTCACAGCCAAGATCTGCTCACCTGGAGCAGAAGCTGCTGGAGCCATAAACCGGTAGGAACACTTAAATAGTAATTTTCCCAAATGCTGGAGACTGCGTGTGGACTAGCTCGGGAATAAGAAATTGTGGGGTCTGCAGTCTTAGTGGGGCCCTCACATTCTAATGAGTTTTACCTCCAAGAATTCCACAGGTCCCCTCATGGCTCTAGCAGGAAAAGGGGAAGAGTAACTGTATTAGTCATCTCAGGGTGCCATAACAAAATACCTATAGACTGGGTGGTTTAAACAACAGAAATTTATTTTCCCACAGTTCTGGAAGCTGGAAGTCCAAAAGCAGGGTGTCAGCATGGTCAGATTCTGGTGGGGGCTCTCATCTTTGCATGCAGACAGCTGCCATCTTGCCATGTGCTCACATGGACTTTCCCCAGTGCATGTATGCTGGGGTGGGGGGCCGGCGGGGGGAATAGAGCAAACTCTCTGGTGTCTCTTCAAATAAGGGCACTAATCCCATCAGACCAGGGCCCCACCTTCAAATACAATCACACTGTGGGTTACAGCTTTAATATATGAACTGTGAAGGTGGGACACAAACATTCAGTCCATAATGATAACCACTGTGAAATATACCCAGAGGATTCTCAATAATAAAGGCCTACTCTCCAGAGTGGAATCCAAAAAGACTTTACCAGAGCTTTATTCCACATGAGGGAAGGACATTTCTCCTACTCCAGCCCCCTTTAGCCTTCCTGTGTCATCTAAAGGAGCTTTAAAAAAAAAAAACCTAAAAAATACACGTGAAGGTCACAGTCTAGGAATGCAAGGCCACTAAAAGACTGATATTTAACCATAAGATTAGAGAATACTTCCTCTTCCCCACATCTTAGCATCATACTTTACCAGCATAATAACAATAGATTACAGTAAATTATAACTAAAAGAGCTTCAAGATACAGATTCTATACAAGGAGTTCTTAGGGAATCCCAAAGACAACAGAGGAGACCAAAATGAGGACACTGGAGGAATCTGAAGCCTCAGGAACCTACAGCTACAGCAAACACTAAACATGGGCCAACTATAGTCAGTGATTAATCTACTCTAGATTAATATAAAACCTCACATGAAGGCCTATTACCCAATCCATTATTTTCAGCTTTCAATAAAAATAACCTGACATGCCTTTTAGAAAAAAAAAAAAAAACAATTTGAAGAGACAAAGCAATCATCAGAACCAGACAGATATTGGAATTACCAGATAGGGAATTTTAAACAACTATGACTAATATGTGTATTAGTTAGGGTTCTCCCGAGAAACAGAACCAATGGGACATATAGATTATAGATAGATACACAGATAGATGAGAGAGGATTTACCAGGGGGATTCACTATGATTATAGAAGCTGGGAGCCAACAGTGTAACTTTCAGTTTGAGGCCAAAAGCCTGAGAAACTGGGGGGCCACTGGTTCAAGTCCCAGAGTCCAAAGGCTGGAGAACCTGGAGTTCTGATGTCCAAGGGCAGGAGAAGATGGGTGTCCTAGCTTCAGAAGCCAGAGAGAGAGAGAGACAGAGAGAGACCTTCCTCTGCCTTTTATTTTTTTGTATCCACACCTTCAACTGATTGGATGGTGCCCAGCCACACTGGGTGAGGGCAGATCTTCCTTAGTCAGTCCACTGTTCCAAATCTCAATCACTTCCAGAAACACCCTGATGGACATACCCAAAAAATAATGCTTTACCAGCTGTCTGGGTATTCCTTAATCCAGTCAAGCTGACACCTAAAATTAACCATCACGATATGCCAAAGGCACTGATGGGAAAAAAGTAGACAATATGCAAGAACAGATAGTTAACGTCAACAGAGAAATGGAAACTCTAAGAGAGACTCTAAAGGAAATGCTAGAAATCAAACACTCTGAAACAAAAACGAAGAATGTCTTTGATGGGTTCGTGAGGAGAGTAGCCACGGCTGAGTGAAAAACCAGTGAGCTTGAAGACAGGCCAGTAGACACTTCCCAAATGGAAACTCAAAGAGGGAGAGGAGAAAGAGCGTGTGTGAGGTGGGGCAGAGGAAGGATGAGAAGAAGAGAAAGAGGGGAAGGGAGGAGGACAATGAGGAGGGGGAAGGGGGAGCAGGAGGAGGGGAGGAGGGTAGGGAACCATCCAAGAACTGTGGAGTAATTCAAAGGTGCAACATACGTGTAATTTAGTACCAGAGGGGAAGAAAAAATGAAGCGAAAGAAATATTTGAAGTGATTATGACCAAGACTTTTCCAAAATAAATGACAGACACCAAAATATCAATCTAGGAATATTAGAGACCACCACCAAGCAGGGTAAATGCCAAAAAAGCTACACTTAGGCGATCATATTCAGACTGCTGGAGATCAAAGTCAAAGATAAAATCTTGAAAGCCACCACAGGAGGGAAACATCCTACCCACAGAGGACAAAAGTTAGAGCAGATCTCTTGTCAGAAACCATGCAAAAAGAGGTGGAGTAAAATATTTAAACTGTTGGGGGAGGAACCCAACAAATTATAATTCTTCATTCAGCAAAATTATCCTTCAAAAGTGAAGAAAAAAACAGAACTACTTCAGACAAACAAAAACTGAAGAAACCCATTGCCAGCAGATCTGCCCCACAAATGGGTTCTTCGGGGAGAAGAAAACTGCCATAGTCAGAAACTTGTATATACATTAAAAACTTACAAGAAAATTGAGGTGGAGATTTATCTAATATCTGAATGGGAAATGACTATCAGCACAATAACAAAGGGAAAAAAAATACTGAAGGAAAGTTGTACAAATTTAACTAAATAAAAGGTTCAACATGCCAGAACATAAGACATAATTAAAAGCTGTATATACCATAAACCAGGGGAAAATATTTACCACAAAGCTGAGAACATGTTAATGCCCTTAATATATAAAGAGTAAAAACTAATCGAAGGGAAAGTTTCCAATATCCGACTAGAGAAAAGGGCAAAGAATATAAGAATAAACAAGCGAGAGAAGCAGAGTGATGAACGTATAAATGGAACACCTGATCAGCCTTGGCAATGATCAAAGAAACATCATTGCAAAGATGTGGAAACAACCCAAGCGCCCATCAAGCCATGAGTGGATTAATAAAATGTGGTATATGTATACCAGGGAGTACTACTCAGCCATAAAAAACAACCTACTGTATTATCCTGGATGGAGCTGGAGCCGATTTTTCTAAGTGAAGTATCACAAGAATGGAAAAACAAACGCCACATGTGCTCACCATCAAATTGGTACTAATCCATCAACACTTATGTGCACATATGGGAAGTAACATTCATAGGGTGTCGGGCAGGTGTGGGGGGGGAGGGGATGGATAAACTCACACCTAACAGGTGCAGTGCGTGCTGTCTGGGGGATGGGCACGCTGGTAGCTCTGACTCGGGCGGTGCAAAGGCAATTTGTGTAACCAAAGCGTTTGTACCCCTGTAATACTCTGAAATAAAAAAATTTTAAAAAGATATGCCAATTATAAAGATGAAAACATTGAGATACTATTTATTTTGCCTTTCCATTTAGCAAAGAAAAATAACCAGTGGTGGCAATGGGTGGTGAATTGATAAATCATTGCTGATTGACATGTGCATTGCTATAATTCTTTGGGAAAGCAATTTGGTGGCATATAGAAAAAGCTTTAATAATGGTTTCATCAGTTTATCCTCTTCCCCCTTTCCCAATTTATTCTTTCCTTCATTAATGCTTATTTAATATAGATTATGTAACAGTTAGAGGACACAGCACCAAAAAAAGAGGCATGGTCTCTATATGAAACTTTTAGTGTGGAGGCAGAAATTAAGCCCTATAAAGTAGATGCACAGCAGGGGACTTAATCTAGAATTAACTTAAGCCACCGAAAAGGAGCAGTGTGGAGGGATGGTGACTACACCTAAATATCCATTTCAGCATTATTAATGAAGTATTGGCATTGGAAACATTAAAAGAAAAAAAGGGCTAACTCTGACATTCATTGGAATATTATCCAAATCATTAAAAAAAATGTTTTCATTGGCGATCTGGGGTAGTCATTAAGGCTGCTACCAACATTCCAGAGCTCTTCCTTCTGGACGTGTAGTACCATTGCACTTGCACACTTTCTTTGAAGGTAGCATGGCCATGTGACTTGCTTTGGCCAGTGAAATATAAGAAGTGATATTTCTCTTCTAGCAAGAAGATTTTAAGAGCCAGTGTGAGAATTACCGTATTTTCCTATTCTGCTTTGGGGACTATGAATGCTTGTGTATGGACGGAGCCTCCATCAGTGTCAGCATAGATCCCTGAATTCAAATGAACAGTTTTCCTGTCTGTCAGCATTAGACACGTAACATGAGGGAGAAATAAACCTTTGTTATTTTAAGACACTGAGATTTGAGGAGTTACGTTATCACAGTATCTAAAGAGATAAAGTGTTTTTACTCTAAGGGAAAAATGCCAATTATATTAAATAATTAGCTTAAAAGAACACAACAAAAGTCATATGCTGTATGAGTACACCTATACTTTATAAACATCTTATTCATAGGAAGAAGTCTAAAAGTACACACACCCAAATATTAAAAATGATTATCTTTCAATGGATATGTAAGGGACTTTTCCTATGCATCCATTTATAACATACATTCACAGATTATCTCTAATGGGTAAAATACCATTCCTTACAGAGCATGGAAGTCATAATAAAAAATTTCAGAAGGGAATTCTGTCACTTAATATTCATAAAATAAAAGTTGTCCAAAAAGAAGAGATTATCCCTTTGCATGAACATGCTCCCCTGAAAAATTGGGTCTACTTAGCCAATGTCTTAATCTATTTGGTACACATTATGTTTACAATTACAACCTAACACTGTATGTCTTGTATCTTGTGTTAACTAATCTCAAATCCTAGAAAATCTTTATTGCTGAAGGTCTTATTTCTCTTTTTTTCTACATTTCCAGTTCAATGTGTAAGTGCTGTTCAGGCCCCAGAATCCATATCAGCTACAAATGAATCCAATTAAATCTTGCTTTATTTAGAGAATATCATTGATCCGTTTTATTCAGAAATAAGCTAAGTCACTGGTCAGGAAAAAATGACTTCACTTTTGGCTATAGAGCCTATTTCCCAGGGAACTTGATTTCTACTGCATTCTCCCCACCCCTTTCATCATTAAGATAACGATATTGTTAACACCAGATGTTTCCAATTAAATTACAATGGTTTGAACAAAGTATTTATATCCCACTAATCTTACATAATGGTACGTAATTCACATCATGGTGGAAAGACTTCTTCAGATGCAGTAAAAAGCCTACATCTTTATCAAACAGAAAAAGAAATCCACAAGAATTATAAAATCTTTATAGTAATCATACAATTTAATCACATAATATTTTTAACTATAAGAAACTCTGTGAACACATACAACATAAAGCTCAAACTCATTATAATCAATCATGTCCATGATATGATCAACATTGATACTGATCAATCTACATCTGTTCTCCTTTGGTATCTGCATGGTATATTTTTCCATCCTTTTATTTTTCAAACTTTCATTTGCTTATCTTTTAAATATGTCTCCTGAACGTTTTTTAAATCCATCTGACTGTCTTTGTCTCTTAATTGCAACATTTAGCCCATTTATATGTAATGTAATTACTGGAATATTTGTGTTTACATCTACCACTGTGTGCACCAATTTTGCCCCAGTGTTCAAATTATTCTCCTCCTTTATTGCTATTGTTTGGCTTATTTTTAACCTGTTAGCATGGAAGCTACATGCTCTTTTACTATTCTTTTGGGGGTTATTCTAACAATAACAACATGTGTCATTAACTTATTAAAAACTAATATTGATTGATATTTCTTCTTCCTCCCAGACAATGCAAAGATCTCAGAACCCTTTACCCTTTTAACCCCTTCCAGAGGCAGCAATGGACAGGATAAGAATCAAAGGAAAAGACTGAATGTTTTGCTTGAAACTTAGATTCCTGTTCTATCCATAAGAGCAGACTATTGGCCCCCTCAAAGAAGAGATACAAAATTTCATCACTATGACACTCAGCATCCACCTTCAGTTCTTTAATGAGCTGGTTCTCATCACAGAAAGAATAAAGCACTTGACCTTCCTCTCCTCATCTTATGGTCCAAGAACTTCATTCTTTTCTTATTCAAAGTCCTTCCTCTATCCAGAGAGAAGAGAGAATGCTTTCTGTCACATGCAGGTAGGGGAACACTTCCACCAAGCATTTCCTTGGAACTTATTTATCACATCATACCACTAGTTAGCATGAGTTGGGAAACACATTCCCACCACATCCATAGTTGGGTTCAGTTCCTGCTCCTGAAGCAAAGGAGAGCACTTATGGGTGCTGGATACACACTGTGCAAGAGGCAGGGCCTCTCTGTGAGGATATAGCTTTAGAAATTCAGCAGAACAAGCCCAGGGAAATTTCATAGCAGTTCACATCACTGAGCATGAGGTACTCCAGATACCTTCATGACCAAGAAGTCCAGCAGCTGAATCATATTTAGAGGACACAGAGTCTGATACATCAAAATATAGCGATGACTACAGTTTTCTTATATGGCCAAATGACAAGAAAAATATACATCAATAATTGGCAAGGCTATTATTACACAAGTTCCACCAAGATCTGCAGTTTTTGGGTGACAAGGATTATGCAGTTGCTATCACATCTGAAACTACACTACAGGCCTCCAAGACAGAACCCAGCTAGCAGTCACTGCCAGAGGGATAAAGAAAAACTGGTTCCTGCTACAGGTGACATTCACTAGTGTTTACAAGTGCACTGTGACTTACAAGCAATGTCCATACCCAACACATGTTATCCAACCACTGTTGACTATTTCCAATGTAAGGAGATTCTTAACAAAATATAACCCCACCTAACTCATCAATGGAACCCAAACAATAAGAGTTGGCATTATTCTAGAAACTGGCTAATGTGTCAGGAGATTTCTGCTTTTTACAACTCCAACTGTTTATGTCATACTTCAATTACAACTTGACCTATACACGAAGAACTGTCAGAAAGACTTCAAGACTACGTTGTTGCTTGATTTATTGGACAACCAAAAGCAACAAAATGAGAGCCAAGTCATGTTGATTTTTCAACTACATCTTCTGAGAATTTCACCAAAGCCAAACAAGCACTAAGTCTTCTCTAGCTATTTCAGCTTTCCACATTAAATCACCTAAGACTTCCATATCCACTAATGGAGCACAGATACAGCCTCAGAATAGGGTCTTTTTGTGCTAATTAAAAAAAAAAAACTTTAAATTAGCAATATGCTCCAGAAGAATGCATGTCCTTTAAAACCATATTATGAGGATATTTCTCTAAAGGCTTATTCACCACACTTTGAAGTGTAGCATTAGCATACAATTATCACAGCAGACATAAAAGTCACTATCCACAGTGTTCAGTGTGTTTAAATAAATTCTCCTTTCAAAGATAACTATAAGACATATTAGCTAAGAGGGAAGAATGATAAAGGACTACCTTCTGAGCTCTACTAGTTCCTTGGTTTTTTTTTTGGTTTTTTTGTTTTTTTGTGTTTCCCTGCTACTTGACATAACTGGTACTCAGGAGTTCTGCAAAACAGCAGCCAATCTAAGGAGGAGGTATCTTCAAATCAGGCTGCAATTCAAATGTGAACAAGCAAAACACATCCTAGAAGAATCCACGGCAGCCTGGAGGTGTGGCTGAAGAAATGGGTCAGTAGTTGGGACTGACAAAAAAGAAAATGATGTCCAGCTGGATTTGAGTTAGTGTTTTGGAAGAGCAAAGCAGTCAGGAATTCACGCAAAACTGCAAGACTGGCCCAGTGTCAGTGTCAAAAAGGGCCAGCAGCACAAACATGCAGTCACCCAGCGCCCCTGCAGTTCCCAAACAAAAACAATGAACCATGTATGCCACTCATATCCTAAAGCAATTTAAACCATGCTTCAAAAATGAACTAACAAAAACACTCCCAACAGAAGACAGTCAGGTGATCCCACTGAAGAAACAACTATAAAAAAAGCAAAAAGCCTATTTCAGCCTTCTGATTGGCATCTAACCCCTTCCGTAAGAAAGGTCATCAGGATAAATCACAATTGAGAAATGGAGACAAGGAGCTTTAAACGTAATGACAAAGAAAAACAATTGGCTGATATATTTAGGACAGACCAGCCCCTGCTCTGACTTAAACAGGCATTCACAGTGGCTCGGGCCCCTACTCGGACCCCAGACAATGTACCTCCCCAGACTGTGTACCTGAAATGACACAGCAGCCTTACAACGAAGTGACCAACCTCTCCAGAGCCATACTTTTTACATCACTGATCATCTGTCACTAGGCTACATCAGTGGCAGTAAAATCACCTCATCTAGGGTGTCCCAATAGGACAGGGTAGGCAGGTTTGGTAGCACACAGTGGAGGGTGTATTGACTCACCGTTTCAATGGCATAAACACTTTTACAGACCTACAGGATCTTTGAACCTAACTGCAAAACTAGTATGTGTGTATAAATATGCATATATGTTTATTTATATATATACACAGTAAGGTATGAAATAAGAGACTCACCCGAAATCGTATCATCCCGTTTCCTCCAATATACATATATGCATATTTATATATATGCATAAATAAAATCATTCTTAAAGCAGAGGACATGGTCCTTCCCTGGGTGGTTTTCTGCCTTCCCATTACACCTGGAGCAAAATGCCAACTCCTGACCCTGCCACGTCCCACAAGGCCCTGAAGAGATCAGCCTGACCCGTTTCCTCTCCGGCCTCACCTTGCACTCCTTCCCCAGACACACGGGCATCCTCTCCTTCCTCAAGACTTTTCCCTCTTTCTGGAAGCTGTGACTCTAGATCTATGAATGTCTGGGTCCTTTGCAAATCATTTTTTTCCCTCCACAAACATTCTGACCCCTAAGAGGCTCTGCCTTCCCATCTAAAGTAGCCCTGGCCACCACCTGTCCTGCTGCAACCTGCAGCATTTTCTCCAAAGCCTCCTGCTGCAACCTGCAGCATTTCTCCGAAGCCACACGCTACCTGCTGTGTGTGTGCGTGTTCATTTTGTCAAAGAACAATGAGACCACCACTCAGTATGTGACACAGAACCACAAGGCTGAATGTCCTGCTCACTACAGGAAGGGAGAGCTATGCTGGCCAAACAGTCTCTCTGAGTAGGACAGATGGTTGATCGCATAGAGGGTTCTGGAAAGCATGGAGCTGTGTGGTTGACATCAGGTGGGTGCTCAGGTAAGGCTATTGTTGATTGGTTGGCACTCAGAGGCATGTGTACTAGAGAGCATCCGTCCCTGGTTGGCTGAAGTAAGGATCTGGCACTGGTCAGCTAGGTTGATTTGAAAACAAACTTTCACTACGGCAAGTTGTTGTTGACCAACTGGTTCTGAAGGCTGCTTATTATGGTGGCTACAGAACAATCACACTTTTCCTAGGTTTGTGGGAACTTTTTATTCTACTATTCTCCGAAAGCAAACCCCATGCAATCAGGTTTGTCTGTTTTATTCACCTTATAACCCTAGTACCTACTTCAGCCCCTGGCACATTCACTGTTGAATGAATGTTGTTTGCTGTGGTACAGATAATGAGGGCTTTTCTTTTCAGGTTTGCTACTTTATTCTTACAGCTTAATACAGTGGTAAAGAGCACGGCTTTATGATCACACAGTCCCGGCTTTGGCTCTGCCATTAACCAGCTTACAGCCTTCCTGAACCTCCATTTCATTATTTGAAAGAAAGGGCAAGAATCACAATATCTACCTCCCAAATCTCCTCTGAGGATTACTGAAATAATGCTCAGTTCCTGGCACATAAGTGTTCAAAAATATTAATCACATGTATTATTTCCCTGAAAGTTTCTAAAGGACTCAAAGAAGATATTTCAGACCATAAAAAGAAGATGATCAGGCTTGGCGCTATGGAAAGGCATACAGGAAGGTCCGAAATAAAAGACTCTAAGAGGTACCCCTGACCCTAAATCCCAATCCCCCAGCCCCTTTCCTCAATCCTCCCGTAATCCCAGCCCCCATCCAGGTTTTTGCCTCCCTGCACCCTCCTGAGAAGGCCAATCACTCCTGATACTGCCAACAGTAACATCTTCTAGGCCTGGAGATACATTAGGTGAGTTAAATCATTTTTTCCCAAAAGAAACACTGTTTAGCAAGTGCATTATATTAATCTATTTATTCGATCAACCCTGTACAAATCATTGTGACCTACCAAACAACAGGAACCTGAAACACCGAGACACAGGACAGATAAATTTTGAAGGGAGTGCTCAGATACTGGTTTGGCCCTGTTGGGACAGAGGGTTCTGTGGGCCTAGAGGTTCAAGGCAAAGTCCATCTACTCCACTGTTTTGCCTAAGTCCAGTCCTGTCCTGGCAAAAATGATAGTTTTCCAGGTCTACGTAGGATTTAACTCACTCTCTGTCAAATTCTCTACCCCTCCCTCCCCCATACACACAGAAACACAGGACACACACAGTCTCTCTCAGCATCTCCATCCCCAGCTCCAGCCAATCAGAATCTCTAGTACCTTTAATTAGGTTTATGGGCACCAAGAAGCCTCAGGCTGAGTATTTATTCCTTTGCAACTGTCTGAAAACTGCCAAGAGCTGAGCGTGTGTGCTCACACTGATAGGGAACTGTACTTCCTAAGACATTGCTTCATATTACCTGAATGTAGTTATATTATTGTCCCTGGATCTCATTAATGAGGATACATTATACTGCACTCTACATAAAACGTAACAGAGATCACAGCATCACCTGTGGGCAGATGGCCCTGGGTTTGAATCTTCTCTCTCCTACTCACTTATCTGTGTTACTCTGGGAAAGTTGCCTAAGCCTGCTGATATAGTTTGGATATTTGGCCCCTCCAAATCTCATGTTGAAATCTGATCCCCAGTGTAGGAGGTGGGGCCTAATGGGAGGTGTCTGGGTCATGCGGGAGGATCCCTCATGAATGGCTTGGTGTCCTCCCCTTTGTAATGAGTGAGTTCTTGCTCTATTAGTTCACTGGAGAGCTGGCTGTTTTTAAAAGAGCCTGGCACCTCTTCCTCTCGCTCTTGCTCCCTCTCTCGCCATGTGACATGCCTGTTCCTCCTTTGCCTTCCACCTTGATTGGAAGCTCCCTGAAGCCCTCACCAGAAGCAGATGCTGGTGCCATGCTTCTTGTACAGCCTGCAGAACCATGAGCCAATCTCAAGTGGGGTACCTATGGCCTTCTGATTCCAAGATTCTTCTTTTTTAAGCACCAAAGGAGGCAAGAAAAACTTCATCTTTCTCTGCTGCACCCCTTTTAACAAAAGGATTTGTTCTGCAAAATTTGGATTCAGTCAAAAGGCTGCACTTAAGGACCTAGAAGGTCACATTTTGTCTTAAGGCTGCAGGTTCCCCACCCCTGAATGGACTAACACACCTGCTGAGCTAGTTTCTTCATTTTTGCCCATCTTGTGGGACTATTCTGAGAATTTCAACCATAGAAACCTATGTCAACGTAGGTACTCATCAGGTAGCAGCTTAAAATATGCAGGGGTACCCAATACTTCAACCCATAGTCTGAAAGAGCTGGGTATGGTTCCATTAGTGATGCTGGGAAAGAATTTCAGAGAAAATACAGAACCAATGGCAGTGCATGTTCTTTTGGAGGACAAGGGATAAACAGGAACAATAGGAACCCACTTGACACTGTGCAGGCCTGCGGTAGAGCTGGTTTCAAATCCCAGGGTTTAGCCATAAATGAAAACCTCTCAGAAGGATTCTTTTGGGCCTCCTGTGATCTTGTCCCAAGTAAAGAAAGTCAGTGCCAGCCACGAATCTGAATTCTGTGTGCACATTCAACACTGGGAACAAGAAATTGTGGTGTATTGCTGGAGGGCACGCACAAGGGTGAGGGTTCTGCGTAAACCCCAAGGCTTCTTCCGGTTCTCCCACTGCAGTGAAGATTTGTGGCTCCTGCTCTTAAGAAGGCACCACCGGGTGGTCACTACCAGAAAAGACAGAGCAGAATCACAAAGCCTCTCAACCTCTCTCAGCAACCAATTATTTTTTATTTATTCAACAAATATTTACTGAGTCCTCGTTACGTGCCAGACATAGTGCTAAGTGCTAGATGTACAAAGTAGAACCAAATTCAGTGGAGAATCTCAATGAACTCATTGTCAAGAGAACTTCTAAGTGCTGGAGCTATATGCAGTTCCTTCTCCCCAGAAAGAAGAGTGAGGATCAAGTTCACGTTCTAACTCGGAGGAAGCCCTCTGCTGTCCAAGCTCGTCTCTGGGAAATGCCGCCCTTACCTGGGGAGAAGCATTTGCAAATAGATGGCCTTCCTTTCCACCTTATTTCTCCCGCCTCTGTCATCTGTCTTTCCGATTGCCCCAGACCAGGTCTCATTCCGTCTTTTAAACAAAACGTCCTGTGCAGTCCTCCCCTGAGGAAGGCTTGGATGAGGGAGGGAATGTCACTCATTTTCTGTTTTGGAAGTTTTAACTGTTTCCTCTCGATTCAAATGCCTCTGAATGTCTCCCCTTTCATTCTTATGCTTCCCTTTCCTCTTCCTCCTTCTGCTAAGAAGCAGATAAGTGAGCCACAGGTTAAACGGAATGTTCCAGTCCCACCCTTCTCCCAGGCTCATCCCTTGACATTTTGAGCAAACATTTTCAGAACTCCTAGTTCAGAATTTCCCATGGGATGTTCTAGTGAATATCTAGTTTTAATCCCTTGAGGATGGATTTGATTTAGGGAAGGAGTCAAATTTTAAATGAAGTCCCCGCTGATGACTCGGATGGGTGACTGAACTGGGTTCATGCCATCATGAGTCCAAAAGTGAGTCACAGCTATTAAAAAAAGGAAATTGACTTTCTTGGGTAGCCGGAAGGCAATTTAGAAAAAGGAGCTCCATCAAATATGTTTTGAGCCCTGGGAAGCTCGACTGAAATAAGTCTATATCTCTTAAGACCATCGCTTAGAAAAGTTATACTCATTTTTAGATGCATAAGTTTTCTCAGTAGTGTAGGATCACATGTGAAAACGTACCAAGGAAATTAACGGAATAGCAAGTGGGTGTTAAGGACTACAAAAGCTGCAGGTGCTCAGAGGATCACCAAGTACAGCCTCTGAAGTTAGGACTGGCCTAAAACAGGCAGGACACCCCTTCTAACCGAGAGTGGAGGCTGGAAGCAAAGGTGGATGCAGATGCAGGTAACAGAGGAGGTGGCGTCAGAGCTGGGGCATGAAGAAAGAGTTCGGGTGGAAGGAATGAGAAGTTGCTCGCTGTATAAACATCAGCGCAGCTGTGTTTACCTACGTGACACATCTGAGTGTGGTCAGCAAAGGTTGTCACAGGAGGGCACTCAAATACAAAAGCAGAAGACAGGTAGAGTATGGCCCAGGTATGAAAGACCTTGAATATTATTACAAAGTGTCTGGACTTTTCCCCACAGATAACGGGGAAGCATAAAAGAATTCAGAGCAAAGGAGTGAGAGATCAAAGCACGGTCTGGATCTGACTTCACAGCAGGGTAGAGGCAGCTTGGACTAGAGACTAGAAGGAGCCTGTAGATTCAGTCGGACTTGAGTTCAAATCTTGGCTTGGCCAACTACTGGATCAGTGAGTGACCTTGGAAAAGTCTGTCTCCTCCTCTGTAAAATGGGACTAATAACTGCACCAGCGTCATCAAGTTCTTGTGAGGATCCAGTGCATGGCATGGAGTAAGCACTCCAATGCTGGCTTCTCTGTTCCCGCACTGTGTTGGTCATAGCTTGGTGAGAGGAGCAAGACTGGCACAGAGATCATCGAGGAGGCTGCTTCGGGAATTCTGAAATGGAATGGCAAAGTGCTCAGCCAGGCAGTGCTTTCCTTTCCACAAAGGGAGTGGAAAAGAAGGCTTTGCTGTCACACATATTTCAAAGGGAGGTCAAAGAGATTTGGCAATTAGATAAGGAAAGAAGAAGGAAGCATCTGGGTTCAGGCCTAGAGCCTGGGCTCCAGGAGTAAGTGGTACCATCAGCAGAGAACAGGAAGAGGCCCACACCAGGCACGCCCAGCCCAAGTGGCAAGACACTAGCAGGAGTTAATTGGAAGCAAACTGGGCTTGCTCTTTCACTTCCTTGGAGATCCTGCTCTTCCCAAATACCCCCTTCATCCGACAGGCTTTCCCCACCCAGCTCGCCACGCATGGCCACTCTCTACCCCAACTTCATTTCATAAAGTCTATGTTTACTGATATGTTTTATTGTCTGGCTGCCTCCCAATAAAACGTAGGCTCTGGGAGGGACGGCCTTTGTGCTGTGTACTTCACATCCCCTGTGCTGAAAACAGTGCCTGGCTTACAATCGACACTTAGTAAATATTAGTTATTGTTATTAAAGTGCTTTAAAAAGTTCCTGGCACACAAAACATATTTAATAAATATTAGCATTTATTGGTGAGTGTCTCAAAAACTTGTGATAAGAGAAAGGCAGCTGGGAAGTGCTGAATCTTGGAGAATAGTCACACTGGCTCACCAGGAAGAGGAAGAATAATTAACAGAGCAGGCAGAAGTTATAGAGACTCGAAAATTGTGGCCTCCTTTCAGGCAGAGAAGAGAGGAAAGACCTGCCCACTGGGAAGGCCACACCTCAGACCATGGAGCCATAGTTTTTTCCAAGTAACAGAAAAGGGAGGCAAAGCCAGTTTACCCTGGGACAGGTTAGCAGTCGTGAAAGACAAAGAATGGGTATTTTCTGGCAACAGAAAAGAAAGGCGCTCAGTCTGAGTTCATTTGTGACTTCACAGAAAGGCCACAATCACCTCCTTGGCCCAATCCTTCCCTTTCCTCTTGTCAGATCATTCAGAAATACAGATTCTGGCAGAGTTCACAAGAACTCACTTAGCTGGGAGACTAAACATCAAGTTAATTAGCAGATTCATAATTGACTGCTCCAGATATACTGGGATTGCAAGATCAGCTCCTCCAGCAAATATGCCTACTGTGCATTGACAAAATTCTTGGCAAACTCATTAGCACAACTTTATGGTGATACAGATCCATACAGCTGGTAGAATAGAAGTTCCGCCACTTCTCAACCTCTGCCAGCTAGATCAGGGCTCAGAGAGGCCATGATTGCCTCCAACGCCTTCTCTCAGGCGGCATCAGGTAATGTGCAGCATCCCAGAAAGCTCTTACACATACTGAGCTAAAATGCCCATGGCTGTCTTTTAATTCAAATTATGATGCTGCTAAATTAGATGGTGAACAAGGGTGAGCTGTGGTAAAGTACCCTGGAGTCCATCCGTAGCCATTAACTGAGATTAAAATGCCCCAGCCACCTGTAACCCCCAATCAAAAAATATAGTGACTACTGACTCCGTCTTTACAGAAGTACTGCCTTGATTTCGGAGCAAATAAACCAAGAGAGGATATAAAAATCCACTTCTCTGTAGCCTGCCATAAGCCACACACAGGACAATAAATCTTTAAAACATGTCTTAGTAGACTTGGGAATAAGACACATTTTTCTAATATCTTGCCAACACGGAAAACAATAGGCCCTTATTAATTCCCTGGAGATCTACCTCACTTAGAAGGAAGTGCTAATGGTGCACCCATGTTCCTTTTTCAAATGTTGGAAACCCCTGAACCACTACTGCTCTTCTGATTTTTC
Source organism: Daubentonia madagascariensis (assembly GCA_023783475.1). Taxonomy (NCBI): domain Eukaryota; kingdom Metazoa; phylum Chordata; class Mammalia; order Primates; family Daubentoniidae; genus Daubentonia; species Daubentonia madagascariensis. The sequence continues at coordinate 32,648,162 of JAKFHU010000485.1, read as the reverse complement.
TTGGATTTAAATCCAAGAAAAAATTGCAAATTCTCCAAGACAAGCATAATCATTATTCTATCTTAGATTACCAGGTGAGACTAATGTGTAAATATATTAGAAATGTTAGATGGAAATTAGCATTGACCTTTACAGTTGAGGAAGGGTACACTTAATGCCCAGTGTTATCACTGTTCAGACATTTAAGACGAGGTAATGTCCAATAAAATAGAATTTTTTTGCCTAGCTCTGTTCTGACAAGCCACTGAGCCAGTTTCTTAACTTCTCCATTTAAAAAGAGTTACAGAGTTTTCATAAAAATTACATGAGCTAATATCGAAGGACTTCACATGCTGCCTGGCTTATGGTTAGTCCTTTGAAGGAACTGATTTTGGGGTTTTGCTTTTTGTGTTATTGAACTTCTGTTTTGGGGTTTTTGTTTTTCTTTTGAATATTGAAATTGCATTTGGAGGGTAGCCTCACATTCCAGCAAGATGGTGAGAAGACACACATTCACACACGCTTCCTACAAACACCTGGAAATACCATATACAGGATTTTTTAAAACTCATAGCTGAACCTGCAATAAAGATGAGGAAATTACCAGGTGCCAGGTGCTAAGCATTAACTAAGACTGGAAGTAAGCACAAAATTCAACTGGGTAGGTACTCCCAGGAATGAAGGGATTTATCCTCACCGGGAGGGGGAGGAGTGAAGCAAGTACTGGTTCAAGGGACTTTAAAGGTTTAGACGTATGTCAACTAGCACTTAGGGAAAAGAGGCTTGTCTGTCTCTGTTTGTCTCCAGGGGAGGAGAACAAAAGATTTCCCTGCAAAATTTAAACTCCAAACCACTGCCTGTGGAACATGGCGGTGGTACAAATTTAGGCTTCCTGTACAGTCCAGAAATGCCTAACCTGAGAAATCAACATAAAAATTCATCCTGAACCAATGATGGACATGGGAAAACTAAAGCAAAACTGTTGCAATCCACGCGGCAGTCAAGTCCTACAGAAAAATCAGACCCACTAAGCTTACAACTTACAAAAGCACATTAAATAGGAGGATTCAAGCCCCTAGTCATGACATGAGCTCTACTTTTAATGTCAGGAACGAGACAAGAAAGGTTGCTATCACTGCCTCTGTTCAACACAGTTATGCGAAGATAGGCAAACTTTCTGTAAAGGGCCTGAAAGCAAATACTTTAGGCTTTGCAAACTAGGCAGTCTCTGTTGCAACTAATCAACTGTGCCTTTGCAATGCAAAAGGAGCCACAGACACTACGGGTGAGTCTGTTTCAAGAAAACTCTATTTAAACAGGTGGTATAGTAGAAGTCCGAGTCAGTATATCAAGACAAGAAAAATACGTGAAAGTCACACAACATGAAAAAAAGGACCTGACATTATTATTAAAAGATGATATATCTGTCTGCATAATTTGTAAGAGTATCTAAAGACAAACCATAAAAATTAGTAAGAGTTCGATAAGATATACGAAAGTAAATAATATTCCTATACACCAGCAACACAGAAAAAGATATAACAGAAAGATGCCACTAACAGCAATAAGAACTATGGAACACTCAGGAATACATTTAACAAAGCCATGTAAGAAAAGTATGACAAAAATTATGAAATTTTATTGAAGGTCCTAAAAAAAGCACTAAATAAATGTAGCCGTGCCAAGGCTGTAGGTGAGAAGACCCAGTATCATAAGAGGGCAAATTCTCGCAATTTATTGGTGAAACATCTGAATAATTCCAACAAAAGCCCAATAGAGTTTTCATATTCCTAAAATATATTTGAAAATATAATGAGCCTTAGAATACAATTCTGAAGAAGAAAAATAAGGTAAAACTTAAACTACCCAAACCTGTATGTCCAAGGTAATTAAAATACAGTAGAGTTAGAGCAAGTAGACAAATACACCATTAACAGAGAAGAGAAGCAGGATACAGCCAAACATGTGGGAACGTGTGCGTGACAGTGGGAAAAGACCCGACATACACAAATGAGACAACTGGACACCCATATGGAAGAAGATAAAAGTGGATTCCAATGTTACGTCTATATAAAAATCAATTCTAGGTGGCTGTAAAGCACTATATTTCAAAACTTTTAGAAGAATATATAAGAAACTATTTCTATGACATTGGAGTAGAGCAGGATTTCTTAACACATGCAAAAAAACATATACCATAAAAGAGAAGTTGATAAATTGGACCACATTAAAATTTAGCACTTCTATTTAATAAGAGACATCATAAAGAAGTAACAACATAAGCCACAGACTAGGAGAAGATATTTGTGGTCCAGCAAACTGACAAAGATATCTAGAATATAAATGATTCTTATAAATCATTAAGAAAAAGACCAATGGCAATAGAAAAACTAGCAAAGGATATGAATGGGCAATTCACAAAAGAGGAAACTCAGATGACCATTAAGTACAGAAGAGACGATCACACTAGTAAGCCGAGAAATGCAAATGAAAACAATGAGATACAATTCCATGCCAATCAGATTAGCAAAAATTAAAAATCTGATAAATCTCTGATAAGAGGATATGAGTAAACAGTAACTGCGGATGGGAGCATAGTTACAACTGCTTCGGAGAGTAGTTTGGAAATATCCACTAACTTGGAAGATGTGCATATTGTAGAACTGAGCAATTTCTCTTCCAGGTTCTGGCTCTACAATCTAGGATATATTTCTAAATAGATATGCACACAGATATTTACTGCATCACCATTTGTAATAGCAAAAAACATGAAACCATCTTAACCTTCTCTCAGGTGAACAGATGAATAAACTGATTTATTCACATAAATCCATCATTCCCATCCCCTTCCTCTTCTCTCCTCTGCTCTCTTCTCTGTCTCTCTCTCTCTCTCTCCTGCCTCCCTTCACTATGTGATCTCTGCACACTCCAGCTCCCCTTTGCCCTCTGCCGTGAGTGGAAGCAGCCTGAGCCCCTCACCAGAAGCAGATGCTGCTGCCACGCTTCTTGCACAACCTGCACGACCATGAGCTAAATAAGCCTGTTTTCTTTATAAATTACCCAGCCTCAGGTGTTCCTTCATAGCAACACAAACAGACGAAGAGAGCAGTTAAAACAAATCAACATGGATAAATCTCCAATATCAGAAGGATACATACACTGTCATTTCTGTAAATTTTTTTAAAACTCCCCGCAAAAGGTAGAAACACAACTGAGAATGAAACACAGCAACTTTGGCAGAGTTATAACTATATATGGAGGGAGAGAAGGAGGGAGACGGACGCGGGGACAGGATAGGGTTTTAGGAATGTCTAAAATGTTTTCTTTCAAAGAATGAACAGGAGAGAAGAGAAAGATGAAAGCACACCTGCGAACAAACGTAGCACACGCTAGCATCTGTTCAACATCCATGCTTGGAACATGCCTGTCTGTCGTATACTGTTCCAGGGTGTCCTGCAGGCTTGGAATATTTCATCATTTGAAACATTATATTAAAAAGAAATCATGTTTGGAAGTAATGTAGTACAAGTCTCATGACATTATTAAAAGACCTCTAAAACTATATGTTGCCTTGAACAAAACCAGTACTTCCTGCCCTCATTACCCATCTCAGTTGCTGGACTTGATGCCAGTAACTCCTCGCTCTTTCTGAAAATCAAAGCCTCCTACCAAGAATGAGTATTTGTCAGACTCAAAAATATTCAAAAGAATGTGCCACATACTCTAAAGGTAATTTAAAAAGGATTTCGGAAATGTTTGGGGCAACAGCAACATCAATGGAACCATCAAAGAATTACATCTATCCCAAGGTCACTACTTTGAAGAGAGCAAAATCCATTAATACTGTAAGTGTGATTTTTTTTTTACTTCAGCAGCAGCAACTAAAGTCATTCTTCCCATAACTGTCAACGTTACCCGGTATCGGAGTCAATGCACTGCGCTGAGAATGCCCTAGGAGCAGAAGTAAGTGCCAGCATTATAAATCACACCACATCCTTACAAAGAGTAAGTCATTCAACATGAGGCTCACACGGTGGTTGTAAATTACTGCAGATCCTCGCGTCATCCAAGGGGGATTTACCTAGGTATTTTGCTCAGAAAATGGGAAATTTGTTAATCAAACACCGAGCCCCATGGGTCAGCAGACAGGAAACACTATTTTCACAGTGAGATTAGATCCAGCAGCTACAATAAGGACAGAACACACACACGGGAACAGCAGAGGAATTAGAGAACATGACCAGCCCAGAGTGAGGGATTCACAATGAGCAACAGCCTCCTGCATTGTTTCTGAATCTATAATCAGGAGAAAAGGCTGAAAGGCCCCATCCCAATTTGCAGACAATCATTTCATTGCCAACTGTCAGTTCATCGTACAAAGCCTTGATTATGTTTACAACATACATTGCAACACACTCAACAAAGCAAAGACATGTTTGTTCATGAATATTTATTTATTTCAGAAATATTTATTGAGTGCCTATTCAGGCCCAAGAGCTGGACCTGTACACAAATAGTAAACTGAAATAGCCATATCCTTGCTCTCATCAAGTTTGTAGTAAACTAACTACACTGCTCACAAAATAAACGACGAGTTTCTTCTAACAAGACTTTAATTCCCCCCTCATTCATTCAATATATGAATCTGCCTACAAAAGGACTCCTATTTACCCTTTAAATCTGCAAGACTGCACACGATCTCTATAAACCACCACGTGTTGAGACGGCTGTGTTCATGGTTCCTGGATATAAGAACTAATAACAAGGGAGTCATTAATATGACATTCACCTTACTGAAGAACATAACCATGCTTTGTCCGACAGGAGCTATTTGCTGATTAACTTTGCTTGCTTGACAAGGGAAATACCCTAGAAATCATTGCTAAAATTTATTGTTTGCTTATGCTGCGTCACGCACAAGTACCTTCCACTTATTAATTCATTTAATTCTCACAATTACCCAGCAACGTTGGTATTATTGTTACCCCCAATTTACAGATGAGAGAAAATGAGGTATAAAGAAGTTCACAACTTGCCCAAAGTCATACAGCTAGTAAATGGTTGAGGCACAATTCAAGTTCCGGTCTGAGCTCTTCACCAAAATTACCTTACAGACAGACAAAAAAGTTAGAGGTAAAATCTTAACTATGAAAGGAAAATGCCACATTTAGGAGTCTCTCATAAGGAAATACCACAGATATACAAGGCATGGCTAATAGCATCTGTTTTATAGAACTGTTTATAATAGCAAAAAGAGAAGACAAAAAAGCTAGAAGAGCCTAAAAATCCAACAACACATAAATTAAGGTATCTAAATAAATTATTTTTATACGTTCTTATAATAAAGCCATTAAAATATATGGAAAAAGAATGTTTAGGATCAAAGGAAATACTCATGACATGCTTCAAAGTGCAAAGAGCAACGTACAAAAGTTTCAGAAATTATAAATACAGTATGATCTTTTCTTTTTTAAAAGAAACACAATGTCTATATGTATAGATAACTAGCTGAAAGGAATATACAGTAAAACGTTAATAATAGTTATCTCTGAGCGGTCATAGTACAGGTGATTTTAATTAACTTTTGCTTGTTTAAATTTAAAAAATGTGCTGGCTGAATGGATTAAAAAATACAAGCCAAGTATCTGTTGTTTTCAGGAAACACACCTTACACACAAAGACGCATTCAGACTCAAGGTGAAAGGATGGTATACAATTTTCCAGGCTAATGGAAACCAAAAGAAATCTGGAGTAGCCATCCTTATTTCAGATGATATAAACTTTAAAGCAACAAAAGTAAAGAAGGACAAAAATGGACACTATATAGTGGTGAAGGGAAAAATCTTACAAGAGGATTTAACAATCCTAAACATTTATGCACCCAACACAGGAGCGCCCAGGTACATAAAGCAAATACTGCTAGATCTAGACAACATAATAAACAGCAATGCCATAATAGCAGGGGACTTCAACACCCCACTGACAGAACTGGACAGATCCTCCAAACAAAAATTAAATAGAGAAACAAAAGACCTAAACAGGACTCTAGAACATTTGGGCCTAACAGATATCTACAGAACACTCCACCCAAATAACACTGAATATACATTCTTCTCATCAGCTCATGGAACTTTCTCTAAAATTGACCACATCCTAGGCCACAAAACAGATCTCAACAAATTCAAAAAAATAGAAATCATACCATGTATCTTTTCAGACCACAGCGGAATAAAATTAGAAATCAATTCCAACAGAAACTCACATCTTCCTCCAAAAACTTGGAAACTAAACAATCTGTTGCTGAAAGACTATTGGGTCAAGGAGGAGATTCAAATGGAAATCAAAAGATTCTTCGAACTAAACGACAATGGGGACACAAGTTATCAAAATCAGTGGGATACGGCAAAAGCAGTCCTGAGAGGAAAACTTATCGCCTTAAATGCCCACATCCAAAAGACAGAAAGGTCACAAATCGGTAAACTAATGAATCATCTTAAGGAAATGGAAAAGGAAGAGCAAAGCAATCCTAAAGCCAGCAGAAGGAAAGGACTCTAATAAGCTCAATTAGAATGAGAAAGGAGAAGTCACAACTGATACCATGGAATACAAACATCATCTTCGAATACTAAAAACCTCTATGCCCACAAACACGAAACATGGAGGAAATGGACAAATTCTTAGAAACATACTACCTCCCTAGGCTCAACCAGGAAGAAACAGAATTTCTAAACAGACCAATATCAAGCACCGAAATCGAAGCAGTAATAAAAAATCTTCCCACAAAAAAATGTCCTGGACCAGATGGGTTCACACCTGAATTCTACCAAGCCTACAAAGAAGAACTGGTGCCTATACTGCAGAAATTATTTGAAAATATCCAGAAGGATGGAGTCCTCCCAAACTCATTCTACGAAGCCAATATCACCTTGATACCAAAGCCAGGAAAGGACACAACAAAAAAAGAAAACTACAGACCAATATCCCTTATGAATATAGATGCAAAAATTCTCAATAAAATCCTTGCAAACCGAATTCAAATGTACATCAAAAAAATAATTCATCACGATCAGGTGGGCTTCATTCCCGAGATGCAGGGATGGTTCAACATACGCAAATCTATAAATGTAATTCACCATATAAATAAAAGCAAGAACAAAGATTATATGATCCTTTCAATAGATGCAGAAAAGGCTTTTGACAAAATCCAGCACCCTTTTATGATAAGAACTCTTAACAATATAGGCATAGATGGCTCATACCTTGAAACTATTAAAGCCATATACAATAAACCCACAGCCAATATCATACTGAATGGGGAAAAATTGAAAGCATTCCCCCTTAAAACTGGCACCAGACAAGGGTGCCCACTATCTCCACTTCTTTTCAACATAGTGCTGGAAGTCCTGGCCACAGCAATTAGACAAGACAGAGGAATCAGGGGCATCCAGATAGGGGCAGAAGAGGTCAAACTTTCACTATTCGCAGACAATATGATATTATACATAGAAAACCCCAAAGATTCAACCAAAAGATTACTGGAATTGATAAATGAATTCAGCAAAGTCTCAGGATACAAAATTAATACACACAAATCCATAGCCTTCATATATGCTAATAACAATCAAGCTGAGAAACAAATTAAAGATGCAATACCTTTCACAATAGCACCAAAGAAAATTAAATATTTAGGAACATATCTAACTAAGGAGGTCAAAGACCTATATAGAGAGAATTACGAAACACTGACAAAAGAAATAGCAGAGGAGGTAAATAGATGGAAAACCCTACCATGCTCTTGGATAGGCAGAGTCAACATAGTAAAAATGGCTTTGCTACCTAAAGTGATTTACAGAATCAATGCAGTCCCTATCAAAATACCAACATCATTTTTTGCCGATCTAGAAAAAATAATTCTACGCTTCGTGTGGAACCAGAGAAGACCCCGTCTAGCCAAAGCAATCTTAAGCAAAAAGAACAAATTGGGAGGCATCTATCTACCAGACTTCAAACTATACTACAAGGCTATAGTAACCAAAACTGCATGGTATTGGCACAAGAACAGAGACGTAGACCAATGGAACAGGACTGAGAACCCAGATATAAAACCAACCTCATACAGTCACCTGATCTTTGACAAATTCCAGAAAAACGTACACTGGGGAAAAGATTCCCTATTCAACAAATGGTGCTGGGAAAACTGGATGGCCGTATGTAGAAGACTGAAACTGGACCCACACCTCTCACCTCTCACAAAAATCAACTCACAATGGATAACAGATCTAAACCTAAGACATGAAACCATAAGAATTCTCGAAGAAAACGTTGGAAAAACTCTTATGGACATTGGCCTAGGCAAAGAATTTATGAAGAAAACCCCCAAAGCAATCACAGCAGCAACCAAAATAAATACATGGGACCTGATCAAATTAAAAAGCTTCTGCACAGCCAAGGAAACTATCACTAGAGTGAACAGACAACCTACAGAATGGGAGAAAATATTTGCATGCTACACCTCTGATACAGGGCTGATAACCAGAATCTATACAGAACTTAGGAAAATCAACAAGAAAAAATCAAACAACCCTATTAAAAAATGGGCAAAGGACATGAACAGAAACTTTTCCAAAGAAGATAGAATAATGGCCAGCAAACATATAAAAAATTGCTCAACTTCTCTAATCATCAGGGAAATGCAAATCAAAACCACAATGAGATATCACTTAACTCCAGTGAGACGGGCTCATATCAAAAAATCCCCAAACAACAAATGTTGGCAGGGATGTGGACAGATAGGAACACTCATACACTGCTGGTGGGACTGCAAATTAGTACAACCTCTATGGAAAGTAATATGGAGATACCTCAAAGAATTAAAAGTAGAATTACCATTTGACCCAGCAATCCCACTACTGGGTATTTACCCAGAGGAAAAAAAGACATTTTATAATAAAGACATCTGGTCGCGAATGTTTATAGCAGCACAATTCACAATTGCAAAGACATGGAAATAACCCAGGTGCCCATCAATACACGAGTGGATTAATAAAATGTGGTATATGTATACCATGGAGTATTACTCAGCAATAAAAAACAGTAGTGAATTAACACATCTGGTATTATCCTGGTTGGAGCTAGAACCCATTCTTCGAAGCGAAGTGTCATAGGAATGGAAAAACAAGCACCACTGGTACTCACCATCAAATCGGTACTAACTGATCAACACTTACATCACACAGGGCAATAATATTCATCGGGGGCGGGCAGGAGGGAGGGGGGTGGAGGGGCTGGGAAAAACTCTCACTGAATGGATGTGGGGAGCACTGTTTGGGGGATGACCACGATTGTAGCTCTGACACGGGCAGTGCATGGGCAATATATATAGCCAAAGTGTTGTACCCCCATAATATTCTCAAATAAAAATAAATAAATAAATAATAAATAATAAATAAATAATAAATAAATAAATAAATAAATTTTAAAAATGTTCTCTGCAAAGCAGAAACCCACCTATCAATTAAATGACAAGTGTCAGTCAAGTCATTTATACCCCAAATTAATATCAAAGACTATTTATAAAATGCCTGCTGACAGATATATACTTGTTATTGGCCTCCAGATCTTTTTGGTTGTGTTCCTCAGTCACTCAAAATTTGAGCATGCACTTCCAATACGTGAATATTTAGTTATTTTAAATTACACTTACTCTCTAACTTTATATACATTTAAAATTTCATAAAAACAGAAATTTTTAAAAATAAAATAAATTGAAATTCTAATATCTTATTTTCAGATCCTAACAGATTATCATCCACTCACTCTAAGTAACAATAGTGCATAAACACACTGTGTCATCAGAGGACTCAAAATACAGTCGTCCCTCAGTATCCAGGGGGATTGGTTCCAGGACCCCAGAGCATACCAAAATCTATGGCTGCTCAAGTCCTTTATACGAAATAGTATAGTATTTGCATATAACCTACATATATCCTCCTATGTACTTTAAATCATCTCTGAATTAATTATAATAAATCACACTATGTAAATAGCTGTTGTACTGCATTGGTTTTTTAAATTTCCATTATTTTTACTGTTGTATTCTTTCAGAATATTCTCAACCTGCACGTTTCCTTACACATATTAATTGCTTCCAAACTCCTGGGTTTTTGTTGGATCTCTAGAATTGCCTTCAAAGTTGTATTCCACTCACATAATCTAATTTAAGGAAACACCATGGGAAAAATGGAGACAAGAAAGCAAGGGAAAGTAAGGAGATGTTTACCCTTTGTCAGAAAACTGTCATTGAAGGTTTTCAAATGATGCCATCATGGGCAAGAATTTCACTTTTGAAAGATCCATCAGGCCCAGGTATATGGAATTGAAAGTAGGACTGCAAAGATAGAGAAGGAAACCCCCCCCCTTTTTTTTTTTTAGAGATGGAGGATGGGGTCTTGCTCTGTTGCCCAGGCTGGAGTGCAATAGCATGACTGTTGCTCACTGCAGCCTCAAATTCCTGGGCTCAAGCAATTCTCCTGCCTCAGCCTCCTGAGTGGCTGGACCTACAAACATATGCCACCATGCTCAGCTAATTTTTTCTTTTTTTGTGGAGACGGGGGTCTCGCTGTGTTGCCCAGGCTGGTCTCAAACTCCTGTCCTCAAGGGATCCTCCTACCTCAGCCTCCCAAAGTGCTGGGATTATAAGTGTGAACCACTGTGCCCAGCCTAGAGGGAACTCTTTGAAAGAAGGACAGATGATTTTCTAACACGAGAAGAAAAACAAATTTTTAAAAATTAGGTGGAAAGGGGATAAATGAGGGAGCTCCTATTAGACCACGCCAGGATTATCAGGAAACCAGCAATCAAGGTCACTCGCTAAGAGGAAAGGAGACTTGAAGGAAAGGAAAAGATCTGTCAAAGGACAAAATTACAAATTTAGTTTAAAGATCTGAACTGGCTTTACTTGAGATTCTAGAACAGGGCAACACATCATTCCATAAAATAGAATAGGTGTTCCAATGAGCCGAGAAGAAGAGGTTAGTTTTAGAGACAGAAAAAGGCTGAAGGAAGCAGAAACAAAGAACAAAAAGTGATTGGTCATTTCAAAATTACTTTCCTTGTAAGATAGAAACTGGGAAACAATAGAAAAATAACTGATTGGTTAACATCAGGTTCCTCCAGGTTACTTTTTATTATAAGGATTAGAGCAGAGGGAAACTCATTATCAGGCCCACTGAAGATGGAAATTATGCTGTTCTCTCTCTCTCCTGATTTATAGGAAGGTGAGATGGAACTTTGCCATGGTGACTCCATTTTGACTTTTAATCTCATCTGTTGGGACATCGTGCAGGAGCTTAGTCCGGAACAATGACCTCCTATAATTTTTATTTAACAGTTCCGACAACTACCAAGAGGTGTACCATGAGAATCAATGCAGGATGTGTGCACGCACGCACACACACACCTTTTGATTGAAATACTTTTTTAAAAAACTGTAAATAACTCTAAGAAGTCTACTTCTCGTATATATTTTGGGATCTTCCCCCACATTCAAGTCATCTTAGCACAAATGGTTCCTATCTTTGCATGTGAGAATATTTCAAGATAGTTTGTGGTAGCAGCGGAAGTAAGGCGCACTGGAAAACAGAAAGTTAATTTGTCTGAACCTTTCTCAAGACAATCACAAGGGAGAGTAAGAGGCAAGACTCAGCAGGGAAATATTAATATCTTATAAGGCCCCGAAACACTTGGTAATTAATTTTTCAGCAGGAAGAAGTTTTTATTTCAATGGTAAGAATAGCTACCACTGCCATGGCACAGAAGAGAGAGAAAATAAAAACCAAAGGACCTAAGAAGAAGTGAGTAACAGCGAAGAGGCATGGCTGCACACCAATTCTTATGCCCATGGATCTCATTCGAAAAGGAAGATGGCAGAACCTGATAACTCTAGGGCAGGCTGCTGCTGCTGGGATTGGTTCTTCCAGACAAAAAGAAAAAAAAAAAAAAGGAGCAAAAGCCTGCTTTATAATACCAAGCCAGGATTTAGATTTCTCCAGCAAAGGAACCAGATGGACTATGAAATTCTTCAAAGACAGAAATATCATCAATTCATTCAACAAATATTTCTTTAACACCTATGCTCCAGACACTAAGCTAAATTCTGGGGAGACAGAAACTACTTGCTTCCTATATTAGTTACCTATTGCTATGAAGCAAACTACTCCAAAACTCAGTGGTTTCAAATAACAAACATTTATTATTTCACAGTTTCTGAGAGTCAGGAATCTGGGAAGATCTAGGTGCTCCTAGCTCAGGGGCTCTGTGGGGGGGGGGTCCCCAAGACCACCCCCAGGTTCAATGGTGGCTAGGCAGATTCTTAGGTCTCATAAAGAATTACTCACAGGTATGATTTATTAGAGCAAAAGGATATAAAGCAAAATCAGTACCTTTCCCTTTGCCAGATAGGGAACCAGGTGCAAGCTTCCAAGAGTCCTCTCCCCATAGAATCACATAGGATGGGCCTAATTCCTCCAGCATCATATTGTGACAACAAGCAAGAAATGTTTTCTACCAGGGAAGCTCATTAGAGACTCAGTGCCCAAGGTTTTTAATGGGGCTGCTCATGTACACACCCGCTGCCCAGCATGTAGTGAAATTCCAGACTCCTAGATGGGAAAGTAGGGGTTCAGCATGAATAATAGTATTTACACAGTTTAGGACCAGTGAGCCACTCTTACCCATTACAGAATGGTGAGGACCCTTCCTAAATCCCAATTCCTAGACGCCAGCCAAGCCAATCTTGCATGCAGATCTTTCTAAGGATAGCAGTCTCAGGCCTCCTATAGCAGTTCTTTTCTACACAGTGTCTCACAAAGTTGCAGTCAAACTGTCATTCCACCCTGCATCATCCGAAGCCTTGACTGGAACCGGAGGGTGCACTTACAAGAAAGCTCACTCACATGGCTATCAGCTGGAAGTTTTTCACCATGGGGGCCTCCACAAGGCTTCCCGAGCATCCTCAACCTACGGCAGCTGGCCTTCCCCTCAGTGAGGGATCCAGGAGAGCAAGGGAGCAAGGACATGCCCAAGATGGAAGCTGTAGTCTTTAATAAACTAATCACGAGAGGGACATACCCTCACTTCCACCATATGCTACAGGTCACACGGGCCAACCCTAGTACGATGTGGGATTGGAAGGGGATTAACAACTCTGTGAGTCCCAGGAGTCAGACAACACAGGGGGCCATCTCAGAGGCCGCTCACCGCGGCCAACCTCTGGCTCCCAGTGGTTTTTATCTCTCCTATATGCAATACACACTGACCCTTCCCGTAGTCCCCCAAAGTCCCATCCCATCACAGCATCAGCTCCAAGTCCAGACCCTCATCATCCAAATCAGGTGTAGTCTCTACCACCTGGAATATGGTTCTTCTTGATCCATAGGCATGTACAAATAAGGAGACAAGTTATCTGTCCCCACACACCCAACATACGATGGTGGGACAAGCAGAGGATAACCGCTATAAACACTCCTACTCACAAAGAGGGAAACGGGAAGCATGCAGGGACGGTGATTCCAAAATCCAGGCCAGCAAATGCTGGAAGTTCCTCCATCGTTCTCTGATTGAGGTCTAGGACTAGTTCTCTGCGGCTCTCAGCTCCACCCTCTGGACTCTTGGTTCTGCAGTTGCCATCATCCCTCACTTTCGTGAAAGGTGGCATGTGCTTGCGGCTGAGTAGTTTTATCAGCCTGCTTCCTCTTTGTTGACACTTGGGGGTCCAAAGTCCTCTTTCCATTTTGTACTGTCTATATCCCTTTCATGTCAAGCTGATGGCGTTCCTTCAAGTGCAACTGTCTTTGAACTTTGAGGGTCTCTGGGAATCCCTTTAGACTTCATTCCACCAGTCTCTTCGCAACAGCTTCTTCTTGGGCTTCTGCTGAGGTACAAAGTCCTTGAACTTCCAGGTAGCCATATTGTTTGACAGAGAGAATCTGTAAGGCTAACCCTTCAGAGGTTTTCTTTAGAGGGCCTTTTGTCTGACTAAACAGTATCCTGAGACACCATCTTTGATTTCTGAGACCTTAAGAAGAGATTTTATAGTCACACCTTTGGCTTAATGTTTGGAACTTGCTTTCCTAAAAGTGCCCTGAACTTGAACCTTGCTCAGAAGCCATTTCTTTTTTTCTTTTTTCTTTTCATTGTTTATCTTTTCTTTCTTTATCAGCCTACCACATGCTCTGAAGAAGTCATTTCTTAATTTTAGCATTATGTGTCATGCAGAGAGGCTGGCAACCTTCAAAACCAGCAAGTCCTGGCTCTTTTTTATTGAATAATTCTGCCTTCAGTTTCTCTCTCTCTTCTTGCAATTTTACTCTAAGCAACAGGAAAAAAATCAGAAAGCACTTTCAACACTCTGGTTAGGAATCTCCTTAACCACAGCATCCTTAACTATATCACTATATCAGGTACATTTTCTACTTTCCACATCACTGCAGGTGACAATGTTGCTGATTTTTTTGCCACTACATAATAAGGATTCTCCTTTTTCCAGTTTCCAATAGTATTTTTCCCACTTTCCTTTAAGCCTTCACTGGTAGCCTCCTCCAAGTCCAAACTTCTATGAACAGTGTGTTCAAGGTACTTTAAGCTTTTACTAATATGTTCCCCAATCCTTACAGCTTTTCCACTGCCCACTGCCTAGTTCAAAGCTACTATCACATTTCATTTTTTGTTGCACTTCTAGTGCCAAAATCTGTATTAGTTATGTACTGATTCATAATAAATTACCCCAAGACTCAGAATTTTAAAAAACAACAAGAATTTATTGTCTCAGATATTTTCTGAGGATCAGGAATTGGAAGCCATTTAGATGGATGGTTTTGACTCAGAGTGTCTCATGAGTTTGCAACCAGGCTGACACAGGGCCTGCAGCATCTGAAGGCTCAGTAAGGGGAGGATGTGCTTCCACACTCATTCACATGGTTGTTGGCCAGCTTCCATTTTTTATTAGCTGCTGCCACGTGAGCCTCTCTCTGTGCACTGCCTGACTGTCTTCACAACATGGTAGTTGGCTTTCCATACAACAAATGAGCCAAGAGAAAGAGCCCAAGATGGAAACCTTGGTCTTTTATAACCTAATCTTGGAAATGACATATAATCACTTCTGTCATCATCTCTGTGTCAAGGGCTGAACTCAAGGAGGTGGGGACCATAGAGAGCCATATATGTGGATGGCTACCACATTTCCTACCTGGAGGTCTAATGAGATGGTAGACATCAACAACTACTTATGATAAAATTTAATAAGAGCAATAATAAACGTGGAGAAGTCAGCTGCAGCTTACCCTGGGAGAATCGAGACAAGCATCACAAAGGAGGTGATGTTTAATTTAGGGCCTAAGGGGTGAGTGAGATCTGTCAGACACATGGAAGAGCAACTGCCTGTGGGAAACGTTTCTATGTATTTCTCTTTCTGTGTATCCTACCTGCCTGGTAAATTTTATAGCCTCAAAGCTCTTCCCAAGGGCAAATATGGAATGATTTCATTTAATATCAATAATTTTGGACAACACATTATCATTTGATAGATGAGTCAAAAGCATAATGGTAGATGATGGATGCTATGCTTGGAAATGCCTCACCTAAAGGTCAAACTTTACTTAAGACAAAGAAAATAAGGAACAAAGTGAAAATGCACAGCTTGATAACAAATGCAAGAGTCAGAATAAGTGCCCCTAATTAGGTAAAGTGTACAACTATTCAACACATAATGTGATTATTTAAATAAGAATGTAGGAAGAAAGACATGGAGAAAGAAATGCTAACTAAAAAACCCTTCAAATGAAATAGATGCAAGAGTAGATGGAAAATAGGTCAGGCAAATGCACTGACATATTAAAAGCTATTTTTTTATTTCTCATTAAGAATAATACAACCTCATTATAAAAATCTGTAAAGTATAATAAGCATAAGAAAGAAAATAAAAATCACCCATGCCCCCAAATTCAGCTACTAATTGGATTACAGACTGTTACCTTTTAGGCTACTAGATAGATAGGGAGATAGATAGATTATAGAGAGAAGTGTGTGTGTAATTTTGGAAATATATAATTTTTGAAAATGGCTCTATGTTTTTTATGCATATAAAATTAACACATAAAAATTTAATTAACATGTAATTTTTTTAAGTCTAAATATTAAGAGACACGGATGGAAAATAAAATTCACCTATAATTCTTTTGCTGGGGGGGGAACTGTTTACTGTTAACATCTGATATTTTTCTTACAGGCATTTTTCAATGCAAAAATAGGCTCATACTGTTTTATGAACTGTGTCTTTCACTTAGTACACAGGTATGTACCAGAACTTATTTAACTAATGTCTTATTAGTGAGCATTTATGCTTCTCCTAATTTCCCACTATTGCCAGCCAGCAAGACTCAGAAATTACACTTTATGTACACATCTATACTCACTTATCTATTATTTCCTCAGGATAAACATCTAGAATTAGATTTATGTCAAAAGACATTCACTTTTTAAGACTTTTTATGCATATTGCCACATGTTCCACCACAAATTTTATACCAATATAGGGTCATACCAAGATGAGAATGCCTTCTGCCACCACTTTCCCTGTCACCGAGTACAAGCAATTCTTTTTCATCTTTGCCAATATAACAAGCAAATATAGTCTTAATTTTCATTCTTTCAGTACAATGTATTTTCAAATGTTTAAAGAGCATTTGAATTTCTTCTTTGTGAATTGGTATGCATTCTTGGTTTTGGCCAAATTTTTATGGAGGTGTTCACTGTTTTTGTATTGATTTGTAAGTGCCCTCCCAGCCACTCAGATGCACCATCCATTCACATTTTTCAAAGCCCAGTAGCAAAGTCTTAGTAGAACATAAATAAGAACTCACAGAGTTAGTAAATGGTTGAGACAAGTTCAATTTTCCTGAATCCAAAGTTGAGGCATTTTCCACCGTGGTGTACACTACGCTGATGCCCCTTCAAGACTGAGAGCAGTCATTCCCAGTCTGTGGGGCCCCCTAGAATCCCCTGGGGAGCTTTGGAAGCTTTCCACTCTCTTCTTACCCCATACCCATTAAATCAGGCATAGTATTTTTGAGGCTGCAGAGGTGACTGCAATGGGCAGCAAAGTGTGGGGGACTATGGACTGAGCATTTCACCCCCCAGCTGCTGGCTCTTTGCCTTCAGCTGTCCTTGGTTGGAGAGAGTCAACCCAACCCAACTCATGCCTCTTCCTGGAGGCAGCCTGCTGCATCCCATGACTGGATGATATGATGGTATAAAGACCCATCTCTGTTGCCCCAACACAGGAAATCCCAGTTCCAGAGTTCTACTGGGTAGGATGGGGCTTTACGTCTGCAACACTGTGCACCTTCTCCTTCTGCCCAATCCTGCCTCCTTCCCTCCCCTCATAAGTGCTGATCCTGAGAGAGACCCTACCAATGTCCCACGTGCTGGTCTCAGAGGCTGCCTTCCAAGGGAACCCAATCTGTGGCACATGCTATATGGAACTTCCCCTAAAAGAACAAACTTCCCCTGAAAGAATAAACTTCCCCTTATGAAACAGACTAAATAAAATCTTCCTCAAGGATCTTACACATACCTGAAGGTAATAATCAAAGTATATTTGAAAATCCTTTCATGGGAAGTTGTTGCTTAACGAGTACAGAGTTTCTGTCTGGGGTGATGAAAATGGCAGTAATGCTTGCACAACATTGGAAGTGTAATTAATGCCACTGAACCGTACATTAAAAATTGTTAAAGTGGCAAATGTTATGTCACACATTACCACACTTTTAAAAAATAATATTCCAAAAACATTGAACTGTACACTGTGCACGAGTGAATTGTAGGGTATGTGAATTATATCTCAATAAAGATGTTTTTAATAATCCTTTCAGTGCAATGTAATTACATGGTGGCCAGCAAATGGGTAAAACAGCAGCCCTAGTTCTGTCTATCCATCCACAGAAAATGATATTAGTAATATTTTCAAGCCCTCATCGAGGGGTTCTCTTTCACTCCTTGTGTCATTTTCCAAAACACAGAAGCAAAATGCTTATTGATTTGTACTTGATGTATCCTCGGTCAGCAGTAATTCAGGATTTATATGCTGAGTGGTACAGGGAAAAGAACAAGAAATTTCTTGGGCCAGCTGCCAGGGTTAAGAATATGTAAAGCCTACTTGAGGGCTAAGATATTGGCAACGTTACTAAATTCAGTTTTGCAGTGGTACAAGTGTTGAGTTTAACTGAAGCACAAGTTCACACGTACAGGAAACCACCCTGAAGTTAGATAGCAGAC
Organism: Daubentonia madagascariensis; assembly: GCA_023783475.1. Taxonomy (NCBI): domain Eukaryota; kingdom Metazoa; phylum Chordata; class Mammalia; order Primates; family Daubentoniidae; genus Daubentonia; species Daubentonia madagascariensis. The sequence goes on along the minus strand of JAKFHU010000485.1, from coordinate 32,629,853 downwards.
TCCTTAAAAAGGAGCAAAACAAGCTCGTTTATAAAAACAGGCATGCACCAGAGGTACCAGTGTCCAGAGGACAACATATACAAAAATCTGTCTCCCCAGAAACACACAGCTCACTGGCACTCCTCCAGGATTTATAGAGTACTTCATGTTTGCAAACTCCTCCCTAATTCTCATCATTAACCATCCCTAAGAAGCCCGAGAGTTTCCATTTTTTTGAAAGGTTGGCAAGCCTCTTGCCTCACTGTATACCTTCCCTGAACCAGAGACCTCCATTCAATAAAGGCCAAACCTCAGATAAGGGTAACTGTCATTTAAAGTTACCCTTTAAATGACACAATCAATGTACTACCCTCCACAATCAATGTACCAGCAGAAACCAACTTGATGTTATACAAAGCTTATACATTGAAGTGCTTAAGAATGAAAGAAAACCCTAATGTTAGAAATGCCACTCAAAGCAGAATGGAAAATATAATGAATTTGGAGCTGGAAAATCCGACCTTCAGCCCTGAATCTGCTGTTAATAAGCTGTGTGATCCTGGGCTGGTTAATAAACCACTCTGAATCCCAGTTCTTTTATGGGCAATATGGACTGAATGATAATACTTGGGCTGCCTGTCTCATGGAGTGTTGTAAGGTCAAATGAGATTAATGGATGTATAAACACTTCAGAGACTCGAGTTCTATACAAATGTGAAAGAGTATATAACACTTTTAATCTCTAAAGAGCCCCAGAGAAATATAATTTAGGGCCATTCAGGTGCGACATTACTGTTTAAGTATGTGAAGAAGAGAATTCCACTGGGGGGGGGGAAATATTAATCCAAGTTACCTCTTCTTGCATTCATTTCATAAACCATTTGAGACCAAGATGATTATGCTACGGAAGCCACAAACAAGGTGTGAAAGAAGAGTTAGAATACATCTTTAACTTAGACTGAAAAAATCATTTCCATCTGAAACTCTCCAATTTGGTTTGTTGTTTTGTTGATTTTTGCTGTTGTTGCTGTGTTGTGTGTGTGTTCTGCTTTTGTTTATTATCTTAGAAAGCACTGGTGTAAAATACTCGATTCCTTTTGTGATTTGGGCATAGCTTTTTTTTTTTTTCTAGAAAAGGCCCTGGAAAGAACTAAATTTCCACAGCAATTCTCCAGTGTATTTTTAAAGAATCCTATGAGGTAAGACAAAAATCATCAACCCACTGATTTCATATTCCACAAATGTGTAACCTCTGAAATTTCAAAGTCAGGGACTTATTTTTCTCCCACTGAATGAAGTGTTAGATTGGGACTAATACGTGTTCCAAATTTAGCAGGGCCACGACGGCGGGAAGCAGTTGCTTGACAACTGCACACATTTGTGCATGACCTCTGGGGTTGCCAGGAGAGGACAGTGACAGAGCCAGAAGCAGAGTCAAGTCAGACCCAAACAACCGGCCAAAAACTGAATCCTGAAATCAAAAGAGAAGAACGAAATGATGTTCCTCTTTCCATATACGGTTTTTTTTTTTTAAGGAAAGCTTTGAGGGGAAATCAGGGTATATTCTGAGTCCGAGTGATCTGTGGTATTTAGGCACTGTAGAATGAATCAACTTTAAAACAAACACAGATTTCAACCTACCATCTTCTCTCTTCTTTTCTTTCAATGTCAAACTCCTCCTTAAACACTAAGCAGCTCTCTCAGGGTCACCCATGTTGACAATGTGGTCCCCAAGTCCATCGGCCTTTCATGAATCTTTCTTGGCCTCCCTGCAGCATGCATCACTCCTGGCCATTTCTTTTTCTGGAAACAGCTCCTCCCCTTAACTCCTCTGGCACAACACCCATCCTGTCTCTCTGACTACCCCACCTACTGCATTTTCCTAGCTCCTGCCCCTCTCCCCGTTCTTGATCACCTAAGTCCCCTGGGCTCTGCCTTGAGTATCCTCCACTGTCCACGCTGCCTCAGACAGCTGAGCTCTCAGTGGCTCTCTGTCCGCCTGTACGTGATGACTCCCAGCCAGCTCTGTCTCGAAGATCAAGCCTGCATTTCCAATTGTCTGCTCCCTAGTTCCATTTCTCCCCCTCAGCACCTCACGCCTGAGACGGGACCCACCACCTTCCACACAAAAACAAGCTCCCGTTCCCAGCTTTCCAAGTTTTGTGCTTTGTCTCACCTCGTCCTATCAAAACCATCCTTCTATTCCGCCTGCATTTACAAGTTTCCCAGTCCCATGAATGGCTCAAGACATCCCTCATATCCATCGCTCCCTCCGCATCCTCATGCAGAGATACCGCAGTAACTCCCTAAGTGAATTCTCACTGGCCGTGTCTTCTGACTCTCAAAAATTACCCACGGCAATACCAGATAAGTCTTCCTGAAGTAACGTGTGTATCACGACCCTGTTCAAAAACTGTCAGTGCCTCCCCTTTTCAAGTCCAGATTCCTAATCCTAACATCTCAAGTTCTCCATAATCCAGTCTTATCTCTGCTAGCACCCCAGAAGGTCCCAACGCTCGGATGAGTTTCAATTCCTAGCTGTTTTCCTAAACTCCCCTTTCTCACTCCAGCTAAAATGCTCTTTTGATCCCTCCCCCCACCATCTCCGCCTGTTAAAGTCACACCTTTCTTCAGCACCTAGCTCAAACAACTTCCGCAGTGAAACTCACTCTGATTTCTCCTGTCAAAAATGCCTTGTACTCAAAAGCATTTTGCACCATTCTTGGAGCATTTACTATGGTTTGTGCCAATAAAGCACACATTTTATCTCCTCTTTTAGAGGGATCACCAGGCTTGCAAAGGGAGGGGCCAAGCATCATGGCTCGCTGCAGAGCATGCGCTTTGAAACCAACATAATCAGGATGTGTTTTCACTTGCACCGGTTAAAGGACTGACTGTCTCTGGTTTTAATTTTCTCATCTGTAACAAGAACCTGTGGTAATTATTGTGAATTGACTTGCTTACTTCAGGGGTGGGAAAACTGTGGCCTGCAGACCAAATCCAGCCCATCACCCATTTTCATAAATAAAGTTTTACTGGAACACAACCACGCTCATTCACTTAGGTACAGTTTATGGCTGCTTTCACACTACAATGGTAAAACTGGGGCGCTGCAATAGAGACCACAGGGCTCATAAAGACTAAAATATTTATTATCTCAACTTTGACAAAATAAAGACCCCCTCTCTAGCTCCATTTCACTCTCCTTTTAGGTGGAAAGGCGGTATAAAGATATTTTCCAGAGTTCCCTGCATCTAGGGACCCAGGAGTCAACTGAGCTCCTCTAATTAGAGCCATTCATGCAAGGAGTTCTAGAAGGTGGACATGAGATGGGGCCATCTCTTGGCTCCTTCTTGACAATTCACTGCTGTCAAGGAAGGTCACAGAAACAGGAGACTTTGTAGTGACAGCAGTTTCCAGCACCCTTTCTCCAGCTTCATGAGGGTCGAGAAATAGTTGCAGCAGTGGCAGCAGCCCTGGTGGCTTTCCAATCCCAGCTTCCCAATGCTGGGACAACAGCTACAGGGATGCACTCTGACCTTGGTTCTATATTGTTCTGGAAGTCTCTCCCTGGGGCCTGTCCTTCCAGTGGTTTTGTAAGCACCTGATTCCCTGTATGAAATCCCTTCTTTAAAATTTATGGCCAAGATTTTGTTTCTTACTGAGCCCTGACACAGAGCCAAATTATAAATATCTAGTGGAGTTCCTGAGAGATGAAATGACAGCGTATGTAACAGTGCTTTATAAACAATAAAGCTATTGCTGTCAGTAAATTCGCATCCCATCCCCCACACTCTGACCCCAGCTCGGCCTCAGCGCACGCCCTGCCCTCCCCGAAATGTTAACGCTCCCCACAACATGCTCCCCACAACACAACCCTCGGTCCTCTCCCTCCTCACTCTGCTTGAGAAGCCTCACCTCCCCTTCCAGCTTCAATAGCCACATAGATCAAGGGATAACCTACTTGAGGACAGGGAGATTTTGAAAAGTTGATACAAAGCTAACTCTCCAAAACAACGCACATGCATTACAATTTTAATATAATTTCTGATGTTCATGGGCCTTCTGAATTTTATCTATGGACGTCTAGGTTATGCAACCCCGATCTTATATGCCAATGAAATGTCCAAATCTATATCTCAAACCAGATCACCCTCCGGAGGTGAGGACTGATGTACGCAATTGCCCCCTGGACTTCCCACGGGCAACGCAAACTCACCTTGTCTGTGTGTGAACGTAACCTCCCCACGGCTCCTCTGTCTAATTGATCATACGGGTGAATGGTGCCTGTATCCCCCAGAGGCCCAGGCATCACTCAGACATCTCTCCTCCCTTCCCTATAGACAGTTAATTGCCAGGTTCTGACAATTCTACGTCCCTAGCTGCTTCTGAATCCAGCCACTTCTCCATCTCAGGTGTCTGTCCTTTGTCCAGCCACCACCACCTCTCATCAAGATTGCTGCAGGGGCCACCAAATGGCCTTGCTTCTTCCACTGTGTCCTCCTCGTCCATTTCCTGCATGTTAGAACATGCACATCAAATCCAATCATGTAAAAATGAAGAACTCTGTTACTCTCACCATTCAGCCCTGCTCAGGCCCCCCACCTTGAAATGGCTCCATGCCACCCACCATATGAGCCAACAGTTCCCAGAACTGCAGCCTTGGCACTTCCTAAGGAGCACATGCTCCTCTCTCCCCAGAGGTCCTGCATCACCATTTTACTTCCTACTGTCACCCTTTTCTCCCCCATCCCCCCTCTTCCTGGCTGACTCCTCATCCTTCAGTTCTCAGCCAATTCCCTTATTCATCGATGTTTGTTAAGCCTCTGTTATATGCCACCCACTGTGCTGGCTAGTACTAGACACAGAGCAATAAAGACACAGTCGCAGCACCTGTCCTGGCAAAGCTCAGTCTTATAGGGACATTAGATCAATAATGGAAAGTATGCAGCTCTCCCGTAGCCCCCAATCCCAGCCCGAGTCAGGATCCCTCTCTCTGGGATCCTATAACCAACACCTGTCATCCCCCAACACCACCCACTGTTGGCCATAGGTCTCTCCCAATGACTAGACTGCACACTTCTCACAGGCAAGACTGTGTCTTACCTATCATTTTATTTATCACTGATGCCTAGTAATGGATCTGGTGCCCAGGAAGTGCTTAATAAATTCCCATTGATTAACGAAAATTCAGTTGACAAACATGAGCTGAATGAGTCATCAGCACTGCTTGGGAGTGACCCTATAAGGGGAATATAATGCAAGGAAACAATTGGTGTGGGGGGTTCTCACTGTTGGCTTGTCTGAGCTTTGCCAGTGCCCCAAATCACAAGTAACATCCTTCTATCTAACACTGGACTTGCTGCCTGGATTTCATGTTAAGCAGCTGTTCCCAGCAGCCCTTCTTGCCTGCAGGATAAATACCTGCATGCTCAACAGTGTCCCTAATTAGAGAGACCCCCTCGTGACTCTGAAGGCCTCAGGAGGCCAGTCACCAAGCTGTGCCCTTGGTCACTGGAACCTAAACAACACAGAAGGCAGTGAGCACAGGAGACTCGGCAGCCAGGAAAGGCCCAGGAGCTCAGCCAAGTTAGATCCCAGGAGCTTTGTCCAAGTTCCCTGCTAGGCCAGCCCTGATCTGTGTGGATAAACTACAGCCACATTTCTTAACGGTGTGCCACTGGTGGGGGATGGGAGAAGCAAAGAAAAACCAAGGTGTAAATACGCCCTTCTTTATGAAAAATATCAAAGCAGTTTGGATAAATGGTGACGAGATTTTCCTGAATACGCAATAATACAAGTGAACATTTATGGGGTGCCTGCTATGTGTCAGGTTCTAATCTCTTGATGAGCATTAAGTCATTTAATTCTCTCCATACCCCTCTGAGGTCAGCACCTTTATTATCTCCATTTACAGATTAGGGAAGCCCAGGGAGATAAGGAGCTTCCCCGTGGCTGCCCCCAGCTAGTAAATGACATGACAGCACACAGACCTGGCAATCTGACTCAGAGCTCGGGGTCTGAAGCTTTCCACTCACATCCCCGTGAGGGAGGGGCAATGCCCCCGAGCCCGCCAGGGCCCCAGTCTACAGTGCCCACAGGGTCTGGGCATGGGATGCCAAACAGAATGAGAACAGTCTCTGTTTAAAGGGCAGCCCATCAGTCTGGCCAATTATTGCCACGCAGTAACGAGGGCCCAGAGGAAAGACGGGGTGTTCAGTTTTGACACACGAACTGCTGGTGCTGGAGATGCCCAGAGTGGCAGGAGAACCCTGGCGCTGGAGCCCACGACCAGGAACACAGATAACAAGGATGGCTCCTTGGTTACTTTGTTATTAGGCTACCCCACCTCAGCCCCCAGTTCCACACAGGACAGGGCCACCTAAAACACCCCATCTTGTTGGCTGTGAGGATGGTGAAAACACCAGGTTTGCAATAGTTTCCTGAGGCTGCCATAACAAAGTACCACAAACTGAGTGACTTAAATAATAGAAATTTATTGTCCTGAAGCTCTGGAGGCTAGAAGCCTGAGATCAAGGTGTTGGCAGGACCACGAGTCCTCCAAAGGCTCTGGGGAAGGATGTGTTCCAGGCCTCTCTGCCTGTGTGTGTGTCTGTGCCCAAAGTTTCCTTTTTATAAGCACACCAGTCATACTGGATCAGGAGCCCACCCTACTCCAATACAACCTCATCTTAACTAGCTACTTCTGCAACAATCATATTTCCAAATAAGGTCACATTCTGAGATATTGGGGGTTAGGACATCAATAAGTGGTTTAGGAGGTAGGCACAATTCAACCCATAACAAGACTCTAAACAGTGGTTTCATTTCTTCCAGAGCCAGGATGCCTAAGAACAAGATTAAGGCATGCCGTCATTTACCTTTGGAAAATTACTATATTCAAGGAATCATGCAAGGTCTATAAGGAATTTAAAAATGAAGTAGATCCCAATTCTCGAGGGCCTTCCAATGGAGCTGGAGGGAAAATACATCTGCACAAAAAACTATCCTATAAATAAGTAGGTTATAATTGACTTGAGAGTAATACAAGTAACCATAAGAATCAAATAGGAGGAGAGAAGTCACTTTTATCTGTAAAAATCAGGAATTGATCCTCAGGTATTATTTGACCCCAGTGTTGAGGAAGGCCCAGAATTCTGACTGGGGTTGGGACAAAGAAATCAAGGGCATTTCAAGTAGAGAGAACACACTGAAAAAAGGAGAGAAAAGGAAAAACACAAGCTATGTTTGGATCAGATCTGTTTGCCCAGAGAACTGAGTATGTATAGTGAAGGCATGTGATAGAAGACTAAACTGTAGTTTAAGGTCAGTTTGTAGAACACTTAATTGTCAGGATAAAGAGTTTGGATGTAAATCGGCAGGCAACTTGAAGTAACTCGGGTAGCCAATAAAAATGGCTCTTCTAGGCCAGGCTCAGTGGCTCACGCCTGTAATCCTAGGAATCTAGGAGGCCGAAGCAGGAGGATCGCTTGAGCCCAGGAGTTCAAGACCAATCTGAGCAACAGCGAGACACCGTTCTCTACAAAAAATAGAAAAATTAGCCAGGCGTGGTGGCACACACTTGTAGTCCCAGCTACTCAGGAGGCTGAGGCTGGAGGATTCCTTGAGCCCAGGAGTTCAAGGCTACAGTGAGCTATGATGATGCCACTGCATTCCAGCCTGGGTGAGAGAGTGACACTCTGTCTCAAAAAAAACAAAAAAACAAAAAAAAACCTCTTCTGTCCTAGTGCCTAAGATGCCTTACAACTCCACCTTTTCCCCATCAGAGACCCTCTTCCAATTTGATGGTCCTCAAGAGAAGTTAGAATATACTGGGGCAGCTATCCTTTGCGTTCTTTGAATCCAATAAGCATCATAACTGTGATCTTCATGAGGGTATAAACTATGAAATCCTGGGTTAGATTCACTGTGGCCCAGTGATCCTGGTGTTGTCTTAGATTCTAGTGGTGCGAACTCCAGCTTGACAACCAAGATTTGCCATACATGCTACCACTGTTGAACTAAGCATATACCCCAAAGGCCTTTCTGTGATAAGCCTGTAAGACTCAGACAATAGAAAAAGTCAAGGTCAAGCTCCACTACTCCCCAGCTGCATAACCCAAAGCAAGCCACTTAACTTTTCCATTTCTTCATGTATAAAGTAGGGATAATAACAATATCTATGACATAGGATTACTGTGAAGATCAAATGAAGTAACACAAAACACTTAGCATTGTGGCTGGAATACAGTAAGGGATCAGTAGATAGTAACTGTTAATTTCACTATTATTACTGTCATTATTATAAAATTATGGGACTCTCATCCATTAATTCTTCTAGACTCCATGAATACATTGGATAATAAATTCCATCTAAAAGCCACTCTCTAAAAAAAATATTTTGTCAAGGTGTGTGCTGTTCATGGCAGCTGAGATGTGTTGCCATGGCCACAGCAAAGCAGTAGTTCCAATTAAAGAACACAAATCCTAGTGACTTAAGAAAGAGACGGAAACTAAAGGGACAAGTTCCCTAGCAGAAATAAGTTCTCTCTTACCTTACAGTTTTGGGGATTTTTTTCAATTCCAAGAGTTTAAGTAGTGCAATGTAAAAACCAAATACTTTTCTGTTTAATTCTTTTCAGTTATAAAGACAACATCTCCTTAAAGTAAAAGGGCCATTTTCATAACGAGCAATGTAACATCACCTTAAATACCACACAAGTCCCTTATAAAAAAGGCTCCAACAAATTAATAGAAAAGATAAATGCTCTTATAGAATAATGGGGAAAGAACATGAATAAGAATTTCACCCAAGAAGAAATATAGACAAGAAATATGCATAAGATAGATGTTCATCTGCATTTATAATTTTTAATATGATGTAAAATGTTGAAGTTTGTTTCACGTGTTAAATTAGCAAAGGTTCAAAAGAGTCTTTGTTATAGATAAGGGTGTACGAGCACAGCCCTGTCATAAACCACCCAAGATATATAAATCAACCTGACTACAAATATCAAAACCTTAAAATACACTTGTTATTTTAATTCTAGGAATTTATCCTAATCAAATAACCACCAATGAGCATAAAAATACAATGAGTAGTAAAGAACGTGGTTTCTAAAATTCAAACAAATTTAAATTTTGACTTTTCTACTTACTAGCCATCTAACCTTAGGCAAATAACCGACTTTTTTTTATCTGAGTTTCCTCATCTATTAAACAGAAAGAATAATACCTACACTTTACAGGGTTGTGGGCAGGAATAAGCAAGAAAGTAAATAGAACAAACCCAGCAATGTTCTAAGCACAGAGTAAGGCCTCAAACAACATTAGTTATTACTTTGACTAATTAAGTAAATCATGACTTATTGATGAAATAGAATACTATTTAGCCATTTAAAATGATATTCTAAAGCAGCACAGGCAAACTACAGCTCAGCCCATGGGCCAAATCTGGCCCATTACTTGTTTTCATAGATAAAGTGTTATTGGAATATAGGCATGCCCATTCATTTACATACTATCTGTGGCTGCTTTTGCACTACAATGGCAGAGCTGATTTGTTGAAACAGAGTCAGTATGTCCCGCAAAGCCTAAAATAGTTACTATCTGGCCCTTTACAGAAGAAGTTTGTCAACTCCTAATCTGGAGGAATATTGACTATTGTGGGAAAATATTCTCGATCTATTAAGTGAAAAGAAGTTTCCCAACAGTAAGTATGGAAAAGTCTGTATTTTTGTTAAAATACGTACACAGAAAAGAAGTATGGAAGTAGGTACTTCAGAAGTTAATCATAACCCTCCGAGGGAGGGTGGTTATATATTTTATTGCCTTCTTTGTGCTCACCTACAATTTCTGAATTTTTTTACAATAAACACGAACCATTTCTGCCATAAGAAAAACATTTAAAAGAAAGAAGCTAAGAAGGACAGAAGCTGTTTTGAGAAGCAGAGAGCAGACAAATGACACATTTCATGGTAAAACAAAATGGAAAGGTATTTTTAATTGGTGAGAGAAATATGGGTTTATATCCTTGTCTTTGGATTTCCTCATCCTCCCTCACAGATAGGGATGTGAAAGATGGGGAGACAGGGAAGGAAGAAAGCACGGAAGGGAATGTGATAGTGGAACTGTTGCATGATGTGGCGAGCAGCCAACCTCAATAATTCCTGTGATAAAAGACTTCGCAAAGCTTACACACACGAACCAATCTTCGAACCTCGGAGTTATGCAATCTACCCAATGTAAGGAGAAGTCACGTGGCACAAAATCTCATCTGAGAAAGATAACAGGATATGTCTCAGGAATGCTTAATCAACAGGTCTGTCCCTCAAACATTTATTTATTGTCTACTTGGTGCCAAGCATTTACAATATCCTAGGGAGAGGAACACAAAATGTAATTTTTTTAACATAGCAATAAATCCACATGGCATGTAAATTTTACGTGGCATAGAGGGTGAGAGATGATTCTCGTCAAGGAGAATCAGGTTCAGGGTTTCACTCAGATGCTAACCAGGAGAATAATGCTAGACCAGCGACTGAATCTCAGAGGCAGAACCTTCCAGGAGGACAAACAAGAAGTTATGCTCTACCTGCTGAGTTTGCAGTAAGTGAAGGTTCCAACAGAGGCGTCAAATGCTGGATATAGGCATTCGAAGTCTGGAGAGGGGACAGCAATTTGGGGATCCTCTAATCAGCATGCAGAGGGGAGGAGATTGCTGCTGGATAGCACACAGAAGCGAAGAGGCCAGGGATTCTTCACGGGGGCAGCCAGAGGAAGCTGCCCTAGTGACGAAGACTAAGAAGGAACGTGCAGAGATGGGGGCAAAACCAAGACAGTGCTTGTCAAATGTGCCCAAGAATGACCTTCTCCAGTATTTAAAATTTGCTTAAAATGAGCTGTTTCAATAAATATCCTGTGCAGCTATAAGCACCAGTCTTGATGAAGCATATATTCCCACGTCCCAAAGAACACAAACCTTTGAAGATTGTGAAGATTCTTCAGCCTTTTTCGAAGCAGAACACATGCATTCTGCCCTTCCTCATTTGGAGCCATGTGGTAAGGAGAACTATGAATGGGAACCTGCTTTTGGTTTGGTTTGGTTTGGTTTGGGACTTGCTATGGTTTGTCCCCACCAAATCTCATGCTGAAATTTGACCCCCACTGTGGCAGTGCTGGGAGGTGGGGCCTAGCGGGAGGTGTTTGGGTTATGGGAGCAGATCCCTCATGAATGGCTTGGTGCTGTTCTCTCTCTGGCAAGAGGGGATCAGTTCCCTCAAGAGTACATTGTTATAAAACCAGGATGCCCTTCGGGCTTGGTACCTTCTTCGCATGTGCCTGCCTTGACCTTCTCCGCCATGCTGATGCTGGTACCATGCTTCTCGTGTAGCCTGCAGAACCATGAGCTAAATAAACTCTTTTTCTTTTTCTTCCCTATCCTCTTTTTTTTATTTGTACAAATTTATGGGGTACAAGTGCAATTCTGTTACATGCACAGATTGTACAGTGGTCACATCAGGGCCTTTCAACGACTAATTTCTCCTCATCCACCCCTCTCCATCCCATCACCCTTCTGAGTCTCTGTTACCTACCATTCCACTCTCCACATTCATGTGTGCACGTTTTTTAGTGCCCACTTATGAGTGAGAACATGCAACATTTGACTTTCTGTGCCTGGCTTCTTTTACTTAAGATAATGGCCTCCAGTTCCATCCACATTGCTGAAAAAAGACATGATTTCATTCCCTTTTATGGCTGAATAGTATTTCCTTGTGTATATGCACCACATTTTCTTTATCCATTCATCTGTGGATGACACTTAGGTTGATTCCATATCTTTGCTATTGTGAACAGTGCTGCGATAAACATACAAGTGCAGGTATCTTTTTGAGATACTGACTTCTTTTCCTTTAGGTTGATACCCAGTTGCGGGACTGCTGGATTGAATGGTATTTCTATTTTTAGTGCTTTGAAAAATCTCCATACTGTTTTCCATAGAGGTTGTACTAATTTACATTCCCACCAACAGTGTATAAGAGTTCCCTTTTCTCTGCATCTTCACCAACATCTGTTACTTTTTATCTTTTGAATAATGGCCATTCTGACTGGGGTAAGATGATATCTCATTGTGGGTTGTATTTCTCTGAGATTAGTGATGTAGAGCATTTTTTCATCGACCTGTTGGCTATTTGTATATCTTTTTTTGAAAGGTGTTTATCCATGTCCATTGCCCACTTTTTAATGGGATTATTTACAGCCAACTGATCTTTGACAAAGCCAACAAGAACATACATTGGGGAAAGGACATCCTTTTTAGTAAATGGTGTTGGGAAAATTGGATTGCCATGTGCAGAAGAATGAAACTGGACCCCTATCTCTCACCACATACAAAAATCAACTCAAGATGGATTAAAGATTTAAACATAAGACCCAAAATTATTAAAATACTAGAAGAAAACCTAGGGAAAACTCTTCTGGACATTGGTCTAAGCAAAGAATTTATGACCAAGACTTCAAAAGCACAGGCAACAAATATAAAAATAGACAAATGGGACTTAATTAAACTAAAAAGCTTCTGCATGGCAAAAGAAATAATCAACAGAGTACATAAAAAATCTGCAGTATGGGAGAAAATACCTGCAAACAATTCATCCAATAGGGAACCAACATCCAGAATATACAAGAAACTCAAAAAACTCAATAACCTCTTCTCTTTATAAATTTCTTTTTCTTTCTTTCTTTCTTTTTCTTTTCTTTCTTTTTTTTAGGGGGGGGGGACGGGGAGACAGTCTGGCTCTATTGCCCCCAGCTGGAGTGCAGTGGCATCATCATAGCTTATGGCAACCTTAAACTCCTGGGCTCAAGAAATCCTCCTGCCTCAGCCTCCAGAGTAGCTGGAACTCCAGGTACGTGCCACCACACCTGGCTCATTTTTCTATTTTTTTGTAGAGGTAGGGTCTCGCTCTTTCTCAGGCTGGTCTCAAACTCCTGACCTCAAGCGATTCTCCTGCCTCAGCCTCCCAGGGTGCTAGGATTATAGACATGAGCCACCACGCCTGGCCAATTCCTTTTTCTTTATAAATTACCCAGCCTCAGATATTCCTTTATAGCAACACAAAACAAGCTAAGACGGGCTGAAACTCAAGCAACAGATGTGGTGATGCAGAAGAAAAAGGGACTCCCCAGTAAGCTGTATACAAAACATAGTCACAACTGGAAAGTAATGCCAAAAAACACTCACAATGTGAAATTGGTGGTCAACTGGTGACGACCATTGAGGTTGAACTTAATTATCATAATGCCCAGACTATATAGCATGGCCTCTGCTAAGGCAGGTGTGAGTGACACGGCTCTATGTCTGAAGGCCTGGCCCTGCTGCATGGAGAAGCCATAGGAAGTAGTGGACAGGCACCCTCCAGGTCAGAAGGTCTGGCTCTGCCTACTACTAAAAGCTGGATGACCCTAGACAAGTCTCTTAACCTCTCTAAGCCTCAGTTTCCACATTTACAAAGCAAAGATAGATAATACCTGTCTTATGTTTTTCACAGGACTTTCACAAACACAATATGCAGGATGTTTGAGTGTTGAAAGGAACTATAAAATGGAAGTCAACATTATCACCAACCGAAAACATTTGTACCTCCATAATACTTCGAGATAAAATTTTAAAAAATATTATCACCAAATACCATAACTCAGCGATCAGAGCATCTTGTTTATTGCGTATAAGGTTGTGATAGCCCTGTCATCCCAGAGAAAAGACCAGAAGTAAGCAGCTCTAAGGTGGTTGTCTTGTTCCCTCCAGATCTTATAAAAAGAGTCATGGTCTGTGAGGAGGAGACAGACTGAGCTGCAACTTTGGCTTCACACTCACAGAACCCCAGGCACAGGTGAACCACTGTAAGCCCCTTTCCTCATATGCAGAGTGGGAATAACAACGATCTTACAGCAGTGCCACCAGTATGAGCAATTCACATACCCAAACCACTGGCCCAATGCCTGGCACAAAGCGGATCCTGCAGAACTGAAAGCCATTTTGACACTGTCTCTGAAATAGAGGTAGCCAGCCAGCAAGTGGAATATCCTACTGAGATATTTCAGAATACCCAGCCCAACACTTCCAACAGTTCAATATGCCCCTTTTTATTAAAAAAAAAAAAAAACTCATCAATAATGTACTGATATAAATTATGTGACCCTTCAGTAAAGGAAACATATTATTCAAGGGATGAATGGCAGGACTTGTATATAATTTACAGGATATGAATGTGTACTGGTTTCTCAATTATCTTGTATACCCATTCCCTAGTTAGATCTTCCATGGGTTCCTGGAAATGAATCAGCACTATTTGGAATTGCTGGGTCTTGGTTCCTATGGAAATATTGTCCCAACAAGGACATTTGCAGATGCTTTTTCAATCTATTCCGAATCTCCTAAAACAGAAGCTGCTTTTTTCTCTGTAAAAAGCCAGTTAGTAAATATTTTAGGCTTCACCGGTCATACGGACAGTCTCTGTCACAACCATTCAACTCCTCCATGGTAGCTCCAAAACAGCCATAGATAATTCATAAACAAATGATGCGGCTGTGTTTCAATAAAACTTGATATACAGACACCAAAATTTGAATTTCACATAATTTTCACACGTTATGAAATATTGCTTCTCTTTTTATTTTTTTCAACCATTGCAAAATGTAAAAACCACCCTGAGCTTGAGGAATCCAAAACTAGCATGGGGACAGATTACAGATAAGGGCAAGTAGTTTGCTGACACTTGTCCTAAAAGGGTAACATGTCATCGGCCGCAGATTTTTTTTTTTTTTCAACTACTGACCTCTTCTTCCCAGCAACACAGTAAGTTAATGACATTAATAATTCCCTTCGGGGAAAAAAAGCTCACTCCTTACTCACTCACCGACAGGCTTTATCGTCTGTTTACTTGACTAGCTCCTTGAAGGGGCTCATCTACCTTGAGTCATGTTCCCATCCAGGGATCCAGGGTCATACTCTTCCTTGGCAGTTTTACTGCCAACACTATCACTTATGCACCCTTTGTTGGCCACTATGTGTCACAACTCCTCACCAGAACGTGAAAAGTGATGGAAAGAAAGGCCTCAGCAGAGTCAACAAGCAAATTGACACCTACCTCTCAAGCTAAGAGAATTGCATTTTGCCCGCATTCTCTCTCATTATTTGGAAAAAAGCACTTAAGGTCTTCTCTTACGCTGTCTGGCCAGCCATGAGAAGAGTATTTATTAAATGGACTGTTTAGTTCATAATTTTTATATATTTTAAAATATAAGATAATTGGAAACAGTCCTATAAGGAAGCCACACTGGATGGGGCTACAGTAAATGAGATTTTCCTTTATTCCTTTTGAATGCATCTGCTTGGTCATTTCTCCTTGATAGCCTGGGCTTGTTCATGCCCTGAGTGGGGCCTACTGGGGGCACCCAGTGAGCAAGGAGTGAAGGTCTTTAACTAAGATGCCCTCCTATCCTCGCTGCCAGTCTCTGAAACTCTCCTCCTTTAGGCCCTCCAATGGTCTTAAGCCGACACAAACAGACGTCCCCGACTTAGTTCAGATGGTTACATATCGACCATTGCAAATAGAGGAAGGAAAAACAAAACATCCGCATGCCCCTTCTTAGCTATGAGAAACATAAAATTCCAAAATTAGTTTCCTTTCCTTTTCTAAGACAGTGTGGTAAGTAGAATACTGGCCCTCCAAAGGTGTCCACACCTAATCCCCCAAGCCTGTGAATATGTTACCTCACATGGCAAAAGGGACTTGGAGATGGGGAGGTACTCCTGGGTTATGTGGACTCCACGTGATCACAAGGATCCCACAAGAGGGAGGCAGGAGGGTCAGAGTCGGAGAAGGAGACATGATGATGGAAACAGAGGCTGGAGTGATGTGAGGCCATGAGGTGGGGAATTCAGACAGCTTCTAGAAGCTGGGGAAGGGAAGGAAATGGATGTTCCCCTAGATCCTCCAGAGGGCATGCAGCCCTGCCAAATAATTTTAGACTTCTGACCTCCAGAACTGCAAGAGAATAAATTTGTTTTCTTTTAAGTCACTGAGTTTGTGGCAATGTTACCACAGGAAAGTAATACAGGCAATGCTGAAAACGCTACAGCCAAAAGGAAAGTGTAGCTTCTAAAAAGTCAGCCACTGATCTCATCTCCCCTAACCCTGAAGAATGAAAGGAAAGTTCTACTCCTCTTTCATGCAGGGTCCCTATACTCCAAAACTACTGAACATTTAAATAAAGTAAGGTATAAAATGGAAGGTTGAAAGGGGTGAGTGGGCAGTTCGAGAACACTGTAGTCACATACAAAAAGCATTGCCCGAGAGGACTGCACAGGATGCGATAGAAATGGAATGTGACTTATTTATAGCAAAGCCTGCCTCCCCTCTCAAGTGTGTGACAGAAGAGCTGTTTTAAAGTTTTATTCTTCAAACTTGGCTGCAGAACTTGGCTGCTTCTCAGAACTGTGCTTTTGTATTTAGCTTTAAAATATAAGAAGAACCCCATGGTTAAACTGCAGGCAGAGGTGGTGCAAGCAAGAAAAATGCTGTGGGGAGTGGAAAGAGGTTGAAATATTAGTCTTATTTAGTTAGTTGCTTAAGAAAAACAAATAGAGGATAAAAGAGCAAATGGCTTGGAAAGGCTCCAAGTTGAAAATTTCTGAACACCCCAACATCGACGAAGCTCTCAGGATAAGGGTGGTGCTGCAAAACCAGTCAGACACTAGGATGGGGATGTGGTTCAGAGGCAAGAAGGAAAGGAAACACAGGCCCTAACTGTTAGAAATCCCCTCACTCTCTTTCTGAAGTTCAATGACACAGAACTTTTACGACAACCCACGGAAGCCCAGTCTATATATGCAGAAACCAATATTGACCTTCTAGGAAACAATATATACCAGGAGTTGTGACACAGGTCACAACAAAATTTTGCTAGTAATAACAAGACACTAAATAATTAAATTATGGTACATTATCTACTTAACAGAATATTATGCAACCTTCAAAACTGTGATAATGACATATTATGGCACAGATTAATGCTTAGGATATGGTAGGGAAGCACAGAATAGTACATACACCGTGATTATCTGCTAGGTTAATATATTTCATATATTACCGATACAAATTAAAAGACTGGGAGGAAACAGACCAAAATGTTAACTTTAGTCATATTTGCATGGTAGGAATGTATGAGATTGTTTTTTCCTCTACTTCATGCTTTCTTTTGAAATTGAATTATTACTCTTAAAATGGAAAACAATTATTTTTTAAAAGAAAAGACAGAAAATCAGTTGGTAGAAAGCTCAGCTTTACCAATATCCTACCGTGTAAGTTCCAGAGCTAAAAGTGTTTCTGTTTTCTTGCATCAGGGTCCTCATATGAAGAATGAGGCTGTAATTGCAGTAGGCACAGCTGTCATACCTAATATCGTAAAATACACTGTCTCCTAAATACAGCTGATACTTTCTTATCACCACACCTTTGCTTACACCCCTCCTGTTACCCGGAATCATCTCTCAGCTCTTTTCTACTGGGCCAGATCCTACCCTTTCTTAAGGACACGATGCAAGTCTTCTCTTTAAATTTCTTCCTTCTCTATTAGCCTGCCTTGTCTATACCAACTCTTGTATAATTAATTACAAACAGCCTTGATATTTTCTTTGTTTTTATTTTATTTTATTTTTTTACATAACTCAATTTCTTCCCAAAAACCACAGGCTTTTTGGAATAAAAGCAATAAAGCAAACCTGGATTCAAATCCTGATACCACCGACTTAAGGTTAGTTATTTAGGCCTTCTGATCCTCAGTTTCTTTATCTGTAATCTCAGATGAGCACCACCTACCTAACAAGCTATTCTGATGATTAAATGACTGGATATGTATACAGCACCCACCATACTATCTAGTACACAGTGGGTGGCTAATAAATGCTTGTTTTTTCCTTAACCTTGCACTATTCTTGGTCTGTGTGCTCTGCTACTTTTTATTCCTCACACAGTGCTTTGCCAGAAGCAAAAGCTCAATAAATACACTACTTCTCGATTTGTTTTTTACCAAAAGCACTAAGTTTCAGGCAGAGACAAACTAGAAATTGTTATGGATTGAATTATGTCCCCTAAAAAGACATGTTGAAGTCCCAACTCCTGGTACTTGTGTACGTGACCTTATTTGGAAACGGGGTCTTTGCAGATGTAATTAGTTAAGATGAGGTCACTCTGGATTGGGAGGGTGGGAGGACTTAAATCCAGTGACTGTTGTCCTTATAAAAAGGCCATGAGAAGACACAGAGGTGTCTACACATAGGGAAGAAGCTCACGTAGGACAGAGGCAGAGATTGGAGTGATACAGCTGCAAGCCAAGAATCACCAAGGATTTCTAGCAGCCACAGACAGCTAGGAAGAAGCATGAAAGGAGTTTTCCCTAGAGCCTTCATAAGGAGAACATCCCTGCTGACACCTTGATTTCAGACTTCTAGCCTCCTAAATTGTGAAAGAATAAATTTCTGTTGCTTTAACCCACACAGTCTGCAGTACTTTATTACAGCACCCTAGGAAACTAATACAGGAATATTCAGAAGTGTAATACTTAGAGACTTAAGCTACTTCCTGTTTTCTAAACCAAAAATGTCTCTGGAGCCAGGTAAGGTTTCCTCCAGATAAAGCTTCTTTTCAGGTCCATTTCATATTAGAGTTATTTGCCTGGATTTATTCCCCCTTTCTAGAGTTTCATAGAACTAGCTTGGAGTGAATGAATATCATCTTGTTACTGTGGTGACTTTAGGCTCCAGTGTCACTCTCCTCCTGGTACTTACCCTAGTGACTGGTGCCACCACCACCCAGCTATGCAGCCAGATCCTGGCCACTAGCCTTGAGTCCTCTCTCATCCTCCATCTAAAATCAATCACAGATCAATTCTATTTCCTAAATGTGCAAAAAGTTTCTCCCACTTTTTCTTCCTGTCTACCACCACCACCTTATTCCAATAAAATACTCGGGAAATGTCTTTTCTAAAACATTTGAAGAGCAAACTGAGGCTGTAAGAGATGGATCCATCTTCTTTCAAGACCGATGTGCTGGGGTTCTACTTCTGGCAATGGCTAATTAGATGTTTTAGAATAACTGTCCTGCTGGGACCAACTAGAAAGGCTGAAAAATATTTTGTTAAATATGTTTGAAGGCATTAGAGAGCAACCAAGGAAGTAAGAATTTGTGAGGCCATGATCTGAAAGAAGAAGAAAGCTAAGAAGGTGAGGCCAGCAATTGGAGGTGCTTTTTCCTCTCAAGGGCATTGCCAATTTCTTAAGCAAAAGACATGACTGAGAAACTGAACAGAGCTTTTGGAAGTCTCATGGAGCTTAAGGGACACAAATTAGAGGTCAGAGTACCCCAAGGAGAAGGGGCTGGAATGAACATCCAAAGTTTTGGTTGCAACCAGAAAGACTCCCTACAAAGAGTAAAGGTGATCTAGACATATACTAGCCCTAACAAGAACTAAAGTCTAGCTACAAATAATTTCTGTAATCTGACTAGATTAAGGTAATCTGCCTCTATTTTAATTGACTGACATAAAAAAATAGTTAAATCCTTTCAGGAGTAAGATAACATTCTCCTAGAGCCTTAAATTATTAAGATCTCTCCAATATTAGTAAAATACACAGTGTCTAGAACTCAATAAAAATAACTAGAAACACAAAAAAAAGAAGAAGAAGAAGAAAGAAAAATATAACAAAACAGTCCAGCAAGTTATAAAGATTTTGAAGTATCAGATATAGAGTTTATTATTCATATGTTTAGGATTAAATGACAAAATAGAGAATTTTAGCAGGAAATAGGAAACTATAAAAAGGAATTAAATGGAAATTTTAGAAGTTAAAAGAGCAATACCTAAGGTTACAAATTCAATGGGATGTCTCAACAAATTTAAAAAAATAGAAATTATACCATGCATCTTCTCACACCACAGTGGATAAAATTAGAAATCAACTCCAACAGAAACACTCATCTCTACACAAAGTCATGGAAACTAAATAACCTACTGCTGAATGACTTTCAGGTCAAGGAGGAAATTAGGACGGAAATCAAAAGATTCTTTGAAGTAAATGATAATGGGGACACAAGTTACCAAAATCTGTGGGACACAGCTAAAGCAGTCCTGAGAGGAAAATTCATAGCCATAAATACCTACATCCAAAAGATGGAAAGATCACAAATCAACAATCTAATGAATTGTCTCAAAGACCTGGAAACAGATGAGCAAACCAATCCCAAACCCAGCAGAAGAAAAGAAATTACCAAGATCAGAGCAGAACTAAATGAAATTGATAACAAAAGGTCTATATGGAAGATTAATAAAACAAAAAGTTGGTTCTTTGAAAAGATAAACAAAATTGACACACCTCCAGCTAAATTAACCAGAAGCAGAAAAGAAAGGACTCTAATAAGCTCTATTAGACATGAGGAAGGAGAAATTACAACTGATACTACAGAAATACAAAATATCATCTCTGAATACTATAAAAATCTCTATGCACACAAACTTGAAAACGTGGAAGAACTGGGCAAATTCTTAGAAACACACAGCCTCCCTAGGCTCAACCTGGAAGATGTAGATTTTCTCAAGAGACCAATATCAAGTACTGAAATTGAAGCAGTAATAAAAAGCCTTCCTAAAAAAAAAAAGTCCCAGACCAGATGGTTTCACACCAGAATTCTACCAGACCTACAAAGAAATTATTCCACAACATCGAGAAGGAAGGAATCCTCCCCAATACGTTTTATGAAGCCAACATCACCCTGATACCAAAGCCAGCTAAGGACCCAAGAAAAAAAAGAAAACTACAGACCAATATCCCTTATGAATATAGATGCAAAAATTCTCAATAAAATACTAGCAAATCGAATTCAGCAGCTCATCAAAAACATAATCCATCACGACCAAGTGGGGTTCATCCCAGAGATGCAGGGATGGTTCAAAATACACAAATCTATAAATGTAATCCATCACAAAAACAAAAGCAAAAACAAAAACCATATGATCCTCTCAATAGATGCAGAAGAAGCATTTGACAAAACTCAGCACCCTTTTATGATAAGAATGCTTAACAAAATAGGTATAGATGGAACTTACTCAAAATGATAAAAGCCATATATGACAAATCCACAGCCAACATCATACTGAATGGGGAAAAACTGAAAGCGTTCCCACTTAGAACTGGCACCAGACAAGGATGCCCTCTATCACCACTTCTATTCAACATAGTCCGGGAAGTCCTAGCCAGAGCAATCAGACAGGAAAAGGAAACCAGGGGCATCCAAATGGGACGAGAAGAGGTCAAAATATCACTCTTTGCAGATGATATGATCTTATATCTAGAAAACCCCAAAGACTCTGCCATGAGATTACTAAATTGATAAATAAGTTCAGCAAAGTCTCAGGATACAAAATCAACATACACAAATCAGTAGCATTCATATACACCAACAACAGTCAAACTGAGAACCAAATCAAAGACTCGATACCTTTCACAATAGCAAGAAAGAAAAGAAAATACCTAGGAATATATTTAACTAAGGAGGTGAAGGATCTCTACAGGGAGAACTATGAAACACTGAAGAAGGAAATAGCAGAGGATGCAAACAGATGGAAAACTATACCATGCTCATGGATCAGCAGAATCAACATTGTTAAAATGTCTATACTACCCAAAGCGATCTATAGATTCAATGCAATCCCTATCAAAATACCAACAGCATTTTTCACAGATGTAGAAAAAGAATTCTATGCTTTGTGTGGAACCAGGAAAGACCTCATATAGCCAAAGCAACCTTAACCAAAAAGAACAAACTGGGAGGCATCAATCTACCAGACTTCAAGCTATACTACAAGGCTATAGTAACCAAAACAGCATGGTACTGGCACAAGTACAGAGACATAGACCAACGGAACAGGACTGAGAACCCAAACATAAAACCACCCTCATATAGCCATCTGATTTTTGACAAAGCAGACAAAAACATACACTGGGGAAAAGAATCCCTGTTAAATAAATGGTGCTGGGAAAATTGGATAGCCACATGTAGAAGACTGAAACAGGATCCTCACCTCTCACCTCTCACAACAATCAACTCACGATGCATAACAGACTTAAACCTAAGACATGAAACCATAAGAATTCTAGAAGAAAATGCTGGGAAAACTCTTACAGACATCGGCCTAGGCACAGAATTTATGAAGAAAACCCCAAAAGCAATCTCAGCAACAGCAAAAATAAACAATTTGGACCTGATCAAATTAAGAAGCTTCTGCACAGCCAAAGAAACTATTGCTAGAGTGAATAGACAACCTACAGAATGGGAGAAAAATTTTGCATGCTATACATGTGACAAAGACTAATAACTAGAATCTATATAGAACTCAGGAAAATCAGCAAGAAAAAAAATCAAACAACCCCATTAAAATATGGGCAAAGGACATGAATAGAAACTTCTCAAAAGAAATAGACTAATGGCTAAGAAACATATAAAAAAATGCTCAACATCTCTAATCATCAGGGAAATGCAAATCAAAACCACAATGAGATACCACTTAACTCCAGTGAGAATGGCTTATATCAAAAAGTCCCATAACAACAAATGTTGGCGTGGATGTGGAGAAATAGGAACACTTACACATTAATGGTGAGATTGCAAACTAGTACAACCTCTATGGAAAGGAGTCTGGAGATATCTCAAAGAACTAAAAATAGAATTACCATTTGATGCAGTTATCCCACTACTGGGTATTTACCCAAAGGAAAAAAAGACATTCTATAATAAAGACATCTGCACTTGAACGTTTATAGCAGCACAATTCACAATTGCAAAGACGTGGAAACAACCCAACTGCCCATCAATACATGAGCGGATAAAAAAAATGTGGTATATGTATACCATGGAGTACTACTCAACCACAAAAAACAATGGTGAACTAACACCTCTTGTATTATCCTGGATGGAAGTGGAGTCCATTCTTCTAGGCAAAATATCTCAGAATGGAAAAACAAGCACTACATGTACTCACCATCAAGTCGATACTAATTGATCAACTTATATGTGCACATATGGAAGTAACACATTAATTGATCAACTTTTACGTGCACATATGGAAGTAACATTCATCGGGTGTTGGGCAGGTGGGAGGGGGGAGGAAAGGATGGGTAAATTCACACCTAAGGGGTGCAGAGCACACTCTCTGGGAGATGGGCACGTTTGAAGCTCTGACTCAGGCAGAGTAAAGGCAATACATGTAACCTAAATGTCTGTATCCCCATAATACTCTGAAATAAATAAAAAATTTTTAAAAATTTAAAAAGATTTTTAAAAAATTCAATGGGATGAGTTTAACCAGATTATCCAACGGTTTAAGAGAGAATTAGTGAACCGGAAAGTAAGTCAGTAGAAAATATCCATATTGAAATACAAAATGATGATTGAATCAAAAATATAGAAAACAGAATAAGGAACATATGAAACTTAGAGGAAAAATGTCATAACATATGAACACAATCCCAAGAAGAGAAAAAAGAGAAAACTAGGTATAAACAAACTTTGGAGAGTTAAAGGCTGAGAATTTTCTAACTACCAATCAAACAAAAGGAGGGCTATGAACTTTAAGGAGAACAAATAAAAAATAAAATCACACCACATTAAAAAAACTGCTAAAACCAAAGTCAAAGACATCTTAAAAGCAACCAAAGGGAAAACCAGATTACGTTCAAAGGAGTGACAAGAAAGCTTACGGCTAACTTCTCAACAGAAACAATGGAAGCCCAGAGACAACGACAATTATCATCAAAGTATGGAAAAAAAATTGACAATCTAGAATTCTTTATCTAGAAAAAACACCCTTCAAAGGGTGAAAGTGAAACAAAGACATTTTAGACAAACAAAAACTGAGTGAATTGATCTGCAGCAGACCTATACTAAAGAAAATACTAAAAATGATCTCAGGTGTAAGCAGAGAGATGAAGAAAATAATAAAGGTCAATGGAAAAGATAATTTTTGAGCAAATCTACATAACCCTCACATTTAACAAATAAAACAAAAATGTTATTTTAAAAAATGATAAAATTTTATAGGGTTTACAAAGCAAAGGATATTGCCCCCGCCACATCGCAGAATGTCAGCAGCCATCTTCATTTCAAGGCAATTATTAGGTCTACGAGGACAGAAATCCAGTAAACTAACTACAGGATCATATCCTATCCCACTGTAAGTATTTAACTAGTTTCTTCTCAATGGATATTTGATTTATTTCAATCTTTGGATATTATTTACCACAGAGCTAGCAATATTCCTTTGAAGTAGGCATATATCTATATATTTATATCTTTACATATTTTCCCATTCCCTCATTGGAATAAATTTTTGGAATCAAGAACACTAATCAAAAGCTTTGTCTCCTTGCTGTTTTGATTTGTATTTGTATCGGCAAACTAATAGAATTTTTAAAAATAATCCCCCTATCCTCCAATGATTTAAAACTTTTTTTTTCCCACAGATAACTATTAGCTTTTAATTTTTCTTGTTCAAAATCCTGCCAATAGGGAATGTGCTCAGGGACCATTCAAGTTCTCCATAGTGTAAGAATACTGCAAAGGAGCGTCAATACCAGGAGTGATAAACTGCCAAAATGTAAGATCTTACACTCTTTGAAATGAAATGAGGGGGAAGAAATTGGAAAGATGAAATGAAGACTAAAACACACCAGGGGCCTTTCAAATTAGAAAGTTATACTCATGGAAACACATCATATTAAACCACACTGAGCTATTCCCCACACTAAAAATACCATCCCTTTCATCTGTGGACACTGATACCACTGGTCTGGGACTTGCCTGCACGCCTGTCTCCTGCCAACCAAGATAATGTGATGGGGGAGCTTTTCTTCCGGCAAGTCTAATCCCGGGGGGGAAAAGGAAAACGGAACAGTTTTTTCCTAAGGCAATTTACAAAAAAGAAAAACCCAAAAAATTTAATGAAAGGAATCTTGAAATGCAGACTGAACAATTAAATTAGTTACCCCAAACACTCTCTGAAGTTAGTCCTTGGGAATTTTATCTAACGTTAAAAGAAAAGAAAAGAAGAGAAGACAAAGAGAAGAGAAGAGAAAAAGGAAAGAAAACAAGCCCTAAACGTTCAAGACCAAAAACCATTCGTTTTAAACATTCTGACATACCTGTTTTTCAAGTTCTGCCTGGGTTAACTTTTTATAAAAAATTAAAAAGAAGGCAAGGGAGGCTAGGAAAGAAGAAACAAATAATGAAATGTGGGTTTTAGATTATGAAAGCCCTAGAATGTTAGAGCTGAAGAATGCTTTTGAGATCACCCAGCCTAGCTGACCCCACTCCACAAATGAAAGAAGTAAACTTAACAAAAAGTGGAAACCACTTATGCCTGGCCAAACACGTGCTAGTGGTGCAGCTAGAATAAATACCCAGATAGCTCGGTCCAGTTACGTGCTCTTTCCATGGCACTCTTGATTTATCCATAAACAGGGAAGAGAGGAGCAGGCAATCTAGTTCTACAGGTATTTGGTTCAATATTTTGTCCAGGAGACTTCTGAGAACTCCTAGGTATAACCTAGTGAAAAGACCCCTTGTCATTCCTCCTCATCACCCTCAAATCCTCCCTACATCTTATCAGCAACCAAATCCAATTGATTCTACCTCCTAAACGTCTCTCAAACTTATCTATCTCCTCATCTATATTACCACTGCCACTGATTTGGACATCATTTTTCCTCACTTGAATTCCTGTAAAATCTCCAAACCATCCACCTGTCTACAATCCTACCATTTCTCCTACACTCTCCCTCTACACTGAACTCTGTCCACGTTGACCACACATTGACTTCTCTACCTCCAATCCCATTTTCCACACTGAACATTGATTTCCCTGCTTTAAATCCTTTTATGGAGAATTTCCTCATCAAGGAAAAGGGTCTCAATGGTTTTCCTTTGCTTGTGGGATAATACCTGCATGAGTTAGGATCTTATCAGTAAACAAATGACACACATGATATAGGACAATTCAAGGAAAATTTATTTCCAAAAGGACCAAGTATTAAGAAGCACCAGGGTACAGAGGAATTATAAAGGAACACTCAGAAACCTTTGACTAGTGGAAGTAGAACTATGTGGTAGATCAGTGGTCCCCAACCTTTTTGGCACCAGGGACTGGTTTAATGGAAGACAATTTTTCCACAGACCGCAGCGGGAAGCAGAGCTCGGGCAGTGATGTGAGCGATGGGGAGCAGCTGTAAATACAGATGAAGCTTTGCTCGCTCACTGACCACTCACCTCCTACTGTGCGGCCCAGTTCCTAACAGGCCACAGACCGATACCAGTCTATGGTCCAGGGGCTGGGGACCACAGTGGTAGATGGCTTCTAAAATGGCCCACAGTGATCTCCTGGATTCCGATGACTCCTGATACTCATGCCCTCATGTAAACCCTTCACTTTGGCTGAGGGCTGGACCTAGTGACTTGTTATTAACAAAAGGGATAGGATGTCACGTCCAAGATCAGGTTATAAAAGACTAAGACTCCCATGCCCACCTTCCCTCTCTGATTCTTCTCACTTGTTCGCTCTGATGAAACAAGCCACGTTGTGAGCTGCTCTGTGGCAAGGAACAGCCAGTGCGGAACTGAGACCATCATTCCAGCAGCCCTTAAGAAACTGAATCCAGCCAGCAGCTGCATGGGTGACCCCAGCTGAGACTCCAGATGAAAGTGTGACCCCAGCCAACATCTTGACTTAGCCTTCTAAGAGACGCTGAGAGCCAGAGAACCCACCTAATCTGCACATGGGTTATTAACCCACAGAAACTGCGACATAATCAATGTTGTGTTTAAGCCACTGACTTTTGGGATAATTTGTTACATAGCAATAGATAGATAACTAATACATACTGGAACCACCCCAAGGCCCAAAAAGATGAGTAGAGGAAAAGAGCATCATCATCTAGAAGAGGAGAGGGGTCTGCCTTGAGAGAGTCAATGACTTTCAGTCAAGGTCTCCAGCAAGTGCAAGACCTTGCAGAGAGCAAGCCGGGGGAAGAAACACCCTGACTTTGCTCTCCTCCCTCCCTCCCATCTCTCCTCAGACTTCTATTGACCAAACTCGATTGAAAGCCAGAGGTCACAGGAGCCCTGTAGATGTGGTCCACACGGCTCAGCCTCTAGGGCAGAGAGCACCATGCAGAGAGATAGTACATGAGTGTGGAGGTACAAAGCAAAGATACCTGTACAAATTTCCAAACTTCTTGGCATGACACATAAGGTCTTTTGTGATCTGACCTTGATTTACCTATATAGCTTTATTTCTCAACCTTTCATCACAGAAATTTAACTCCATGAAAACAGTCACTTGAAGTTTCCAGAAGTCAGTATACAACATCACAACAACTCTGCACCTTTGCACGTGCTAGTCATTATGCCTCCTACACTTTTTCTCCCCTTTTCCTATTCATCTTCCAAGAATTAAGGCAGGTGCCAAATCCTCTGGACGTCTTCTATGACATCATCATCTCCCTTCCTGGGATGGAGTACATGGACCCTTCTACCTCCTCCCAGACTCCTTAGCTTGCCTCTGCCAACACTGTAATTGTCTATTCCCTTCTCCACCCTGACTGGCCTATGGGCTCATTCAGGATTCAGCCCTCGTCTTATATTCCTAGCATCTAACAGTGTCTGGCATACAAATGCCACTCAAGACACACTTGCTGATTAAACAGTTTCTAATCCTCATCATGCCTTGGTCACCTGCAGGTTCCCAGACTCTCAATTGTGCTGGCTTCTACCACTGCCTTCTATGAATTCCAAAACAGTATCCTAATCCTAGCTTCCTCCATAACTTTGCCTCTTCCAGGCTATATTTTTCCCTTCTTGCTGCATACCATGGCCAACGTAACTAAAATAGTGCTATGTTTACTGGAAGTATGCCTAAACCAACTTCTGCCCAGGACTCCAAGGGTCCTAGCTCACTAGGGAAAGTGACCTTGGGGTATCACAGCAACAAAAAGGCTATACTCACCAGCAGAAAAGGATTCAATAACTAGAAACTAATGGAAGCCATCAACAACAAGGCTATATAACTACCCCTTTGATATACAAGAACATTGGCTTTTTCTTATTCCTCTAAAACTCCTAATTCATCCATTACACTACATATTACTGACATTGTACAATGCTGCTACTTAAATGCTGTTGCTGTTATATATATAATATACAATTAGTACTACAAAATGATAACTGTACAAATGTCTTAAATCTTATTAGCAAGCCAGAGAAACAGGTTGCCACCAAGAAGATACTTTATCTAACTTTCACTGTTGAATGTTAAATCTTTACAATTAAAATTTTTTCTTCTAATGCCTAACTAAATTGGGTTTAATCTCAGTCCAATTTAGGTTAACTACAACTGTCCAAAATATTTCCAGAAAAGTTCAAAAGATCTTTAAGTGTGCATAAAGTCTGACAACATTGTTTTGATATCAAGGAAGTATATTAATTTCTGAAAGATCAAAAAGTTATAGAATGGAACTTTGAAATCATTGCAGAAAAGTATTTGCACATCATTTAGATCCATTCCTTCACTTAGTCAAAGAGGAAATGAAGTCAAAGTAATATTTTATTTATTAAGCTAATGCTGGGTACACAGAGTTCCTTTTTTAATTCTTCTTTCTACCTTACATGGACACAGAATATATTCTTTTCGTGCTAGAAATATTTCCTAATTGGGAAGGAAGCAGGTAAAGAAAGAAAGAGGGAAGAGGACAGAACAAGAAACAGAGTTAGGAAGATGAAGTTCCCTACGCAGAGAACCAAAGCTGGGACCAGACACCCAGAGCCCCCACACTGCTGTTTGGCATCTTCCACCCCACTGTACTGCCTCCTGACCCAAGCCTGGGTCACGTTAAGCTATAATTTTCTCTGTCCACCTACCATCTAAGAGCCCAGAGTTCTGCCAAATCAAATTACCAGTCTAGTTGGGGGAAATATGTCAAGAGACATTATTAATACCACTCAGAAAACCAAACAAAATCAGAAAGCAACCTAATCTTACTCAAAAGAATTTCTAGTCATAAAAGACAGGGAACATTTCAGAAAATCTTCACCCAAGAAACAAAGGTACCAGAGAGTAGAACGAAACTTTAGCATTACAAATGTGAGACATTAACCCAAGTCAACTCTTTCAGAATGAGCACGGAAGCTAAAGATCTGTCACATATTATTTTCATCAATTTAATATAACCTATGGCTATTGAGCTCCAACAATGTGGTAATAGTAGTCTGTGGTTGATGACATGGTAGAACCATGGTGTGTAGAAAGGACACTGACTAGGGCAGCCAGGCTTCCTGGACATAATCACAGCTTCACTGGGAAATTGCTGAGTAACCTTAAGCAAGTTACTCATCCTCTCCATACTTTCCATTTTTTTATCTATAAAATAAGATGAGAAAGTCTCTAAGATAAGCTACCAAAGCCCTTTAATTCTAACACTATGGCAAGAGCTTGTTTCTCCTACATCTTGAGAGATCTACAAATCATTAGGAAATCAAAAATCCAATTCAAAACACCAAATTTCCCATTACCTTGCAACACATACTATACATGGATATTGTAAAAGACACTAAATAAGTGCTTTTCAAACTTAGTTGGGCACCACATTCTCCTGCAAACATCTTGGAATTCAGATTCCTAGGACCCAGCTGAGACCTATAAAATGGAGGGGGGTCCTTTGAAGATTAACATTTTTATAAACCACCCCTAAATGATCTGATGCATAGCTAGATTCAAACGCCATCACTACATTGGGCAATTCAATAACCCAGCATTCTTAGGATCTAGAAATATTAAAAAAAGGTTAACAGGTCTGGGTGTCTTAATGAATAATTAAGGTTTTCTTTTAAATAGATCTTTAATGTGACCAATACACTTTTTACACATACCTCCAATCCAAAATGTGAATATGAAGGATGAAAAACTAAATTAGAAAGTCTGTTCAAGTCAATAAATAAGTCACGCCTTGGGAAAGTACTACTTCTCACAGTTAATGACATGAAAACATGAAAAGAAAATGAAGAATATTCTGAAAAGTGTGGGGGCTTAAGAAACCCACCCATCATTACTCATATGTCAGAAGGTTACCATCCTAAATGGCATTTAAAAGTCACAACAACATTATGGTCATAATCATGCCGCTTATTACTCAAAAGTTTACCAGAAGCTTCATTTCTCTAGAATTGGCTTTTTAAATGTCAGCATCTGAATCAACACAACATAGCCCAAGCAAAAATTTCACACTGAAAATGTGTGACAACAAGGGAAAGAAACAACAAACAAAAGAAAACAAAAATGAAAGTACACTTTTTTTAAATGCAAATTTTAGTTGTCATATCTAAGAAAAGGTTTGATTTAATGGCTATGACCTTGAATAAGTGATTATACAAAAGAATATTCATAGAAAATGCTTTGAATTGCCATTGGTTTCAGGTTTCAAGATTCAACCTTTACTGATGCCTTCAGAATAATGTCCTACAGTGGGTAAGTTCTTGGTCTTAGCCAAAGGGCAGCCTACAGCTCTGGGAGTAGAAATTTATGTGACTATCCCATGGTTCAAGTACAATCATGGTTTAAATAGGTCAAGTTAACTAGGTTTAAAATTATTTCAGGGCCTGGGTCCACATTGTGCAATAACCGTGCCTTCTTTCTTTCTAATAGATTGAACAGATTCGATGTCCCTTTTATAGCAATTAATTAATATAGCAAGTAACATAAACACATACATATCCTCTTCACAAATTTGTCACAAGGAAGCAAGAAATATTTTCATTACTAGTGGTCACTTCTCTAAAGAACTATAGCAATTGACAAGTTTGTTTCTAAAACCAGGAAAGAGCCCCTAATACCACCCCCAAAGTAAAAACTAAGTTCTCACAAACCTGTAGGAAGTTTTTTCCTTTCAATATAATACCAAACATTCTAGTAGAAAGGTGCTCAGATTGCATGACCTTTATATTTCCTATTCACCTTTAATAATCCGTGGATTTGCAACGCCTTGAATAATATAAAATATATTTGTATTGTTTTCCTGTGTCTTAAAAAAGCAACTCACTGTATGAATTTACTTTAGTCCACTTATTAACAATACCAACATTTATACATTTTATAATTTATTTCCTCTCCAAGAGTCACTGTCTCTACAAGACCTAAAGATAAAAGAACAAGAAATATTCATTATAGACCACATTATGGGCCAAGTAGGACATAAGATGTCTCATCACTTTATCTAAATGGATCTTCACAATAACCTTCCTCCTACATGTTTTTTTCTTTTTATAAATGAAAAAAATTGAGGCTCATGGAAGTTAAATAACTAACTTAAAGTCACACTGCTAGAAAGTGGTAAAGTTGGAATTTTAACCCAGGTCTGACTCCCAAGCCTATGTTCCTGCCAGCCTGGCATAGGGTCCCACAGTTTGGGGTCGTTTAAGAAGGTAACAATGAATAAACATCTTTCTATTATTCTGTATGCTTCACTAATTGCTTAGCCTCATTAATCTATATTTTCTTTACAATATAATAAGCATCTTTCTTAGAGATGGGTCACCTAAGAATTCTCTTGCCAAGCAAAGAATTACAGAATTTTACACTCAAAGCAAGAATAATTTGAGAGCTCTATTTTTACAAGGAAAAGACAAAAATTTACCATATTGATCATCCAGGAATATCTAGTTCAACATTGCCCATATGATTAACACAGATAGAACACAGAGCCTTACAGAAGGTACAAAACTGAGCAGACAACTCAAACAGTTAGCAAAATGAATGAACATTAACTCATCTCCTTACTAACATGTAATATAGTTAGGCTAAATTTTCATAAATGTGAAAACATTAAGAAGGTGTATAATAAGAAGCAATTATTTCCCCAAATTCAACATGTGCAAAGTTAAACTTATGTGCCATAGTTTCATCCTTTAAAATGAATTTTTCTTCCAAATATCCCTATTTGAACTAATAGCACCAATGTCTTTCATTCACCCAACATCAAAAACCTACTTTGACCCTCTACTCTCTTCCTAATTCCATATTCAGTCAGTTTCCAAGTCATTTTTAATTCAGACTCTTTAATACCTCTTATCAGACCCTCTCACTTCTGAAAGACATTTTCCAGGCTAGATCAGTGTCCTTTTTACCTTTCGCACAGATACAGAAATATCCCCCCTAGAGCCTCCACTCTATCGTGATAACAATCCACTGGGCACAATGGGGCAAGTTGCATAATTCCAAAAAGATATTGATCTTACAATTCCCAGCACAAAGGTTTTCACGGTTAAATTGCCTATAAGTCAACACTAAAATCTGGCTCCATCCAGCCTCTCTTCCCAAAATCTTACCTTCCTTCACTCCTTGTAATTCACCCTATGCCCAAGCTAACCAGCTCCAGTTACTGTTTACTTTCCTCAGCTCTGTGCCTTGGCTGAACATGTCTCATCACCTGGAATGTTCCTTTCTCTCTGCTTTCCACATAAAGTAATCCTACCCATCCTTTAAAACTGAGTTCAAAGACTGCTCCTCTACATGCCTACCCTGACCTCTGTGGCGCGGAGAAATTGCCCCCTCTTCTGAGACTGTATAACCCTCCACTTGCTCCACTATTTTGGAAATTAACATTCAGACTCTTTTACACTCAGTGGTGCATATCTTACATCTCCTACCAACTGTAAGCATATCTCATATAAACATACTTCCGTATCTCCCATGGCATTTGGCCCAGACCTTGTACATACTATGAGTTTGCAGAACTTAAGTTAATAAATCTCTTTATATTAAGGCCTTTACACTGAAGGAGAATGTCTCCATCTGCATTGCTTAGGCAATTGTTGGGTTTAAAGAAAACTAACGGTAAAATATTTTTCAAGTGTTAAATACCAAGTGTTCAAGTATAATAAAACTTAACTTGCTTGAATTTTAGAACTAGAGAATCAGAGATATGAGAAGAAAATATTCATTTATCAGTCAAGGCAACTTAGGCAGAAAACATCTATCTTGCTGCCAACCATCAGTCAACCCTACACAGAACACGACCCTACACACAGGCAGCACGCACAGCATTTAACCAGACGCCTTACTTTGCAGTAGACTATCATGTTGGGAGAACTCTCCTCTGGGTCTGCAATCCCCACCGCTCTTTGATCCCCAGATCCCTGAGCCATCCTGGGTGTCTTCACTCACACTGCAAAAATAAATGAATAGACCATTAAGTCATGAAGGCATTATACAAAGAAAGCTTTGAAATGCAAAGAACTAAGTATCTTTTGGAAGACGTCATGAAAACAAACAAAATGATATAACTTCTTATTTTTCCTCATTTGTTTAAGAGGTATTAAAAAAAAAAGTTAGGGGATAATTGTAGTCTTACTACCCACATACATTATTCTAATCCCAAAGCAACACGTTCTTTATTTTCAGCCCAGAATCATGTACGCTAGGAGTGAATATATGCTGGTCTTAAATAATCTCCTAAAGACATATGAAGCCAATCATTTCGATGTTGATTTTGTCTTGCCAAAGCTCATTTTCTGATTAATACTGTGCATTAAAATATGAACATTTTATTATGGAAATGCAAATCTGGACCACAAGGAGATACCACTTCATACCCACTAAGATGATTATAACAACAACAACAAAAAACCCTCAAATAAATACTGGCAAGGATATGGAGAAATCAGGATCCTCATACATTACTGGTAGGAATGTAAAATGGTACAGTCACTGTAGAAAACAGTGTTGTGGTTCCTCAAAAAGTTGAACATAGAATTACCAAATGATCTAGCAATTCCACTTCTAAGTACATACCCAAAATAACTGAAAATAAATATTCAAACAAATTCTTGTACACAAATGTTCACAGCAGCACTATTCACAATAGCCAAAAGGTAGAAACAACACAAAATGTTCATCGGTGGATGAATGGATAAGCAAAATGTGTATGTCCATATAATGGGATATTATTCAGCCATAAAAAGGAATGAAGTACTGGTACTCGCTACAACACGGATGAACTTTGAAAATATTATGCTAAGTGAAAAAAGCCAGACATAAAATGTCACCTATTGTGTGAGACCATTTATATGAAATATCCAGAACGGGTAAATCCACAGAGACGGGAAATAGATTGGTAGTTGCCAGCAGCTGGGGTGAGGAGGGAACGGGGTGACTGCTTTATGGATACCAGGTCTCCTTCAGAGATGATGAAAATATTTTGGAACTAGATAAGGTGACAGTTGTAGAACACTGTGAATGTGCTAAATGCCACTGAATTATACACTTGAAGATGGTTAATTTTATGTTATGTGAATTTCACCTCAATTAAGAAAAATGAATATATTTAATTTGCTCTTTTTAAAAGCCTGAAAACAGTGAGCTAACAGGCATATGGAAATTTTGAGTAAAGAAGCAAGTTCAATTCTTGGTGTGATGCTGTATTAGCTGTGTGACCTTGAACAAGTTAAATAACCCATTGGGTTCCTTTTGTTAATTTCCCTTTAAAACCAACATATCGGATGCCTGCTGTATGTTCAGAATCCTGCCAAGGCACCTTCCTCTACACTGCTCTCGTCAGTCAAATGCGAATCCCACCCAGTTCCTCACAGCAAGGGTCAGACAAGCTGAGTGTGAAAGTATAGTATAAAGCCATAAAAGTCCTATACAAATGTTATCGCTAATCTGAGAACCTGCCCGGGTTATTTGTACAAAATTCGCAGGCTTTTCCGCAAAGAAACTTTTATAAATACCATACTTGACAGAAAAGGCAATTTCAATTTATAATAAAAACTCAGGAAACATTTTATTATAAAATAAGTTGGTACCAAAGGTCATTCCATAAAAACAAATCTGAGTGAAAGACAGAGGAGAGACAGGAATTCGTAATTTATGCTAAAAATTTAATTGCCCAAAAACATCCCATTTGAATAACATTGCCTGCTTTCTTCATCATTTATGAATAAGGATGTTTTAGAATTAGATTACATAAAGGGATAAAGAGCATCATTCCATTACCTCTGCCCACTGTAATACCATTGTTTCTATGAATATAGTACTACATGGAAACACTGATTATTATTCTAATCAGTGGCTTTTAAAATTAAATGAACGACACGGTTTCATTTTTAAACAACTACTTAGTTGCCTACTCCTTTGCCTTAATACAGAATATGACAGGGCATGAAAAACAAAAACTGACTCCATTAATGTACACTCATTTATCTACGTAAGAAAGCCCTTTTGGGTTTCTGTTGCTTTATTTTAATACGAACACTTTCACTTTAATGAGCGTATTCTGTTCTGCCTAGAAAACTGTGTTACCATGGCACGGTTGGACATGACCTAAAAACATACATGTCAGCTCTCCCTATGCCTATCCATGGCCTTCCCCGCCCACCAACAGAAGCATTTCTGTGTGTTAAAACAGCCTCATGTTCCAGGGTCTAGACTTCACACTACTAGGGGAATGTAGACAGTCTTTATATTAGGAATTTTAGTGAGTCTGCTATTCAGTAGAAAAGCTTCTATTTTTGGTTCTTCTATTAAGTCGTTTTGAAACCCAGACAAGTGATTTAACTTTTCTGTGTCTAGAAAGAATCATTCCTAAAATAATAATATACCTACTTTCTAGTCCATATGTCCACAGATGTCACAGGGAACTGGATATGAAATCTACATAGGTAGGTTTAAATTAAATTCATTGACTATAAGGCTGGGGCTCATGAAATTAAAGGACTAGATTTTCATTCATTACAATATAGTGTAAAATACTTCTTTTAAATGGAATACAACAGAAATGAATAGGAGTGTTTTAAATTTTGTGGTAGAGAAAAACAGAATCTTCTTCATTTTATTTATAATATACTACATGTACATACACATAGTAAATAATCCAGGGACTTTTATTTTAATGTTTGAAGAATGTCAGCATTTTTTCTGAAAACACATAGCTGCATTTCAATAGAAAGAAACCATGTTAATATTATTTTCCTATAATGACTCACAGCCAACAAAAGAAGAAAGCTGAGAATCTAAGACCATGCATTCCACAATCTCCAAGAAGAGACAATATAGCTTAGTGGTCACAAGCTGGCCTCTGTCATCAGACAGATCCACATCTGAATCCAGGCTCCATCACTTACTAGCTGTGTGTTCTGGGGCTAGTTACTTCACCTCTCTGTGCTTTTGTTCCCTTATCCATCACGAATCACAGTCCCAGCACAGCTGGAAGCCCTCTGAGCTGGGAGGCCTGGATCATCCCCTGCTTTACAACTAACTAGCTGTCAGAACCAGGTCAAGCCACAGCTTCTCCAGACTTCAGTTGGACATTAGCTATAAAAGCCAGCTTCCTTAAAGTTCCTTCCAGCTGTGATCTAGAACCTCAGAACTTCAAATTTCCAACTGTCCTTCAAAGGCTCTCACCAGAATGTTCCATGCCACCTCTCTCCATCATCACTGCCTACCTAACCCATCTCCCCTATTCATGACGGTGCTCTCACGCTGAACGTCTCAAAGAATCACAACACCGCTGGGTGGAGTGTCCCCTGTCTGACTCAGCATCCCTCCCCATGAAGCAATTCCTGTAACACCACCACCCACCACTAGGTCCCGTGAGACTCAACATTTATTCTTTGAGCAAATATACCAAGCATCTTCTTTCCCAAGGCTCCATGTCAGGCCATGGGGATACAAAGATAAATCAGACACAGATGCTGTCCTTAAAATGCTCAGAGTCCAGTAGGGGTAACAGACATGTCCACAAAGAGGGCATAGTAATGTGTAAGTGCTCGATTATGATGGCACAGAGCAGGAGGAGGTGACAACTGAGATCGGAGTAGAAGGATGACTAGGAGCCGGGGGGAGGCAGAGTTTGCCGTTCAGCCCGGGCTACAGTGCACACAGAGGCATGGAAATCTGAAGCCGCAGGAGCGGTGCAGCACTGCGCTAGACCCCTGGGAGAAAAATATCACGAAGCTGATCTGATCTCAAAGAGATAAAGTGGGAGACATCCAAGGGTGGAGGGTGAGCGGACAGGGACTCACACCTGTCTGAATTCATAGGACTTCTTCATTTCCTTGTTTATCAGGGATTTCCCCTACTAGAAGGTCAGTTCTGCACAGGCAGGGGCTTTGTCGGTGGGTTCGCCCCTCTATCTGTGGCACCTAGAACAGGGCCTGGCACATAGTAGGTACTCAAATATTTTCAAATGAATGATGGAACTAATAAGATTCCACCAAGATGCAGTGTGCTCTTTCTGGAACATTCATCTGGATAACAAGCCATTAAAACTGCCCCAAAATGAAGGCTCTTTACCAACAAAGACCCATGTGTAGAATCACACAAGAAGATTGTCCCCAGGGTTTATCGATATGGCCAGCCCTAAACGCAGGAATTCACGTCTGGAATTCATGAGCGATTTAGGTAAGAAGGACTAGATGGGGGAGGTAGAAAATATAGCAAGGGGAGACCCTGTGAATAACAGAATGATTGAGCATCTGTGACACAAACAGATTAGTGAATCTTTTGAAAGTCAGGACTGTGTCTGCCATTTCTTCCAAACTTACGTGGCATTTGTAACCGGCAGTTATAACAAGTGCCCGCTGTTTTCTTTATATCCCAGCCCCTCTGGAACATGCAGAGCCCAGGCTATAGCAGAGAATGATGCTGAGGGGGCAGGAAGGAACAGCCTTGATGACGTGGAAAAGGAATCCGGGAATCACATGACAGCTCTGCCCTCATTGAGGCTACCGTGTGGCCTTTGGCAATTGACTCTCCCACCCTAGACTTCCAGCTCTTCACCCAGAAGATGAGAACCTTCTACTACGCAGGGTTGCTTTTAAAGAAGTCATGTAAATGCCCTAGCACAGAATGAATGTAGAGACCGACAACAGTCTTGGGCTAGGCCAGTGTTTGGCCGAGTGTCATTTCCAGGCCACTGACATCAGAAATGGCGAAGCCCACTCCAACCCTCGCCCTTGAATGTTCTGACCCCTGCATCTGAGATGGGGCCTTCAGCAGTCTAACAACCTCCTTGGGTGATCCTGATGCAGAGCTACGAGCAGGACGACTACAATTACCCTAGTATGCCACTAAAATCGTCGTCACATGCAGCTAAAAGCCTTAAACATCATGCCTGCCACTCTTAGTGCCCAGCCCTCAAAACCTATTCAGGGAAATGTCATGTACGAGAGGTAATCGCACCTTGACTGTAATATCGTCTGAATATTTATGCTCCCAAATAAGAATTTCTGTTGATATTATTTTCTGTCCTCCATGTTATATCAAATACACATTGTTTGCCCCAGCCCATTAAAATCCAATGGATTTTTTTTTCTGACATCAGCAATGTTAAGCACTTCAGAAAAAAAAATTTACAAGATGTGTGCTAGCTCAGTAGTACAAGCTTGTTTATATAGCTCTAATCTGACTGAGTGGGCAGGAATCTCAAGGGGAAAGAAGGAAGAACAACAGCTCTAAATAACAAATAACTCTTTCTGTTACAGCAGAGTCTGCCAACTTGACATTTCCTATATACTCAAAGTTCAAATGCTCAATGACAGATCGAGTGTCTGTTTCAGGTAATAAATCAAAGATCTTAAAGCAAGACAATAGCGCTGAACCCCTAAAGGCTGATTTTGGTGGCACTACCAGGCACCCAGTATTTCACTGGGATATAATCACCTGATCATGTGAGGACTCCGGTTAGAATGCAGTGGTTCCCAAAAGCCTGTCCAACGACCTGAACCAGACTAGCAGCCTCAGAATAAACTGGGGGAAATTCTAAATTCACATATTCCTCAGCAGGGTGCTGTTGTTCACACCTACGCTTTGGGAGGCCAAGGCAGGAGGATTGCTTAAGGCCGGAAGTTTGAGACCAGCCTGGGCAACATAGTGAGACCCCATCTCTACAAAAAATTTTAAAAATTAGCTGGGCATGGTGGTGCATACCTGTAGTCCCAGCTATTCAGGAGGCTGAGGTGGCAGGATCACTTGAGCCCAGGAGTTCTAGGCTGCAGTGAGCTATGATCATACCACTGCGCTCCAGCCTGGGAGACAGAGAGAGCTTGTCTCTAAAAAAAAAAATTTTGTTTTTTAAATTTTCAAAAATAAATATACATATTCCTGGCTCCCATGCTCCATAAATCTAGTAGGCCTAAGGTGGTCCCTGGAGATTTATAGTTTAACCGTTCCCCAGGTGATCTGGAGGTACGGCCAGGTTTGGAAACCACTGACCTAGGTTCCATAGAGCCTGCCTTCCCTTCACCTGATCCGTTCATCCCATCCCACATTGCCTAACATTGGGACAGACATGCTGATGTGGGGCTCCATTAGCTTCCCTTGTATTAAGGCAGAAACTCAATATAATGGCTAAAACAAGGATCCTGGGATCAGAGAACTGGCTCTCCATCCTGGCTATGCCGCTTCAGTGCAGTGCGAACTGAAATTCAAACCCAGGACTAACTCCAATGCCCATGGTCTTTCCAACACTCCAGTCTTGGTCTCCAGTGAAATCCAGTACATAAAGTATTTAGTGCAAAGCCTGGTACATAGTAGGTCCTCAACTAATCTGTGTTTCCTTCATTCTACTTCCTAGTTTATCAATGAAGTTGAGTTCTCCATATCAATCCTACCTTAATATAAACGAAAAGAATCCTAAGTTGCTACAGCTGCCTGACAGCCTAAACAAATTAGTCTACCAAAGCTGCTTTATAAAGAAAAATATTTTATACTCCCTATGTTAAACAAAGGTCCTAAAAAATGATGTAGGAGAGGCGGAAGGTTTGCCACACAACAGGATGTGCTGGGCCTGGGAGTCCTATTACTACAATCGCTGCTGCAAGTCCAGATGCACCCAGATGCCACCCAGGCATCTTCTCTTACCAGGGCTCCGAACTCCATCCACCCTGCTCTGGACACCCTCAGCCCTGCCAACTCCCCACAGACTCATCCCACCCTTCAAACTCTTCTTCTGTAAACAGTATGCCCACTGTGTCCTTCCACCTCCTCTCTGAACTTTGACCTTCTGTGACCTTAATAGAAACTTGCCTTCCCCTGAGGACATCCCCGCTCCTGCGGCCCAGCTGTCCTCACCCCATATATCTCAAGAACAGGAAGTATGAGAGGCATCCTCCTGGCTCTCCACTGCTGCTCCAAATGATTTCCCTCCCTCCTTCTGACACAAATCCCTGCTGTGACACTCGGGCCATCTGGCTATGCTACTGTCTACCCGTCCTCACTGCTGTTTCCCACCTCCCACCTGCTTATGCCTTTTCATTTCCTGAACACTCCAGCTTCCAGCTCTCAGAGGTTTTCTTCTCCATCAATCTCAGTGACGTTAACTTCAAAGACCTACCTGAAAAACCAGTTTCTCAGTTCCTTATCTCCCCACCTGAACCTTTTTCCTCCTCGATATACCTCGCATGGCCACATCCTGAACCTCACCATCACCAGTGTCTGTACCACCTCAACTCCCAACCCAAGCATCCCCCACTCTGTCCGCCTTTCCTCTTCCCACCTCCCTTTGTCTACGCTCACTGCAAATATTCTTCAAACTTATTTAAACCGTCACTCCATTGAACCCACAACTCTTTCACTATCCATTAGTAGCCCTCACTCTGCCTTCACTGTCTGTGCTCAGTGGCTCCCTTGTTACAGTCACTCATGATCACTCCCTTGCAAATATTCTCTACTGCCGCACCTCCGCCTTGCTGTGTCATACTATCCTTGAAAAACTCCAACACTGATGGAACCCACATATCCACCAACTCCAAGCTCACATCCAAACAGATGAATGCTTCGGGGTAGGGAGGAAATCACACAACCGGGCTGACTAGCTGCATTTTAAATTCATGACCACAAACTTTAAATGAGTAGTCAACACTGCCCGCTAAACCTAAAGTGTTTTCCTACCAAGCTTGCTTTCCCCCTTTTTGAATTGGCTATCTCGTATCTTTTTCTTGCTCAAACTTAACACAAAGTCTCAGTTGATGGGGCTCACTTCGCTGAAGAGGGCAAGGCGTGGTGGCTCATGCCTGTAATCCCAGCACTTTGGGAGGTCAAGGAGGGAGGACTGCTTGAGGCCAGAAGTTCAAGACCAACCTGAGCAACATAGTGAGACCCCTGTCTCTACAAAACATTAAAAAAAAAAATTAGCCAGGCGCAGTGGCACATACCTGTAGTCCCAGCTACTCAGGAGGCTGAGGTGGGAGGATCACTTGAACCCAGGAGTTTGAGGTTGGATCACTTGAACCCAGGAGTTTGAGGTTGCAGTGAGCCATAGTTTTAAATGGAAGATCATGCCACTGCACTCCAGCCTGGGCAACAGAGCAAGACCCTGTCTCTTAAAAAAAAAATTCACTGAAGAAATGGAAGCCAGCAGAAGGCAAATCCCTCATCTACAGACACCCTCATCTAAGCCACCAGGTTCTCTATCTTCCCTCCTCTTATAGGGGAAAGTATTGCCACATTTACTAAAGGGAAGTTTGTCCATTTTTGCTCTTAATTAGATGGTTACAGAACATTGCTGCTCACTTACACACTACGGCCATGCCAACAGGGCTCCAGTATAACAGTGGTTTACAGCTAAAAGACCTTCAAGACACAAACTCCCTGAGGAGGAGTACTTAGGGAAACCTAAAGTCAAGAGAGAAGACAAAAATAAGGACACTAGGGGAATTTGAAGCCTCTGGCACCTACAGCCACAGCAAACACTAAACATAGCTCAACTCCTAGCCAGATTAAATAAAACCTCACAGTAAAGCCCTGTCTACCTCGGTTCCTATTACCCAATATATCGTGTCTGGCTTTCAAGAAAAAATTACAAGCCATGCTAAAAGGCAAGAAAAAAACACATTCTGAAGAGACAAGCAATCATCAGAATCAGATTCAGATATGACACAGATGTTGGAATTATCTGTGTCATTAACAGACAGGAAATTTAAAATAACTATGATTTAAAATGTTAAGGGTTCTAATGGAAAAAGCAAATGGTAATGAAGGCAGAAAGACAGAAACTCTTTTTAAAAAACTCCTTTAAAAAGAAAATGCTAAAAATGAAAAACACTGTACAAATGAAGAACGCCTTTCAAGGGCTCATCAGCAGACTCAAATGGCCAAGAAAGAATCAGTGAGTTTGAAGGTCAATAGGAAACGTCCAAACTAAAAAGAGAGAGAGAATCAAGGGAAAAATAAAAAAAAATTTTTAAAAGACAGAACAGAACATTCAAGAACTGTGGAACAATATC
This sequence comes from Daubentonia madagascariensis, assembly GCA_023783475.1. Lineage (NCBI taxonomy): Eukaryota > Metazoa > Chordata > Mammalia > Primates > Daubentoniidae > Daubentonia > Daubentonia madagascariensis. Next base: position 32,587,494 of record JAKFHU010000485.1, on the reverse strand, counting down.
AAAAGGTGTAACGTAAATGTAATCAGAACTCCAGGAGGAGAAAGAGAGAAAGGAGTAGAAGAAATATTTGAAGAAATAATGACTGCGAACTTTCCAAAATTAATGACATACAACAAACCACAGATCCAGGAAGATCAGAAAACACCAATCAGGATAAATACCCCCACCCCACCCTCCAAAAACAAATGACACCTAGGTAGATCATAGTCAAGCTGTAGAAAACAAAAGACAAAGAGAAAATCTTGAAAGAAGCCAGATCCTCACCTATAGAAGAACAAAGATATGAATTACAGAGCCCTTCTCATCACAAGGCATGCAAGCAAGAGTGTGGAGTGAAATACTTAAAATGTTGAAAGAAAAAAAAAAAACCACCCACTTAGAATTCTACATCTAGTGCAATTATCCTTCAAAAGTGGAGGAAAAACAAAGACTTTCTCAGGCAAGCAAAAACTGAGGAAATTCATCACCAGCAGACCTGCCATGCAAGAAATGCTAAAAGTTCTTCTGAAAGAGGAAAATTATATAGGTCAGAAACTTGGATCTACAAAAAGAAAGAGCAAGCAGCAGAGAGAGAATAAAGGTAAAATAAAATCTTTTATTTTTCTTATTCTTAATGTAAAAGAAAGGAATAGACCCTTTTGAACAATGTTCATGAGACAGAAAAAATATTTTCTAAAAAGATTAGCATATCAATCCTAACAAAGAGCTGTGGAATAGCCCTTGACAGTCAACTAGCTCAAAGGTTGGTAAACTGGAGCCCATAGAACAAATCTAGCCTGCTGCCTGTTTCTATATGATCTGTTTGCTAAGAATGGTTTTTACATTTTTAGATGGTTGAAAGAAGTTCAAAGAAGAATAATATTTTATGACACATAAAAACTGTATAAAATTCAAATTTGTGGCTATTAATAAAGTTTTATAAATAAACACCCATTTTTTTACTCATTGCCTATGATCATTTTTGTACTGAAATGGCAGAGTTGAGTAGTGGCCCACAAATCTCGAAATATTTACTATTTAGTCCCTTACATAAAAATTTTTCCTGTCCCTTGAACAAGTCAAAGCCTTCATCCTTCAGAGGATGACACTAAGGCCTGGGGAGGTCAAGTTGTATTCTAATGTCATCCAGCCGGTTAGTAATACGGCCAGCATTAGAACTCGGGTCTTGAGACCCCAAATGCCTCTCCTCTCACATGAGAGGACTGATATTTTATAAGGATGGATTCTAAGATTATAGTTTCTCACACTACTGACTGTAGAGACTGCAGAAGTAAAATTTTATTATTCTCTTATTTCACAAGAAAGATTGTATGACTGCTAGAAAAGAGGTGGGAGTGACAGAGAGGCTTTGCCAATTTTTATACACAAGAAGGGGATGACTAAGAGATGAAGAGGATGACATGTTCCCAGGGGACCCAAGAAGAAAAGCACTCCTATTGGCTTTTTTTTTTTTCTTTAAAGAATGTCAGTTTTATTTCTTGGGATCTCATTGTTTTATTTCTTTTTTTTTTAATAACAGGTAAAATCAGTATGTTTATACCCTAAAACTAGGCATTTAAATGTAATATAAGGTGCATCTCGCTATGACTCCATAAGTATACATTTGGGGCAGCAAGAGGCTTTCCTCTTCTTGAGATAGCAAAACTTAACAAAAGAAAGATCTATTCACAAAGCTCACCAGCCAGAAGCAATATAGGTCAAGGAAATAACAATTCAATAGGTTCTTGGGGGTTTTACAGTTTTACTCATACCATGTAGATGGAAGACAAAAATAGTACAATTAAAATGTACAGTACCACTTCCTACAATGAGGATGGAGCTTGTTACAGATCAACTCTCAAAAACAACTAGAAAAGGTGGATAAAATATATATTTAAAAAAGAGCTCCCAAGGCAATGAGTACACATGGGATCAAGATCCAAGAGAAAAGGCAGGTACAGAGGTGAGCCTGATATTCCATGTAACTATTACTTTAAGGCATTGAGTCAAATTCAACAAATTCAAGAAAGTTCATGAAAATATTCTTAGCCAATTTTGAACATAAGGGGACTTGCTTAACCTGACAAAGGGTATTTGTAAAACACTTACAGCAACCACAATATCTAATAGTCAAACTTTGAAAATTTTCCCACTGAGATTAGAAATGAGACAAGGATGTCCACTATCACCACTTCTATTCACCATTATATTAGAGGGCTTAGCCAACGCAAAAGGCAATAAAAAAAATAACAAAAGTCACAATGATTAGAAAGAAAAAAGTAAAAACTGTTTTGCAGGTAATTTAATTGCATACATGGAAAATTCAAAATCGTCTACACAGAATTATTAGAATTAATAAGTGAATTTAGCAAAGTCACTGGATACAAAGTCAATAAATAAAGCTCAATTGTATTTCTATATATCAGCAAAAAAAAATAAGAAAATATGTCTTTCAAAGTTACCATTTATAATAGCATCAAATAACTTCAAATACTAGAAATGTATCTAAAAAAAGATGTGCAATACTTTTTAAACATAGGGGGATGCAAAAACACTAACAGAAATGAAAGATCTAAATACGTGGAGGGATATACCATATTAATGGGTTGAAATAGTCAACACTGTAAAGACATTAATTTATCCCAATTGGGCTAGAGATATAATGCAATCACAATCAAAATACTGTCAAAAGATGATTTTAAAAATTATATAGTAATGCAAATGGCTAAGAATAACCAAGCTATTCTTAAATAAGAACAAAGCTGGAGTACATACGCTACTGGATATCAAGACTTATTATAAAGCTCACGTAATTAAGGCAGTGGGGCATCAGTATTAGGATAGACAAATATAAAATTAGAACGGACTAGAAAACAGAGACAGACCCACACATGTAGGATCACCTGATTGAGTACAAAGGTGACATTTCAGAGCAGTGGAAATGTGATTTTTCAACAAGTGGTGCTGGGTTAATTGGATATCCATATGGAAAACAAAATAAATACATGTCTTTCCCACACCATAGACAAAAATCAACCCCAGGTGGATTTTTGACCTAAAGATAAAAGGCAAAACAATAGGGCTTCCAAAAATTAAAATAGAGTAGCTTCATAACCTTAGGGCAGGCAAAAATTTCTTAAGCAGGCACAGAGAATAATAACCATAAAGGAAGAGATTGATAAATTGGATTATATTAAAATACCTACAATTCATCAAAAGGGAGTAAAAGGCAAGCCACTAGAGATGGGAAAAGATATTTTAAATACATATGACTGGCAAAACTATTTGTATTAGGAATTTGTTTTTAAAAAGAAGACTCCTACAACTCAACAAGAAAAAGATCAACAATCCAATAGAAAAATAGGCAAAAAATTTGAACAGGCACTATAAAAGATGAATAAAAGTGGCAAAAGAAATATTTAAAAAGTACAATATCATTAGTCACCAGAGAAATGCAAATTGAAACCATAATGACATACCACTACATACCCACCAGAATGGCTAAAATTCAAAAGTTAACAATCCCAAGTCTTACGCCAAGGATATAGAGAAACTAAAACACTCATAAACTGCTGTTAAGAGTATGGAATGGTACAACCACTTAGGAAAACTCTTTGTACGGGCCTACTAAAGCTGAACATACACACACCCCATGACCCAGCAATGTATGCCAAACAGAAATGCATTCATATGTGTACCGTGAAACACACAAAAAATGTTCACAGCAGCACTACTCATAATATCCCTAAACTGGCAATGTCCCAAATGTCCATCAACAGTAGATGAATAAATAGTTTGTGCAATATCACAAAGTAGAATGCTGTATATAGCAAGGAAAAAAATGAATAAACTACTGCTATGCATCGCAACATGGATGTTGTGCATAAGAATCCAGAAAACAAAAAATACATACATACATGTAGGATTCCATATATATTTCATGTATTTAAAAAGTGAAAAAGCTATAGTGTTGGAAATCAGTTTAGTGGTAGCTACCTGGGAGACTAAGGTGGGAGGATTGCTTCAGCGCAGGAGTTCGTAGCCTGCCTGGGCAACATAGCAAGACCTCATCTCTTAAAAAAAAAAAAAAAGAAACCAGGTTAATGCTTACCACTGGGGAAAAAAGGGTGTGTATTTACTGGAAGGGTTCATGAGGTGGTTTCTAGGGGAATGGTAATATTCTATTTCTAGATCTGGGAGAGAGAACATGGATATGTTTACTGTTTGAAAATTCATTGAGCAATGATTTGTCTACTTTTCTGTAAATATTAATATATTTAATAGAATTGTATGTTTAAATAAGCATAGTACAAATAAATGCAGATCTGAGAGAAGGATACAGCATATCTGGTCCTTAAGATGCTATTTGAGCCATCTCCGGTACAGCCATGCAAAAGTGCTATAATGGCAGGGTTATGGCCGCAGGGATGGCAAGGGGGCCGGAAGTGGTGGTGTCTGTCACCACGGCATGCACTTGCTGCTATGTTTGTGCAGTGGGCACAGACAAGAAGCAATAATCATTGAATGAGAGAACTAGCATAGAAGTGAAATGAGATTTAAAATATGCAATTAAAGGAACGCTTCCCGGCATCTTCCAATTCATAAAATACTTCAGAACTCTTGTAATGACTGAAATACTCTGCATTTGTTCTTAATAACTTTCTACCGCCCAGCAAATAAAATCCAAAGTTCTTTAGCAAGTTTAGCAGGTTGAGGCAGTTACTGTTTCTGATTACCTAGTGTATTTTCCCATCAACTTATCTTCTTCTAGTAGAGGATAGACCTGTGAACTGTCCTGGCCAGAGCACATCTTATCACTGGTCACGCAGATTGGACCAACACAGACATGTGACTAATCAGGACCAAAGTCCTTCCCTGACACTGAGATAAGGACACTGGAAGAAAGAAAATCCCTTCTCTGCACGGTGACTGTGTTGAAAGGATGTGAGGGTGGGAAGATTAGTGACCATCTTCTTTTTCTCTTGTGTCACACAGGGAGGAAGAAGACAAGGTGTCAGGTAAGAGTGCTGACGATATCATTTAAGTCCCTGGGTCCAGCCACGCCTGAATTTTCAGATATATAGCCAGATAGATTCATTTTTGCTTGAAATACTGGATTTTTCTTGGGTTCAGTTGGGGCATTGTTGGGCTTTTTTGTTTGTTTGTTTGTTTGTTTGTCTGCATCCAAGAGAGCCCTGAATCACCACTATTGTCATCACAATTGTCATATATATGTGGCATTCAAGTCCCTCCATAGGCCGGCCCCAACTTGCATTTCTAGTTTTATCAATCATGGCTCAGTCTTCATATATCCAACAACACGGCCAGTCTCAACCACAGAAAACTTTCCCAACCAAGAATTACCAATAAGCAAAGATCAACTTAAACCTATTTCCAGATCATTTTTGATAGCCTAATGGTCACTCCTGTTAAGGATAATTAGAAAATACCAGAAACTGGGGATTTGAAACAGATTTTTTTAAAGTGGTAGAGGGGAGTTTTAAGGCAGATGGCAGGCAGGGAAAGTGGTTTTTGCACAGAAGCTTTTGAAAACTAAAGGAAGCCCAATGCTGGAATTGACAGCATATGCTTTGGCCTGACACTAAATACCCTTTGCATTGGGGCGAGGTATCTGAGGACTTCCTAATCAGTCATACCAAGTTAGTTAAATAAAGTTTATCCCAAGATTTATCCACTTTACTCTTGAGCCACAGGGAGCCCCAGAAGTCACCAGTCAACCTCTCTTAGTCTGAAAGCCTGAAAGGCATTGAACTCTTGGGAGAGAGGCTGACATGGTGGGGGGAAATGTCCACTTTTGTGGGAATTGTGCACTGGTGGTAACAAGGCAAAACCACCTGTAAGCATCTCACCGCAGGGGGAGGGATGTCCTGGAAAACAGTAAGAATTAACTGGAAATTCATTGTGGCACACCCACTTTTATAAACATAAGGTGAGTAAAATGTCACTTATCTACTTTTGTTTTCTCATTTTACTTTCTGTCAATATGACAAATATTTATTAAACAGTTTTACTTACAACCTAGGTTTCCCCTATCCCTGTTGTCACTAAAGTTTTACGTTCACCAACAGGGACTTCTCCTACCAGAAAGGTTTTTAAGGACCTGACTGTCCGTGTGGGGGTATTAAGTATCCTTTGCACATTCCTTATACTTTGTCACCGCTATCCTTTTATTTACACTGAAATGCTCCAGGCACACCCTTGCCAACCCTGTCCCCTGGTCCTATCTCTGCAGGCCCCAAACTCCTCGGTCCTCCAAGGTCCAATTTACCCACTGAGCCTCTTCAGTGAAATCTGTCAGTGGGAAGTCCTCTCTCCTCCATCCCATTGCTATGTGCCTTGCTTACCACGCTTTGTCGCTCCATCTTTTTTCTCCCATAGAATTTTAAGTTTCTTGAACATAGGAGTTACATATATCTGACCAATCATCATCTGGAAAAGGGCCTTAGGGAGGCAGACAGACATACTGCCTGGTATGGACAAGGAACAGGAAAGGGCAGCAGAGACCATAGGCTACCTGTGGCCTGGGGTAGGGAACGTCCCCCCCACCAACCCCATGAAGAGTTGACTAAACCAGAGCTTGTTTCCAGGTACATGCCCTCATTCAGTAATGCCCTCAAAGCAATCACAATTTCTCAGTCCTATTCTGCAACTGGGAAGAATACAGATCAAGAGTGTTAAGCTACTTTGTCTCATATCCCATACCCCTGGCTATAAGCAGAAACCAGCAGCCAAGCCCCTAAACCAGCAGCCCCCTACCTTTTTGGCACCAGGGACTGGTTTCATGGAAGACAGTTTTTCCACGGATGGGGTTGGGGTGGAGGGGGGCAGAACTTGGGCGGTGATGCGAGTGATGGGGAGCAGCTGTAAATACAGATGAAGCTTCGCTCCCTTGCCCACCACTCACCTCCTGCTGTGAAGCCTGGTTCCTGAGTTTCATGGAAGACAATTTTTCCATTTTTCCATTTTTCCATGGACGGAGGGAGCAAGGGTGATGGGGGGGTTGGGCTCAAGCGGTGAGGGATTGCAGCCCTAAACTACCTGCTATACCGAAAATGAAAGTGACTTTCCCTAAAAAAAAAAAGTCTAAAATACAATCAATAAATTTATTTTTTGTGAATGTGTCCTTTCTATTTTGACCAGCTGCTGAATCAGTCTTTGTATTAGGATGTATGGTCAGCAAAACAACATACTGGCACCTTCCTGCTTGGTTTGGAATCTGAACACGGCAGCACTTACATAGCAGTTTAACAGGAAAATACACTGGACATTTTATTTAAAAGTTGTCTTTTTTCTAGAGAGGTCACAAACAGATAAAACACAGCAGCTCAAACAAGTGTTTCCCTTGGATTAGGCAGTGTAGATCTATATACTATTTTTCTAATTGGAATTAGTTGTTAATGATTTAAAAATGGATTAAAATATAACAATAGGGCTTTCCGAGCAACCCGTACCCTTTGCTCTGACACAGTCCTTCCCTGTCCCTAATGCCTTCCCAACCTCAAGGTGCAGCACCAGGTGCCATTCATCATCACACATGGATGGCTGTTTTGCTTTTAGAGTACAGGAAATGTTATTCGGTACCCATGTCTCTCTCAAAATGGGTCACAGGGCCCCATCTTTCAAGAAAAATGGGTATATTTTTAAAAAAAAAAAGAAAATTGGGTGTAAATGTATTTCCTTTTGGGAGTAAACACACAAAACACGTTTTGATATAAGAAAATACAACTTAAGTTACCATTATGAAAGAAACCCCACTTGTTTCCTTCATTTCCTTTACCGAACTGGTCCTGTTGAGTGTGTGAGTTTGCAACCCATTCTCTAATGCTTTTTCCTTCACTCATTCATTCCACAAACACTTCTTAAACCATTACTACGAGCCAGAATCTGTGACAGATGCTGAAGCTACAACGGGAAATGAAACAGTCCCTGCTCTCATGGAATGTATATTCCAGTGGAAGGCGACAGACAATATATAACAAATGCATACCGTGCAGTGTCATGTGACAACACCATGATCAAAAATAGAGCGGGTGAGACAATAAGGAACAACGAGCAGGGCAGGAGTAACTCTTTTAGCTAGGGTGGTCTGGGATGGCTTTGACTATGAAGATTGTGTAATACTAGTTCTTACTTTGAAATTAAACAATAATTGGTTTAATAACCCATTACAGTCATGCACCACATAACAATTTTGGCAACAATGGATCACAAATATGAAGGTGGTCCCATAAAATTATAATACTGTATGCTTATTGTACCTTTTCTATGTTTAGATACACAAATATTCACCATTGTGTTGCAACTGCCTACAGTATTCAGTACAGCAACATGCTGTACAGGTTTGTAGCCTAGGAACAATAGGCTATACCGCAGTCCCCAACCTTTTTGGCACCAGGGTCCAGTTTCATGGAAGACAATTTTGCACGGATGGGGACTGAGGGCAGGGGGCAGGGGTGGAGGTGGAGCTCAGGACTGGTATCGGGCTGTGGCCGGGGGATTGGAGACCACATGGCTATACCATGTAGGCCAGGTGTGTAGGAGGCTATACCATGCAGGTCTGTGTAAGTACACCCTGAAATGTTTGCACAACACCGAAACCGCCTAAGGATGCGTTTCTCAGAACACACCCCGGTAGTTAAGTGACGCACGACTGTACTATCAACACCTCACACATGAAAATCTTGCAGTTACCCCTCTCTTCACCTATGAAATTGCTTCCTATTTCCAAAAGCCTGTCTCTTCCGGAGCTGATGATAAAATGGAGCTGATCATAAAATGCTCTGTCTCTGAACTGAACTGTACTATACTTACTGTCTTCATCATCTGTTTGCTACCAAATCTGACTTGTAAAATTCCATGCATTCTTTCCTAAACTGTCACTTAACATTCTTTATTACTATTTTCTATTTATTCCCATCCTCTCTCCAAAACAGCTGAAATTATCTCAAGGGTAAGGTCTCTGTTTATTCCCTTCCTTGTGATATAGGAGAGAGACTCAGGACTTTGGGGTCTGACAAAGCCTTAGTTTAAATCTTGTTTCCTTTATTCAATGACTATCTGACCTAGGGCAAGTGATTGAACCTCTTTCTCAGCTGCCCTTTCCTTATCTGTAAAATGGGAGTTCTACCACCTTTTATACCACCTTTAACTCCTGTTAAAGGACTCTGAACGACAAAAAGTTTTACAAATGCTGATGTTATTTTGTAAGATCAGCCCACCACTATATGACAGATCCATAGCTCTGTAGGCTGAGCAACTTTTTGTTTAGGCGACCAATTTTTATCAAGCATTTACCATGTGTGTGGCCTTGTGCTGGGGATGGAGATAAAAAATATGGTCAAAAACAAAACAAAACAAAACAAAAAAGCCAGACAAACAGACCACAGCCTGATGGGGAAGACAAACACTAATGGGTAATTAGAAGCTAAGATGAAGGTCTCACTGTATCATGGATCTGAAGTGGGTCCAGCCAGGTAAAATCAAGCAAGCAATCAGAGTGGGGGTTATAACCACTTGCCCCTTGCGTCCATATGCATCCACACCCATTCCAGTCCATCCTTCCTGCCATTTACTCCCATCCATAGCTGTCACTCTGCAAGTCAACAACTCAGCAAGCATTTACCAAACTCCTACTATGTGCCAAGCACTACAAGAAATAGAAGGATATAGAGAAAAAATAAAACATGGGCTTGCTCTGGGTGTCTGGCACAAACGATATCATTATAGCAGCGGTCTCCTCTTCTTCACTTCTCTTCCTGCTGGTGATTAATGGCCTTTAGCCTCAAGGAAATGAAGGCATCTTTGGCTACTGCAAACGAGATCTTTCTCACTCTGCCTTCTCCTACTTAGATGTCTGGCCCACTTGCTTTCTGCAAGCCACCTCAAACCCCAACGTCAGAACTACGGAGCGGGATTCTCAAAGACACTTGGGAGTCCCTCAAATGCTAGACGGATACAGCAAGTCCTCAGGAACAGAAAAATGAAGGAACAATTACCCTGAAATGTTTATTTGCCAAAAGACCCAATATCAAAATTATTAGAAAACAGATACTGTGGAGTGACAGTTCCATCTTCTTAAGTAACTCCTCGTGGTCAAACATATTCAAGAAGTATCCTTTTTTTGGTTACTTTACAGATGAGGAAATTGAGGCTCCAAAGCACAATTAACAGTGTGTGTAAATGCTTGTTGTGCTACCTTAAGAGCAAACAATAGCAGTTGTCTGTCTGAGCTTTAGGCTAGCCAGATCTCTGTAAGTGCAATACAGTGCCTTGAGCACTTCCAAAGGAGTGCCACTGCTAGCTCCCATTGGCACAGGAGACCCTCAACTCAGAAAGGTTTGGGTAATGCATACTTCCACTTGGGCAAGAAAATAGCCTCTCAAGTAGGGCAGATACTAGTGAATAAAGGAACTCTACCATGTAAAAATTTAAAGGTGACTTTTCCCTTTGATGGTTTTACCAAACTATTTAGAGAAGTCAGACAGCTAGCCTCCACGACAACTCATTTTAATAGCCTGAGTTAAATGAGCATCTACTTTGTTCATATTCAAATATTTACACATTTTTTAAAGTCTCCATACATAAAAATGGGTGTTCTTTGTAGACTATGTTTCTAGCACCTAAGTAGAAAGAAAAGATTAATTTTCTATTCAAAAAGTAGACACACAAGGATGACCAAACATTCTCAGTGGGGTATTTTAGTTGGCTAGAATCTCCTAGCTATCAAATATATTCATTCCATGTTAGTAGAGGGAAGTGGTGAAGCACAACACCTTTTGGTGTCAAAAGGCCTAGGTCTGTCTGATTTCTGATGCTGCTGCTTGTTAGTTTTGTGGGCTTATGCAGGTTAATCTGTTTCTCTGTCTTAAATTTCCGTAGTCATAAAATGGGGACCTATCTTATAGAATGGTGGTGGGGCTCTAACAAGCGTTGTTCTGCCTTTTTCTTGGTGGGAGGGGGACAGTGGGGAGGTGACATTGCTTGCTTTACCTGCTGCTTTGGTAATTGGGATAATTAACAGCGAATTCCCTCCTACCCCCCACCCCTGCCTTTTGGAATATGTGTATGTAGTAGAAAATAAATTGCTTCTTAGAAGTCCCAGGGAGGCAACAGTGAAGACTTTGGTAAGCTTCATGGTTTGTAATATCTCAAGCAAGTACTTCTAGTTATTTAATGTAACTCATTAGGTTTAATGTTCATTTTAACTGCCTGCTTGTAAGTATTTTTGCTTTCCTTGCAGTTTGAAGAACTGGGTTTCATGACTGGTTTTTACTCTTACTACATACTTAAGGGTTCCAAATTCTGGATGATTATTCTCTTTTATCTTAACTACTTCAGAAAGATTTTCCCATGGAGAAAACTGATATTTATTCAACCAATGCTTACCGAACACCTGTTGGCAGGTACATTGCTGGGCACTGGATAGATGGATACAAAGAAAAATGAACAGGGTTTTTGCCCTCAAGTAACGTACCCTCTAGTTTTCAGTGTGGTCACCAGACCAGCAGGGTCAGCATTATCTGGGGGCTTGTTAGAAATGTAAAATCTCATCCTGTACCCCAGAAAGAATGAATCAGAGATTCTGGGGATAACCCCCAACCGTCTGTGTTTGAATAAGCCTTCTTCAAACAAAGATCATTCTCATCAAATGTCAAAGCAACAAATATGTCATTAGGTTATTGAGCTAAATTTAAAAGTGTCATTTGTCCTCTGAGAAAACAGAGGCCCAGAAGCCAAAAACCACACAAGTTGGTGGAGGAATTGCAACCAGAACTTAGGTCTCCCATCCCGAATGACCAATGTTCTTTCTACTCCTTTTCTGGTGCTTTAATCTCCAAATCTGATGGGGAGCCCCAAGTATTTCTGGCCCAAAGTGCAAACATTGGTTTTCCAAGAGTAGAGAAAGAGAGAACCTACTCTCTTTGAAAACAAGGCCCACTAACAAAAATTAAAATTTGATCTATCAAAAATGATCCAGTAAACAAGCATTAATTTTCCAAACCTTTAACACATCTCCAAGTTGTATTAATATTTATAGGATTTAAAAATTTTGGAGGGGGAGAGGGAGGAAGGGTAGAAATATAATGAATAATGTAAGCAGAATAATATCTGGAAGAATATACAGTTTGAAGAAATGTTAATAGTGGTTCACCCTCCATGGAAGATTATGGATAATCTTTCTTTTATTCTTTGTATTTTCCCGAATTTTTCCCAATAGCTAAATATTACTTTTATAATCAGGGAAAAAGTAAAACTGTTTTTTCAAACGTTATATCCATATCACTCAACATGAAGGTTTATTTTGTAATTCTGTTTCTTTCCATACAGCAGGATATTGTGTGTATAGTAATTATTTATATCATGCCATATGTTACAATGAGGATGAAATTCAGTAAATATATTCCTTCCAGCTGGCACAGAAAATGAAGAGGTCAAATGTATTCCTAGGTTCAAAACACTATGAGTTAAGACAAGCTAACCGTGAAGCTAAAGGAAAAATTAATCCCAATATTGAGATCTCAGAGAACATCCCTTTTGAAAAACGTTTATGTGACACACAACTCCTTATTCATATCTCCCTGATGTTTAACCCCTGGCACAAAACAGAATGTTCAGCAATTCCTGGCATAGTCTTGGGAGTTCAGGGGATAAAATGCATGGGAGAAGACCAGACAGATAAGAAACAGAACGATCCTAATAAAATTCTGTCCCTGTGGACAATAAAACATCCAAAATTACTGTCAGATTTCATTGACTGAAATACCCTTAATTTTTTTTTTCTTTCTCAAGAAATGTTTGCTCACTTAAAAACTATCTATGTTGGATATCTTATTCCACAGACCAAAAACAAATAAATAATTAAAATGGGCTCATTTAAAGAGACATTTCTGCCACAAAAGCACTGTTGTAATGCTTCACATGATAAGACAAATTTGTTGCTTCAGAGAAAAAGTAGCATTGTTTTACTGAAACTGTCAGCAATGTAAATTCAGTGGATGTTAACTGAAATTTCTTCAAGGAAACCGGAAGTAAAGTTAAGAACCAATGGAATGCATACGAAAAGGGAAACACCGGTCGCTCTCTCCTTCAGCACAACACCTCCCAATAGCTGACATTTCCAGAATTTGCAGACTCTTTCAGGAAAGAACGAGTTATTGGGAATAGACTCTCTCTACATAGTTTAAATACATGAGATTACCAGATTTCCAGAACAATTTAGCCCAGTGGTGGTGCAGTATCAGAGAACTCAGAAAGAATTTATCATCTTGACTTTCCCTACTCAGCATGCAAGCTTTGGTTTACAAAGGTGTCTCTCTAAAAAGTCTGAAATTTCCCTCAGTCCTCTACTTTCTTTCACAAGGGTAGTCTCACCCACTGCAAAATTAATAAATTAAGAATAAGAATAAAGAATATACAACTGACAGAAAGTTTCCCACCAACAGCCCAGTTCCCACCCCACATAATCACCCAGTTGCCTATGGAAATTGATCTGTAAGAGCCTTGTTGTTAATACATTAAACTAAACCTAAGGGTTTCCTGTTAGTCTCACGCTTTTTGACAGGCCACACACACACAAACTCATTCTCTAACTCCATTCTGACACTTAGAAGCGTGGTTCTTACTCTTCCATCTCACATCCCCTCTGAAGAGAAAAGGGTCCAATGTTAGGCTTTACCTAATCCTGATTATTTTTGCAGTTTTACTTTGGGGCTGCTAAAAGGTCCTGATCAGAACAGATCTGAGCGGCAGATCCAGCCCCTAAACATTGATAAATACTGACAGAATTCTAAGCCAACAAGATCCAAAATATCTTCAATTTGCAGCATAGAAATGCCACTGGTCTCAACAAGAGAGAAAGAAAATAACGTTCCTACTCCATCAAATTAAAAAAAAAATGAAATACAGCAGCTTTCATTCTGAACAAAATTAAATTTTCTGGGTCACTTTCCCTGTCTCATTGGGCCACTTTTTACGCAGTCTGACAGTGACTGTAAACAGTGGCTCTTCACTCTCACCAGTTCAGTTGGCATCCTCTCAGAGCGAATACCTACCGTTCCCTTTCCTACAACAGTTCCCAAATAACAGACCTCCCCACCCGCCCCTGCCCTCCACACCTCACCACGGAGACGCGCTTTCTTTTCTTGCAAACCACAAATGGGCGAGCTTATTCAGAGAAAAAGTTAATGAACGCCTGCTTTTGAGGTACAGCCGCCCTACCTGCGATCACAAAATCGGAAGACTGGAAGTATCTAAAAGCACCTTCCTCTGCACTGTCGTCCCAGCCGGTGAGCGTTTCACACCCAGAAACCCAGAACATGATTTATATGCAGACCTGCACCCATCCCACACAAGTCCACACGCCAGCTTGCCTAACCACTTATGTAAGCTCGTGCTTCTACAGTCCCAAACTGCAGACGCACACACACCGGCACCTGTCACGCATCTGAAATGGACAGGCACCCACACCCCGGAGATGAAATCAACACATATGAATGGGGTGGGGGGTGCTGTTTTAAACCATCCTTTCCCCCATTGGTTTCTTGCCCGTTTTTGTCACAACTACAATTACCTTAGCAACCAAAGAATTGCCTTGACTCTCCCTCCGGCTTCAGAATTTCTCCTAAAGCCAAGCTTGCGCCAGGTTCATGCTAAAGCTAGAGAAGCCCAGGGAACCGGGGACCGGCAGCCGCTCGGGGGCGGAGGGGAGGTCGAGTCCGTCTCCGCGGGGCTCTCCAACGTCTCGCCGCCTCTTTCCGAGTTTCCGCGGTGGCGGCCGCTGGGGCTCAGCGAGCGGAGAGCGAAGCCCGGGGCCCGCGAGGAGGCGCGGCGGGTCGCATGGTGCCGGGGCGCGGGGCGCTCGGGGTGTCTCCGGCGCGCTCCGGGCCCGCCTGGCTCTCCGCGCTCCCGGGCGCTCGCCCCGCGCCCGCCCCTGCACGCCCCGGGCCGCCAGGGAGCGCGGAGGTCGGTCCGCCCCCTCGGCGCCCGCCGGCTCCCGCCGCTGGGGGAAGCCGGCGCCCGGGCGGAGCTCCCGCCGCCGAGCAGGGCCGAGCGCGACGAGCTGCCCCAAGTCGCGAAGCCGCTCGGCGCCGCGGCCCGCGAGCGACTGCAGCGGCGCCCGCTGTCGGGTGCCCGGCGGAGCTGCAGCCCCGCGCCCCGCGCACCTGGGCGCCGGCACCTGGGCCCCGGCCGCGCTGAGCTGGGAGGGGCCGGCCGCCGGGGCGGGGCGGGCACCTGAGCGCGTCCCCGGGGCGCAGCCGCCCGGCTCACCTGTTCCGCGCGCCGCGGAAGGTGCAGACCGCGGTTTGCCCGAGGAAGAGGAGGCCTGGCGGTTCCCGGCACTTGAGCAGCCGCCGAGAAAACCGGGAGACTGACTCAACCAGGCGGAGGCTCCTTTCGTCAATTCTCAGCTGGCCCCGTCTGGAAACTTTGGTGGCGTCAAGGTTATCTTAGGAAGTCCTGGCCCGGGGTGGTGTGTGCCCGGTAGCTTTAGCATCCCTCACTGACGTGTGGCTGGCGCCCTCTAAATTAAAACGGGACGCCGCGATCGTCAGTGATATTGTTCCTAACCTCGTCGTTTTTATGTGTTCAACCTGTACACCGCACGCTGTATTCGGAGTGTTGTGTGATTATTCTTTTCTGGAACACTACAAAAGAACTTTCAATAAAAATTAACTACCAAATATTCTTGGAAGAAGAAAAAAAAGTTGAAGACAGAAAATGAGAAAGAGTAACTTGAACTGATACCTGTCTTTAAGGTGGGAGTTTTGAAATTTGATGTTTAGTTAAAGATTCAGGAAGCTGCAGGTGGAAATAGGACAAGATTGTTGGTGCAGGATGGTAACCATGGGATTTGTGTGCAATATCAGTGTTATCAATATCAAGAATAAATTCGAGATTTGCTCTTGAATTGTATTATGTCACCAGGAAAAAAAAAAAAAAAAACCTTGAAATAAAATACCTAAATGCCTGGACTCTCTTCCTTCACGTGGGTCCAGAAGTTGAAATTAAAAGGCTCCGTCCCGACTTGCATCTTTTCCCACCGTTCTACATTGATTAATGGATGTATTCATTCTTTCCCCCAATAAACAATAATTAGCACCTGCCATGTGTTAGACCCTCTGCCAGCATTAGAAATGATAATAGAAGAAGAGTCTCTGTCCTCAAGCTTCTCCTTGGTCTAATGGAACAATACATAAGCAGCTAAATGTATTATGGTAGGCTTAGTACATGAAAGAGGTGCTAGGGAAAGCTGGAGGAAAGCCACACCCAACGTAGTGAATAAAATAGAATTTCAATAGATGTTCCTGTTATTTATTAAAGTTGAAATATAAGATTCCTTCCCCAGGTTCAACATTTGGCTTAAGCGTGTTGTGGAGCTGTCTGCGGCCGTTTGTAACACTTAGAGAAGAGGCTGCTTACTAAGAGAAAGGGGGTGATTGGAGCGCTTCTGCTTTGGGGAGCTCTGCATTTCTGAGACCAGCAGTTCCTTGAGGGTCAGGCAGGGTATGAGGGAATGACCACGTGGAAGTATGGACAACAGGCTCCAGGCTCATCTTAAGAAAGGCCTTACTGTGTACTTCTCTATTTAAAAATACATATATATAAAGTCAGATGTTTATATATATATTTATATTGATACATTTTATGTATTATATGGGATTTCTGATATACCTACATAGTATATCAGTATGATTTCTTATATATATAAAATGTCTGATTTCATATATATGTATGTATAGATATGCATGGTATATTTATTTATATATATAGTGATAAAATGACCAATTTAATAGAGACAGGTTCACACTTTTTGCTGGCATGGCCAAGAGATTGCTTTACATACTCAATGGGGATTGAGGAAACAAGTAAATATATTAAGGATATTGGGAGCCAGGTTTCTCACTGTTGGAGAAGGGAATTACAAATATATGGAGGGAAAAAACCCAGTGATGTGGCTTGAAATTGGAGGTGATGGTGTGAAACAGTTTTTAATTTAGAAAGATGATAGATAGATAGAAAAATATAAGTGTGTGTGTGTGTATGTGTGTGTGTACATTGATATATTTCCTAGTTCTGTCCACTGAGAAGACCCAAAAGCAATGGCCCAGTAGCAATGAACACACCTAACACTCAGACCTTGGTTTCTAAATACATCCTCTACTAAAAGGTTCCATGGCTCCTTGGTGTAGTGGACGATGCTAGAATAATTTGTTGTGCAAGAAATAAGAAAGCACTTAAAGAATTATGGAGACATGTCAAAAGAATATAGGAGTCAGCTTGAAGGGGTTCCTACTGGCCAAATCTAGGACAATTTAAGGATCAAAATAATTAATGACAGTAACAGCTTGTAACCCTTTGAGTAAAGTAAGAATCCATAAATCCATGCTGGAAAGAAAGGAAGGAAGAAAAGAAGAAAGATAGAAAGAAAGACTCTATAGTAGAATGCAACTAATAGATGAAGAAGGAAAGATAGAATTAGAAATACACCATTTGGCAACCACCACCACAATAACTGATTTAGGCCAGAATCATCAATGGATGCTAGAATTGGTGGGTAAAAGTTTGATGACGAACAGGATATTTACATAGTCTCAAAGTATGTCTTTAAAAAACTCACTAAAACATTATTAATTATTATTACAGCATACTTATTAATTAACATTGCAGCTGTAACACTTGGGAGATAATCATCTTAATCAACTGGTAAAAGTTTATATAAATAAAAACCGGTGATGGGACAAGTCAACCTTGTGCCCCCTCCTGATATAATATACTGAGAATGCAGCATCACTTCTTATGCATTAATATGTGAGTTATGGTGAAACATCAAATGCAAGTTGAGGGAAAATCAAGTGACTGGCCTGTACTCTTTAAAAATGTCAAGACTATGAAAGTAAAGATTGTTCCAGATTGAAGGAGACTAAAGAGATGAGACAACTAAATGTAGCAGGTGATCTTAAATAGGATCCAAGACCTATAGATGACATTAATGGCATGATCAGTGGATTCTGTAGATTAGATGGATTAAATTGAATCAGTGTTATTTTCCTGATGTTGAGATTGCACTCTAGTTGTATGGAAGAATGTTCTTGTTTTTAAGAAGTACATACTGAAGTATGAAGCAGTAAAATAGTATCACATTTGCAACTTACTCTCGGATGGTTCAGAAATGTTAACTGCTGAATGAAGGGTAGAAGGGGGCTCTTCAAACGATTTTTACAACTTTTTTTGTAATTTAAAATGATTTCAAAGTAAAAGATTAAAAAATATACATTAAGGTATAATTGCTCTCCTTACCAAATAAAAAAATTGTCTTTACTTTTCAAGTGTTCACCATGGATTTCCTTTAAGAATCAACTCACTGTTACCTCACTGAAAATGTGATTTGATCTACTACTTTGTGAATATATACAATAATGTGAGTCAGCCCAACAGTTCATTAATCCACTCAGCAATTATTTATTAAGGGCATGCTGCATGCAAGGATCTTTTCTAAAACTCATCCAAAGTATAAAATGAAATACATTTGTAGGTAAAATCCTGAACCTTTTGATTACTTCATTATCAAGTGAGGAGTTGCAGGAAAGTGTGTAATAGAAGTGATTGTGGTGTGGCTCTCAAACCAGGTGAAAAATTGAACGGAAGAATAAAAATGAGTTGGCAATTTAGTTTCAGTAACTGCATTGACAGGCCAAGGTAGAAAAATATCGTGCCAGTGCATTTGGTGCACGTATTTATGGCAGTGGATTTGGAGAGGACAATGAGTTTTGGATCATGCGGCTCATTGTCCAGGACAGTGCATTTGGGACATTTGACAGCTGATGCTACTTTTCCTCAAACCCCCACATTTTCTTTTCCTCAACTCTTAAATGTAGTTTTTTTCTGAGAGCTAAGGACTGTTTTCCTTGCATTTTGGCAACAAAAAGAGAAAAGATTCTGGATCACTTTTGCCTCATGTGAAATACTGAAACAAAATAAATGTCCTGCTTAGATACTTTAGAAAAGAGTCTTGTCAAAGGCTGGCTCAAAGGCACAGCATCAGTATCACCTGGGGTACTTATTAAAAGTTGGCAATAAAGATTCTTGAACCCCATCTCAAACCTGCTAAGTCAAAATTCCTAGTGATGGAACCGAGGAATCCACTTTTAAACAAGAATTCGTGAACCACAGCCTATGGGTGCTTCCTTCATAGAATGCCCAGCATTTCTGTTACCACAGATTGTATGATCTCCTTCCCAGAAGGGGTCTATGGCAAGCAAGCTGTTATTACAGAGTGAAGTGGATTTTTTTCTGTTTCCAGAATTAGCACGTGATCTATGGTTTTAAAAATCATGTGTCCGGGAATGAACGTGTTTGTATCATGGTGTTGGAATGGTTATGTTTTGAAACTCAGAAATAATGTTATATCAGAGTGAAATGCATATTTACAAAGTCCCAATTCTTCATAATCAAGATGCAGGGATATGTATATATACAACCAATATACATAGGAAAAAATTTACATCAACAATAACAAGTTTTTAAAAACCTATGCCAGGCCCAAAATAATCCTGGGATGCTGTTCACACCAATTGTTTGGACCAAGCTTCTTCACCTAGGCACCTCCTAGACACTATTTCATGCACTGCCCTCCAGAATCTTATAGTCAGAATTGTCATAGAACAGGAAGCTGCATGTATGATATGACTTAAAGGGTAGACAGGTCCCCTTAACCAAAAATGTCTGTACCTTACCTCCACCTCTATCTCCCTCGTGCTAGATGCTGGGATTCCCATAATTGATAATAATCAGGAACAGGTATATTTGCTTAGGCCCATGGTAAATAGGCAGGGAATGTACTTAAACAAGCAGAATCTTTTATTGAGTCAAAATACGTCAATTACAAACTCTTTCAAAAGTCGCAGTCATGTAAGACCACAGATAGTCAAAAAAACTAAGGACACTAAAATTGAATGCATAACACGCTGCAAAACATGAGAAAGATTTCTTCTTAAGGAAAACCATATTTTAATTAATTTAAGTCCTTTTGTGGGTATTTAAGAACCAGAGCTCAGATCACAGAGTATTTTAACCCCTCTTCCAAGTTCTATGCTTGCCAACTCTTCATTGATATTCTAAAGCACATAGAATGAAATTTGTGATATAATTTGAGATCAGGAAGTGTGATACCTCCAACTTAGTTTTTCTTTCTCAAGATTGCTTTGCTTATTCCAGGTATTTTGTGCTTCCATATGAATTTTAGAATTTTTTTCTATTTCTGTGGAAAAATACCATTGGAATTTTGATAGTGATTGCATTGAATATGTATATCACTTTGGGTAGTACGGACATTTTAACAATATTAATTCTTCCAATTCATGAACATGAGATATCTTTCCATTTATTTGTGTCTTCTTTGATTTATTTTATTAATGTTTTATGATTTGTGGTGTACAGATCTCTTCCCTTGGTTAAATTTATTCATAAGTATTTTATTTTTTTTGATGCTATCATAAATGGAATTGTTTTATTGATCTATATTTTGGGTAGGTTGTCACTGGTGTAAAGAAATGCAATTGATTTTTGTGTGTTGATTCTGCAAGCTATAGTAATTAAAACAGTATGGTACTGGCATAAAAACAGACACTAGACCAATGGAACAGAATAAAAAGCCCAGAAATAAACCTCATAATATACAGTCAATTAATTTTTGACAAGGGCACCAAGAAACACAATGGGGAAAGTAAAATCTCTTAAATAAATAGCACTGGGAAAGCTGGATATCCACGTGCAAAAGAATGAAATTGGACCCTTATCTTACACCATAGACAAAAATCAAATTCAGATGGATTAAAGATCTAAACATAAGACCTGAAACTGTAAAACTCTGAAGAAAACGAAGGGGAAATCTCCTTGACATTGGCCTAGGCAATAATTTTTTTGGCTATCACACCAAAAGCTCAGGCAACAAAGGCAAAAATGAACAAGTGGGACTACAGCAAACTAAAAATCTTCTGCCTAGCAAAGGAAACAATCAACAGAGCACAACCTATGGAATAGGAGAAAATATTTGCAAACCTTATATCTGATAAGGGGTTAATATCCAAAATATGTGAGGAACTCAAACAACTCAATAGCAAGAAAACAAATAATATGATTAGGAAATTAGCAAAGGACCTGATTAGAAATTTTTCCAAAGAAGACATAAAAATGGTCAACTAGTACATGAAAAAAATGCTCAACATCACTATTCATCAGAGAAATGCAAATCAAAACCACAATGAGGTACCACCTCATGCCTTTAGAATGGCTATCATCAAAAAGACAAAAAATAAAGTGTTAGCAAGGATGTGGCACAAAGGGAACACTTGTACACTGTTGATGGGAATATAAATTGGTACAGCCATTTTGCAAAACAGTATAAAGTTTCCCCAAAAAATTAAAAATAGAACTATCGTATGAACCAGCAATCCCTCTACTGGTTTATACCAAAAGGAAATAAAATCCATATGTTGAAGAAATATCTGTATTCCTATGTTCATTGCAGCATTATTCACAATAGTCAAGATATGGAAACAACTTAAGTGTCCATCAATGGATGAACGGATAAAGAAAATGTTATGTGATATACACACACACACACACACACACACACACATACACACATATATATATATAATGGAATATTATTCAGCCTTTAAAAAGAAGGAGATTCTGTCATTTGTGACAACATGGATGGGACTGGATGACATTATATACTAAGTAAAATAAACCAGACACAGAAAGAAAACTACTACATGATCTCACTTATATGTGAAATCTAAAAAATGTCAAATACATAGAAACAGAAAGAATAACAGGGGTTATCAGGGGTGAGGGGGGTGGAAATGGGGAGGTATAGGTCAAAGGGTACGAAATTGCAATTATGTAGGATGAATAAATCTACAAATCCAATGTACAGCGTGAGGACTATACAGTATGGAATAGTTAATAATATTGTATTGTACACCAGAAATTTATTGACAGTAGATTTTAGGTGCTCTAACCACACACAGAAAAAAAAGGTAACTGTGGTAAGTGATGGATATACCAATTTTTACTGTAGTAATCATTTAACTATGTATATGTATCTCAAAACATCATCTTGTACACTTGAAACATAAACAAAACAATTTTTAATTAAAAAAATAAAAATTTGTGCCAAATGTCCAAATTGAAGCCTGGGCAGATTACCCTGTTTTCGCAAGACAACAGGACTATACCCTGTTGTCCCTTCCCACTCCATCACCCAAGATGATGGTGTAATCTGTAGAACATTTTCATTGTCCCCAAAATGTTCCCTCATTCCCCCTTGGATCCAATCACCTCCCTCTACCCCGAGGCCCTGCAACTACTGATTTGTTTTCTGTCCCAGTGGTTTTGCCTTTTCTAGAATGCCATGTAAATAGGATCACACAGCATGTGATCTTTTGTGTCAGGCTTCTTTTACTTGACATAGTGTCTTTTAGATTCTTCCATGATGTTGTGTGTATTAGCTGTATATTCATTTTTATTGATGAGTGTTTTCATTGTATGAATATATCACAATTTAAAAAAAAAATAGAGATAGGCATTTGCTATGTTGCCCACACAGGACTCAAACTCCTGGGTTCAAGGGATCCTCCCACCTCAGCCTCCTGAGTAGCTGGGATTATAGGAGCACGCCACTGCACTGGCTCTATCACAATTTTTTTAAATCCATACCAGGCCTCTTTCGATAAGTGTCACACTTCTGATGAGCTCTACCCCTAGGAGGCCATGCCCTGTTTGAACTTTACCTCTATACAGAACACAAAAACAGATGCTGTAACAGCCACTGTTTATTGTCTACCAAACCCATTCCCTATCCCATCCCCATCCCTGACCCCCCTCTGCTCACTTCTTCTTTGCTGGTTTTTCCTCTTTCTGGCAGCCATGACTCAGAGAAGTCCTAATCCCACCTCCCCAGAGTGGATCTTCATTAGACTAAGCTAATCATAGCAGTTCCATTTCTGTGGCCATGGTGTAGAATTATGACTGATAAGACTTGATGGGAAATCTGCTGGGGGCTTCTGGAAAAAGACACCTTAGCTCTTAGTCCTTACTCTCCTGATCTCCTCAGTCCACACAATCGCCTGATTGTGAAATCAGAAACTTATTCATATAGCAACCCAAAGCAGGTAAGCGCTAGCAAGATTGTCAGTGGGCTTTCTGAAATGGAATTTTTGAGAGCTATAGGTCTAGGTTCCATTTTGTTGGCTTCCCATCACATTGACCTTTGTGGCAAACAAAAAAAAGAGCACGGTACAGTCTACAAAATACCTAGCCAGTACTGTTTAAGACTGTCAAGGTCATGATTAAAAAAAAAAAAAAAAAACTGAGAAACTAACACAGACTAAAGGAGGCTAAGGAGACATGATGACTAAATGCAATGTGGGATCCTGGATTGGATCCAGAACATAAAAAGAACATTAGCAGAAAAACTGGTAATATCTAAATGAAGTCTGTAGTTTACTTAACAGTGTTGCACCTGTGTCAATTTCTTCTTAATTTCTTGGTCAAAGCCATGGTTTTGTAAGATGTTAACATTAGGGATCATGCAAGGCCTCATAGGCCACGATGAAGACTTTGGACATTATTTGAAGTGTGAAGGAAAGCTGCTGGGGGTGCTTTAAGCAGGACACTAACGCAAGCATTTGTATTATTCCAATTCTAGCTGCTGTGTTTAGAATCGACAGCAGGGGAGAGGAGAGCCAGGAGTATGGCTGTTGTAGTAATCCAGCCGAGCAAGACAGGACGGTGTTTTGTCTTGGATTTCAGTGATAGAGGAGAAAGTAATGAGCAATGGTTCGAGTTCAGAATAAAATTTAGCTGATGAAACTTGTTGATGGATTGGATGAGGATTGTTAAGAGGAAAGAGAGGAGTTGAGCATGATTTCAACCTTAAAAACTTGGGAAAATGCTAGTACCACTGCCCAAGGTGAGGGATAATGAGATGAAGCAGGTTTGCTGGAGAGCAGCACTCGGTCTGGGGCCTTGCTAGGTCTGACATGTCTACTGGCAGGTTGTATACCCATTTCATTACTTTGGGAGAGATCAGGACTAGGGGTATAAAATAGGTGGGATTTAAAGCCACAGAACTTAGAGAATTTCCTGTGGCAATGACAGTGTCTACAGAGAGCAAAAGAGGGTGAAAAAGCCTGGGAGAATCCTCCAAGCAGGTAGTATGTGTTAAATTACACACATACACACACAGATCCTGACACAAGCCCATGGGCCTTCCTTTCCCACTGAAAACCACTGCTCTAGTCCCTCCTAGGAGGCATTCAGCTGGGGCATCAGGAACTGATGCTTTAAAAAAAGGTTTTTATATATCTGCATAACTGAAACTTTGTACCTTTGGTCAATATCTGCCCGTTTCCCCCACCCTCTATGCCCTTCTACCACCATTCTACTCTCTGTTTCTCTGAGATTGACATTTTTAGATCCCAAATACAAGTGAGATCCTGCAGTATTTTTCTTTCTGTGTCAGGTTTATTTCACTTAGCGTAATTCCCACCAGGTTCATCCACATTGTGCTACAAATGACAGGATCTCTGTTTCTAAGCTGAATAATATTATACTGTGTATATATACCATAATGCTTTATCTACTTGTCCATCGACGGACACTTAGGTTGATTACATATCTTGCCTATTGTAAATAATGCTGCAATGCACATGGGAGTACAGATATCTCTTCAAAATACAGATTTCATTTCCTTTGGATATGAACCCAGTAATGGGATTGCTGAGTCCTATGGTGGTTCTATTTTTAATTTTTTGAGGAACCTCCATATAGTTTTCCATAATGGCTGTATTACTTTATACTCCTACCAACAGGGTGCAAGAGTTCCCTTTTCTCTGCATCCTTTGCCAACACTTGTTATGTCTTTTTGATGGTAACCATTCTAACTGGTGTGAGGTGATGTCTCATTGTGCTTTTGATTTGCATTTCTCTGATTAGTGATGTTAAGCATTTTTTCATATACTTCTAGGCCATTTTTATATCTTCTTTTGAGAAATGTCTATTCAGGTCCTTTGCTCATTTTTCAATCAGATTATTTGTTTTCTTGCCATTGAGTTGAGTTCCTCATATATTTTGGATATTAACCCCTTATCATATATATGATTTGCAAATATTTTCTCCCATTCCATAGGTTTTCTCCTTACTCTGTTGATATTTCCTTTGCTGGGCGGAAGCTTTTTAGTTTGATGCAATGTCATTTGTCTATGTTTCCTTTTGTTGTCTATGCTTTTGGGGACATAGCCAAAAAATCATTGCCCAGAAACTGATGCACTTTAATCTGAATTCTAGTAAGATATAAGGGTTTCCATTAGGTTTAATATACACATGAGCAGGCAGTTAGCATTTCAAATACCCTAAGCAGAAATGTTTATTCTAAGGGTGACTGCCCCAAGTTGATCTTCTTTTGTGTGTGCAAGAAAGAATTAAAAGAAAGGTTTTTGAGTTCTTTTCAATTAACTCAAAATGCTTTCTCATTCCTATTGCTCTCCATTCTGACCTCTTTTTTAGATAAAGTCTTTATTTCCTACCTCTTCCTCTTCAGTAGACCTCAGCTGCATCATAGACACTCAAACATCAGCCCTCCTCACCAGCCCCCTCCCTGACTTGCTCAGTTTTGGGGTTTTCCTTCCGTCTTCACTCTCCTTGCACTGTTGACACTACAACTCTCCTCATTTATAAGGGATATGATTGTTCTACAGCAAACTATGAACACAGTTGCAACCAAACATATATCCTTTCGTAGACTCTTTAGTCTGGATGATAATGCTGGGTGTGTCAACCCTTAGCACAGATTATTAGTTCCCCATGCTCACCTTTTCCTCAATCCTATGGGCAGCTTATCTCAAAGACCTGGATCTGAATTAACAGGTGTCAGGATTTGCCTAAACCTAGGGTGGGAAAACCCTGTTCATGCACAGGTGGGATGCTTATACAATGTTTCTCAACTACCTATGTATTTTGAACCCCACTCATTTCATCAGTGAAAAATTATTTCTATTGTGCATTATGCTAATTAATAAGTCCTCTGACATTGATCAGAGATGTAGTTGAAGCTGCATGCGGTAACCTCCTCCCACCCCCAACACACATGTGTGGGCTTTAGATAGGAGATTTTATGGACTCCCAGAGTACTCCTGGAATAGGCATTCCTGATTAGGGCATTTTGAATATTAACTGCCTGCTTATCTGTCCATTAAACTTAACCAACACACACATACACACACACACACACACACACACACACACAAGTGCATGCACATCTATATCTTGATGACATGCCGATTAAAATGCAGCTTTCTCATCCCCAGAAGAGATCTACTTAATCAGAAACTCTGGCAATGGGAGCTAAAAATCTGTGCTATAATGAGCTTTGTGGGTAATGAAGTTTATTCTGAAACACCCTAGAGTTTGAGGACTCCTGCTGTAGAAAGTAAGGTAGGGACCTGCCCTGGCCCCCACATGCACTTACTCTAGAAAACTATGGACAAGCCAAAGGAAGAACCAACCTCTGCTCTCCCCTTCAGAGGCTGAGTCTGTACAAGAAGCCACAGTGGGAGCTGTGAATGACAGAATCCACTCCTTATCTGGAGTTCCTGAGCCCCTGCAAGCACATGACCACAAAGGAAGTAGGCCCTTGTCTCTTTTCTAATTACCCAGCACTGGGGCAGATTATATATGGTTTTGTTAGGAGCATCACTTTCTTGGGAAAAAGAAAAATTATTCTTTAACCATGAAGGGGAGAAGATTTTGTACCATCAGATGTGTTTCAAACAAACTTTTATCTTTGTAACTCAGCTCCCTGCTTACCATACATATTTGCTTTTCTTTTAAATGTGTATCTTAGAATGTAATGAAATCATATTGTTCCTGAAAAATAGGACAATGGACTAAATGAAGATTAAAAACCAATCCCCAGGGAAATTATTAGGGGGTTAAGTTTGAGATCGATAGATGGTTTAACAGGATTGCATAACAGGAATGAAAACTATTTCACATGATGGAAAAAGATTGAGGTTTAAGAAAATATACACACATAAATATTTATACCGAGGAAGTATTTTTAAGTAGGAGAGCTTTTTTTTTTAACTACTATATCAACTCAAATGGGAACACAAAATTATTTTTACAGTAAACTACATCTCTGTTTGCATCTCTTTCCTCCCAATTAATGAAGTAAACAATTTCAGCAGCAAAATCCCAATCCCAATAAACTATGCATTTTCACTCTCTTGGAGGGGTCTCTAAAACTGGGCAAAATTAAGAGAAGGAATCTGTTGGCTAATCCTTTCATAGAATCAGGGTTTAGCAACTGACTTAATGTAGCAAGTAGAAATCAGCCTGTAAATGGTGAGTGCAGCCTTTAACCCCACTATGATAGTGACTATGAGAAGTGTTTTCCAAGTGAGATAAACTCAAGCTGAAAAATCTAAGAACTACCAGTATAAAAACGTGCAGTTAAAGAGTTTCTCCAAGTTGGCCTCATGCTAGAGAAGCTTACATTGACGAGAAAACTCTAACACTAATTTAGAAGTCCTGCCTGATAACGTTTGCAGTGAGCCTCTGCTACTTATCTTACAGATGAGGAAATAGGTCCAGAGAGAATCATGAAATGACCAAGGTCACACTGCCGAGAGATGGCCGCTGAAAGAGAGCCCAGTTCCCCCAGTTCCAGCCCTGTGTTCTTGTACCTAAGGGCACTTTTCAAAGTTTTTGCTGTTGTTTGATTTGTGTTGCTTTCTCAGCTGAAGAACACTCAGGACTAACATAATGACAGGCGAGGGACAGGTGGGCCACATGAGGGTCTGCAGCCCAGGCTGTGACTTCTGCTCATCCTGAGGTCTCCCAGGGTCACAGGTAGAAAACAGGTGCTTCCCATCTCCCCAAACCCCCTGTTGGTTGACCCTGGAGAAGCCTGATTAGTTGGTGCTGCTGCCTTCATTTGTAAACAGTAGTGGTAAAAATCTTTTCCCTGCCCAACTGTATGTATACTTCTAAGAGCAGCAACAGGAGAAGAGGGTGTGTGACATGGACCAGTTGCCCTTTGTGATGAGTTCTGTCACGTGGACCACATGACCCCGACACAGGCTTGGGGAGCTGTGACGCAAACAGGGCTCACATACCATCACCCCACATCTCCACATCATCAAAGCTGGCAGGGCAATCCAATGAGTCAGGAGAAGCATCTAAGTAAGGTCTTTGGTGATGAACTCTAAACTATTTTAACATCCGTCCTGACCCAGGATCTGAGAGCAGCCTGACCCATGAGTGTAGGCCCAGAGTGATGACGTATGGCATTCTGTTTCTGGATCTGGTAGAACCCTGACCCTGGCTTTCTTGCCACCTGTTGTCAGCCATTCTTCTGCCTGGCTAGGGAATTAAATCTCCTTAGCTTAACCGTCTGCACACGCTAAGGCATGGATTCTTCAATGGTACTCACCTAAGAATTAGCTGGGGAGCTTCTTGAAATACTTATCCCCAGGCTATGCACACAGGGGCTCTGATTCAACAATTTTGGCATGTGTCCTGGGAATCTGCATTTTAACAAACCCCACCGGTCCTCTACCCTTTGCCCTACGGTGCTGACCCAGACACAGATGGGCCTCCTCACTGAGCCAAGAGGTACCTCCATGGGCCATTCTGCCACTTACCCCAGTCTTGGTTGCCCTAACTGCCGATCCTTTCATGCATCCACTTGGCCAGTCCCCTCAGAGATTCCACGCCCCAGCAGTGCTGTCTCCGAGGGGGTTTGGGCTCAGCCTCTGGAAAGTTCCTAAAGCATTGTTGCCTCCCAGGCCTGCAGCTCCATACTGCAAATCCACACTTGAAATCAGGTTAATTTTATTTTCAATTCTCAAAACACAAAGGATTCATTTCCCTCCCTTTCTTGGGCAACAAAACTTATTTGCCTTGAAGAACCTAGACTTATAAAATACATAGACCTATTCCATAATATTTCTTGAGGGCAGATTCTTCCTCAGCCTGTAAACACAAAGCATAAGCCATTCCATCAGTTGGGGCCTTTAGGTTGCTGCTAATGGAAACTTAATCAACAGTAAAGAGATTTTTTGGCCCGAGTAACTGGAAGGTCCAGGTCCAGAGCTAGGCCAGGCCTCAGGCCTGGTTTGATTCAGCTTCTTTTCTTCTGCTTTTTTGTTTTTTTTTCTAATCTCTCTACTTTGCCTTCCACGGCATAAGAAATACCCAACTTCACATCTACAAACCACAAAAGGAGAAGAGACGTGTCTGTCATGGCATCTAAGCAAAAGAATCCTGAGATGCTACCTGATTAGACTACTTCAGTCCCATGCTATATTAGTCTGCTAGGGCTGCCGTAATAAAACACAAGAAGCTGTTTGGCTTAAATAACAGACTTTTATTTCTTACAGTTCTGGAGGCTAGAAGTCCAAGGTCAAAGTGCAGCAGGTTTGGTTTCTCCTGAGGCCTCTCTCCCTGACTTACAGATGGCTGCCTTCTCACTGTGTCCTCACATGGTCTATCCTCTGTGCATATACATCCCTGGTGTCTGTGTCCAAATGTCCTCTTCTTAAAAGGACACCAGTCAGATTGGATTAGGATCCACCCTAACAACCTTATTTTAACTTACCTCTTTTAAGGCCTTGTCTTCAAATATAGTTACATTCTGAGGTCCTGGGGGTTCAAGCTTCAATGTATGAATTTGGCAGGGGGCAGGGGATACACGCAAGTCAGCCCATTAGCACATGGCTATTCCTGAGCCAATGACTGAAGAACGTGTTGCTTGACTTAAACAATCCCACCCTGAAGTTGGGGGTGAGATGAAAGTCCTCCCAGGACATAGGCTATATGGGGTGGGCTGGACACTGGTCCTGTTGGGATAGGGGAAGGGAGGACCAGGATGCTGGGTACCTCACACAACAACGGTTCAAACAGCTATTGCAGGCTCAAAATTCACCCAGGGAACTCACAGGCATCTCCCTGACTAAAAGCATCAGAAACAATGTATAGAATTAGTCCACTACGCGTGAATACAGGTGAAGGAGCTGTAAGGGATAATGGAAGGGACAGGGCTGCCATCCAATGAGCAAAGAGTTTACAGACAGACAAGTTTCTCTCTTCCACTAACTTTCTCTTCCAAGTTGAATCTTGAAGTCTGCTCCAGATAAAAGTCGCTTCCTACTTAATTGCTTTCACATCTTAAGTAACTTTGTATCCACATAAAAATCTACAGATGGCCACTCTTGAAGGAGTGGTGCCGCTTCCCTTTGTGAGCATGAACATGTGCTCAAGCAGAAGAACAAATAGAAGCAAAACATTTTTAACCATGAAAACAATAGTGTGCCTGTCTAGATTATTTTTTCTTGTAAAGAAATTGGTACTACATTGTTTTTTCTTTTGGGTTTTTTTTGTTGGTTAAAATCGTTTTTATTGATACATAATAGATATACACATTTTGGGGGTACATGTGATAATTTAATATATTCATATACTTTGTAAAAATCAAATCAGTGTAATTGGGATATCCATCACCTTAAATACTTGTCTTTTCTTTATGCTGGAAACATTCAAATTATTTTCTTCTAACTATTTTGAAATATACAATAGATTATTGTAAGCTATAGGCACCCTACTGATCTATCAAACCCCAGGTCTTATTTCTTCTATCAAAGAAAAACACCTCTTTCATACTGGGGGATGGAGGGAAGGGGAGTGGTTAAGTACCCATCAAGAAAAAGGACCTGGTTCTTTTAAAAGAAACCAACTGGTTAAATGAAAGAAACACTCATCAGCTAGGAGGCACCTGAATGAGTTAAGACTTAAAGCCAAGCTAGAGAGGAGAAAAGATTAAGATCAATTAATGCTCAAAGAGATTCTGAGTGGAAAACAAACTCACCAGGGTCCATGAAAGATCTACAGGAAGAGGCAAGATAAGAAAAGAGAAACTTGGAGTTGGTCATTGGTGTAGGTTCCCCTAAATCCATTCTACCCCAAGTGTAGCCCATGACCAATCTCATGCCCATTGCCAGAGGCTGATTTTTTAGGACAGGATGGGGAAACAAACCACAGCCAGAAAAGGAGCTTTCCTCACTTGTCTAAAGAAACATTGGAATAGCCAATACCTCTTCTCCAGCTATCACTGCCTAGAACTTAGCAATCAGCTGACCGGAGGACAAAACCCACCCCTAGGGACAAACAGGAGAGTCTCAGAGAAGCAAAGACAAGGCATACAAGGCACCTGAAGCCTGCCCTAACACTGTGCTTCCTGTTTTGCAGGCAATAAACTTCCCTATATTGAGCCAGTTGGAGTCAGGATCTTGAATTTCTTGCAGCAGAAAGCTTCCTAACAGATAGACTAGCGTTTTGATAACCATGAGTTCTAATGGTTAAGTTCTAGCAGGTAAATTAGATAATCCATTTTAATTATTGGTTAGGACGCTCTTGTCTGCAAATTACAGAATACATGACTAAAAGGCTTTTAAACAATAATGATATTTATCTTGTTTAACAAGAAACAAGGAGGAAGGTACTTCCAGGCTATGAACCAAATTGGACTCCAAATCTATGATCCTCAAATGTCAAAAAGCAGGAAGAGAGGTGGAGTTTCTTCTTGCATGCCTTTCCTTTTTTCAGCAATGAAAATTGTTCCCAGAAGTCCCTCAGCTCACTTCCTCTTAAGTCTCATTGGCAGGAACTGGGTAGGTTATGTGGCCATCCTCTCTTCAAGCAAGTGGCTGGCCTTTCCAGCCTCGGGCTCTGCCAGGCAGGAGGATGTGGGAGGGGAATGACTGCTGGACAGGAGACCCCATTCCCTTAGCCAAATCCCCAACCCGATTTCCTCTGAAGGAGCTCAGGAGATTTTGCCCCAAAATATGACTCCTTGGTATAAAGAATATTTTGAATTAAAGGCCATTCAAGATCAAAAGGCATTGGAGGGGGCTGTCCCTCTGTCTGCATAAACTGGACTGACTGATCAAAAGATCACAAGGGCAATTGACTCGCCTTCCCCTCCCTGTTATCTCAGTGTATTGCAGGAAACAATGATCAAGAATGCAACCAGACCTGGCCCAAACCATTTTAAATATAACCCCTGTCTCTCAGGCTAATTTAATTTGCTAAGAGACTCATTTACAAGTCATTCTGTTTCCCCCACCTCTTCATCCTCCCCAGCAACCATTTATTGTCCCTAAACAGAATTACCTGTATTGCTCATCTCCCCTTCCCCGCTAAAAGGAAGATATAAAAATATCTGGATCCCACTGGGATATTGGGTAATCACTCTGTGATTCTCCCCATGTACACAGCATGCAAACTTTTATCTTATTAATCTGCCTTAATTGTGAGTTGATCTTTCAGAGAACTTTCGAGGGAAAGGGGAAGTTTCCCTCGGACCCCTACACCTCCAGCCCAAGTTATGACCATATTTCTGCAGGATGCCATGAACCAACAATGTATGGGTTCCAAATATCATCTATGTAATGAACAGCTGCACATCAAATTCCTAGAAACGCCCATGGGCTTCTCATCGTGTGATATGCAGAGCACTGGAAGAAGCTCTCACTTTGCCAGTAGACTATTAACAAGCCCTCTGCTGGGCCAGAAGTTAGTGGAGGTAGAGTATGCCCTCCTGTAGAGGAACCACACAGGTTCAAAGGCATTGGCTTGTTAAATTGACCATGAGACAACAATTTAATCTTTGAAGTTGTAAAAGAAAATAAAAAGCTCAGGACCCCCCAACTCCTTATGCAAAAGGAAATGTCAAGCCTGGAGGCTGAGCCATGCCACACCCTCTTCCAAATGAATAGCTGTTACTAGCATTACACATTAGCCAGATCCCCACGGATAGGTAAAAGGCCTCAGGCATCTATGAAGGACCGCCCCACGGATCATTCATAAGGAAATTCTTTGCTGGCTTCCCATAAACAAGGACATGCAAATTGTAACTTTCGGTCTAACTCTAGCTCCTAAAACTAAAGTCTGTTGGATACCACACTGATAATGTTGATTACAAGCTTATCTTCCCAGGTATAGAACAGAGACAAGAGGAGATCAATCATTTCTCCAGCCACCAGAGACATCTGCATAATTGATGCTTCCTTCACTCCCTTCTTCTCTTCAAACATTCACCTTATCTTATGTAAAATGTAGATTTACTGAGCACTAATTAGAGCCTCACAAGAATGTAACCATTTGTCTCACTGCCCACCCCCCTCCTTTCTTCTGTATGCCCTCTCCCCTTAAATACTGAGTTCCCAAATCCCTCTTCAGAGAGCACAGGTCACAGATATTTCTGTGGTTTGTGCTTTTCCCAGCATGTCCTCAAACTTTGGCTTAATAAACCTCCATTGATTGAGATATTTGCTTCACTCATATATTTTGGGTCGTCAAAATATTTAATACTTGAAACTACACCTGGATTTTTTTTTTTAATCTTTACAGAGTTTCTTATGTTGTTCTTTTTTCCTCCCCCAATACCTAAGGCACATTTTCAAAAATAAAAACAATGTTTCTGAGCTTGTTCTATGATAAGCCCTTCCCATGAATGTATGGGATCTGGTCTAGGAGATTTTCTACCAATATATTTTTCATCGAAATGGCAAAGAAAGAAAGGAAAGTGACATTAATTAAGTATCTATTATATGCCAGATGTACCGGTACTTGTCTATTTGATTCCATTTAAGGAACAGGGGAGGCAGTCTAGTAGAGAAGATAAAGGTTAGCTGTGTGTCCATTCAGGAATTCCCTAATCTCTCCAACACTCCATTTCCTTATCCCTAAAATAGGAATAATAATAGAATCTACTTCATACTATTGTTATGGTAATTAAATGAGTTGCACAGAACACAGTGTTCAGCAGGCAGTAAGTGCTCCAAGAATTATGGACACCCCCAGGGAGGTTGGTTTCCTTGCCTCCAGTGGTGAACTGCACCTGGTGGCTCATGAGAGCTGATTTCAAATTTGCAGGAATTTTTCAAGCTAGCTGTTTAATGGTTGTTAGCTTGATGGGAGAATTTACACCACAGAAATCAGCAAGTGCTATAAAGCAGGGGGTTTTTTTCTTCCTGGAGTGCCAGCTGTAAAACATTTACCAGCATACCACTGATTAGCTCCATTTAATAAATGAGAGTCAGAGAGGTTTAGTAACTTGCCAAGGTTACACAGCAAGTAAATGGCAGAAATGGGGCATGAACTCAGTTCTGTATCATTCCAAACCTGAGTTATGTCCCCTTATTTGCAAGTTTAACTGTAAAGCATCTGCAATGTTCACAGCTATTCATTCTTTC
The DNA here is from genome assembly GCA_023783475.1 of Daubentonia madagascariensis. Classification (NCBI taxonomy): domain Eukaryota; kingdom Metazoa; phylum Chordata; class Mammalia; order Primates; family Daubentoniidae; genus Daubentonia; species Daubentonia madagascariensis. The sequence goes on along the minus strand of JAKFHU010000485.1, from coordinate 32,553,172 downwards.
ATTTGACGACGATTATTGAGCCCCTGTGTATATGGAAAGCACCCTTCCAGGCATTGCAGGGTTTACATATAAAAAATGTCATAATGCTGTAAGTCTGCCCTCAAATAGGCCTCATCACCGCATTAAAACTAAACTTTTCAGTCATTAGTACTCAATACTACTACCACCCAAGGGCTCTCTCTTCTCAAGGTTTGGACAAAATTGTGAGGTTGGTCAACTATCTAGGAGTTGGCTCCTCCTCTCGCCCACTGCAGCCCAGGAGACGCCTTTCTCCCTCCAGACATGCGCTGGTCAGAGTATTAGTGGATCATTAAGAAATAAGGTTATATTATACTATGTTGAGATATAGCCCTCTCCTGGGAGTATTTCCATCTTTAGAGAATAATCTTCATGAGTGAAAAGCCCATGTGCTGAGATAACCTGCCTGAGAAATCAACTGTCTGTGACCCATCACAAACCATGCAGGTTGTCTGCCCTTCCTCCCTACTTCTCTCCACGCAAATGTAGCACAATTTTTGAGGTTGTTCTACCACCTGCTTTTTTTTAAAATAAATACTTTCTTTTTAAATCAACTTCTTTTTTGCTTAGATGAATTTATTTTAAAAGAAAATGTTGTGTTACTGTCTTAAATAGAACACCATAATGACTTGCCAAAGATAATGATAGTCATAAAAATAAATATGCAACTATTAAAATAGAAGAATTTTCATATGTTTACCTCTAACAATCATTGCACAGTGGTACATATATTCTACTCTAGAAACACCACTCTAAGATGTGGGCTTTTCTCTCCTCCCAGGGGGTGAGCTAGCATTTAAAATACACTAATCAGAAATGCTTATTCCAAGGGTGGTTGCTCCAAGTTCATTTTTTTCAATTTGTAAGAAAGAATTCTAAGAAAGGTCTTTGAGTTCTTTCCAACTAACTCAAAATGCTTTCTTATTCCTATTTCTCTCCATTCTGGCCCCTTTTTCCTACCTGCTCTTCTCAGAAGACCTCAGCTCCATCATGTACACTCAACCATCAGCACTCCTCACCAGCCTCCTCCCTCACTTGTTCATTTCTGGGGTTTTCCTTCCATCTTGATTTTCCCCACACTGTTGACATGATGACTCATGATATGATTATTCTATAGCAAATTGTGAACACAATGACAACCAAAAGTAGATCCT